>OU830597.1:43798058-45048058 GCA_917563855.2 Limnephilus lunatus
ATATTGTATTGTACTTAACTTTATTATTATTATTACTTACTACAAATACATGTGACTGCCTGCTCCGAGCTCATCTTCTGCACACGCACAAGTCAATGAGACTTGTGGGTGCGTGTATACAGGTTGCTGCCTGCTGCAACAGATAAGTCAATACGCGTCGCGACTTGAGCGTGCGTATTCCTATATAATAGATATCTTCTGCGCTCATAGTTCATTCATCTTGTTACTATTAGTAAAGTAAGATGCACGCTGTTTTGGTTTAGTAATATCGGGAGATTCATACCATCTTTTTTTATAAAACGGCAGCATAGGCGCAGTAGGTACATCACGTACTTTGTGATTGTATAGTGTTTTTATTTTTCGCTGGCTGCATCACTCTACTGTTTTTGACTAGCCTTTTTACTGGAAACTATTCTACGTCAAATACAGACCTTCGAATTTTGACCCTGAAACCCCCTTGAATATTGAAATCTGTTTGGTCATTTCTCACGATTTACACATATAGGACATATGGTGAGTAGATACCTACTAAACTATTCATAAATTATTCATAAACTATTATTATAAACATAAACTATTCATTCATAAAAACTCAATATTACAACACAATTTCCTTTTTTAATTAAACATATAAATATCGCTAAAAATGTTGTTGTTTTTTGGCTCTCCCTGAATAACGTAAATTCATCAGTTTTGACTGTATGCATAAAGTGCATTAGTGCAAGTCGGTACATTTGTTAACATATCTAGTAACCTATAATAAATATTATTCTACGTCTTAGGCTGCGTATACACACGCCAGCCGAACAACGGATTATGGGAAAGGAACGAAGCAAAAGCAAACTGCCCGAAACGCTGCGCCGCTTGCGGTTGCTTCGTACCTTTACCATAATTCGTGGTTCGGCTCGCGTCTCTGTCCGCAAAGAGTGGCGTGCACTGATTTTTCAGTGGGCTAGAATCCTAAGATTGAAAATACGACATTAATGATGTTGTCGAAGCTGAAAATTATTTTTTTTCCGAAATTTCAATTTTCAAATTCTGTGCACGCCACTATTCGCAAATATATACGTAGCATAAGATATGTGTATTTAGAAATTGAGTTACATAAAATCGACTACTATATTACCTACCTTCAACTCAAAAATTTTTTTCTTACAGATAAATAATGGGTAAAAGAAATGGAAACAAAGCGCGTTTGTTTTTATCTACTAGACGAAAAAAACCGATTATTAGTATCAAACGACAGATTCATGTTGCACCACGTTCGACATCTAGGTAAGTCGAAATATCGCTTTCCTGTCACTCTTACTACTGAACCTTCCTAAGGTTACCTTTACGTACGTAAAGTTTTTTTTCCCGTAAGTTGCTCACATAAGAGAGTTATGGCAAAATTACCAATGGGTATCGTTTACATTGATAATTTTGCCATAACTCTCTTACGTGAGCGACTTACGAGAAAAACCTAAAGATTTATGCTATGAGAGCCGTGTATTATGTAGCATGTATAACGGGAAAATGGGATGGACAAATTTAAATAAATAAATCATTTGCATTTACAGGGATATGGATGTCATCGATACTACTTTTGGAAACTTAACTACATCTTCACTAATGCATGAAACTTCCATGGATGAATCATTTGCTCCAAATATAGACGAAAACGCAAGTTCATCATCATCAACAACGCTTGATGATTTGGTGATAGAACCAGACCATATTGATGAAACCGATAATTTCGAAGGTCGCAGAATTGTGGATATAAAATATTTGTTTTCGGAGATATCAAATATAAAGCACGAACACACCAACTGCACATTTTCCGATTTAAAATTTATGAAGGAACGACGAAATGGTCTTCTAAGCCAGTATGTTTTCGAGTGCAAAATGTGCAAGAAAATAGAATACATTCACTCCGAAGACCCGAAACGGAAAATGTCTATAAATACTGCTGTCGTCGAAGGAGTGATGTGTACAGGAAATGGGTATTCACAATGGAATGAAATTTGTGGGGTTTTAAATATGCCAAATATGGATTGTAAGACTTACACGAACATAGAACAATGTTTAGCGCCAACAATTGAAGAATGTGCCTTAGAAGAAATGATCGCAGCTGGTGAAGAAGAAAAAAGGCTAGCCATTTTAAACGGTGACGTAGACGAGGGTGGCTATCCTTTGGTAACGGTGGTTGCAGATGGCTCCTGGGCAAAGAGGTCGTACAAAAGTGGATTTAGCTCCTCATCTGGCGCAGGGTGCATAGTTGGACTACGAACTAAAAAGGTTTTATTTTTGGGAGTGCGAAACTCATACTGCTGCATATGTGCTAGAGCTACTAAACTTCACATAGTTGCTTCTGAGCACAGTTGCTTCATAAACTGGCGTGACAGTGCTAATGCCATGGAAGCCCACATTATAGCAGAAGGGTTCTCGAGAAGCATGGAAATGCATGGATTGAAATTTAACAAACTAGTTGGTGATGGCGACTCCAGCATCATGAAAAAAATAATGCAACAAATGCCATATGGTCCTTACCTTATAGTACAAAAAATAGAGTGCAAAAATCACTTACTCCGCAATTTTTGCAACAAAATGAAAGCACTTGGAAAAAAAACCAACAACGCTAAAGGCTTTGTACCAGTTCATATAAGGAAAAAGGTTGAAGCAAACGTTTTACGCATGAGAAGAGCTGTAGTTGGAGCAATAAATTACAGGAAAGAGCAAGAAAACACAGTACAAAGTGATAAAATAAAAAATTTGAAAATGGACATAAAAAATACCGCAAATCATGTGTTTGGTGATCATAAAAATTGTGCATCGTACTATTGCAAGCCGGAGAAGTATACTGATGATCCAAATTTAGTAAGCGATCTTCGAGATTGTGGAATATGGACTGATATCCAACAATTCTTATTGTCTCTAATAGCAAATGCAGAAAGTCTTATTATTGACGTGACAAATAACACTGTGGAGCAATTCAACAACGTTATCGCCAAATTTATAGGTGGAAAAAGGGTAAATTTTACTACAAGAGGATCTTACCAAGCAAGATGTTTTGGAGCAGTAACTTCGTGGAATAGTGAATTGGCAACCCATTCAAGAATACAAAAGAAAATCCAAGGCCACAGTCCCGGCAAATACACGAAGCACTTTATAGAGAGAAAACGACGTTCGAAGGAGAATAAACAAATGTGTCGAAAAAAAAAACTAAAGTATAATGAAAATACGACAGAAAAAAGAAAAAAAGTTACAGGGCCCGATGAAAATTATGGTCAATTGGAATTAGAACCAGATATGCCACCTGAAATATTTGAAACGAAAAAAGAGGAATTTCTCAAAGAATTATCTTCAACCAATAAGGAAGAGCTCGAACGGAATACGGTAGGCCAAAGCAATAACAATCTGTGGGCAATTGAAAGACGTAAGCGGATAACGGCGTCTAACTTTGGAAAAATATATAAGCTTCGGCAAAAAACTTCAGTTACGGGAGTACTAAACTCTTTACTGTACTCACAATTCAAAGGAACTATGGCCACAAATTATGGAAAAGAAAATGAAAGCCTAGCAATAGAGCAATTTTCCAAAAAAACAAGTTTTCAGGTATCCGCTTGTGGGCTATTTATCGATAAAACCAAAAACTTTTTAGCGGCAAGTCCGGATGGCCTTATCGGTGAGGATTCTATAATTGAAATTAAATGCCCTTATAGTATAGCAAATATGTCACCAGAAGAGGGAATTGCACAAAAGATAATTGATTACTGTAAATTGGAAGACCATTCTTTAACATTAAAACGGAATCATAATTACTTCTACCAAGTACAAGGCCAGTTACATATTACTCGTCGTAATTATTGTTATTTTGTTGTGTGGAGTCCAAAAGGTTTGCTGTATGAAAAAATTGAGAGGGACGATGAAATCTGGCAAAAAATCGTTCCACTGTTAGAAAATTTCTACCACCAATGCCTTTTACCAGAAATAATTGACGGTCGCATACCAAGAAATTTACCGGCGAGGGAAAGGTCTGGACCATAAATTGTTTTAATTTCATTGTGTAGATGTTAAACAGTAATTTTTTTTACAATAAAGCGTTTAAAAACAAAAAATATTAGATCATTGAAGAAGATTGAAAATGTCAAGTGATGTAGGAGGTATTCCCAAAAGTGCATTTTTCTGTAATAATATAACGTATTAAAAAAGTTAAATAAAAACTAAACTAGTTATGTGTATGTACCTAATATGTAGCACAATAAACAATATGGTGCCTCTTATACATAGATTTCAATATTCATTTGTATAATATGATATTATAATAACATAATCGATTCAACAACATGTGGTAGATGCATGTACCACTGAACATACGCTGTACCAGCATTCCATCAAACGATCAGTGGTGTATGTACTTACCATCACACATTTTCTTGTAAAATATAATTTTTTTGAAAAAAAAATCTAGAACAATATATTTAGTCAAATATAAAAGTTTTTTTTTGGTTCGGTAGTTGTATCTTTAAAAAAGTGTCCTATAAAGGGATAATATTATGTTGAGTACAACCTTCAAAAGTTATCAAAAAATATTTTAATTAATTTTTGTGTTCCATATCCAACTCGGCAATACGGAACGGAATCATCTCGGGGTCTGTCTGTAACAGGTGTTTTTTTTTCAATTTTTTTCCATTAATTTATTTGACGTAAACAAATTAAATTTGTCACAATAACTTTAGTAAATAAGCTCGGTAAGTATTGGCACACTCAAAATAAGTCACCAAACAGAAAAATAATTTTAAAAAAACATCGATAACTCGGGACATGACAACACTAGTGGACTAGTGTATCGATATAATTATTGAGAATGTCACATCACTTCGTTGACTGTATACGTATTCAACAAAACCCTCTCCGCCCCCCCTCACCCCCGAATACTGAGAGAAAGGGACACATGCACCTCAGCCTGATAATACCTAAATAAAATTGTCAAAATCGAGGTTTTGTAGTCCTCATTTTTCTACTCCAAAACTGAACCAATTTCCAAGATTTTTTTTACCAAATGTATTGGAAGAAAACATTCTATGTCTGTACCTTTTGTTTTTTTTAAAAATACATCGTCTAATTTGTATACTGAACGTTTGTTAATGGCGTTAAAAAAAGGCAATTTTAACAATTTTTGAAGGGTTATAACTCCTATAAAAAGTAACTTATCAAAAAAATCAAAACGTACCGACACGCTTGCGGTCAATATTCATATTATGTAAAAAAAATATTTTCTCTAGTGTCAAAATTCAGAGAGGGAAATGAGGAATACGTTTGTATGGAAAAAACACCACCCGGTTTCCTCTTAATGTTTTTTACAGGCCTTTACGAAATCAACATGAAAAAAAAAAATCTCAAATATCTTTTCCAACCTTTCCAAAAGATTTTTCTCAAGTATTTTTAAACTCCTCCCATAAAAGGGCGTGAATTCCGATTTCGATTGTTTCCTGTACTAGTGGATCGCCTTAAGCAAACAACATTTCAATGGACTACAACCAAGAATTATGATTACTTTCCAAAACATTCAAATGTGATTCATTTCGACTTTTTATGCTGTTTAATTATATACTTATCTGAAAGAACTTGTTCTTGTATCTTGTTATATTATTCGTAAAAAGAATCTCCTTGAATAAAGTGCGATTCGCTGAGCCTGCAATATTTCGCAGCCAATATTCTTTTCATGCGAGACTTCACAATATTGATGATTGTTGCCTCAATAATAAGGCTTCTCAAACAACGATAAAACCGATTACCATCTAGAGTGTAATCCCGCCCAGTTAACATGCTCGTCATCGACAAGATAAAAAGTGATCATGCGTACGTACACCTCGAGAAGAGCGCAATTTTTCGACAAGTCTTCACGTGAAATACAAAACTGATGAGAACATTTTTCGCATTGCTCGAAGGCAAACGAAGCCGTTCGCGGTGTGATTTTTATATATTATACTAGTAATTAATCGAAACCTCTTGGTGAAACCTTATATTATGAAGTCATTGCGTCGCATCACGTTGGCTGGGAGGTTGACGCCTTACAGGGGTGGACCGGAGGTTAATGCTTTTTTCTAATATTTGCGAAGATTCGATACCACACTAAAATGAAATGAATCTTTTATATTTGGTTAACTGCACTACTATTAGATATCCAGTGAAATCAATGACATCATATTAAAATGATATCACCGTCAATATATGTAAGTATAAGTCTCTTGGAGAGTTCTTTCTTAATGAAATGTCTCCGCTCCAGCGGTAGTGGTCTGCTTTTGACTTTCTTCTTTCTTTTTGATGTCCAAGGAAGCAGTGTATGCCTCTGTATCGTCTAGACAACTTTTTTTTTATTTCTTTCATCTATTTAATCATTTCCAGATTTTTCGTTTTTGAAGACTATTCTTTTACAATGTTGTTTCTTTTTGTTACTTAATTTTTACAATTCACTAAAAGTTTACACTAACTGTTTTAAGGGCTCTAAATACTATTTTGAATTTCGGTGACCGGAAACTCGTAGTATAAGTGGAAAACTGATGAATCTATATTAAATTTGGAGTCGATTTTGAGTCATGCTTTTTTGATTTGAGCTTTCGTTTTTGAGAAAATCGAGTCCAAAGTTGAAAAAAAATTAAACTTGAAAATAGTCAGTCACTAGGAGGTTAATATCAGCTATTAAGCCGCCGCATCCCGAATTTCTACCGATTTCTTACATATCTCCCTTAAACATTTGAAGTTTTTAGCTCTTAAAAAAATATATGTTGTTTTTGAAGATTATATCTATAGATACATTCCCCACGCCGAAACGCAAATTATATGAAATTCCCTCGGTAGAAATAAATCGCAAAATATGCTACGAAAATTATATTTTTCAAGTCCGTTTCTGTTATTTTAGAAGTTATAGGTATGTATGAAAAAATTCACAATGTTTCTTTAAATTATAATGGATACAATATATTATGATTAACTTCTTATTAACAATAACATTTTTTTTATTCATCTTAATTAATTCCAGACTTACAATTTGTGAAGTTGTATGCCTGTCTCACTAGAAAATCTTGTGTTGATAGCAGGGGTTTTAAAGCATGAGCAGTTTATAGTAAAACTGCGAATAACAACACAATATTACTAGTACATTTAAAGTAACAGATAATCATCATCGTACCATTGAAAAAATACATAGATACTTATAAGTTGGTTTTGATAATATCTTTGATGTTAGATCTGTCTTGGCTTGTGATCTAAGACTAAATGTCTGATTTATATTTATGATACATTGCGTTTTGTCTAATGGCCATAGTTTTATTGCAAAGTGTATAAAATTTATTTGGCAAAAAGTTGTTTTAGCAAAAGGGATAAGCCCTTTGGTTCTAGTATCTCGAGATTTTCAAAGGTAATTCTGTGTTTGATGAGGTATGCTAATATGTTTTTAGCACAATGTTGCCTAATGTACAAAACACAGATTGTTCTGAAGATTTCATCCGAACTACTTGTGATCGGTAGTTTTAATATAATCTTTATAATAAATGAGTACCTACCTAGTCCCTTCTTTTTTATTTATGGATCGAAAGAGTCTTCTTACGATATACTTTTACATACTTAGAAAGATAAAATCCCGTTTTGATATTTGGCATGATGACTTAAGCCGTAGCTTCGCCTTGTCGTAGGGCAGTGTTTTTCTATTAATGTTATAGGTTACAGGTATCTTGTTTTATGCCCACGGGTACCTGCTGCATAGCGGTAATATAGTTCTACAAAAATTCTGTTTCAATATTTTGTTCACCTTAATGAATTAATCCAGCTCTGTCCCTGCAGTTTACTCGTCCATCCGGAGCGATCGGCGGCACCTTGGTGCGGCGTATTATATTCCATAAATCACCAGTGATCTCTCAGAGGCAACCCGACACCCCCTGCATCCCATACCAGTATAGGCAATCCTCCTCGAGTTACACGCAGAAGAGTAGGTACTTACCTAATGCCTTTCAACCAACAGGTAAGTCCTGGCACTGAGCCGAGGGAAGAATGCAACACTTCTTGTGATGCTCATTTTATTTATTTTATATTATAGAAACCAACAGTACCTACATTGGAAACTGTTTCAGCAGAAATTACTTACGATTTACAGTTTCAGATGCACTTGAAATGAACTATAAATACTAATAACGAAACGAAATGGCGTATGCTGGAATTGGGTGATAATGTGTGAAAACAAGGTATGATAAGGAAAAGGGATAACCAATCACTTACCACTGTATCTCTGCGAAGGAATACAAGAAAAAACCACTATATACTTACATAGTTCCACCGCGATACCTATAGGTAATTATCGCCTTAACAGAACGAATGAACACAAAACGATATTATTTATTTCCGAGATGGTCAATTTCCTTCTTTTACTTTAAAACGGGATAGTATATATAACAAAAAAAAACAACAACTTTCTTCCAAGGTAGTTCCAAATCTTCTTATGTTTTCTAATGTTTTATATTTCACTATGCTTCTTAACATTGATCCAAATTTCAAATACTTTTTCAGCAGGTGATGGTTAGGGAGAGGTAACAACTTTCTTCCTAGGTAGTTCCAAATCTTCTTATTTTTTCAAATGTTTCGTATTTCACTATTCTTCCTAACATTGATCCAATTTTCAAATATTTTTTCAGCAAGGTGATGGTTAGGAAGAGGTAGGTACTAGATAAATGACATCCCGGTAAGAACCAAGCATATTCTCTTTTCAATACCAAACAGATACATTGATGAAAAAATCAATAGATATTTAATAAAATAGTGGGTACATGATACGTTTCTTTATAATGTCTTATTCGTACAGGTGTGTGTACATATATGCCCGAGTATGTTTGTAAGTGTGAGAAATGGTGACCTGTGAAGGGATATGTGTGCGAATTGAACAGTTAATGTCATTGACATGATTATTATTATAATAACAAATAGCTGCCCGTGGACATTTTACAGTGATCCACAATATTTTCTTTTAAAAAGTAAATAATTTTATTTAGTCATAAAAAAATCACTCCCCGGTGGTGCCACCTTCTACGAGAAGTTTGCTAGCATTAACTACATCTGCAGCTCAAAACAACTCATAATACTATTCTCGTATAAGTCGCATAAGTTTTAAGACTGGTAAGAAAGGTATGATAAAGTATCACTATCCATTACCAAAAAACACTATATAACACGGTTGTACGGTTTATGGCATCGGCTTCGAATAAAATAAAAAATATTTGTTAGAGGTAACGAACAAAATCTACTGAACAATGCCAACTAAGGGTCTCGATTTGCAATCCAATGGTCACGGGTTCAAATCCGGGATAAATGAAGACAATATAAGCGAAACAATCGAAAATGTGGAGACAGAAAAATCAGAAAAAGATATTGGCTACACAGGGACTCGAACCCAGGACCCTTTGCTCCTGGGTTTGAATCCCAGTGGAGCCAATATCTTTTTCTGGTTTTTCTGTCTCCAGATACTCATAAAATTAAAAAAATTAAAAAAATAAATTATTTTATTATTTTTATTTAAAGAAAATTTGACCGTAAATCGAATAATTATTCAAAATTATTGTTTGACCAAAATTGTTATTGTGCATGGGTTTCCTGGTTCACGGGGTGAGGTGTGTCTAGATCTTAGCGGCGAATGCTTTTGCCCACCGCCTGTGTGGTGGGTCGGATAGGGAGATAATGGTTTAGGGAGACCTTTTGACTTCTTCAGCCGGACTATCTCGACCCATGCCTGGAACCCCAGTGGGCAGATTAAGCATATAAAAAATGGCATTATTGATGTTGTTGTAACCGAAATTTTTTTTTTTTTTAAATCGGTATGAAAAATGTCAGGAGGTTTCAGTTTGGCCGTGTGCCACACGAATTTCCTGAAAAATTTTCATACAAACAAAAATTTTCAAAAAAAGATTTCGAAAAAATTTTTTTTTTCGCATACGACATCATTGCCATAATGCCATTTTTATTTTAAATATAAGCACTCTAACATACCCAAAAGTCACGAGCCGCCACTGCATGTGGGAGGGATGGATTCATTCGTTCGTCACTTCTGAACACATTCATTGATCCCCAGATTCCTACCCACTCCTTATACATTTTTCCTTCCCAGAACCCTCTCTCCTTCCTTTCCCTAAAAAAAACCTCCACACAGCATCCCCAAATATGACAGAAACTGAAAGATTTTTTTTATTCAGAACTTCCTGTTAAAAAAAATATATTTTGAAAAATCATTTTGTCTTAAGGCTTTTTCGCACTGGCTACTTCAAATCAAGCCAATTTATTAACGAACGTGTACATTTATTAATTAATGTGAGAAGCGACAATAATATGAGTTTTTCTTCTGATACGTCACTAAAGATTCATTCACATGTCGCGAATAACGATTAAGTATACCAAAACGGGTTAGCCAATAAAAGATCCAATACGTACAGCAGCGATAAAAGTTTTTTTCGAATGCAATATCTCTAAGTCGTCTATTGTGCAACTGGGGGAAGAATGTGACTTTTAATTGCTGTGTACGAGGAATCTAGATGAATTCCAAGCAATCTCTTTACAAGTTCTCACTTGTGAGACTTCCAATCATTTTGTAAAAAAAAACAATGAGAGAAGATTGAAGATTTGTAAGCTTTAGTTGACGTATTCACAAGGTGAATATGAGCAGATTCTCAAGATTATTTGAGTTATTTAGCAATCAGCGTTCAATTACATTGTTTTAATATCCGCTTGTTTTCTATCTGACGATTAAGAACGACATCCACGCAGTTTTAGTTGAGTTTAACACAAGGCTCTTCTTTGAACAGGAAAGAAACGATGCGCTTACAAACTTATGTACCAGGAACCCCTCTCCACGGGTTATGGCTGCTAGTAACAAGGATACAATAATAATCGTAATATATGGCGCCGCGCGTCAGTGATGTACTTGAAGACGGATTCTCAAATTTCAACCGTGCAAGCGCTAGGGTATTAATACTGTGAGATGTGAAATGTAATTTTTATCCAAAAAAACTTTTCACTAGTAAATACTCTTTCACCCTACATGCCTCCTGAAGTACTAAAAATACTTACGGATGGAACGAGAGAGGATCCTCCCGTTAGCTCTCACTCTGGAAGATTAGGTATATATAAATAAGAGGAAACTTTAGTTGCACTCGGCTGACGTCAGAAGTACCCATGGACCCAAAGGGAAATAGTTTGGTTCTAACTGCCTCGTAATCTCTGGTCCTTCATCAATGGGAAATAAGGTGCATAAAAGTGCCGGCGATGTGAATGCCGTGCGGTGCAGATCACCGAACTTTCCGCCCCATTATTCCCTGGTGAGATTGAAGGGGTCTACAAGTCGTCTCTCGAGGCCTTACTGACTCGAAGACCTCCGATGTTCTCCTCTGACCCCCCTCCACCCACAATAGGAAAGATTAACAATATTTAATAGGCAAAAATTCATACAGACTCTAAAATACACTACATATTGAATTCATTATTTTGCTTTCATTCCTGATTTCAACCAAATTCTAATTAGGAACCTCCATTTTAACTCACAAGCAAAGCGTCCCAAAACACGAACCTTTAAAATCGATGTACTTGCAATATCTTATGAATTATCTTGTGATTATATTTGGAGCATTGGTGATAAGGTGAGAAGCAAAAATATGCAATCATTTAACAACGCCCGTAGGGCTTTTACAAACAAACATAACGATACAATATATTCATAAAAATAACGAGAAAGAAAGACAATCTTTTAAAAAAATTATCAGCCACCCTGTCTTCGCCTTACCAATGCCATTGTTTGCTTGAAAAGCCAAAGCTTGAAAAATTATCTTTTCCCATGGCAATGTTTTAATGGCTGACACACACATTAACACTATATATAATTGTGTATTTATTGTATTGTACAGCATTATTACAGTCCATAATCAAACAGTACATTTATGATCTACTTGATGTCAGTTGCAGGGTTGTTAATGTTTATAAATGTTTGTTAATGTTTGTTGACTATATAATATAGGTACTCTACTATAATAAAAGTAAAAGGTATTTTTCTAAGGTTCATGTTTTATAGATCAAGCAGTAAACCTACTTTTCGTTAATGTTTTATTACATCAATTGCCTCGATAAGGTCATTAAATTAATTAAAAAAATAAACAAAGTTAGAGCAAATAAACACCTAATTATCAAAATGATTGTTTTTGTAATTATTTTTGGCTTATTAACATCGTTTATAACTGTCATCAATTAAAATAATATGTAAATTTTATTTTAATTTCAAAATAAGGCGTTAACGGCTCTCCACACTAGCGACACAATTAAAAGTAGGTATTTAATGTAAATCAGAGATTAAATCAAAGACTTCAACTATAAAACGCAAAGAATCGCAATTCAACAACCCTGATGTAAAAACATTTTTTATCTGATTTTATTACGAAAAATAAATCATTTACTATCTTTTATTTAACATCTTATGATTTCCCGCGGACTTGTGGACTGAATTAATTTATTTTATTTGAAATGTGCATTTACATTAATTAAGCCCAACAATAAACATACTCGTTCCTCATACCTACATACTTAAAGATTACAAGATTTTTTAAATGTTCAAAGTTCAAGTGAAAAATATCTATATCAGTTTAGGACAAGTTTTAACGGTATTACCATAGGTAGGTTAAGTTTACATCTCGGAACAACGAAATGTTTTTATGAATGTAAAGCTCTATTTTTTTGTATTATATCCGAAATTCAGATACAATCGTTCTGAAAGTTATGTGCTGTTAAAACAATTAATTCATCTGTTTTCCTTATATCGGTGAAGCTATTCATACCCAAAATACCAGACAGAAAGGCTGAGGGATGTAACCAGAAATAATACATAGATATAACTGTCAGAAACTTATTTTGTGCGGTCTCTAACATTTACAAGGTATCTATAGTTAAATCAAAGTTCTTTATAAGGAAGGTTCAACCGGTCAGTGGCTAAGTTGGCATCGCGTTTGGGTCCCTCCCAGCGTCGCCTGTTCCTTTTCTCGACTGGCTACGTCCTCCTCACGACATAAGAAATATTTTCCGCTTACTGTGGTGGTAGTAGGAGATTTTCAAATATTGTCAGGTTTTTCATAATCCGGGAATGTTGTCTTTTTTTTTTTAAAAAAAAGGATAACAATTTTAACAAAAACAAAACATGGTAATCGATCGAAATATGCATGTATTTAGGTATTTAAGGGGGATGGCTGCGCAGCCCTTTTGATATAATAGTTAATTTTGGATTTGATGTCAAAATACTTAACCAGACTGAATTTTTTTTTATAATAAGAATAGAAAATATATAGAAAATCATAAATTATTGGTAATTAATCATAAATTATTAAATAATTTTTTAATCAATTTTCGTGATTAAAAAATTATTTAGGCAAATTTGTGAAAACGAAAATTATTAAAAAATATATTTTGCTTTATTCACTACAGAAAAATAAATATTAAAATAAAAATTATAAAAAAAGCATTTCTAAAAACAAATACAGACGACTGATTTACGTTTTAACACAAGTTTGTAGAAAATAAATTAAATTTTCTACCCAAAGAAATGCTTTTTAATGATGTTTAATTTGTCAAAATGTATTTTCTATTGTGGTAACTCAGTAGGTAGGGTAAGATTATTTTCTTAATAATCATAACTAACTATAAAAAAATGCCATAGTTGCCTCTAAAATTATAAAAAATTGATTTCTTCATTTGCTTTGGTAAATTCAATTTGTTCTTAAATCCAAAATTAAGTTTTTCTTGAAAAAAGGACGCACAGACGTTATACCTCCCTAATCTATCTTTCTTCAATTTTTATTTTATAACATTATTTTCATAAATTAGTACGCTTTTAACTTTTTCAAGTTCCTTCTTAGCATGAAACATAAGTTTCGTAATTTTTTTTCGCTAGAGCCGAGGGCTGTTAGTGATAAAAGACAACCCGTGAGGCGGCTGACAGTAAAAGTAAATAAAATTACAATAATGATAAAGCTGTTACAATGAACCGAAAAAGTGTAAATCTAAACATGTTTTATTGTAGGTTTTATAGGCAGAGTGATTGATGTGTTTAAATTACATAATTAATTGATCATGCTTGATTCCATACACATGTAGACAGCGATCATTAATTACCAATGAACAAGTGTTTGTATTCATCGCGTGCTTTTATACGACCTTGAGTCTATGTACATTCATGAAAAAATGTTTCAATTTATCGATAGTCAATTCCCCCGTAATTATTAATATGGAAATAAAATATAAGCTGCCTACATTCTGAGAAGTTAGAATTATGTGTAGGTAGAACATTAAAGTGATGGACCTTGTGTATTTTACGTCCAGTAAATATCTGCTAACAGTTTAAGGCCCGACTTCCCGCATTTTTACCGTTTTTTTACACATTTTCTTTAAATACTTTAAGATTTAAAGCTCTTAAAAATATATATATGTTGTCCTTGAAAATAAAATCTATACATTCCTTACGCCGAAACGGAAATTACATGAAATTCCCTCGATAGAAAAAAATCGCAAAGTATTCTCCGAAAATTAATATTGTATAAACAAGTTTTTTTCAATTATTTTATATGCATGAAAAAATCACAGTGTTTATCTAATTGTTATTTTATAATATATTCCCTACGAAGTTTTGGCTCTATTTTAAACGAGTCGTATTTTGTTAATCATTTTCACAATTTTCGCTTAAATCATATAGTTTTTAGTTAATACTAAAAATAAGCGCTAATGCGCGCTCTCTCTAACGTTCGTATTTATATATCTCTCCTTCTTCTACTTTTTGAGCGGCTACACCACGCCTTAATACAATCTGATAGTTATTGCAGGTTACGAATTACCTGAAAATATTTTAAAATCTCCTACTATCATCACAGTAAGTGGAAAATATTACTTGTGTCGTGTTGGAGAACTTGGCCGGTCGAAGAATTGAACTCACGATGCCGGAGTGGAAAACATACACTATCCCAACTCAGCATTTTAATAGTTTGAGGTTATGACATTAACATTAAAATTGATTGTTCACTTGGCGGCCATTGTTCTTGATGTCTAAGTATTGAGGTTAATTTTTTCTTCTGTCATTTAATCCAAAATATTAACCACTCAAAATATTAATCAACTTGTGCGGTTTTCGGAACGACTCATATATGTCTCATAGAAATCGTTGTATCTCCCTTGCTATCATGGTTAGAAATATGATCTAAACGGTGTTAGAAAAAAATGCTTTATATTCAAATCTAAAAAAAAAAACTCTAAGAATTTTTTAAAAATTATTTTTTCCATGAAACAACAAAAAAATTATGATTATTATAATAATATTAATAATTATTTTTCATTATCATTAAATAGCACTAAAATGTTTATGTAAATAATAAACATTTTCCTAATTTATGCGAGTGTGTGGTATTTTAGGTATAAAACACGTAAGGTGAGCCATTTTTAAAACTTGTTTATGTTTACATTCCGAATTTTAATATTAAAAAAAATAAAAGGTTTATTTAGAATTGTTATAGGTGAAGGCGTATTTCAACACTCTTCAAAAACAAGTCATAGTTTTCGGTAATATTCCATTTATTTGGATTTTATTTGATTTTTGACAAAATTGGTCCGAGGCTGTAAGTTCTTAGGTTCTTAGTTTGCGTTTAGTTAAAAAAATGAATTATAAAAAACTAAATTTTCAGAGATATTCCATTTATTTGGATTTTACTGTAAAGCAGAAATATTTATATTTTTTGACAAAATAGGCCCGAGGCTATAAGTTCTTAGGTTCTTAGTTTGCGTTCAGTTAAAAAAATAATTAAAAAAAAACTAGCATGAAAATACAATTTTAATACTATTATACAACTTGGTGTCAAGAAAAGGATTCCATGACAACTCAGAAGTATGCAACTTCAACATCCCTTTGAAAAATCATTAAATGTTTGGATTTTTTTTACAATAGCATATAACCTAACCTAACGTTACACATTTAATCTATTTTTTTCATCACTTTTAATGACTTTTCAAGGTTTTGAAGTTACATGTTTCTGAGTAGTCCGGTCACCGAAGAAAATCGTCGAATTTTCCGTTTTTTATAATAGCTAACAAAATGCGTAATTTTTTTAGGAAATTTTAATATTAAAGATCTCTATAATAAAACTGATGCAAAGTGTTTTAAAATTTAAAAGTGCGTAATAAGCGTATCCCTATTTTATGTGTATTTTAAGTGTTTTTTACCAGTAGTACAAACACGAAGATCAATTTCTATTTTACCTCACTTACACTACACGTAATGGTTATAATCGAGCTCTACAACAACAATAAAATTGTTTTCAACAGCATTTGCAAGAGCCGCCACCGCAGCCCACATCAAAACTAAACCAGTGAAATTAAAATAGAAATTGCATTTTAACTATCGCAGAATAAAACAAGACTGTTTCTTGCGTAACATGGATCTCAATAAAATTATATTAAAGATGCCTTATAAGACGTACCGATAGATATTATTGGAAAAAGGGGGAAGGAGAGCGAACGTGATTATATTTCCAGTTACTATAAAAGGAAATACACTATAAAAATATGAAAACACGTTCCGGGAAACGATCTCTGCCGTGATTATTATAAAAACAACACATTACTGTGGATAGACAGGTTATATTAATAACGTAAAAGAAGGATCTATCATTTATATTTTTTGTTTTTTGTTTTATATAATTTTTGGATTCATATTGCTTTTTTATAAAATTAATTTACTTACTCTTATTATGCGTTCTCAGTACAAGTAAAGTCACAAGGAGGAAATCCATAATTGGTTTTATGTTGGCTATTTAATATTATGTACAAACTGAAATTAATGTAAACTGTCGATTTCCTGAAAATTAATAAATAAAAAAATAATAATAAATTAGTGACCGACTGAAACTATAATTAATTTTTAACTATAAAATATTAAAAAAAATTTATACATAATTTCGGCTTTAGTTTCAGCCAAAACCGAAACCGTATCCGACACTTATTAGAATGTTTAAAAACACTCTCTACCCCGAAATTAATTGTTAGACATGAATTCAATAGTACATTAAGTCAAATACAATGCAAAATATAAAATCCGTCGATTGAATGAGTTAATTGATTAATTTTTAGCGCCTCATGGTGCTCTTTTATGTAATATTTCTTCAATGTACACTATTATATGTGTAGTGTTTAGATATATTTTGCGGCACGTTTCAGACATGAAAATATTCTATAGGCGATATATCAATATTAGAGCAACATTCAAAATTGAAACATTCCTTGAAAAGACTTTGGCCGTGTTTAATGACCAGATCTGAATAGCCAGGTGCTTTTCCATCTTTCTTTCCCCCACCTCCTTTCCCTCCCCGCTACCTTCAGCCTCACAACATACTCCGATTGGGGGTGCCATAGTGTCAAAGGCTACAGACGGGAGTAATGAGCAATGAGCAATTGGGACTCTTATACGGTATTCACATAAAAAGTGTTCCAGAGGTGGTACTCACGTCATCAACGAAAAATTTTCCTCTTCGAACGTCTGACCGACTAAAAATATTTTTTTTCAGTCGAAACCGAATTTTGGATTTAGTTTTGGCCAAAACCGAATACGTCACTTATTAGAATGCATTAAAAAATACTATGACCGACTAAAAATAGTTTTTTCATGTCGAAATCCAATTTCGGCTTTAGTTTCGGCCAAAACCGAAATGTGGTAAAAAGTAATATGCATCCCGAAATCAATTGTTAATCATATAAGAGTTCATTAAGATAGTCAAATAAAATTTATAATAAAATAAAAGACATCAATTTAATTATTTTTGCGTTTATGGAGTTCTTGATACTAGAACGATGACGTCACGTATTTACGCCTCCGTGACTATTATAGGCATTGGAGGGTGTCCAACCACTTTCCCACGGCGTTCTAAGGAAACATATGGTTTCCTCCTTCACCGTACACCTCAAGACTCTATTTTATTGAACGAAGCTACATTTATTTGAACGACTCTAGACCCTCCAATGTCCATGCATACGGGGTTAGAAAGCAGTATGCAAGTACTTACATTAACATAATACAAAAAAATAATAAATGTTGCAGCCCGTGGAATGATTCTTCTGAAATGTATAGGATAAATAATATATACAGATAAAAGTGTTAATAAGTAAAAAAAATATAAAAAATAAGAGCTGCGCCCGGTTGAGGAAGCCTGGAATAAGAGAAATAAAAAAAATAACAGTAATAATATAATGCAAGTATTTACAATAATAACAGAGAGATAATAAAATGCATAAAAAGAATATATTCAGAGAAGGTATTCCACAAACCACCAGGCAGTCCCAATGACAATGTGCATGGCTATCGGCCTAACCGCAGACGAAACCCGGAGTCCGCGCCCTTTAGCCGGCTCCCCGATTTTGCCTAGAAGAAATATATGTGGGAAAGAAGAGAAAGTTTTAGAAGGATCTGGAGAAAAGATGAGCGTCGGGTTGTCGGAGGGGGGGCGGAAGGACGTCGAGATCACGCGGCTATTCCTCAGGCTTACGCTTATTAAATTTATTTAAACTTTACTTGACTATTATAGGCAAGTAAAGTTTAAATAAATTACAAAAATACAACTTTCCAATAAAAGCTTATTTTTAAATTATATTTAAGTTTTGCGCCGAGTAAAGCCGAACATGATCCTACTCACCATGAGTTTCTGGGCCGAAGTTTAGGCAAATTTTTCGCCGAAACCGAAACCACGGCCGATACTCGTTTATTGGCCGAAGCCAAAACTCTGATCGGTCAATAATAATCATATAGCAAATCTTTTATCATCAAAAACAGTATTAGTTTATCAAACTACTTATTACGATTCAATGGATACTAATGCTGATGTAACACCTGGCCGCTTTTGGAGATTCTATCTTACACCTTTCACATTTTATTCATTAACTACTTTGTTTTAATATGGTAGGTAAATCTGATTGATTCGACAATGTTGTAAATCACTTAACTAGATTGTGATAAGATGCTCGCAAGAACAGTTATGGAATGTCTTAGGATACTTGCGAAATTATGTTAGAAAATAAGTATGGAGAAAGTAAAAAACTATCGATTACCATTAAATTATACTTGTTTTAATGACTTCTAATTAACTTCCCCATTTATGGCATTAACCATATATTAAATTAGTGGAAAAGGAGCAAGGCGTATTTCATAATATTTATATGTCCAATTACATTAAAAATAAGATTGACTTTTTTGCTTCTGTAAAATCTAAACTTGTGTTGGCATAATAATATATTTTTTAATTTAAATAATTGTGAGGTTTTAATCAGCATTTAATATGTTTAAAAATAAATCATTGAAGAAAAAGATAAAACTGTGGCTAGCGAACAACTCAACCCATTCGTGACGCGACTACCTTTTATTGGCTACTTGTACTCCAATAGTGAACAAGGACCTTTTAACCCAGTGTTTCTTAACCGTATTGAAGGAATCGCCCCCTTTACCGCAGTAAAATTATCCAGCCCCTCCCCCTCCCACCCTTGACACAAAATTCAAAAATGTCTCAGTTTAAATTTTTGTGCGTGAAAGTGTAGTTTACTTAACAGAACAGTTTATTGAACAGTCAGTGAAAAAATAATATAAAAAATAAGCTCGTGAATGAGCTTATTTTCTATATTGAGAAAACGCCCACTCGAACTTCTGCACCACCCGGCCCCCCAAATCAAAATTTAAAAACGCCCCCCTAGACCTCCAAAACGCCCACAGGGGGGCGCTGGCGCCCCCCCGTTACGAATCACTGTTTAACCCAAGCGACGACGGGTGCCGAACTAAAAGAGAACTCATTCTGTTAGTATTATCTTTCTATTCAGTGACATATTACATTGATGAGTACAATCTTCAAATGTTCCAATAAAAAATTATTTCATTTAAAAATATGTTTATCAAGCTGAAGGTATGTAGGTGCCTACCATCTACCAAAGTATTCATAGAATTTGTTATTTGAAATTTAAACATTGCGTGCATCATCGTTTTATTTTGACATGTCACAAGACCTCACACTGCATACATGATCATGCTCGAAGGACCATGAACATGAACAGAAGTAGCTCATGGAGAATAGGCCGTGTAAGCAAAATTGGAGAGTAACAAATAATGCGAATTGAATGAGCCAGTTATCCGGGGATCAGGTTGCAGGCGGTTGAAGCGATGCTCCTTTCTTCGTATCCCTGCGGTAGCCAAGAGACAGGAGACCCCCCACACACGCACTAGTCAATATTATCGGATATCTAACAAATATTATAATCAATAATTATCAGCCTGAAACACTCATCTACATTGAAAAAATCTTCCGAGAAAAGATACTGGCCGCCAACGGGAATTGAACCCGTAACTGATAATTATTGATTATAATATTTGTTATATACCCTTTGTGCTATGCATAAAAATCTTGTTTAAACGTTAGTTTATCAATTAAAAATAATAATTTATCGGATATCGTCCACTACGAGACATTTCCTTGAAATACTAGACCTATTCGTACACGGTTTGCGAATATTTCTTCTCTGGGTGAGAGAACAATACTCCCGCAAAAAAACAAGGGAAAATTTAAAAAAAAATGTCTCTTCGTTATGTGATTTTTAATAACTACAATTTTTAACAAATACCGTCAATGAGCAATAAATGTTTACAACAATTATAACCAAATGGAAACACCCAAACACATTTCTGCGCCCCTTGTATTTTTTTGTTGTCGACAAGATCACGTTTGTTGTCTTTATTTTGTATATCATTGAGCCATTATGACATTAGCAATTTCAGTTTGGGAGGCGGGAATGGGTACCGCCGCCCCGGAAACCTTTATTGGATAACCAACACCTCTGCCATAGGTCACCTCAAGTGGTTCGCTACGTTTGGTGATTTAGAAGTGGTGCCCGGGTTCTTGGGGTGAGGTTTGTCTAAGTCTAGGAGGTGGGCGACCAGGACACACTGATCCTAAGATTCCTACCCACCCCTTAAAAACCCTTTTCTTTCCCAGAACTCTCCTCTCATTCCCTTAAAAAACGCTCCAAAAAGCATCCCAAAGATGACACAGGCCCTGAGGGAAATCATTTTCCTCAAGGCTTCCTGTGTGGAGCTCATGTTTTAAAATAAAAATTAGCGCCACTACGAAAACTAACAAAAATTACCCTACATCATTTCTTTGCTCCTGATATTTTTTCCCTGCCGACAAGTTCACGCTTTAACGTATATAGGAAGTCCGGGGGTAAAGTTCATTAACTTCGGGATGTATTATTTATACCTTGCGCAGACCAATAAAAAATCACGGATAGTTTGATTTCTCGACAAATCAGTGCCAATTTATAAAATGACAATTGAAACTGTTTTAAGTATTATATTATTGATGTCTCAAAACAAATACTACCAATTTTGAAAATGATACATTCAAAGTAAATTCGATTTCATCGAACAGTTCAGACACACCACCAAAACCCGTATTTTTTATTATAATAATTGTTTTCGTGATAATAACTTCAAGGGTATTTTACAATTAATAATTAGTCTGTTGATCAAAAGATATAAATACATATGGTTACCACCCGTACGTGAGAAAGTACATATCACTATATTACTTTCAACTTACAATTAATTATGTGCATCTAACGACTAATTCACTGGCTAACTCACACGTAACCTACATAAATAAGGAAGAACAACATACTAATTTATTATAACTATCTTATTTCATACTAACACTTATTGTAATATACAATATGTAACTTGTAAGCAAGTTTCTTCTAACAAGTCAAAATATTATAGAAATGGTTCGAAGGAATCAGGAAATGATTTAAGCTAACGTTTTTTGTGATTAAGGAGAGGTGAAAGGACATGAAACAATATGAAAATGTTTTAATTTATCAGTAAGTACTAAGTAAATTATAATGTTCAACAATTCCCTTCAACGGCGGAGCGCCCAGCTTCATCGAAATGTTCGATCTTTTCAATGAAATAGAGCCGGAGAGATCATCGACTTGAGATTGGAATTGTACGAAATATGTTACAATAAAACAGCATCGGCATTCCGCAATACTGTTTGTACTCTGTTCTGTGGTCTGGTATGTCTGAAGGGAGACAGGGGCCAACCTTCTATATTTTATAAGACCACGGTGGTAAAATACTTGGAAAATATGTGATCTAACTCATTCCCTGTAGCAAAATATACTACACGTATACATAAGATAACCGGAAAAACGACAAAAAATGTGAAGATATGAATGGTCTGTTGTTCTCTTTTCAATGTTCTTGTAAAGGTATAACCAAAGATATTCAAATACAAAGAGATATGCTATGATGTCCGCGCGACTGTCGCCGAACTACGGCCTAATGCGTGTAGTTTGCATACAAAAAGAATTTGTTCATTTTCTTGATTTTTTTAAGGTGTGCATTATTATTGGTTAACAATATAGTTAAATATACGGAAAGAATTTGTTCATTTAGTTTAGCGTTCGTTTAGTTTATTCGTTAATTATTCGTTCGTTTAAGTTTATTCGTTAATTGGTAAACAATACCGGCGACACCCAGAAGCGCAGTCTCACCTGTAAAAACGGCGGATAGCACATCTCCTTATATTTCAATATCTTTTGGTATAACCTAGAATCAATATCTCTTCAATAGAATAAGCAAACAAAATATACTCGTAAGATAGGACAGATTAGATGACCTGTAAATCCTTCGCCGAGTGGCAAAACATCTATTTAATATATATGTTAACGTAGGAATAAGGTAACTCTAATATTAACTTACCCAGAAATAAAATATAAAAAACGATAGAATTTAATACCATTAAACAAAATGCAATTAATAACGGTTATACTTCAAAATTAATAGACAATATGTTAAACAAAAAATATAAGAAAAGTTTTTTAGATCTTTTGTTTATCCACACGTTGAAAATGATAATTATTGGAAAAAAAAATATTTTGAAATAATTGCATTTCAAATTTAATAATTAAAAACATGCCAAATAATATACAGCCAGATTTTATAAAAATAACAAATTTAAAAAAATACATATTAAATAATAAGGATAAATGTGATTTTTTGAACAAATCTGGGATTTATAAATTAATTTGAAATTATTATCATCTTCTAGTGAAAATAACCAGATAACTAGCGCAGACCCGTGAAAATTTGCGGGATATTATGTTATGTAATCCAATTATTTAGTATAAAACGCTTTAATGAAAATAGAAAGCGCAGACAATTTGTCAAGATTAACCATAAGAAATTTAAAGAAAAGAAATTCACACGTCAAACACGGGATTAAAATAATTATGGTAAATAAGTATTACTTTAGAGGAGGATACTATTTACAATTTGGAGCAATAAGTTACAATTTTGAAAACGAGACAAATTGAAAATAAATCCGAGTTCCTTGAACGAGAGTTACAATGAACCAGGGTTACAAACGCTCACTGACAGACCCACAACAGAAATTAATATGTTTGTAAAAGTAACCTTCACCCCTAAAATTATCTACAAACATTTTATTAAACAGCTCACACCGTGTAAAAGTGTAATGATTCATATACATACGTGCGTGTAACAAAATACCACGCGAACCACGAATTATGGGATAAGAACGAAGTAACTGCAAGGGACGTTTCGCACCATTTGCACTTGCTTCATTCCTTCCCCATAATTCGTGGTTTACGTGGCGTTTTGTTAGATCCATGTACACAGTCTTCGATATAAAAACCACCAGTGTTGTTTTGGATTTTGAATGTTTTTTTCTTAAAGCTAAGTAAAAACAATAATACCTTTGTCGACTGTATTCACGATCTCCCTTGCCCCGTGGTCCCCTATCGGGCGCAGCTGGCTAGGCGGCCGTTCGAGACCGGTTTGAGCAAAAAATACGATATCACAATACGAGGATTCTAATTTCAATCTAGTTCGATATCCCGCTGTAATCTTGCCCTATACTCGTACATTGCATTAGTTCAAACAAAATTACTGCATGCGCCTTGCACGTGTTTCTACAAATAAATATACTCGTTCTTGCTCGCATATGGGCCGTCCTAACTTAGGTACATAGTTTGTGCAATAATGTAATAACTGTGTTTGAAGGATAGTAAATAAATATATGATGTCAGTGGAAAAGTAGTTTATCGACTGTCAATTTTCTAAATGGATATGTTTCTACCATGTTCCATGTTCATCCATGAACTTACTAAGGAATCAACTGAACAGAGTGATCAGCAAGTTTGACTGATTTAGTGAAGGAATAATCACAACTCTAAGAAAATCAACGCGAGGAACAGAAAACGTTCGTAATGTTATCAAACATAATAATTTTGTCAGTGGGTCTGTCTGTAAGTGATTGTAACTCTGGTTCAATGAAATCCGATTTTTTTTAAAAATTGAAGTGGTGTTTTCAAATTTGTAACAAATTTCGTCAAAGAGATAAAGTACCTACCTACTTATAACATAATATATTAACAGAAAATTATTTTGATTTGCCTTTACCAAATTTGGAAATGATGAGGGTAGGAACCATTACCATCTGCATGATTATGTAAAGAACACATCAGAACGAGGACGTGCAGAATGATCACAAAAAAATATTGTTATTATGGCGTTGCTGCTGTAAATATTAATTTATTTATCGTAATATCTTCGAGGTTCTCTCCAGAGTCATTGGTTATTTGTAAGTACTGTGATCAGTATTCTCCAGTACTATAGATGCTTACTGAAAGACTTAGGTTCTTTGAATCACAGTGACTGTATATTGAAACAATTTACAAAGACTCGTAAGACTAACGTTCTTTCTGACTGAAAGCCAGGTTTTGTCTGCGGAGCTCTAGAATTATAATTACTCTGCACATCTACCTTCGGTTACCTTCGCCATATCTCGGAAACGAGACTCTGTGACCCGAAGAGCCCTTAGATAACTTAAGTAATAAGAGAACGAATCATACGCTAATTATGAGACATTACATTTATGATTTTTTTTCTTTGTTCTGCAATAATTTTCCTTGTTCTTGTTTGTACTTTACACAAACTTTGAGCATCGAAAATCCTGTAGTTATGAAATCCCTTGATTTTTCACGAGCCTGCGCTAGTTTATAACAATTAACTTCGTTTAGTACTACCGCGAATCTATGATAGTATATTAAACTTTACATGAATTGCTTGTTAATTAAACGCCAATGATAAAACCATTTAATTTTTTAAACGTCGTATGGGAAGCCACATGTCGAAAAGGGTGAATTATACCGCCCGAATATAGGTAGAAGATATGAAAATCGCTTGGCAAACGGAGTCTGGAAATGCTCGGTTTCAAGCGAAAATTTGTTTATTTTTGTGAATAATTTCATAAGAAAGAAAAAAGTTTACCAAGGAAAACAATGAGCGATAACCTTAGTCATACTATTGAAATTTTAAAGTAGTTTCTAAAATGCGTTCACACATTATTGAAAAAAAATAATTAATGTGTTTAATTTTAATTCTACTCAAGCCAAACTTATCTAAAACACATGTTTTTAGTATTTATAATAGTTACTATACTTACTTTAAAAAGCAAGGCAAATACAAGTTATAGTGAATTCTTCAAAATAGTGTGACATAGGCAAAAGATCATCAAGATGAGACTCGTCCGGTCGCATTATTTTTTCCCTCATCTTTCTAAACGGTTTGCGATCATTAGAACTAGCGAAAGAAAACGGATAGATGCCCTCGAAATGAGATGCTGGAGAAAAATGCTCAGGATTTCATGGACAGCAAGACACACAAAGGTGTTAAGGTTTGGCATCCACAATAGACAATAGGCACTCAACTTTCTGCCTACAACGTATTTTAAGATACTATACACGTTGCTCGCAAAACTGAGGACTCCAACTGGACATACTCATTGTTACTGGCAAAGTGTTTGGCAGAAGAAGCAGAGGTAGGTCACCAATACGTTTGAGTGACCAAATATCACTAGGGTCCAGTACGTCGGTTTCCGCAGCTCTCCACGCAGCGCAGAAGGAGTGAAGGAGCCCTGTCAACCACGAAAATTGGAGCGGGGGTCACGATCCTTGGCATGAGAAACTGCCTAATGAAGGATATATTGGTATTATATTAACACTGTGCCTGGCGATGGCTGCAATTTTAATGCATTTGAATAGTAAGAACCCACCTACTAATCGATTCAAAGAGTTTTACATATTACCTTTATAATTTTGAACAATGTCAACCACGTCTTCATAACAATGTCGTCAACTTTCCAACATTTTTTTTAAATAACCTTCTAATCATATGGCTATTTCAAGATATATTTTTCCTTTCTTAAATATAAAATTGCATCACTTGGGATAATCCGTCTCCAAATAAAAGTTTCGTCCATCCCGCCCACGCTGGATAATTTTTTAACATTTCTTTCTCGTGTAAGTTTTTTCCAACACACTGCAAATATCATGTCGTGACGGCCCACGCAAATATTATATTAAAATATTACGAGAGCTTTATGTTGTTTAATTATGATCTTAGTTAATGTTTAGCCTAACGCAATAGCTCAATATTTTTTTATTACAATCGCCAATGGATTTAATAACTTAAATGTAGCAACATTTCACAAGACCTACCCATATTTGAAACTGCAATTCTGATTTATGTATTCACAGAAAATATTAAAATAACTAGCGCAACCCGCGAAAATTCATTAAATATATGTATATATAAAGGTTATTATGTAAGTAAATCCACGTGGTTAGTAAATAATGCTTTCTTGAAAATAGGAATAGTGCAGACCGGTTCCGCAACTTTTCATCCCGCGACAAAATATCCCCGATAAAATATCAACTAAAACCTAATCTAACCTAACCTAACATAACAAAAAAATGTGACAAAAAATACAGACATCCTGTAAAGACAATAAATTATTTTTATCTCTGTTATTTTTGTCCCATTTTACTATTTTTGAACAATAATTTATTGTCTTTACAGGTTGTCTGTATTATTTTTGTAGAATTTTTGTTAGGTTAGGTTTGGTTAAGTTAGTTTAGGTTAAGTTTTAGTAGATTGAGGGATGTTTTATGCGTATTTTGTTAAGGGATGTTTTATGCGTAGGATATTTTGTCGCAGGATAAAAACACGCAGTACCGTGCAGACCCTCGAAAAATCGCTAAATCCTACTTTTTTTTCATTATTTAAATTTAAGAAAGGAAAATGATGTGTTAAAGTGGCGAAATGGTTTAATTATTTTAAAAAAATACCTTTTAATTGTTATAAAGACGCGGTTAAATTGCCCAAAATATAATAGGAAATACGTAAAACTCTTTCTCTCAATTTTTTCACATTTGCTCAATAGGAGCAATTTTCCTATAGGCCTATGTTATCTTTGGGAATGTTGTGTGAAGGGTCTTTTTAGGAGAGGAAGTTCGAGAAAGAAAAAGGTACGAGAGATGGGTGGGAATTTGGGGGTCAATGTGTCTAAGAGAAACGGTCGTACGAATAGGTACATCCCTTCCACTGGGGTGCAAGACGATGAGTCGAGAGAAACTGGCTAGAGAGTCCTAGGATAGGTCTCCCTTAACCTGTCTCTCCCGATCCGGCTCGCCATGCAGTAGGTGGGCAAAAGCGTTCGCTGCCAAGTCCTAGACAAAACTCACCCATGAACCCGGGCACCTCTGTTAAGTCACCAAATGTGGCGAACCACTTAGAGTGATTTTGGACGGGGTGTTAATTATCCAATAATGGTCCCGGGGCGGCCGTATCCATTACCGCCTTCCAAATTGTAAATGCAGACTTAAAATACTTTTCTGGTAAAAATATTGTGATTCACACTCTCGTTTACACTACAAGAGATAATTACAAGAGATTAGATTACTGAGCAAAGCGAAGTCTTAATTTAACTTGACCATTTGACATTTCCTCTGTGCATTACGTTCCGGTTCCGGTTCAAGATGGTGGCGTTGTTGGATACTACCTTTCCCGCCAGAATTCGTGTGATCGTGGTTCCTACTACGGGCCGTCAAATCGAAATAATCAATACCACGTTAACTGCCGGTCTGAAAAAAGTTTGAAAAGGGAATTGTTATTGAGTTGGTTGCATTTCTATGCACATAATGTATAATTCCTTATTTGAAATAAAAATATTCATGGTGTATAATTAAGTACTGAGGTAGGTTTATAAGTATCTACCTAAAAAAATTATGGTTTCAGAAAAAAAAATGGTTTTGGTTTATTAAATAAATAAGAGAAAATTGGAGACATACTTTTTTAGACGCAAGGTCTACTTTTCACACAAGTAGGTTCTAGATTATTCGGTTCGGCTAGCTTGTTTGACGTTCAATTATTTATGTTTAAAGACCTAACAAATGAGACAGGCAAAGTACAAAATATCTAAAAACCATACTTACACTGCATACCTGATAAATAAAATAAATAAATGCTTCGTCATAAGAGCTGTTTCGGCGTTCAAATTTTGTCTTTCCTCAAGGAATACATTTCTGGTGAGGGCATTTTTCAGCTTCTTGATATCACAGGAGATCTCTTTAATGCTTTGTTACCTTTACTTCGATGTTTTTTTCCTCAACATGTCTTACGACAACCATAAAGTCATTATCTGTTAGGAACACATTGCAACGCATGACTGGAATCGTCCATATACGCACATTACGGAAAAAACATTACGACGATGTTTTTGCGCTGCCGTGGGAACTGAAACCGTAACTTCACGACTCATGTCAACTGCGTGAACCATATCGCTACGGAGGCCGTCCGCATTTCAAGCATAGGAACCGGCTATGGGATACAACATGTAAGTTTTCAAGTTCATTTTTTTTATTCGCAAGAGGTCTCCTTTTTGTTTTGTGTAATGCCAGAAAACTACTTGAGGAACTTTATAAGGCGCGCTAAAGTAAGAACTACGGGGGAATTGGGAGAGTATAATTTGAAGTCTGGAAGAACCCCGGATTAAGACGAAGCTTTATGTGAAATCAGTTAAATAATTGTGAATAACAAAATATTAAATTTGGATGAATTTAAGCTTTTCCTACTTGAGTAGAATAAAAATAAGATTGTAATTTGCTCCATTAAAAATATAAACATAAACTCCTAAATAAATAAAAATTTCATTAGAAATGTATGGACGCATATAAGAAGCAATTTTAAAAAATCAACTTGTAAAAAACAAAGCTCTTTTTACTATGATTCATGTTTTTCTAAATGTCTTAAACAACACTGAAAAAATCTTTTGCTGGTTTGACTGAGGATTCAGCATTCAACCATCTACTTGGCCAAAACCTGGTTGGATAAGACCGACATTTATTTTTACTAACTGCTGTAATTTCATCGAGTTTCAGTTGATCGAATACCTTGTCATCGAGTCTCTCTGCCGAGTTTTCGAAAAATGGGCTAATTTTTAATTCCAATGTTCCGCTGCATTCATACATTCATTCAATCGAGAAAACAAAAATGAAATTCAAATACCTAGATGTATTAAAAAAAAAATTTATGACAAAGATTATCAGCGACAGTTTCCCTTCATTAACTTTTTTATTTCGGACATAATTATTATAGATCTTTTCTAGACTCCGTTTGCCAAGCGATTATTATGTAGGTGTATTCATGATGGTATAAGGAACAATAGAAAAATACACATTTTTGGCTTGAGAATTGGGAGAGGAAAGACGAATGCTCGTAGATATTTGCAAATGTAAAACAGAAAAAAAGCGAGTCTCAGAATTGACTCGTTATACTGTTGTTGTTGTACTCACAGTGCTTATGTGAACAAACTATACGTGTCATAAAAGTATACGTGTCAATCAAATAAAAGTTTTCTCAAACAAAGCTCAGTATTTCAGTAGCTGGAAAGGATAATATTTATTGTGCCGTAGAAATCATATAGGTACCTCTTAAAAAAGACACCTTCAGGGATGGTAGTTAGGCATTATAATATGTTTGTTTTAATTGTTCGAAAAAATAATTTATTAATTCATATCACAAGAATTGTGATAACTCACTCTTTGGATTAAGCAGGCTCGCATATTATAAAACAGATTGTGTTTGAAGGATATCTAAGGAATTTCGAGTGGAACTGTGAGGTGAGCATTCGATGAATGTAAGGAAGAGTTAAAATCGTTAACAGCCGCTTTAATATACCTAGCCCCCAAATAATCGGCAAACCAAGAAACAAAATCTTTAATTCAGTCCTCTTCTTCATCCTGATGATCACTTTGCATGCCTTATTGCTCATTACCTCCATTCAAAGCTCGAAAAAAACAGTAGAACTATAGAGAAAAACTTTGGGCAGACCATTGGTACACTGCAAGTAAATCCGAGGGAGCTGGCTATGCCGCAATACAGAATACTACTCCATTAAAACCGTGGTTTCAAGAATTTCCCCATTTTTTCCAAAAAAGAAATTTCCTCACGTATTTGAATGAGAATTGGACATTGTTCCGTTACTTCTCAACTTTTTAAAATTCATGTCCTTGACTCCCCAGATTTTACATTCTGTGGTTTTGAAGTGGAAACTTTAAATAACGTATTTTTTGGTTGTTCCTCTCTAAACAAATATGCTCTCTTCTAACCACCGTAAATAATACGTTATCTAAAATTGCCTTCCCCCATTCAACGTCTCATATCTTCTAAACTCGAACTCGAATCCAATATTCCATAAAAAAATCCAAATTCAGTAAAATTAATATCTAAAATCGTCTTTCTTCTCTCATCTCCAATTCGAAATGATGGCCTAGAACACCCTTTGAAGGGTGAAAGCCATAAAATTATAAAAACGTAAGGTTGGGTTGTTACCGATAACGTGTTAAATTCCAGTTTGCTAACAAGCTCTCGACGATTAGCACACTTAATATTACAATCCTTCTGATTTATTAATCATTGTTTTTATTACGCTGAGTGCCATTTATTATCAAAAGACTTACTGCGAATGTGACGGATACATTAAATACCTAATTTATTTAATTATTTACTGTTAGCTGATTATTTTCCTGTTTTCCTGATTTACGGTTGGAAATAAAATAAATACACTTAAACTTATCGAAAATAGCTGTGATTATGGTTTTTATCACACTATTGGTAGTAATTATGTACTTCTACGCACAAACTGTAACAGTTTTCATGAGATAACGACCAGGAGTAACCACTCAATTGTTGGAGGTGATTATGTACAGGATGTCTCATACGTCTCTGAGAAATAAAAAGACAAATCCTTAATTAGATGAAAACAATATTAGCGAAACTCAATGGCAAATCTGAAAACACATATAGGTATGTGACTCAAACCCAGGACCTTCGCCTTGCCGGAGCGCGTATTCTCAAAACCTATGCCGGTTCTGTCGCGTCAGCGACAAATTACATTTTCAATATCAAAATTTAAATATTTAGAAATAAAATTATTAATTTCTAGTATACATATTGGAATGATTATTTTATCTAGATTTTAGAACAATTTTTTTGCAAAGTGATAAAAAATAACCAATATAGAGGTGTATTTAAAATGTAAATTGACTGAACCGGTATAGGTTTTGGAAATACGCTGCTGGGGCGCAAATCTACCAATAAGGACCCTGCAAGGCGAATATCCCGGGTTCAAGTCCCAGGTGTGAACGTATATTTTTCTGATTTATCTGTTTTCAGATTTTCTATTGAGTTTCGCTAATATTGTCTTCATTTAATGAAATATTACAATATGAGATTTTACTCATTTACCCCTACTTCAATTTTTTTTTTACACTAGGCCTTGAGTCATCTTAAGTATTGGTTTTCGAATAAGTGGTTCCGGGGCTGCGGTACCCATTCCACCCCTCCCAAAATGAAATGGCTTTAGCCGTGATTGGTGACCACAACCTATCTCTTCTCCACCTTCTTCCACACCAAATCCCTACAATGTAACAACGTACCCCAATTAGTGTTACCATACTTCCAGTGGTTCCAAAGAATTGGGAGCAGTTGAGACTTTCGTGCGGTATTCAGATAAAAAAAGATATAATTTTATTTACGTAATAACTTAATGAGCAAAATTTAAAAAAAAGGATTCATCCTAGACTTTCAGAAAAGTCAATGAACGTCGCACGTTAAAATTAAAGACATTCTCTAGATTGCACTTAGTTCGAGGAGAATCTTGGAATCGTAAATAAAGATAGCAGCCGGACTCTTGACCCATCCCTTTGCAACGCAACTGAGGGATGGATTCATACGTCCGTCACTCCTCGAAACACTGACTTCCGGATTCTTACCTACCCCTCATACCTTTTCCTTGCCACAATTTCCTCTGCTCCCCTTCTTTATTTTCCTCAGGGCCTCCTGTATGAAGCTAATGAACAAAAATCAATAAATGCGTAAGAAAACGTAGGTTATATTGGTAGATAGTTCTTAGTAACAGTGAAATATGACCGAACACAGCAGAACCTCGGTAAGGTTCAGGAATTGGGCACAATTTCTAGATGCAACCGTATGTTTTCTGATTTAAATTTAAATGATTTATGTTGCAAATTTTCATTTTAGAGTCGCTAACATTGTCTTCAATGATTAAAAAACCATGCTTAGATTGAACCACTTTAAACAACCTGTACAATATGCCAACTCAGCCTAAAGTGATTGTGTAACACCATCTACTAATTATATGCTCGCAATGCAAATATGTAAATAGGTATAACACGGCTTCGGCCAGATAAAGGCTGGTAATATTGGAGAATGACCCTCTGTGCGGCATCCGCAAGGCGTGGTCGATCTCCTTGACTCGGTCGCAGGTTTATGGGCTGCCAGGTCCAGTGTCCACTGTGCGGCCGATAATAATAATTAGTGATAATAAAATTACTTTGCACTTGGAGCCATTTAATTGCCAACATTCGTATTGCGAATGATAGCAGTTTTATAATGATCTATTATTTAATTTTATCATAATAGGTAAAATTTAATTTGTTTTAATATGCATTATTGCAGTTCATTTTATTACAATAGTGTCGTTTTAGAGCTCAGAAACTGGGCGGATATAGACAATTTCATAGTACACAACTGCTGACCCTATAAAAATCGCAAGTGCCCCCCCACTGTTGATTTTGAAAGCCAGGTACTTGGAAGAAAATCTTGACTCTGTGCAGAAACGGGCGGTCTGTTTGATAGATTCTGCAATCTTTAGAGAGGCGTCATATGGGAAGCTTTCCTTAATCCACCGGTACCAACTCGCGTCATTGATCCCTTCGGCACCTAGCTCTCTTCAAAAAGACCTTCCACCCAGCATCCCCAAAGATGATATAGACCCTGAGGGAAATTACTTTTCACATGGCCTATTGCGTGGAGTTTATAAATATTTTAAAAAAATATCTGAAAACTTTGAAAATAATATTGGTTAAATTTTAAAAAATATATTATTTCAGGTGATTAATTTCACAAGTAATAAACTAGCGGGGAAAAATTAAATTATTTGAATAACGTTTATGAAGTTACTGAAAAAATTATAAATATATTAAATTGTATTTTAGTACAGTTGAGTGGTTTTCTATTTCAGTTGGTATTAATTATGTTTCTGATCTCTCTCTGATCTCTCTTTGTTTTATATCCTGCTTTTTATTTGAGTTTAAAATGTGTTGTGAATTTTTGAATTAGAGCTGGATTTGGTACAGAGTGTAGAACAACAGTAGGTATATAAGCTTTTTTGTCGAAATGTTGTGTTCGTAGTTACTAGTTGGTTATGTTTTTATGACCCTGCTCGTATATAGTATTTCTAATACGCGTGATGGTTTTTCTTTTATGAATTTTGTATTTATAAATATTTGAATTCATGTCTTGCAAGATAATATCAAATTATTACTTGACCAATTAGAATAATAATCAGATTAAATGTATGTAGGTAGGTAACTTTACGAAAGTATTTGCTTTAATATGTATTGTTTTTTTCTACACTCTAATGGTAGGTAAATTCTCCTTCTATTAGCTATTAAAAGACCACCATTCAGAATCGAAGAGTTGCATGAAATTACTTTAGCCGTGTTTGATAATCTGCTATAAAAAGACAGATACTTCATAACTCTCCTTTTCCCGATCTTATTTTACTCCATGCCACCAGACGCGATTCAATGACCACAGATAGGAGCAGTTAAGGCTTCGATATTTTACTACTTTGATAAAAATCCTCCGGTATACCTACTACCTTTCGGACAAGAAATGTATAAATATTTTGTGTAATGCACGTTTCAACTTCAATTACACACTTTTTACATACTTTTTAATTGCAATTGTTTTTAATCTTTTATATTACTGAATGTTGCATCCAAAACTGCGAACGAATTACACCTGCAGATGCACTTGTAATGCACTTCAGATGCACTTTTTAATACTTAAAACCGAAACGAGGCGAAAATACGTTTACTGCATTTAAAAAAATATGCAAGGAAAGGGGATAACCAATCACTTACCACCGTATCAGAGCAAACGAAACTACCGCAACATAGTTCCACTGCAGTACGTCGGGGTAATCATTGCCACAGCAAAACGAATGAGTACAAAATAATATTGTGTACTTTCGAGATGGCCAAATTCTTTCTTTTAGTTAAAAACGAGATTGTGCACATAAAAAACACCAACAACTTGCTTCCAAGCTAGTTCCAATCCTTCTTCGGTTTTCAAAATAAATTAACCTAAATTTTCACAATTTTTCTAACCATATTGGTCCAAATTTCAAATACGTTTTCAGCAAGGAGATGGTCAGGGAGAGGTAAGAACTGGATAAATGACATCCCGATAGGAACTAAGCATATTCTCATTTCAAAATCAAAAACGGAATGTGTAAGTTGAATATAGTTTTTTGATTCTTTTCTTTTATTTGATGTTTTACTTTTGTCCCCTTTTTTAATACACTAAAAAGTGAATAAAATCTGAAAATAAGTAAATGATTATTACCTGATTTATTCCGGAATTTATATGGTGTTGATACCTATAATTTCATCGTACTTAACGATGAAGTCAGTAGGTACAATGATGATCAAAACGCATTACTCCGTGCGAAGGTGCGGAACTCAGCATAATGGCTACTTGCATTGCTTAAAATGCAACTCCGGGACATTAAGAACGGCGCAGAACAAAACAATTGCGCGTTGGTCGGCCCATTCATCAGCATTGCCGGCAGCTATGGCATCAATCTGCTGGACGTCAGCAGCGGGCAGCTTCCCGGACTTATCGCATCTCTGTGCAACACGGTCTGCAGACAGTAGACAGCCTCCGCAAGGTCTGATGATGCCAACCGTTGGAAAACCGAATTTTCTTGGGTTGGATGAAAGCTAAAAAACATCTGAAGATAATTGTGAAGTAGACATAAATCAAAGGTTGAAAAATTAGTAAAACATATTTATTTGGAGTAAAAAAAATTATAGATAGGTATTGTAGGACACTGCCGCAGGTATAAGTATAGTTTAGCTTGACGCGTATAGTACATTGAAATTATAGACGTAATGTTATTTAGAAGTGTTTAACTAATTCCCAAGTTAAATTTATTGAATACAGAATAGTGGTAGTGGAATGAGAAGTAGGATTAAAATTATTATTTATTTATTAATAATCAACGCTCTTTTGGGCTTTTACGTATAACATTTTCTGTGATTATGTTCATAAAATTACAAAAACAATTTTAAATATTAACATTTTAAAAAAAAAGAAGATAGAAATGGGTACAACACGTGGTACCTAGATTAAGAGGTGCATTTTATCATTATACATTAAAAAAAGATAAAAAAAAGAGTTTTTAGAATGCAGACGGCATAAAATACAACATAAATTAATAATATGTTGGTTTACATATTTTATAAAAGTAAGACACATAACAAGGTAGATTTAAATACATGTGTATATTATGTTAGGTATTATGTATGTAGCATTTAAATTATTATACCACTGTGAAATCTGTGCAAGTTTTTCCTTGCGCTGTTGGTTTGTTTAAACGATTCTTTCAAAGTTGGAGTAGTACTGGCACACACTTTTATCCTTCTTCTTTAAAAGAGTACTAAAACGGGTACACTATGCTATTTTTAGCCGAGTTATTGGAGTTTCATATTATCCCGACAGAAACTGCCGATTATTTTGGCGCGATCCCTCTACATCGATTAGATATTATCACGTCGAAAAAGAAGAAATTAGGCTGTGAACCAGGAACCTTTTTCTATCCGGGAAATGGCACTTTAAAATATTAACAATAATATAACTGTCATTATAAGGTTTAAATTATCATCAATTTCACTTTATTTTGGTGAACTTTGAATTTTTATTTCTTATGTAAACTTTAACATTAAAAAACGTATATATTATACTAATGATAGCCTGCGAAAAAAATTATCAACAACGTCCATGTTCTGTTCGAGAAAGTTGCCCAAAATCTTTTGATTATAAATTCAAAGATTGGGACGTTTGCAGTGAGACATCTTTTATGGACCATGGGTATCTGAATGAAGAGTTTCCCCTTTTCATAATTATAAGATATTAAAAGCCACAATTTCTTAATTTTCCTCTTCTTCACAATATCAAGTATCTATAACCCACTTGCAGTAGGATGTGTGCACGGTAAACGTATAAATTATGTAATGACTTAACTATTTTCTAAAATATTCTCTTTGTACTTCCAACGTAATTAGAATAATAGATACATCAAGACTGTAAATGTATCCAAGGTTCCCAAGGCTTCAGGCAGAGTTCTTCATGAACAAAATGATGGCAGATCTGGAGAGAAGGGTTGCCAGGAGCGAAAATAGATTAAGGATCGTCTGAAGTTGAAGAGCATCATCAAGGGGTAAAAGCTCTACAAGAACTTAATGACCATCCAAAGTAGGTATACAAATTTGTTATATATTTATAAAAACGTCCACGTAATTAAGTTGCAAAAAGGTTAAATATTCTCGAGCTTTAATGAAGATTTTGTGATTTACCTATATTTGGAAGTTTCTTACAAGGAAAACTCTCATTACATTTTTTATCTAATCGTTGGTTTGGTGGTCATCAAAAGACGAGAATTTAAAACACCCCATCCTAAAAAATGCTTTAATACCGCTTAAAAATAACACGCTCCATAATTATCTGCTAACTAATAAATATTATCTATGAACAATAAACATGTTAATAATTATTATCCTACGAAAAGTTGCCGAGATTTTGGACTTCTCAATTACGTGTTTGGGTGTACTCAAAACAGCGTTAGTTTTAGATATAAAGGGATAAAAATTTTATAATATTTGTTTGCATTTCTTGGGCATTAACTATGTAACAATTTCTAAACATTTTTTTTGAAGATTTTTATAGCTTCCTGCAACCTGTAAGTTGTTGCCTGTAGTTTGTTGATCATGTTATTTTGACTCCTCCCACCGTTCTCCCCTCTCCCCCTAATCATTACTTCCCCTATCCTCTCCTAATAATATCTAATCATTTCCTTACTTTTATTATACTGTATAATTTTTAAGTTAGTTTTAAGAATGCTAGCGAATGTCACAGGTGTGTCGAAATCGGTAACAAATAAATAAAAGTAACAAATCGTCGCCTCAGTTCTTAATTGTCCAATCGACCATTTGAAAATTATGTAGGAGGAGAAAGATTTCTTTCATTATTTCAATGAAAAATTATGATAGGTGTTGAAGATAAAGCTATTTCCGTAAACGTAAAGGTTTGATAAGTTTAAATAATTCTTAGTTAAGTAATAAACTATCATTTTTCATGCTTTATTTTTAGTTTTAAAGTCGGGATTGAACAAAAACTAAAATGGTCGTTTAGACAGTTAAGAACTGAGGCGACGAAATGTACATTGTGAATAAAACTATTCGAAACAAACAAAAAAATTTATGATAACCTGCCAAAAGTCTTAAAGCAAGCCACTAGTCTTTAAACTTTTCGTAGGATGTTTTTTTATGATTTGTCACCAACTTTTTATTATTTTGATTACACTTACACCAATCTAACTGTATTATATTTTTTTATTGTATTTTTTTTCTATTTTTTCCTACTAGATCTCTGAAAAAATCTTGCATATATCTAAACGAAGAAACAAAAACAAATATTGTGAAAAAAATCATAGTTCCATTTAATATTTTCCAATAAACATAAAGATTCACATTATCTGGCCGCTGTCCCTCCAACAAACATACAATAATTATCAGTGAGGCTTTACACATTATAGCATGAGAAACGGAGGCTCCCCGGCAATGGCAATAAAGTGCGCAATGAGCGGATCGGACAGGAAGCGTTCTGGCGGCCTCCCCCGCACCGGGGAACAATGGCAGAGGGCGCGCCCCGGGGACGATGGCGCAGATTGCGGCAGCCGCGGAGGCTGAACTGTGCTCAACACGGGCCCGCTCTCTGCCTGTGCACACACGGGTATGTGGGGGCCAGCCAAACACAATATGGAAGTGGAAAATTTTTAATTTATTATGTTTTTTCAATGACTTAAAATACATTACTTATGATTTTTTTAATACTTTCTTCGGTGTTGGGACAACTCGACAAAGTGGCACTTCATTACTCGTTTGAAGAGTCATCGAAAAGATTAAAAAAGAAACCAGATTAAATAAGTTACATTAGGTTAGGTTATGGACTTTTTTCGTCACTTTGTTGATTGTCACGGAAACACTCCTCTATTATATATTAGGGATCTGAGGTTTTGCTTAAGTCCTTCGTCATGTCAGGTGATATTCGGTAAATGGCACGTGTGAGGAGGGAAAGAATATTACATTTACGGAAGTAAATAAATACGACAAGTAAAAACTACATCTCAGTCTCTAATCTGTTATATTCAAATTGGCCACTAAAATAGTTAAAACATAAAATGTTTCTGTTCTCTGTCGTCTTTCTTCAACAATTGTATTCAAACAAATTCGATTTGGTATGCGGGTATGAGAACTTCCGCCCGAGAACAATTAATTAGATAACCAACACTTTTGGCATAGGTCACTCCAAGTGCTTTGCTAAGAAGGGGTGCTCGGGTTCATGGGGTGAGGTTTATTCAGATTTTGACTGCGGATACGTCTGCCCACCAACTGCTGGTAAGATCTGAGAACTATCGCCTTGTACCGCATTGGGAGAGATGGATTCATATGTCCGTCACTCATCCACGACCCCCCAGATACCTGCCAACCCCGTATACATCTCTCTAGATCTTATTTTCCTTCCTTTCATTAAAAAGATCATCCAAATAGCATCCCCAAAGATAGCAGGGTCTAATGTGCAGAGTTAATGTAAAAAATAAACAGTGTCCTTAATACGTAGACGTGAATGCCATCAATACATTTTTTTCATCACCGACGCGTCGTATAAAACTGCCTTTATTGTTTAAAGCATTTCTGATGAAAAATTCAACATGTTTGTGCTTTACAAACAAGCGATGGGTGAGTCTACTTATAAACTATTAATGTGTCAGCAAACTTGAAAAACATTGAAAACAACACTTTATAATCCTTGACTGTGTAGTTTAGGCAGAATAACATTACTTAACACTCAACACGTCGTTTATTTAGTATTACAGCTTAATGAAAAACCTACGTAGTGTTTATTCTTGTCATGTTAAACATTTATTTTTATTGCGTTTAAATCGCAGTGTAATACAAAAACACATTCTGACTTTCACAGTTCTGGAGTTATATTTTCCACAAGAGTTCAGGGTTTACAGAATCAAGGACGAGTGCGTTTACATTTACAGTTTTATGTAGAGAAAGATTGTGATTATAACTCTGATTCAATGAATTCAGAGTTGTTTTGAATTTAGGTGTCATTTTAAAAATTGGAACTAAATGTGTCAAGAAATCAAACAAGCGATAAGGTACCTACCTGAAATACAATATTAAATTTTTTTTCTATATTTGAAAAGTGTTTTTCTTTTGTTTAAATTTTAATTTTGGGTTAATTTTTACATAAAGGTCAGATTTCGTAATTTTTAAAGGATTTGAGCTTTTCGAATTTCAAGAAAGCTTTATTTATGAACTTTTGATCGTCTCTATTTTGTAAATAAAAAAATATGTCTTCTTCAAACTTCGCAAAATTACTTTGTGGCATCATTAATAATATAATTAATAACAGATCACAGATTTGTTTGTCATTTATTTTTCTTTATATTAACATATCCTGATGAAGATAACATTGTTATCGAAACATGTAGATATTGTTTGTAATATAGTGGTTTATACAAAGTGATCTGTTATTCATTATATAAAAAAGTGATTATATTATAAATAAAATGTTTTTTTTTTAAAGGAATGGATCTGGGGCAAATATTTTAATTAATCCATTCAGCGCCACATTTCCCACAATTATAATATCCCATGATTTTTCGCGTGTATGAAGCTGTGTGGTGTAATACGAAAGCTTTTATTAAACTTTTGAAAATTTTTTATTATGTCCATCATGATCATATGCATCAGTTCCCACTCTGAGTTTTTTATAGATCAGAGTAGGGGTGAACTTTTATATGAAGCTTTTTGCAGTGAAGGTAATAAATTGCTTAGAAATATTTGAAGCCTTCTATAAGGCTGCATTTCCAGCACTGCCTGTTGGTGTTTGGACGCGTGGGCCCCTCGCCTCGGACTCTACAAGAGATGAATCAAAGGATATTCCTACGGTAGGCCGCATGAAATGTTAACATGGTGCATTTGTGCTTTTTTCAAACTGACTGAGTGCCAGTGCCTTGTGTTTATTTATCGAGGAAGTGGGCACTTAAATGTGCCTGCTTTATTAGATTCTAAAATCAATGTAGGTAGTAGGAAGGTGCCCCTAAAGGAAAGGGGAAACGGCAAGATAAAGGCGTTAGAAACAAATTTATTGTGAATTATTGATAATGAATGGTAAGATATGAAAACACTGAGAATAATCTAGAGATATTACCAATAGTTTCAGTTCCGCGGTATTCAACACCCTTTTACCAAAACACTTCAACTTATTTCAATAAACGAAATTTATGGATCAAACAAAGTGGGATTTGTAAATTTAACTGTTGAAAGAAGATTGCAAAGCTCCATTAATCCTAAAAAAAACAACGTTGCCATCGGAAAATAATTCCACTCACCTACGTACAGTTATTATTTAGATAAAGAAAAACCGATCCAAATTTAATTTAACAAGCTCTGCTGCAATTTCGGTCAAAACGTCAGAAAACAGAATGATGGCTATAAAGTTCACGAAAAGCGTAGGTCTCCTCTATAATTTCATTTCACTTACACCAATCCGTTAATTTTCGCCTCTTTGACTTCTATCCCAACACCTCCAGAACGGTGAGCATATTTTATTTGATTTTTATAAGAAAAACTATATTTTTATACTTTATTGAAGGTTATTCCCATCAGTGAAATATATCATATTAGAATAAGTTAACAATAATAATCTAAACGAAAATATGAACAAGACACAGAAAAACAGAAACAGACAATGGTCGCAACTGGGACTCGAACCCAGACCCAGTTGCGACTATTGTCTTTTTCTGTTTTTCTGTGTCTTGTTCTCTTTCATATTTTCGTTTAGATTATTATTGTTAACTTATTCTAATATGATATTCTATTTGATTTATTGAAGGTATATAAACACTAGTGGTCTTAATAATTAACAGACCAATTCTTAATGTTCAGAGATAGGCTGATTTACAAGTATAAAATTAAGTGCTTAATGAATGTAAACTAAAATATAAAAAAAAGTTAGGTTCAGTAGAAATTATATAGTATTTTGTTTTAATATTACCCACATTCAGGTAGTGCCTTAGTGGGTTTTCATTTCTTGTTCATACTATTTGTTATTATATATTATGTTAGTATATACTATTTGATATTATACATTATATGTACAAAGAAATGGGAATAAATAAAGTTTAAAAAAAAATAAATATAATAATAATAATAAATAAACCTAAACTTCATTACGCATTATTGCATTATACAACAAAACGTATGTTATTATGTCTATACCTAGATAGACTGGGAAATTGGTATTGGAGTAGTGATGGGTAAAGGGAAAAAGGATTAGGGGATGTTGCCGCGCAAGTAAAATGGAAATAATAGGTAGATACAATTAATTATCGACGGTCCCGAAGAACAATTTCGGATTTGCTAAAAATTGAAAATCGCGCTGAAGGCTTATTTTAATTGCTTTTCGTTGATTTAAAAGTCTGAATTTTGGATGAGATTTAATGAAAAATATATATTTTTCTTATATATTACAATTCTTCATATCAAAACCAGTAAAAATTCAGAAACAAAACATTAAACAGCTCTACTGAAAAACTACAAAATCGCACATTCGACATTATTCTCCGGGACCGTCGATTTAGTCATCGTGATTTTGTGTTATTTGCACCTGGAATATATACAATGAACTTCTATAATGATAATAACTAGCAGTGAATATGTCAGCATGTTTACCTATTTTTGCAAGTGTTTATATATAGTTATAGCAATTACATGCCCTTTTCATGAATTCATTTTGATTTAATTTGGTGCAGGTAAAAAAATTTATTCATTTGTGCAAGTAAAAAATTAACATTTTGCTTTGTCTTCATCTTCATTTTGAACCCACGACCTATGTCCATCGTGTTCTTGGCTGATGAAGATCTGGCGCAAGTGTTGGTTGAAGATGGTTTAGAGATGGTATTGGCGCAGGGGCCTCCTCGGGGCGCTGCTTGTCCTTTAGTCCAGCGCGCCTCATCTGCAATCAGATTATTATTTGGGCGCGTGGGCGCTATCGGCCACTCTTTTGTGGGGTGACCAAAGCTCAATGTGTTATAAGAAAGTGAAAGTGTAGTTATCGAATAATGTAATTTGTGTATATTTGCAACACGTTCCAGAGTGGAAAATGCTCTCGGTACGACCACCATTCAGAATTGACACGTTGTTGGAAATGGCTTTAGCCGTAGATATTTGGTGACCAGATCTGATTAGTCCGGTATCTCTCCACCTTCCTCTTCCCCATCTTCTTTCCCTCTCCACTACTTTCAGCCCCACAACATAGCGTAATTGGGGATAGAATAGTCTCACTGGCTTTAGATGGGAGCAGTTGGGACTCTTGTGAATACCGCCTTCAACCGTCTGGAGCCAGTGAGGCATACTCGATTAAGTGTATGATGCATGTTGCAAGGCTGAACGCAGTGGGAAGGGGCAGATAGGAAAGCTCCTGGTTAAAGTACCAGACCTGGCCACAAAATATGGCTAAAGGCATTTCAAACAATGTTTCAATTCTTAATGGAGGTATTTTACTAGGGCGATACTGAAGGTATTTTCCGCTATATTATTTTCTGTTTAACCGCTTTATTAAAATATCTACATTTCGTTAACTAGTTTCGGTTATATTCTAACCTTCAAAGGGACAGTTCTATTATAAACTAACTTAATTGCAGACAGTTAAATTATAAGGTTAAACAAATAAAGAGACAGATATATCATGTCAGAGAGGGAGAGGGGTGGTTGGCTTAACGAAATACCCATTTGCTTTCATCAGCCCGATTTTAATATAGAATCGTTAAACCCGTATTTCAAAGGTTTTAACGTCTTATTCACGATTTTAAGATATACTTTAATTTTCTGTATAGGTTACTCATTTTTTGAAGGCCTGAAAAAATGTTCAACTTAAAATTGTAAAATTCGAGAAAGCTGTTTCCAAGATGCAATCTTCGAAATAAACCCATAGATTTATGTGAGTGCAGGTATACCGAGTGTTGGGTCACGCGTAAGATGAATCTCCCCATCGCTCTCCAGGCTGGTGCATTGCTATCAGCATCCATCAGAGAATGGGCCATGGACACCCAAGCTAAGTACAGTGCCGGGCAATAGATTATGTTCGCGGGGAGCCGCGGGCGGGAGCGAGTGGATCGCCTCGGTTATTACATCATTAGCGGTGTCTTTAGACGGATTTTTATCTAGGCGTGATGAATGCCCTGCCCAACGACAGTCGGCGAAATTAAAGAACCCGACAACTACCGATTCCACCCGAACGGAGATCGGAATTCCAGGACTTTCGCCGTGATGGATTGCCTCATTGTTCCAAACTGAATCCAAAATCGATCAATCTTTCAAACAGCACGCCACAAATTCAAACCACTCATAAAAAAGCTTCATCATAACCTACAATTAATAAAACATTCGATACGCATTTTGTTACACATTTACATAGTGCCGTCGTGCTTTCTGATTTGATTGAATTCTTGTAGATGACGAATTTTCTGGGTGTGGCTACGTCCGATCTCTATTACGATTTCGCATGTTTTGGTCATAATATATTATTCTAGTTCGACCGTCGAAGATTGCGTATTGACAAACGCCCATCGTGTTGATTTGTAGAAACGAATACACACAATCGTGAAAACAATTGTATTGTACGTAATAAACGTCGAAATGATGGCCATTAATTTGTATTTAAACACGTGAGTCGACGTCCATAAAAAATGTGTTTTATTCTCGTTTTAATGTTCGTCGGTACGAAACTGTCGGATTTATTTATTATATGGCGAGATTAACAATTTGATCATACAAAGTGTTCATTTCCTCGGGCCAATTCAAAGATGATTTCTAACTGAAATACCAGTACCTAAGCCATTTGTGAAATCTATCGAGGAAGAGATGTTTATCGAAGCCATTAATGTTTATAAGAATGCTTCTTCTTGTTTAGGAAAATTAATCAATTTCAACGCATTGAAAAGATCTACCTTGCCAGAAGCAATTCGTGTTTTCAATCAGGATATTATTTTATATCTTTTCGAAAATGCCAATAAATTTCTACTTAAGGCCATCATCGAAAAATATAATCCAACTTGCATGAGCTACGCTTATAATATTTGTTAATGTTATGCTTTTTACATGTACTTATAGTGAGTTTAAATCATAAAATAATGTTAGAATGCAGGCATAAGTACCTACAGTCTTTACATTTATATGCGGACAAGATGGTTTCTGGCTGTTGAAATTTTAAACAAATCTTTACTTATTTTTTAAGATACGATTTTTCTTGTAGAAGTGTTTCTTGTTTAGATTAGCAGTTAATGCATATAAACTTATAGCATGCATGCATTCAATAATTTTCAGATGGAAACTATTTCTATGCTAATCCGGTAAGAGTAACATAACCCAGGTGATTGCACTCGAATGGTCATTTGCTGAGACTATGGCAACCTCAAAAATTATTCGGGTAAGTATGTTGTGTGGCTGAAAATAGTTGGGGAGTGGGATAAAGGAAGATGGGAAAATACCTGACTATTCACATAAGGTCACCAAGCACTGCTAAAGCCTTATGTTTTATGACAATGTAACTACATGACATAGTTTAATTAAAATACTACGCTTCGAAGAGGAAAAAGTTTTCAAGTAACTTTTCGATTCTGAGTGGTGGGCTTTTGCAATGGAAATATAGAAAGTATCTTCTACTCTGGAACGTGCTGCAAATATAGTTTAATTAAAATAAATAATTTACATTATTTTAAATGATGAATAATAAAATAAAACAAATTAATCAAATAAAAAGAACTTACTAATCAAATAAAGCGCACCCTGGGATTAGAACCCGCAACCTCCGGATTTGTGGTCAAGGATGGTAACTACTCAACCATGGAATTCGTCGAATGTGAATGAAATAAGGATTGAATTGATTTGACATTTTCACTGCCAAAAAAATTGAACTGATTTATTTTTAGGGGTAGGTATTATGCCGTATTGTGCTACCTCCTTCTTCAGCCAACATTTATATTTAGATTAAACATCTACCCTTATGATGGGCCCTGTAATGCTGTCCAAAATGTTGGCTGAAGAAGGAGATAGCGCAACAAGGCATAATACCACAAACATAAATCACGATGAAAAAAGAATTGTGTTTTCCAAGATAGAGTAGCGTAGCAATAATTCCTACAGAGAAATTGCTTAGCATTAAAATTCAAACAAATGAAGGTGCAAAATGACCACACAAAATATTGGACAGCTTTTCGTTTAGACACCGTTGATAAATTTCCCCTGATAATGTTAGCTCGGCCGCTATCCAAATGTCACCCGGCATTAATAGGGGCAATTCCGTGTCGCGTGCTTGTGACATTTAAAAAAACGGGCACTATTTGCACCGCGCGTGTCTCTGCGCGGTGGACGTGTTGCAACTCGCGGTCGTGCCATGTCAAAGATGTTGTCCGCTCATTTGGTTTTATGCTGTCCATTTGTCATCTGGTTACTTCTTACCTCCTCGGCTGAGGTAGACATATTATTAATACGTTGAATTAGGTATGGCAACATATTTACAAGGCAACTCGTACGTTCGAGTCTCAGTTTTCTGACAAACTAGTCGGTTCATAAAAGGTCAAAGGTATTTTTTTCGAATATTAGCTAGTAAGGCAGACATTTCAAAGACAGGCTGTAATAGCACGTACATAAATTATTTTAACTAGCGATTCTTGAACATAATAAGAGTAAAAAATGTATATGTCATTTTGATGTCCGATGATATATATTTTTTCAATTTAAAGCAATAAAAATATTTGTCCATCACGTCGCAATTGAGTAATCACTACGTTCCTTCCAGTAGCAACGTAATACTAGAAAAAGCGCACGTATCACGTCGCGACATGTAGGTGTGTGATCAGTGGCGACGTGTGATTGTTTTTAAAAGAATCTTTTTAGCTTTTTTTCGTTTCATCGAGTTTCAAATCACAACGGTGCTAAAGAAGTTTTTACTTCAAAAAAGATCATCGGACAGCAAAATGACTACTTTTTGTACACAAAATATGCTCAGAAAAAGCCCGTTAAAATCCTTCGAGTACGTGGTGTTACATCATTTATAGCGAATTGGGTACATACGCCGACATATTTACAAGAAAACTCGTAGAAATGAAAAAACGATTTTTTAGATTCAGATGGGTTCTTCTGAAAATTTGCTTATATCTTCTTACGAATTGCCTAAGTCGACATGTTAGTTCAATTAGCAATCCCAACATATTTACGAGCTCTTTTGAACGATTAAGTTTTCTTAAAACTCTTTCAGTTCCCTAGAAGTCAAAGGTCATCTGTCCACCGTTTTTTAAAGTATTGGGGTCTTTTTTGTTTTTAAGTATCGAACAAGGGGTATACTTACAAAGACCTTAACCGTTGTCCTACACAGCAATTAACACAGTAAAATCACGTCAAAAGGTCGTATGACCTTCAGCATTTTAAAAGACTTGCATGTCTGTTGTCCAAATAAGACAATTCAATTTGCATAATTGAATGTGCAATGAGAAAGTCGACAATGCTAATTGTCTTGTTGCTTTTAAATTATTCATACTGGTATGCCAAAAATATTTACCTACTTTAATTTAGTATATACCTATCAATACTATCACTGTCAACACATAAGTGAACTCATAAATACTAATGTTGGCTAAATAATTGGTTTGTTCCTCGCGTCACTCATATTGAAAAAATTTAATACAATGTGTTACATCAGCAACTATCAATAAGACCCCAGGGGTCCCCAATTTCGTCATATGGGGTCCGTCAAGACCTAAATAAATAAGAACACTTGCAGTTAAAATAATCATAAAGAAGAGAAAACTGGATTTGAAAACCATTAAAAATAATGAAGACCATAATATTCTAAACAAGACTCTTTTAATGAATTAAACCATAAACAATTTTGGAATAACTAAAATGGAGATTTAAAGTGATGCAAAGTGCCATTTATTAACATTGTTATTGAGATATATAAATTCGCGACTGTAACAAAACTAACTTTGGAACTATCGATGATTTTTTATAAACTTTCTAATTATAAGCATATATCATAGACATGTGTTGTTATGATTATAGTACAGTGCTATTACGAGAAAGCTTTAGTAAAACTCAAGCAATAAAACAATTTTTTAATCAAATTATACTAATTGGAATCAGTAGTAGGTAATCATTACGTATTCAATACACGTTAATTTGGTTAATCATGGCGGATTTATAAGTTACCGTGATTTTAATGGTAAAGTTTTAGAGCATAGAGCAATTACGGCAATGATATTTTTCCCATGTTACAAATGCCTATAATTTGTCAATATTGCGTATGTTAGCACTTCTCCAGTGAGTGAAATGTAGCACTTGCCTTCGAACTTAATGTAAATTAAAATGAAAGGCCGGCTAGGCAGGTTCATCAACGATGTGAAAAACGATAACGGACAAATCAACAATATACAATTTCAGAACTCTTTTGAAAGTCATTAAAAGTGATTAAAAAATGGGTTAAATTGGCGAAATGAAGTGATGAAAGCTTAAGTTGTGAGTTATTTAAAAAAAAATATTTATTCACTTTTCGGTTTTGAAATGCAATGGAAACGTTGAGTTGTCATGAAACCGTGAATAACGTTTTTCGCAACTTAAAAGGAATCATTTCATAAAAATATTATAAATAAGTTCCTATCTTAACCCTTTTCCCATAAATTTTGAATTATGTACAAAGGTTTTACTTTCCAGTGCCTTCGTTGTTTTCAATCAATGTCGAAATTATCACAAAAAATAATTCTTATAATAAAACGAGTAAAATTACAGATAAGTCCATTAAACATACACAAACATGATATTCGGAGTTTAACAAATTAATTGTTGATGTTACAGAGTTAATTCGCAATAGGGTATTTCTATATTACTTACGATTACGATGATTATGGAATTTTTATTTGATTTTTATTTTGACGAATAAATTTTCTACAGCGAGTCAAAGTTTCCCATTTTTGAATTACCGCTAAAACGATATTTTAAGGCGGGGTTATCGTGTGACGTCATGTGAGCGTGGACGCTCGCCGACAGTGTTTATTTATGCTGGCCCAGCTGAGCGACGCTTGTGACGTCACAATCCGATTTGCCAACAACGGGGGCCGTTTAGATTTTGTCAGTTTTAGATCGTTTTTAATATCAATAATCTTATAGATATTATAATTTTGTATGGAAGAGTGTCATTCTTTCACGAAAATAAACACCGAATAGAATTTAAAAATTCTTTCACTAATCGAAAGCTACATTATTTGCGAGTAACATAGGCTATATATATTGGTAAGCTCTGGCGTTATGAATAAGCTGTAGCGTTATGCAATTATTTTTCATACGTTTTCTGTCCCTTACAAAATCGAGTTATTGCAAACTTCAAACAAATTGTTACCTTGGAAACAATGTTTTTTTTTTTTAACTAGGCAATTCACCCTAAAAAGTGCTTTGTTGGCGTCATAGTTAATATCTACCTATCTCTAAAAATGTTTATTGTCCGGACGAAAAGCATAGCGTTGCTCTGTCATTTTGATATTTCTTTAGGTTACTCTGGATTTAAATATGAATAAAATACTAATTCCTACTTGAGGCGAAATCATCAGAATAAATTAGGGGAGTAGGTACTTAAAATAAATTTCTATAATTTAAATATTTTCTAAAATAGAATTTTTATTTGCGAAATGTCATTCTCAAATTTTGAAATTTTCTATTAAACAATAATTATTTTTTATTAGACAAAAAAGCAAGAAAAATAACAATTATGCCAATAATTATGCCGTTAATTTCCCCCTAATACCATGCGAGCGAAGCCGCGGGTAAAAGCTTAGTATAGAATGAAAGCATAAAAAAAAAAATATTTTTAGTAGGATGATTAAAATCAGAAAAATTAACTTTAAATATTCCTCACATTTCCAACAGAATCTCTCGTTTCTGGAAATACCCCATTGCACGTTTTAAATCTTCTGCTGAGGCCTGGTAGTCCATGATAACCAAATATAAAACGCAGTTCCATTTTGCTACTTATAAAAAGAAAAGTTGCGACAGCTTGAAAATGATATTCGAAATAGAAAGACCACAAATAAAAATTAAAGTATCTTGATGAAATCCTTGAATACACAAAAGAAACAAATTTATTTTCATTCAATCTAAGGAACCGTTGTAAATCGTTGCGAGTTAAAATCATTCTTATACTGAACCCAAATATTATATTATACCTTGCGTAAGTTACAGAGTAATGTTACTTTGAAAATATCCACATGAGTGCACTCATTTCGACCAACGCACTGAATTGAAACATTTCGATGCCATTTGCATTCGATAAACGTATTAAGGCGGTATCTTGCCATCATAAAATAAACCCATATCTTATACTCACGCCGATCAGGCATATAAACACAACGTTTTATATGCGACTTAAGTTTCCCGCAAAAGCCTTCAAGGGCGGACCCTCGCAGTAATATAGATATTTGTGTAGGTGAGTGCATATCGTCGATTAGCTAATTGCGTGATTAAATCATATGCATAAATAAAACTTAATCCAGTTAATTTGAAAGGTAAGGGAATCAGTTTGATCTTTAGCTGACCTTTGGCTGGAAATTGCATCACCTGTGTTGTTGCATCTTGCGTGTGTGACATTAGACTACAGGGTCGATAAAACGCGGTTTTATTACGTTTAATTTAATTATAATAAACAACCATTTAGTTGACAAGTTATTTAGCGCCGTTCTTCGTCCTGAAGAAATACAACAAAATATTTATTAATTTATCGTACTCATGTTTTCTGTTGCAATTGATTTTATTAAAGACTAGCGTAGACCTGTGAAAAACCACAGCTGGTCTAATTATCAAAAAACAGTTTTAATTTGGAAATTATGGTTTTATTTTTATTTTTAATTGACACTGCCAAAAAATTTTCAAACTACCGGGACTTCCCAGTGTTATCTCCGATTAGGGTAGATTGCGAGGCTGAAGATACTGGGAAATGGAAGGAGATGCGAAGAGAAAGGTGGGGAAGTATAAGATCTGATCAATTGGACAATTATTTGTAAGAAGGAGGAAACCATCTGTTTCCTTAGAACGCCATGGGAAGGTGGTGGACTTAATAGTCAATATTATAAATATTCCTTATTCTGTCATCCATGATGTCATATAAATAAATTTAAAAACTAATACAGCATTTTAATTATTGCCTTTACAGCACTCAATCAATTACATTCGAAGAGTCTTATCACATGAACTTACAATTATTTGTTTATTGTGTTTATTTCCCATGGAATTGACAATAGCACAATCCTGTAACTGTAAAAAAGAACACACATCTATAATGGCAGAAAATTTCAACGTAAAATACAGTATTCTGTCAAGACAATGAGGACAACCCCGCAAACACGCTGAAAGCTCACAGCGCGGGCAGTCCGTGAGTTTTCAGCGAGCTAGGGTGCTAAAATTGAAAAATACGAAGTTATTGATGTTGTTTATCTGAAAATTATTTTTTTTTTCTTAATTTTAACTTTTTTTTCAAAGAATTCTGAAAATCTTCATACAAAAAGTTGAAATTTTGAAAAAAAAAGAAAATTCATTTTCAGCTACAAAAATATCAATAACGTCGTATTTTTCAATCTTTGATCACTAAAATCTCACGGAACAATTAAAAAATTTATTACCTAAAACCTAAACGCCTAAAACCAAATAATTCAATTGTCAAAGCTTAGCACTGTTTTAATGAAAGTTGTCTACATATTGGAATTAGTTCCCTGCCTCTTTTTTCCCTCCGCCATCCTGTTTCATTGTCCTTACAAATTAGACACCACCCATTTCTAAGTTTATTTCTGAGAACCAAATCAATATCCATCGAAATAAAAATAAATATCATTTACAGAATAGGTATTCGATCAGAAAAGTTTTTTATTTAAAAAGTCATATTAACTTGGTAAATTTAATTTTACGATCACCCTGTCAACTGAAGGCTGTCAACCTTGTAACATATGTACGAATTACGATAATCACGTGCAAAGGGAGGATCCCAGACTGAGACTGGGGACTTATCTCTCGAGGACAAGTCAGTTTTACATTGCCCACCTTTACACGGTATTATTATCACATGTAAATGTTACTTATCTACCTCTCCGGACATAAGACAGATAATAAATGCTGATCATGTTTGACCCCATGTAGAGAGTGGCGCTGGTATTTAAATTAAATACAATATCTATTACAATAATATGTTAATCAATTTAAAACAATTTGCTTTATACACACGCAAGCTTTTTAATTCCCAGATTTTATTATTCCCTAACTACTTTAACTAACTAATCTAAATCTTTGGAGCACGGACAACAGATAGAAATGCTGCCCTTGTTCTACTAGTATTTCAATGTAAAATTCTTTGACAAAACTGCGTCTGTGTTCTCTTCAACACAAGCGCACAGCCTAGAAAGACGCCAAACGAACGTTTCATATTTGTACACGGTTGACATTCGACTCTCGATAACGGGTCGCTTTAACGATTCATTCTTGAGTTCAATAACTCCGCTATGAAATGATTGCCGTAGAAACGACCCGTTCTTATGTGACAAGTCAAGCGCGTACAAATGTTAAGCGCGCTTTTGGCGTGTTTCTCGAATACCCACAGGTGACGAATGACATTAATTTCTCCAAACGTCCTCCATTGAACAACGACAGCTTTCGGTAGAACAAGGACAGCTTTCCCACCCGACGCGATTCCTAGTCCTGATATACTTTTTCAGATGTTATCTTCACAATGCAGGTTTTTTATGCAATTTGTCACTGCTTTTATCAGGTGTAGGTAGTTTGTGTATCATTTTCTTCAGTATTTTTTTTACATTAGCTCTACACAGGTGGCTCTGAGGAAAATAATTTCCCTCAGGGTCTATGTCATCTTTGGGGCGATGTGTGAAGGGTCTTTTTAGAAAAGTAAGGAGAGGAAGTTCTGAAAAAGAAATGGGTATTAGGGGTAGGTAGGAATCTGGGGGTTAGTGTGCCCAGAAGTGACGGACGCTCATGCGTACATCCCTCCCATTGCGGTTCAAGGCGATGTTCCGAGAGAGTACGGATGGAGAAGTCAAAGGGACCCCCTCAAACATTCTCTCCCGATCCGACCTGCCATGCAACTAATAGGCAGAAGCATCCGCCGCCAAGACCCAGACAAACTTTACCCCATGAACCCGGGCACCAAACATAACGAACCATTTGGGGTGACCTATTACAGATATGTGACAGTTTGGTTATCCCATAAATTGTTCGCGGGGCTGCCGGAAGACAGATGTGGGTTTCTATTGTTTCTAAGTTTGTATTAAATATTTGTGTTATTAACATTTACAGGTTAATAACACTGCATGTATTAAATGTAAATCATGTTCAATCAGTTCAAAATTCATTAGTTAAATTATTAGCGCATAAAAGTTTATACCAACAAAAGCATAATGTTCCATACTTTTACCAGAATCTCAAAATTCTCTCAGTAAGAGCAATTCTGTGGTATAAAATTATATTTCAGCATATGAATAGCCCTATGTACATACATAAACTGGACCATATTTACAATACTCGCTTTACGCTAAATGAAGGACTAATTGTATCTAAGCACTTAAACAAATATGGACAAAGAACGGTGGACTACATGATACCAAATTGCTTAAATAATATGTTACCTGCTGAAATTAAAAAAATATACAAATATTATATTGAAGAATTGGCTCGCCGAAAGAAATAATTTGTATTAGAACTCTTAACACAAAAAAGTCTAACTGCAAAATAAAGTAAAATAAGCTTCAAAGTAAAAGAAAAGCACCCATTGACAAACTACTAAAAAGTAAAAAGTAGTTTATTGGGACTTTTCTTTTTCTGTAAATTTTTTATTTTGTCATTTTGTATTACTTTATCTTTACAATAAATAAATAAAATAAAAAAATAAAGGGGCGGAGGAAGGGGATGACGGTAGGGGGGGGGGGAGTGGGGAGAGGGAAGGTTAGGTAGCGATATCGGGAGGGGGAAGTCAAATACGGGAGGGGGGAGGGGAACTCGGGAGGGCGGAGGGGAACTTGGGAGGGGAATTCGCGGGAGGAAGGAAGTGAATACGGGAGGAGGAGGGGAACTCGGGAGGGGGGTTTGCGGGAGAGTGAGGAGAGGGAAGGTGGAGGAGGAGGAGTGGGAACGTGCGAGGGGAAGGGGACGCGGGGGGAGGAAGGGGAGGAGTAAGGTGAACGGGCCGAATGGGAAAGGAAGTGCAGGGAGGAATAATTTATTTATTAAATGGCATAGCAACGCATGCCGGGTACCAGCTATTTTGTATAAAACTGAGGGTTGGTGGAGGAGTTGGGAGAGGGAGAAGGGGGAGGGGTGTAGGAGGGGGAGGGGTAGGGTTAAGGGAGGGCGATGGCGGGAGAGGGGTGGGGGATAAGGGGAGTGGTGTGGGGAGAGGGATGGTGGAGGGGATCTCGGGAGGGGGAAGGCGAATATGGGAAGGAGAGGGGAAGTCGGGGGGGGGGGGGGGAGATTCGGGGAAGGAGGGAGCTTTTTGAAAAATAAATGTATCGGGAATGATTGTATGGAATGCAGGAGGGGAGAGGGGAACCCGTGAGGGTCTAGGGGAACTCGTAGGTAGAAACAATTTCTTTATTAAATGGCATAGCAACGCATGCCGGATACCAGCTAGTTTTTAATAAATTAATTGTGCAATAACACAAATTAATCAAATAATGTGCGCATGCCGGTATTTGAACCCGCGACCTTCAGATTGCTAGTCGAGAGCCTTAACCCTCGACCATGGAGGCCGTGATAGTGACGAAGAGTGACAGTGATGAGAAGTGGTATAGAGTTGTGCCTCATGTTATATAGAGCACGCGGAGACCTTCTAACAACCCGATCACCTCATCACACGTATGACAGTTCATGTCGCTGACTTACGACACAACCTATCACAGCTTGTACCAATTATACTCTGGAAATGATCAAGTGACTCGGTAAAAAATATTATTTAACCACGGCGCAAAATGATCTTGTCATACCTCAAAATATTTTTGTAGTTTAAAGGACGTAACTATTGTAAGCTCCTTATGTCAAATACTATTAGTTATACATGAAAACCCAAGCTTAATTTAATTTCAACTTTTTTAATCTACGTACTTGTAGGTATATCTAAAAATGATGTTTCTTCGTTTGTCCTTTATTGTTTCCTACAAAAATCATCCGATTGCGATGAAACTTTTGTGAGTTGTTGTTTGCACACAAGGTTTTTAAATATAATTGTGAGCTTCGGTATTATGAAAATTGTGTACAAATTTTACAATAGGTGACGCGCGAGTTGTTAAAAAATGTGTGTATTTCATATTAATTAAGCGGCAGGGAGGGAAGGAGGGGAATAAACGCGGGGGTTTATTCACGGGAGAGGAAGGCGTGGGCGGTGGGAAGGCGGGGAAGAGGAACACGGAATAGGGGCGGGAACGGAGGCTTATGGGAAAGGCCACGCAGGGAGGGATGGTGGAGGGGTGGGGAATGAGTTAGGGGCAGACGGAGATATTGCAAAGGAGACATAGTAGCGGTACGGCATAGCAGGGGTTATAGAAAACCCTATGATTTATTCGTGTACTGGTAGTACAGGGGTACAGAAAAATATTATGTATGCAAAGCACTTCAATAAACAGAATTAAAATATTTTCTTTCTGTTATTAATATAAATATTTTATTTCTTTTGCAACGCATGTCGGGTATCATCTTTATGATATATTTCTTTGCTAAGTGTCCTGTCAAAAATAATTGAAAAAATTGTTAAAAGTAGGCTTGTCTCACATCTTGAAACCCATAAGATCCTCTCGCCTAATCAGTTTGGCTTTCAAAACAATTTAAATACAGAATCTGCAATCTTAGACTTGACGGATAAGATCACTAACAGCCTGGATGAAGGTGATTCCTGCTTAGCCATATTCCTAGACTTGGCCAAAGCATTTGACACGGTTTCCCACCCCATACTTCTAGAAAGACTATCTCAAATAGGCATCCGAGGTAGAACTCTTAACTGGTTCTCATCATACCTAACAGACAGATCGCAAACTGTGAAAATTAACAACACAGCTGTAAGTAACCCCTTACCAATCCATTTCGGAGTCCCACAAGGAAGCGTTCTAGTCCCTATTCTGTTCCTCATCTACATCAACAATCTCCGTAATCTTCCCATAACCGGGAAACTAATATATTTTGCAGATGACACTGTACTAATAACTAGACACAAAAACTGGAAACATTCGACATAGCTCAAAACGACATAGGCCAAATAAAGAAATGGTTAGATGATAATCTCCTAACCCTTAACGCCGGAAAAACAAAATTCTTAACCTTCAGTCTTTCTGCTGCAACCCAACCTACCAACAATCAGAAGATAATAATTCACTCCTGTCTAAGAACTTGCTCTTCCTGTAATTGCCCAAACTTGGAACAAGCCACCCTCATAAAATATCTAGGGGTCATCCTTGATCAACACCTTCGTTGGGATCAGCACTTGGCCAGTCTAACCCCACGCATCCGCAAACTCTCTTATGTCTTTCGATCCCTAAGAACTATCCTTACTACCTCAACTCTTAAAACTGTTTACTACGCTCTCTGCCAATCCCTACTAGCATATGGCATTATAACTTGGGGTGGCTGTGCTCAATCAATTGTCGAACCTCTACTAAAAGCCCAAAAAATGGTAATACGTGTCATTAACAAGCGACCGACTAGATACCCCTCCAAACGACTCCTCATCGAGTATAACGTCTTAAACGTACGGCAACTCCATCTAAAATTTATGCTAATACATTTCCTGTTCAAATACAAAAACAAAACTCTCTTACAACACAACTACACCACCAGCGGACACTACAATGTACCTAAACTACACACCACGACAGCTCAAAGACAATTTTTCTTCCTAGCTCCTAAAACCTTTAACCTTATCCCTGAAAACTTAAAAACGTTGAGCCAACCCCATTCCTTTAAAAAACAAATAACGAAATGGATCCTTACACATGGAATACATTACAATTTTAATACCCATTCACTTTACACTCTATCAATTTAATCACCTTTCAGACAAAACATAATATATCTCTATTTTCTAAATTAGCGGCATTGTATGTACAAGATTCCGAAAGAGTAATCCGAAAACTGTAAACTTCACCCGCCATAACACAGGGTCTTCCCTAGCATGGAGGGTGAAATATCATAAAAAAACTATATGTACTTTCGATTTTTCATGTATTAAATAAATAAATAAATATATATTTTATTTAAAGAACTATACGCAGACACCGAAGTATTTCATATGACCCTCTCAATAATTCCTAACTAAGTGCCTTTTTTCTTTCAGTAGGTAGTTTGAATTGAATAAAATCACTTTTTGTTATGATTTGATATTGATACCCATTACCCATATCATTTTTTATATAAACCCGAGTATCCTTTCAAAATAATTGTAACAGTTTTATATCTTTATACTCTTTTTTTAATTTTTATTTTGGTCTTCAATTTTAACTATCGTTATTTTTATTGATAAATGATAAAACCTATCTAGCACCGTCAAATATGAACGTATAAAGACTGTGTAACATAAATACATTAAAAATTAATACAGCATATTTATATACAAAAAATCAAAATACAAAAAAAAATGTAACGTAGATGACAAATCTATCAGGATTTTTTAGGAGCAATTTGAAATCAATTTTGAGTTGAAAAATAAAATCTGAATGTTTTTTGAAAATTGATTCCAGTAACATCTCGATTACCATTTATTATTTTGGACTATTCCTGCATAAATTTTCTAAAAATTATTTCTTATATACATCTGAATACCTAATTGCAAGATTGATTTGAGCGATGAATATCAAGGCGTTTGATTAATTTTCTAAGCACAACTAAACTTACCCCATTGGAAAGCAATGCATATTAATAGGCAATGTGGCTATTATTTCCCCGCAGCCCCAAAGCGACATTTGACGTTCAGTGTTCGGTCACTTAGTAAAAGCGAGCGACGCAACATCCGCGTTAACCCGTTAAGCGGGCCGCGATGCGAATCGGCCCGAGCGATACATTAACGCTCGGTGAAGAATATGGCCGCGGGACATCATGCTTCTCGGCCGGGACGAATCTGTAATGGCGGCCCGGTAGGGACTTGGGCGTGCCGGTGCAGGGCCGGAGTAACGAGGTCCCCGGTAGGCCGAAGTCTGATTGGGCCTAAATTTGTTATTTGTTGTTTTAAATAAAATTTCCAAATGCTCATACCAAACAATGTTGTCTCACAAAATGTTGCCAGTTTTGGCAGTAAAAAGGACTCTTCTTAATCTTTTGTAAAAGCTGTCGTGCTTTATAATATAGAGCTTACCCGCAGCACTAATGATATTGAATGTACAAAAGAAAAAATTAAAATTAAAATGGAGTTCTATAAATTAAACTTATGACATTAAATAAAAATACATGTACCGCAAAATATCAATTTGAGAACCTCGATTTATTTATTTTATTAATTATGTGCATCTATATAAAAAAGTTTACTTTTTTTTGGCCTTGCCTGTCTCACTAGGAAATCCTGTGTCGAGACAGACTAGTTTGCAAATATTTTATAAATGGTAAATAAAGCAAAAATATTTGACATAAATTTTCAGGTTGGTAGGTAGTGTTAACAATAATGAGATAGAGGATTATATTTGGGTGAGGTGACTAATTATTGCACGACCTTTTTCGTTGATCCATTGTTTAATCAGGATTTTGTATTTGTTAATATTATTCGATTGTCTTGTTCTTTCAGGTAGGTTATTGTATATTTTAGACGCAATGTATTTGATATTTCTTTGACCAAATGTTGTGTTTGTTATGTGTTTGTATGAGTTCTTTGGTTTTGTGCCGCGCGTTTACAATATTTTGGGTATTTTCATAAAATGTATGTGTTTTATTTTTAAACAGATAAGATTGTACCAAGTTAGGCCCTTTTTCACAGAAATTCAACGGAAACAAAATAATGTTTACTGGAAACTTCTAAATCTCAAAAAAGAAAAAACTTTCTCCCAAAAGAAAAAACTTTCTCCCAAAAGAAAACTATTATTTGACAATATAAATTTGCAGCACTGGTTATATATTTAATATTATTTATTAAAATAATGATAACATTAACAAATATTATATATATATATATATTTGTATTTGATAATTAACGATGTGATCACGAAAAAAAATTGGGTTCTTCTCTTTTTAATGTCGCTTTTTCGTTTCATCGATTTTCGAATCACAACGGTGCTAAAGAAGTTTTCACTTCAATAAAAAAAGATCATTTGAAATAAGAGGTTAAAGTCAAGCATGGACCATTTGAACTAAATGTATTTTAGATATCAGAAGTTTGCCTTGCCCATCCTTTACCGTTAAAAAAAACAGGTAATAATGCGACTGACAAAGTGAATATTGGTATTGCTAGTTGCTAAATTAAATAAATTTAAGAAAAAGCAGATCATCATTCCATCACAGATGTTTATTTGTTGGGACGGACCGGTTGAAAGTTCACCCCTGTCCCCGGGCCTGGATTCACGGAGTCCTATCGCCACCAACTGCGACTTGCGACACTACCGGTATTGCATTGTGAGGAAACACTGGATTATTGACAGTAAGTAAACGCGAATCGCTTCGGGATACGAAGGCGATAAAGTAATGAAATTATATAATAAAGGCTACTGTTTTTTACGTCAAAATTCAAAATATGGACCGCGATTGCAATTTAACTGCTTATAAATATAGGTTATTTGAAGTAATATGAAAAGCTTGACAGTTTTCTGTTTTATCATTTAAGAAATTTACATAATACTACAATATCTTCCGCCTTATTTATTACCGTGTATTATTGATCTATTAACAGTTTGTTGTTCAAGAAAAACAGCGTTGTAATAAATAAACGTTTCGATAAACCTCAATAAAAAATATTAAATTTAACTTGTTGGGTTGAAATTTTCTTTTTTTTAAGTGCAAAAAAAGATCATTCAAATATCAACTACTCTAACCGTCTGGAGATAGTGAGGCCATGGCATCCCCGGTTTCATCACAACCCAACAGATTGGCATTTCAAAACCACTTTTAAAAGTCATTAAAAGCGATGAAAAAAAATTGCCTACAACCTACAACCTATCGTAACGTAACCTATTTAAACTAAATTTTTTTCATAACTTTTATAGCCTTTTAAAAGGAGTGATGAAGTGTCATTTTGTGAGGATGAACGTAGTGGGGAAGGTAATCAGAAAGGGAAATTGTGGAAGTAACTTGTTTTTCATATGTGGTCACCACAGCTAAAGCCATTTAAAGTAACGTTTCATTCAATATATCTTTATTTTCTAAATCAGCGGCAATGTATGTACAAGAAAAATTAATAAGTTAATTAATAAATAAATTAGTGTGATCTATATCTAAAAACTACTCAAATTTTTCATTTTCTAAAAATTCTCTAACTTCCTCATCTTCTTCTTGTAACTCAATCTAACTATATATCATTTTCTTATAGAAGATCTGGGTGCATAGTATTAAGAGCAGGCATAACTTGATATATTTTTTACATATTTTTATTTACTATCTAAGCAGCTTTGTATGTATGTATAAGACTGATTACTTTGACTTATATACCAATAATTCCTTGATATATTAATAATAACTTCTCCTTTCCAATAACTCATTAACTCCTTTACCTTATTCTTATAATCCAAAATAACAACATAAACTCCCTTATTGTAGAAGAAACTGTGTGCATAGTATTAATTAGTGAATATTTTAAACCAATACTAATGAATGTAATCCGAAAACTTTAAACTTCACCCGCCATAACCCAGGGTCATCCCTAGCATGGAGGGTGAAATATCATAAAAAACTATATGTTCTTTCGATTTTTCATGTATTAAATAAATAAATAAATTTGTGAACGGTGGTTTTTCAAAAAATAAAACGAAAGCTGAGAAATAAAGAAAAAATATATATTTTAAATTAGATTGAAATAAATATCGAAATAAAATTTGGTAAGTATTCTTCTACACAAGAGTTCATGTTTATAGTCACTTTTGAAGAATGAAAGAAATTGCAAAATAGATGCGCTAGAGTAAGTACATTTTTAAATTTTTTTTTAAGCTCTTACGTGTCGTTTGAAGAAATCTCTTCTCTTTTATACCATATAAATATCCAATGTTATTACCAATATACATACCAGTCGAGTCTTATCCCTCAACTACGGAGGCCTTCGGATGTCGATTTTTAATAAATTTTAAAATTAATATAGAATTAAATACTTACATTTATGCAGATTTTAAAGTTCTAAAGAAATATGGTGATACCACGATTACGATTTGTCAATCGATAATCATGCAGTAACGACTATCGATTTAACTTGCGATTACATCAAAATGATGAATCAAAGAAGATACAATCATTTAAAGTTTGGTTTTTCCGGTAATAACTAAAATTCTAATAAGATTAGTTTTTCTTAAATAAAATCATCAGAAGTGTGTATGCATGTAAAAACGTGAGCCATTTTGTTTCAGTTCAATATTTGATTGTGCTGAAAGGTGGTGAAACTTAAACCAAACCACCGGCGTTTTTTTAAAGAAGATAACTGTTTGTTGTGGGAGAAAGGAAATGAGTCTATTAAAATATCCGTTCTTATACAAGAGACCTACCATGTATGAATACTGTACCCGCTCTAACCTCGTCTCATTTTGGTACAATTTACCGAAGATGTTACGCCCTAAGAGCAATACTCTTCGACCAAGTATAATCTTGATCGAAGGTATTACCCCATCGTCAAATCGATTAAACCGATCCAAAATGCTCTCATGTCATTTGTGATTCTTTAGGAGAGTAAAATCTATCAGACGAGTGGGCCTGACATGTGGTGACATTTCTTTAGACAATTCCTTATTTGAAAATAATAAAAAAAATCGTAAAACATTTATGGTTTACTGGGTTTTTTCGTATTAGTGAGAATTTACCGTACAAATAATTTTTCACGGGAATGAAATGTTTTTTCCGGGATGTATAGTGTAGTCTACGTCGCTTTCCAGTCCTCCAACTATCATTCAAAAATCACGTCGATTGGTCTCTCCTTTGTAAAGTGAGAGAAGGACAAACAAGCAAACACACTTTCACATTTATAATATTATTTGGGATAATTAATGTAGGTGGTTATTTAAGTACCTACTTACAAATCTAAAGATTTCAGAGGAAATTTTGATTTTGATTTATTAAATAAGAGAAAATTAGATACATATTTTTTGAGGCGAGGTCTACTAACTAATCACAGAAATTCTAGTTTAGATGTAGGTACCTACGCAAAGAATTCATTTGCGTAGTAAGAAATAATACATAACACAAAATTATCTAAATATATACATAAAGTTAAACCATAGGTTCTCAACGTGGGCGATTACGCTCCCTTGTGGACGTTTGAGACTTTTAGGGAGGCAGTAGAGGACCCAGGGGAAATAAGATGGCGTTGAGATGGCTCAGTGAGGGCTTGGGCAGGTAAAAAAAAAATATTGTTTTAAAAAAAAATCAAAAAAACACGCTAAACACTTACTAATAAAGCATATTAAACTTCAATATTGGTTAATTTTTGTTATTGTATGTATTTTATCTTTTTAATCACGTGTGCAAAAATTCACATATTTCGGTAGTTCGGGTATTGGATGAAAATTGAACTGAAAGATTCCATTGCATTCAGATCTATGTACTACATTAAATTGGATGATATGAAATTTTTAATTTTTTATAATATAATATCATCTTAAGTTTATTATTATTATTATTTTTATGAATTGACATTATATACGTATTTAGCACATATCTTACAAAAAGCGCCAACACTTTTGGCCTTCTTTGTGGCTTTTGCAAGGCTATTAAAAAGCTTTTGTTAATGCACCGTTACGATTAATCGTATGCATAATCGTTGCTTCACTAATTAATACAGTATTAAAGCTTCCAAGTGCAGCGGCTTCCCAAGTATCAACACGGTGGTCGCCATGAACGATGCAATAAACTAAACTTCAGATAATATCAGACAATGGGTGACCATACCATCAGCACTCGCCGGGACTACCTCGGCACTCCAAGAGAATTTCCCAATTAGAACCTTACTCGACTAAGGTAGGCAAAAGTCTATTTAAACAGAGGTGAATCCCTATTGAGAAGATCCAATAACCCATCCTAATCCAATAATTACTTCATGCAAAACTAACAATTATTCTGAGTATTATTTGGGTGCATTTTCGCGTGGTTTTACGATGTGTCTTGTGCTGTTTTTGTTTCGTTGAGGGTGTTTTATGCAAAGCTTCTTATATGCAATCTTCGCGTGGAAGATACTTCGTGAGATACATATTTAATTTGTTTTATCAAAGAAACAATGAAGAACAAAATTTCTAAATGTCTTCTGGTATTGTCAAGATAATGGAGAATTTCTTGGGGGTGACCATAATTATTCTAAGCGACTATGGTTGTAGTAGATTAGTTGTTAGGGTCATTAACAGGGTAAGAGATATCATTAAGATTGTGCTACTTAGCACTTTAATGATAAATGTTCTTTGTTTAACTTTAAAATGGTGTTAACATAAATCAAAATGAACCTTATAGAAGTGTGGAGTGGAAAGAGAAGAGTATTTTTGAGAGGTTCTTTCAACATTGTCTTTCACCAGAGCGATACTGAGATAATATTCCACGTTTATTTTCCTACGCCGGGTTTTGAAACCTCGTCCTTCAGACTGCCAGTCGAAATCCTTATCCCTCGACTACGGAGACCGTCAAATCGTCAAGGCCGTTTTATCCCGTTGAAGAAATCTTTGGTTTTCAAACAAGGTGAAAATTTCAATTATGTAAATAATGGTCAAAGTTTATTACTTTTATTTAATGATGCCACAATGTGATTTAGCGATTATAAAAAAAAACATTTTATCAGGTTTGATCTGCGACCTCGGAGCATGTGCATCTAATAGTTGGTGTTGAAAAAAAACAGAAAGAAAGGAAATAGGTATATCTACACGCTTTATTGCAAAATGGAGAATTTATTGATCAATTGGTTGAAAATAATTTAATTTCCCATTTCCAATATTTCCCTTTTCAAAAACTGATATTCATATTAAAATAGCTACACTCCATGCAGAAAAATACATCATCATTTTATAACCACTTTCAATCTGGGTTACAACACTTACAACGATAAATTTGTACGGATATAAGTTATGAGCGAAAATAACAAATAATATGCAATTTTAATTATTATCAATATAGATTTTCATACGGGATATAATAATAATAAAGTAATGATAATTTACATTAGAGGTACACCATACTTCCGAAACCATTAAAGAAAATAATTTGTTTGTCTAAGATTATTTTAAACAACTTTCCATCCTTTTATCACAACCGCACTTAACCACCTCGTTAAAAAAATATCTATTCGAAATCAAGTACACAAACGTTAAGTATTATAATTAAAAAACGGGGCTTCCTCTCTATATAATATATGGCTTAATATTTAATCTAATCAAATAACTGTTCAATTTCCGAATTCGATCGTGCGTTAACAAATTGCCGAAGATTCTCTAGGTCCATCACCCGGCACTTTAATTTAAATTAAAATAAGATAAACCACATTTAAACAGGTATTTTAATGGTTTTTTTAACTGCTATGTATCGAAGCTATGTTATACAGTGGAAATTTTTGTACTTTACTTAAACACTATCCATTCAGTTTGCTTTATAATTATATTTTCAATTATTGTTTGATTGATTTAAGATTTTAATTGTTGAGTAACCAGTGAGCAAAACAGTTGTTGACCAAGGACCAAGATCATATTGGGTGATAAATAGATCAAGGTCGAAAAAAATGTAATTATTAAATGATAGTGAGTCAACGGTTACGCAGAAAAATACGTCATAGATAGATCCAGGACTTAAACCCAGAACCCGGAACCTTTACTATCCGGGTAATGTTCAGCTTATTTTACGATGTACGATAAAATATGTTTTTTATTCGTCAAGTTATAATATTTTTTTAAATAATCGATCACTGAAGTCGTGCTCATTCAGTTTTAGCAATTTAATTAGTACTTTAAATGGTCAACATAATTTAATATAGTCATCTGCAATTACCAAAGAATTAAATAAATTTTTAGGCTAAGGTAAATTTAAAAAAAATGAATGTAATAAACTCAGTTTATAAATATCTAGTTTTATCAGTGCCTGTATTTTTCGTATTTTTTTTATAATGTTTTTTGCAAAAGATTTTTGTTGTAGGTATATAGTAATAAATTTCTGTCCCAAAACTATCGTGCACATGTTTAAATTGTTTAAATGTAAGTAATTCTGATTTGTATCACATTAGAATAAGTTAACAATAATAATCTAAACGAAAATATGAAAGAGAACAAGACACAGAAAAACAGAAAAAGCAATGGCCGCAACTGGGACTTGAACCCAGACCTCTCCGTCTAACCTGGACGAGTGCGTTAACCAATTTCGATATTGCCACCTTCTGTCAAAGCCGTCATATTTGTCAATCTCATATTTTCAAATTTCAGAATTACATTATTATCAACTAATTATTTTTCTCCATATTACGGGCAACTAACCTTTTTATTGGAAACAATCATTCTAAGAATTAGTTTGTAACCTGGATAACGTCTCGGATAGATATATCCGAATTTATTTATATGGAACAATTGACTTTTTACGAAAGTCTAAATGAATATTCAATTTTTATAAGAAAAACTGTATTTTTATACTTTTTTGAAGGTTATTCCCATCAGTGAAATATATCATATTAGAATAAGTTAACAATAATAATCTAAACGAAAATATGGAAGAGAACAAGATAAAGAAAAACAGAAAAAGCAATGGTCGCAACTGAGACTCGAACCCAGACCTCTCCGTCTAACCGGGACGAGTGCGTTAACCAATTTCGCTATTGCCACCTTCTGTCAAAGCCGTCATATTTGTCAATCTCATATTTTCAAATTTCAGAATTACATTATGATCAACTAATTATTTTTTTCCATATTACAGGCAACTATTATTGGAAACAATAATTCTAAGAATTGGTTTGTAACCTGGATAGCGTCTCGGATAGATATATCCGAATTTATTTATATGGAAATAATTAATAACACCCCTCAAACAAACGGAGGCCGTATACGTATTAAGATTAATAAATAACCACAAACTCTGTTTAGAAAGTTACACGTATACCTACTCATTGATTACAATTTAAATTAGGTCTTTGTAAAATGGTATCAATAGAAAGATTAATTTATAAGATTAACCTAACGAGTGTTAACATTATTGTTTTTATTATTTATAGTCAGGTGTTTTAACCAGAGTTCAATATGAAAAAGTGGCAAGTTTTTGTTTTATTTATCAAAGTACCGATCTTAATTCTTTTGTCGTTCATACAAATATATGTGTTTTTTATTAAATATAACTGGTTTCGCGCTTGACCACTAGTTTATTCTTTCAATCGACAATGAAGATAATTATATTATACTAGCTGGGTTACCCGGCTTCGCTCAGGATAATAAGATAGTGTTCTGGAATGTTGCACAATGATGTTCCCGATTCTCTATTCCTGATCATTCCACGACATACTCCGCCACTCCTTCCACAACTTTCTACAGCTCTATGGAACCTTCTAGAACTTTCCGGAAGACTGTTCTAGAAATTTCAAGAGGGCGAAACTTTCAGCCCTTATATCTTTAAAAGCACGCCCTTTGGGTAAAAACGGAGAGATCTACCACACCATATAACTCCCTTGATCGAACTGGGACTCGTTTCTGAGTTTTTGCGAGCTGCACGTTTTTTTGGACTTTCTTTTATAATATATGCCATATTCAAATAAATAAAATGTTACTCCTCACATGTCCTTTCCCGTGCGTTCCCCTCCAGCGTTCCACTTCCACCTTCCCCACCACCGCTCTCCCGTCCCGCCAACCCCTTTATTTACCCCTACTTTGTTCTAATACTAACAATTTTAAACTCGTGATATCTTTCTAATTAAATATCCGAATTGAAAAATTCAAAAAGTTAAATAAAGGTATTGAAGCTGTCTTGAATATGAAGTAATTTATTTTGAGAAGGATTAAAACCAAGATACAAATAAAGAGCATTTTCAAGCAGCGACAATTAAATTAATTTTTTTAAATAAAAGAATACTTATTATGGCATAACCATAATAGTTAGACATATGCTGTTGCGACCTTTTTTGTAAATAACGATGTGTTGTATAAAGTCGTTGTACATTATTTTATTCTATCATCAATAGTTTTCGCAGCGCACGCGATTTAAAGAATATTTTAGGTAATTTTTTTATACCCTGGGTTACATTATTGAAGTTTTAGTAAGGATCCCTAATTTTTTTGAAAATATAATATAGCCTATGTCACCCGGAGATAGTGTAGCTTCTCAACAGTGAAAGAATTTTTCAAATAGGTTCAGTAGTTTCGCAGCCTATTCGATGCAAACACACAAACAAACAAACAAACAAATCTTTCCTCTTTATATAGTGTGTTAGATATAAACCTACCTTGAAGATAAAAACTCCGAATAAACATAATTATATTTATACAAACATAAGATTGTATCATTTCAGTTTCAAATTGGGAGGCGGGTATGGGTACTGCCGCCACGGTAACCATTTGTTGGATAACCAACGCCAACGTGGGTCGGATCGGGGACAATGGTTAAGGGATTCCTTTTTACCTCTCCAGCCGGACTCGCTCGATCCACCGTCTTGTACCGTAATGGGAGGGATGGATTCATACGTCCATCACTCGTGGACACATTGACCCAAGATTCCTACCTGCCTCTTATACCTTTTTTCTTCCCAGAACTTTCTTTCCATAAACACAGCATCCCCGTAGATGAAATAGGCCCTGCGGAAAATTGTTTTCCTCAGGGCCTCCTGTGTAAAGCTAATGTCAGAAAAAAATATATTTTGATGCATTATTTTGAATGCAAAAAGAAGATGATGGAGAGATATGTAATTATGAATGTTGAAGAGAGCGCGCTAACATTTAAAAGGATAAAATTGAAGCGAAAATTGTGAAATTGTTTAATAAAATACGACTCGTTTAAAATAGGGCAAAAATCTCGCGGGGTTATCTTAAACAGCTTTTAAAGAAACACTGTTTATAGGTACGTATAACTTGTAAAATAACTTCAACAAACGTGTTATAATTAATAATTTTTGGAGCATACTCTATGATGTTTTTCTACCGAGGGAATTTCATATTAATTTGCATTTTGGCCTCGGGGAACGTCTAGATATTATCTTTAATAATGACATATATTTTTATAAGAGCTTTAAAACTTAAAGTATTTAAGGTACATTTGTTACAAATCGGTAGAAATGGGGTGTGTGGATATTTTTAAAACTTATAGGCCGAATTAGATCTTGTTGCTTTAAATATAAGTGCTTGAATTTCTTATGGACCATCACTTTCGTAACCAATAATTTTTATTTTTGTAGAAAAACTACAGTTTTTGGTAATTTTAATATTCATAGGTACAATAATACTGATTGATAATTTTTACTCGCGAAAATTTGACGGATTGAGCTTACATATAAGAGCTAAATACATACAATTATTTTTAATCATTATTTTATTATTCTCACAGAATTATTTTCTAATGATATTATGTATTGACTATAAATAATAAATATCTGTGATAATATACTTTTTACATTTACGTAGCCAATTACTAGATTTCATACATCTACCCAGCTTTGTAGGTGATCTTGTGGCTTAGAAAACGCTCGTAAAACCTTAACCGCAGAATAATGTAAATTATTTACAAACCTTTTATTATTAATAATTTTTAGGTCAGTTTTCTTGCGACAAGAAATTATATCAATAACGTTTCATACTTATGCTACCATTAAGGTTTAAATTTTTCTATATATTAGGTACTTTAAAAATACGGTAATTTTACATGAGTTGCATAGCTTTAAGTGGATTTTTTGTTCATTCTTCAACCACAGATTATTGGGTATATCATTGGCGATTTGAGGGCATACAAGAGATTATTAATTTTTATCAATAAAGCTAGTTCCTGTGTGGATTTACATATCAACTTTCCAATGCACGGATAGGTTTTAGATCGACTTAACTGAACCTTTGCTTGATAACTAACTAGGTAGGTATACGGAGCACGTAATGATAAGAAATCCAGTTCCTGCGATTTCCGATTGCGGTACACGCGAAGCCTTCATTTGTTATAGTTAAGGTGCAACCATGGAACTTGATTTGACGAGATGGGCCCACTAAACAATTAAATACCTACACCGTTTCAAAGCCTTGTTCTTACACTATATAAATTAGTAGAGATTTTGGTGGTGAACCATTAAGTTTTTTTAGAATTACGTACATTTTGGACTCGATAGTATCGATTGTAAAAATTGAATATAAAAACTTAGGTTTAAGGGACATAATACACTATTATAAGGTTGATTATTTAAAAATAAAATAATGAAAATAAAATAAAAGTTTATAACTGAGACACAATCTGATGTGTATAAGTCAATCTTATTTATATAATTTGGGAGGCAGTAATGGGTACCGCCGCCCCTGGAACTATTTATTAGATAAACAACACCTCTGCCATAGGTCATCCCAAGTGACAGTTAGCAGGGGTACCCGGGTTCATGTGGTGGGGTTTGGCTGGATCTGGCGGCGGATGACCTGAACACACTGAACCCTAGATTCCTACCCACCCATCTTACTTTTGTCCTTCCCAGAACTTCTTCTCCTTCCTTTTCTTAAAAAGACCCTCCACATAGCATCTCAGATGACATAGGCCCTGAGGGAAATTATTTTCCTCGGGGCCTCCTATGTGAAGTTAACGTAAAAAAAAATGTAAATATATATCTTAGTTTTTGCGCTTCACCTACCAAAACATGGATTATTTATGTATAGGTACTACGTAAACTATTATATCATGTTTTCAGTAACCTCAAGGAGAACAAACTACAAAAAAATTATCGGAATAAAATTGGCAACATTTTCAAAGTTTGTTTATAATAACTGCTAACATCCATTAAATATTAAAAAGTAGCTCAAAACAGCAAAATTTAGACAATCTCTCTTTTCAAGACCGTATCGAACGTATGTTTTGTTCATATAAAAAATGTGTAACCGATTTTACAAGAAGTATTAAGTGTTTTATGGAAAACAAAATAACTTTTTAAAAATAAATCTCTCTTCCAGTGGAAATTTTAATATAAAAAATTCATTTTCTGTATGAAAATGATTTTTTTTGTTGAAAAAAATGAAAAAAAAAGCTTGGTTTTGTTCTTCGTATAAGTAAAGTGTTCAGTAACCCGCGCACAGTAGTTATGTTATATTTTGCATTAGTCAGAAGTATACTGGAATATGCCTCGCCAATTTGGAACCCGCAGTACAAATTATACATAGATAGCATAGAACATATTGTTACGATACGCCCCTGAAGCGAGTAGTTTCGAGAACGCAGCAAGCCCACAACAATTCCTCCCTCCGCCCCGTTTCCTGTTTCCCCTTGCCTCTCCCCCGTGCCCTGCCACTCGGCATTCCCGCTGCGCTCGCCAGACAAGATCTGAGCGCCTTTGCGAACGGACGCGGCACACTTGTAGCCGGCGGACCCAATTCAATGGGGCCGCGATGTATTATTGAAATACCTTTGTGTAGAATCAGCCTTTTGCCGCACCATAGTTCGGTCTATTTAGACTACGAAAGTGCCTGATGGAGCTGCCACATGAGACGAGGTTCCTGCCAACCTACATGTAAGCTGTATCTTGATTTCCTCCTTTAAATGTTGTCCGTAATCAGTGAAATGTAGGGCCCCCCGCGAAAATCACCACTCGGAGAGTTTCGTTTTGAGAGAAAGGCAGAGAGAGTTAAACACTTTAGCTAGGTTTGTGTAATTTGCATTTCTTGTAATTGAATTGTACTGTAGAAACCTATGTATGTGTTTGAGTTTACAATACATGTCTAAATGATTTAACTTTGTTATTATTCTGCTTCGGCGGGAGGATTGTTGGCCAGTGTGGATCCCGTGGGACGCCGGAGGACGGAGAGAAATTCCATAGCTTTGAGCTGCTCACCCCCTGAATAGAGAGTACCATAGTCCCGCTGAGAGCTAGCCAGGGACGTGTTTGGGCCCTGGTGTTGGTTTAGAAGCCGACATCGAGGCACCCTAACAACTGACGCCCGAACGTGGGGTTGGAATTTTTTTTCTCTATCCCGGTCGCTTTGCGGGACCCTTGTTTGTCGAAATCCTTCCCGCATAACAACTGTTTTGTAAACATTAATTAAGCCTTGATATTCTACAGCGAATCCTGTGAAAAAACCACAGAAACCAATATGTAAATTAGATCCATAACAGATCTGATTGTAATTATGAATTAAATCGCATTTGAAACAACGGCCATTTTGAGTACCCGAAGCGCCAGCCTTTGTCCGCGAATCTGATTGCGCACGCGTCACCAAACAGCGAGCGCGTAGTAACAGCGATTCGCGCCAAATCTAATGGCCAATGTTGCGCGCAAATGCCTTGAATCGCGCCAAATCCCAACGGAACCGTCGAAATGAATAACTGACTGTTGCTAGGCAGCGTTTTAAATCCAAACCGTTTTTTATGACTGAACAGGATACCAACGGAAATCATTATTATAAATTTGATTCTGGAACCCCAGTTATTTTGCGAATTCCTTAATGAAAATTTCGGACTTACGTATTTTTATTATTTCTGCACAATATACCAATTGGCCCACTTGTGTCTGTCAAATTAGTACAACTTAATGTTTCTCCAAATGGACAAAATAATGACTTTCTTTCCCCATTATACATTATAGGTACTGTTTTTTTTTCAGCATAAGTGAAAGTGAATTGTGTTTTTTCCCTTACATAAGTGAAAAGTGGAATAATAATAAAGCCAATGACTGATTCCATGAATAAATAAAATAATTTTAATATGGTTGGATGCAATAAACCCCATATTCAGTCATTTTCATCCGGAAGTTTGTCCTTTATTTGCCAGAAAAGTGCCTTTTGTGAACTTTAGTGCCTTTCTCAGTGCAAAGTGATTTGTGAAAATAAAAAACCTGTTTTCTAAAGGTCAGTCCTGGCAAAATTTTTCTAAAATAAATAAATACTTGTGAATTTCACAGTTTTCTCAAAAGTGGTCAGTGAAATACAAAAACCTTTACCACTAAGGTCTTTCCACGCAAAATTTTTTCTCGTCTGCCTCCCTTTTGACAAGAATTCTGGCGTCACGTATACCAAACACATTTTGGAAATGCCAACAGTGATCACCAAGTGAAAAGTGCCTCACAAAAATTAATTTTGCGCTTTCTAAAGGAAACCCCTGGCCAATTTTTTTTCTTCTCCTCACCACCCAGGAAACTCACAATGGAGGACAAGCAAGCTATTACACCATCCAACTTGGGTACCATTCCCAATGTGCATAGTTTATCCAAAGCCCACTTACAAGCTGCTTTAAGGGATAGAGGACTCTCGCCATCAAGCAAATCTAAATCTACATTGAAGGCATATGCACTTTTATTCAACAAAAAGTACATTAGGAGAATAAATCTCGCCCCCTCCAACGAAAATAATTCACGTTCGGCTACGCAAGTTTTGGATAATCTTGACAAAGAACCTACGCAGCATGTAATGATAAAACAGGACGTCGCACCCATCTTGACACAAGATAAAACTTACGATTTATCCTCTTGGAAAGTCAAATATAATGGCGTCTCCGATGTGCTGGATTTCATTGACCGTATTGAAGAAACGGCTACAATCAAAAATATCCCATTCGAGATTCTACGGAGAAACTTTATAGAACTCATCTCCCCAGAATTAATTCCGTGGCACCGCATCCAAAAGACTAAATGCAAAGATTGGAATAAACTCAGAGCTGCCCTAATCTCTAGCTTTGGAAAAAAGGAGGCCCAGCACCGGATCAAACTATCTCTACTATCTATTAAACAACTAGTAGATGAACCTGTGGCTACATTCATAGAAAGGGCTGAGTCCATCAACATCAAGCTTTCACATCCTGTTCCGGAAGCTGAACTATTACCAGTCATAACTGATGGCCTTTTAAGCAAATACGAGAACATCATCACCTCACAGAAAATTGCATCCCTGGCCCAGCTAAACGAAGTCTGTCTCCTCCTGGAATCGTACCAGGACAGGGAAAACATAAAGAATGTGTCGAATAATGTGGCTGTGCCAAGCCGTTCGTCTGGTTTAAAACCAGAATTCGACAACAAAAAAGTGTGCTCCTTTTGCAAAAAAGTAGGCCACCTGGCCGCTACTTGTTTCAAGCAAGCAAGACTTCTGGAATCCAAGGAACCCCGAACCTCCAAGAGACACCACTCTAGGGACCGCTCTCCTCCACGCGACGAACTGCGCAACATTTTCAAGAAATCAAGGCACAATGCAGAAAGGTTACAAAACCCAAGCGATGTCAGACCTCAGGTGGATTTCTCCAAGCCCCCACCAAATTTCTACATGAAGAGGCCAAAAAACTAAATAATAACCTCTCAGGCACCCATTCTGAACCAAGGTCTAAAGAATGGACTGATTGGTTATCACACATTAAGTATTTTAACCAGGCCTTAAATGTTTCCTCGGTTTGTTGCAAACAAGCTAAAGATGGGAGACCCCATGCTCTTTTCTCTGTTAACAATGTGCCCTTTTCCGGATTACTTGATAGCGGTGCATCTGTCAGCTGTCTTGGCAACAATGCTCACCTGCCTTTTGTTAACAGCGATTTTAAAATTTCGCCACAAACAACACACCTGACGACTGCGGATAATGTTTCCCAGCCGGTCATCGGTACCCTCGCACTGCCAATTAATTGTAACAATAAAATAGTTACAATCAATTTTCTAATAGTGCCCTCTATATCCCAGAATTTCATCCTTGGCGTTGACTTCTGGAAGGCTTTTAACGTTGCTCCCCAAGTATTTAATACTCTTGACGAAACCTCCACTGCTGCTCAAATTAGTGAGATCCGCACAATAATACCTCACGAAAATTTAAGCACGGACCAAGCTCTCCAACTAAAGGAAATGGTCAATAAATTCGAATCAATATCTTTCGAAAAATGTGGATTGGGTTTGACAAATTTGGTAGAACACCACATTAAAACCAATGGCCCACCCATAAAGCAACGTTATTACAACTTAGCCCCCCAAAAGCTTAAACTTTTAGAAAAAGAACTTGATGAAATGTTAAAAATGGGTGTGGTGGTTCCCAGCAGAAGTGCATGGACCAACCCAACTCTTTTGGTTTCTAAAAAAGATGGCTCCGCACGTTTCTGTCTCGACAGTAGACGTTTAAATTCTTGTACGGAAGCTGACGCATACCCCTTACCTTACGTCCACGCGACCTTAGACAAACTGCGCAACGCCAAGTTCATCTCCTCTGTTGACCTAAGCAAAGCTTTTTGGCAAATACCTTTGGACGCAGAATCGTGTGAAAAAACTGCTTTCGTTGTACCTGGTAGGGGAATGTTCCATTTTAAAAGATTACCCTTTGGTCTAAAGAACAGCCCCGCCGAATTACAAAGACTGATGGACAAACTCTTCGGTCCTGAAGTCGATAACAGCCTGTTTTGTTACCTTGACGACCTCATCATCGTCAGCGACACCTTTGAAAAACACCTATTAATGTTGGAAAAGGTTTTTCAACAACTCAAGTTCGCTGGTTTAACCATCAACTTGAAGAAGTCTGAATTCTGTAAGTCCCGTTTACGTTATTTGGGATTCATTGTCGATGAAAAAGGTCTAAGAACAGACCCCGCTAAGGTGGAAGCCATGGCAAATTTTCCCCGACCCAAAAACGCGAAGGAAGTCAAAGGTTTCCTTGGACTTGCAGGTTACTACAGAAGATTCATCAAAGACTTTTCCACAATTGCAGCCCCCTTAAATAAAATTACCGGCACCCGTAAAGGTGTCAGCAACTTCCGATGGTCTGCTGAAACTGAAGAAGCGTTTACAACTTTAAAAAATGCCCTTCAAAAAGCCCGCGTTCTGAATTGCCCGGATTTTGCACTCTCTTTTACTCTCCACACGGATGCCTCCAACGTAGGAATCGGTGGAGTCCTAACTCAAGTATTCCCAGATGGCGAACACCCTGTAGCGTATTTTTCCCGTACATTAAATAAACACGAGAAAAACTACGGAATTACCGAAAAGGAGTTATTGGCTGTATTGGATTCTGTTCACCATTTCCGCGGTTACATAGACGGTAGCAAATTTACTGTAGTCACAGACCATAGTAGTTTGAAATGGCTGATCTCTTTAAGTAATCCCTCCGGTAGACTCGCTCGTTGGGCCTCCCGTTTGTCTCAATTCAATTTTGATGTTGTACACCGTAAAGGCGCGGACAATATTGTTCCTGACGCTCTTTCAAGAATTGAATTGGCTTCATTAAATGTTGACACAATTGCCCCCCCTCCATCTACAAAAGATGAATGGTACTTGAAAATCTTCGAAGGTTGTAAAAATAATCAACAAAAGTTTCCTAATTTTATCATAAAAGAAGGACAACTATACCGTAATTGCAAGGTACCACTATCCATCCTCGAAGATTACTCTTGGAAACTTGTCGTTCCCCTCGAAGGAAGAGAACAAATAATAATTGACAATCATAGTGCTCCCGACTCTATACACCCAGGAACTTTCAAGACGTATAAAAAGATTTCCTTGAAGTATTACTGGCCTGGTCTTTTCAAACAAATTCGCAATTACATCTCTAAATGTGAAACTTGTAAAGCCTATAAACATAGCACGGCAGCACCTGCCGGCCTAATGGGTAACCCCAAACGTGCCGACAGACCCCTACAGTCATTGTCAATGGACCTCGTCGGACCTTTTCCTCGAAGTTATGCCGGACACATGCACATACTTAGTGTAGTGGATGTTTTCACCAAATTCTGTTGGATCTTCCCTTTAAAAAGAGCCAATGCGTCCGCCATCATCAAACTTCTGGAAAAACACATTTTTATACCTTACGGAACACCCAGAACCGTAATTGTTGATAACGGAAAACAGTTTATTGCCCAGGAATTCAAAGAATTTCTTGCCAAATACGGAATCAAGGACATTTATTATAACACCTTGTACACTCCCCAAAATAACACTGTCGAACGTTACAACCAAACAATCAACACAGCTCTAGCTATTCTAGTTGATAAAGACCAACGCACTTGGTGTAAAAACCTAGATAAAATTCAAACCGCTATGAACAACACTGTTAATCTGGCCACTGGTTACACACCTTTCTTCTTAAAACACGGTATGGAACAAGTCGTCCATGGTTCTCTACATAGGGACACAAACTTTCCTACGTCATCTGCCACCACAAGCAACCCTACCGCAGACTATGCCCATCGCTTGGAAGAACTGTCGGCCATTTACAGTGAAGTCACTGATGCTTTGCTCCTGGCTCACCAAAAGAGTGCGGACAGATATAACTTACGTAGAAAACATGTCACCTTCAATACAGGAGACATAGTTTGGAGAAAGAACAACACACTTTCCCAAGGAGCCATGTATTTCTCTGCTAAGCTGGCACCACGTTTCGTGAAGGCCAAAGTCCTAAGGAAAATATCAGACCTAGTGTACTCCTTGTCTGACTCATCTGGAAAGCACATTGGTAATTACCACATTAAGGACATTGTAAAGTCTGGAAGTGAGGAGTCAAGTAAAACTGCCCCACTATCTCAGCAAACGTAAAATGATCCAGTATGCATCACCTTTTTTGTAAGCTTACAGAGTCTTACTACGTCAGGCGTGTATTGTGTCAATCACATGCCCATCGTTTCGTAAATGAAACAAGTTGTAAATTATTTTGTAAATTAATGCGTACTCTCCTTGAAGTCACTTTCAAATGTTGTTTTTGCACTGTTTTTTCTTTCCCTCACGGCAATTTTTTTTCTTTTATTTTTTTTCACCTGTTCTAAAACTGATCACTTTGGAACGGAGACACTTTTTGAGTTTCAATGTTTGGGAAGTCGCGAGCCCATTTATTGTCTCAACACATACACTATGCAATGTTCATGCCATGTCATACCCTACCGTGTCATGTAATTTTGTAATTTTTTTTCCTATTTTTTTTTGTTGCATTTTTGTCGTGTGGAAAGGAACTTTCTCACCTGTTTATTTTGTTCATGTAAAGTAGTTGACAATTGCCCATCGGCGTGTCGTTCTAGAAGTCGGGTTTTGTAAATTCCAAAGTGTTAAATTCCGACTCAGAACCAGTTAACTATTTTTTTTTTACAATTTTTTTCCTTTCATTTTGTTCATCATGAGTTGTAAAACCTCCCGAGGTATCTCTAGCATGAAAATCAAACAGTGGTTACTTACATAGTCGCCCCTCGTGTATATAAGTTTTTTTCAATTTTTTCCTCTTAAATTAAAAATTGATGGCGTCCTACCCAAATTCATGCTCTTGTACCCAAATTGGATATCGACACGTCCATTTTGGAACTCGTATATAAAACCAATGATTGGTCTTTATAACCCTGTATATAAATCAATTTGGCTCGTTTCAACTAAAGTACGTAAAACCGAATCATCCGGTCTTTGGTTGTTATAACAAAGCCACTGTTTTTTTGTTATTTTATTTTTTGCTTGTACGTTACGTATGTCTTATATGACACGTTTCAACCCTACGAGACAGGTTAATAAAACCTTATGGTCATCCTGATTTTGGAATTCACAACTTTTAGGTGTCCATTTAACCAAGTATTTGCAACCCAAATTGCACATAACCTGGCATGTTTGTAACTACACAAAGGGTATGTAAAACCGTAATTGGTCCCTTTTTCTTTGGTCTTCCTCACTGCAGGTTGCCACAACAGACAGTATGTAAAACCATTATAGGTCTGTCTTTGTTTAAATACTTGGTGTAAGTAGAATTATACTCTGCCATCACCCTTGTACTTTGTAACACATGAAGTGACATCAAATTGTCTATCTTCTCTGTCGTACGCTCTTGGACTACGGAGTTAGTTAATCTAACGAATCTTTATAAACTGTGTTAAAATCAAGCATCGTTAACGTTTATTGTGTTGTATTTAAACGTAACCCACCATCATAGGAGAGATCCTTAGAACATCCACCGTCATAGGAGAGATCCTTAGAACATCCACCGTTATAGGAGGGATCCTTAAAATACCTGCCACGATACGAGAAGTTCGTCATAATCACTTTTGCTCATAGCTAAATGTTATTGAGTTGGTCGTGTGACATATTTGTCATGAGCACCGTTTTGTACAATCTATTTTGGTCGTGTGTCATTCATTTGTCATGAGTACCGCTTTTGTATTTTGGTCGTGTGTCATTAATTTGTCATGAGTACCGCTTTTGTATTTTGGTCGTGTGTCATTCATTTGTCATGAGTACCGCTTTTGTATTTTGGTCGTGTGTCATTAATTTGTCATGAGTACCGCTCTTGTATTTTGGTCGTGTGTCATTCATTTGTCATGAGTACCGCTTGTATGTATAATTGTGTACAACCCTTGTACGCCATACGTGAAGACGTTAAAACACTTACCATGATTCGTGCGAACGACATAATATCGGCCTTGCCATCTTCTTTAAGAGGCATTGTATAAACTCTTGACTTCTGTCTATAATTGAGTTTTATCCTGTATGTACTTACATGTTTTTGTACACTATACGTGGAGACGTTAAAACACTTACCATGAGTCGTGCGAACGAAATAATATCAAACCTTTTGTGTGCGATCTACGAAATGTAGTCCACAACCCTTTGTTGTCATTCAACGCCAATGCCCGTGGACCTCCTGTTTTTTTACTTCTTTGCAAAAAGGAAAGAAGCCCAGGAATATCTACTATCCCAAAAGGACTAGTTTGTAGCTTCACTGCTAACTATGGGGCATAGTGCTGTGGGAGTTAATCGATTGAGCACAAAACCACCCAACTCGTTGTCTGGGGAACGGATAAGAAAACCCCCAGGTTTGTGAAATTGGAGCAAGGGTCTGTCTTTTCTCACAATCACGCAGGAGTTTTTTAAAATGACCCCTAATCTTTTGCCCAATACACGCAAAAGATTAGTCTCTTTAATAATGTGTATTCAAATTTCTCCTCATCCTTTTAACAATTGTAAAGAGTCAGGAAATCTGCTGGTGTATCACGTTTCATTCTCACATGGAGTTTGAAGTGGAAATTAGTCCAGTCTCTAGCAAGTTTCGTCACTCAACTCCTTTCCTTTTCCTTTCCTTTCTCCTCACCATCATGTTCTCAGGTATATGTTATGAAGAGGAAAATCTGTTGTTGACCATAATTCGCCCTCACTGGGAGTGCGAATCGGTAAATTAACCAATTATCAGCAGGCTTTCTCCCTCACTCTCTGCATATGTCTCACCTTTTGTTCTCTTTCTCAATTTTACGAAACACATTCATGAATGTTGGAAATGTACGATATGCACTTGGCGTACCGTCTGTCTCCTTTTGACAACCTTTATTCATGAATTGGTTTCTCTGCTTTTACCGTGACTCATTCACGACTTTTTGTCTTGTTCTTTGAAATTCTACAAAAATGTTACCACCTTTATGTTAACATAGGCCATGGAAGGCCGGTTGTTTTTTAACCAAGACATATTGTCACTCGGCAAACGCCAAGTCATTCTGGTAAAGGAAAATGTTCATGTAATCACAATGTAGTTAGAAAACTCTCTCTTCGTCACTCTCTGGGTCGGTGGTTAAAATTTCGTTTATTTCATTATCTGGACACATTTTGTTTCTCTCCAAACCTTTTCTTCATTGGTCCCTAGGCAGGTAAACTTCAAGAATTTTGCTCTAATAATAATTTCTCCCGGATTAAAAAGAAGCCCAGGCGGATGTCATCACCAACAGCCAAGCTGAGCTCCACTTCCTGACAGCACGCGCTGTGGTTACTAGGTCCCTCCTGCTGCCATTTTTCTACGCATTTGTTCCTGAAAGCACAGACCATACCGCCCATATGTATGTTGTTTTGTCGTGCCACAGCAAGTTGAGTTGTCCCACTATACATTATGACACTCTGAACCACCTTTTGGGCACGCTAGCTCCTAGGTTTGTTCTTACTCTTGCTATCAATGCCAACCATGTCGTCTCCTGCGCTGTCATGCAGTGACGCATATATCGTCATGTGTAAACCATCATTACCTTGACCTCCAGTATTCGCTGAATGCGTACCAATAAAAGTTGTGTTGAGCTACATTATGCTTCAATAACCATTATATACGATCCGTGTTTACCTTAATAACATTTAGGATTCGTACTGGCATGTCTGCAGACACTGGATTCTCCTCTTCAATGACCTCTGTAACCATAGTCGCGGCACAGCAACCACAGTCTCCACTTCATGAACTTCGACGTCTTCAACAAAACCAAGTGTTTTTCTAAGGCCAAAGTGTACTTCTGAGTGTTATCTCAAAGGGGTCTGATTACAGTGATAATGTAATCCTTAGAATCTGTGAAACCACGTCCTCCTCTTCGAAATTCTCCGAAACCAAACAAATCCACGCTTCGCAAACTTAGCTCCCAGACCAATGAAACCTTAGAATCACACAGGCATTTTTGTTCTTGTTTTTTTGTTCTTCGATTGTACAAATATGAATTGTTATTTTTCAATTGCATAACCATGTATTGTTATTTTGTTCAATTGCATAACCATGTATTGTCATCTTTCAATTGCATAATCTTGTATGTTGTTTCACACCATGTACTTTCACCAAAACTGTTCTTTTCCAAACATTGTATGTACCCCTCACCCATTCCCTACAAACATTGTGACCTAAACTATAACATAAATTGCATGTTCTAGCTAGGCATCTCTCAAGCAACGAATCTCTCAAAAAACCCCAATGGAAGTTTAAGAGGATTTTTTTTCCTACAGCTCCATTGCCACGTCGCTTTTTTTCCAAGCGCGGGGGGAAGTGTTACGATACGCCCCTGAAGCGAGTAGTTTCGAGAACGCAGCAAGCCCACAACAATTCCTCCCTCCGCCCCGTTTCCTGTTTCCCCTTGCCTCTCCCCCGTGCCCTGCCACTCGGCATTCCCGCTGCGCTCGCCAGACAAGATCTGAGCGCCTTTGCGAACGGACGCGGCACACTTGTAGCCGGCGGACCCAATTCAATGGGGCCGCGATGTATTATTGAAATACCTTTGTGTAGAATCAGCCTTTTGCCGCACCGTAGTTCGGTCTATTTAGACTACGAAAGTGCCTGATGGAGCTGCCACATGAGACGAGGTTCCTGCCAACCTACATGTAAGCTGTATCTTGATTTCCTCCTTTAAATGTTGTCCGTAATCAGTGAAATGTAGGGCCCCCCGCGAAAATCACCACTCGGAGAGTTTCGTTTTGAGAGAAAGGCAGAGAGAGTTAAACACTTTAGCTAGGTTTGTGTAATTTGCATTTCTTGTAATTGAATTGTACTGTAGAAACCTATGTATGTGTTTGAGTTTACAATACATGTCTAAATGATTTAACTTTGTTATTATTCTGCTTCGGCGGGAGGATTGTTGGCCAGTGTGGATCCCGTGGGACGCCGGAGGACGGAGAGAAATTCCATAGCTTTGAGCTGCTCACCCCCTGAATAGAGAGTACCATAGTCCCGCTGAGAGCTAGCCAGGGACGTGTTTGGGCCCTGGTGTTGGTTTAGAAGCCGACATCGAGGCACCCTAACAATATTCAAAACAAATTTATAAAATATCTTAAATTCAAATTCAACAATAATTATGAACGCACATTTCAAACTTTACAACAAAGACGACTAATTGCTGATTTGACATTTATACACAAAATTTTAAATAATAACATCGATTGTACCGAACTACTTTCCCTAATTAATTTTAACATACCATTAAGACATACACGCCATACAGAACTATTCCATCTCTTCAATCGTGCTCTTCATGTATTCAATAATATTAATCTAAATTATAACATCGACATTTTCTCCGATTCACTGCCCAAATTTAAAAAGAGCATCATGTCAATCATATAGTTTAATGCGCATACTTACACACATACATACACACACACACACACACACACACACCCTCCCTCACCCTCTCACACCCTCACACACCCTCCCACAACGCACATCACCCGGTAAAAAATTAAATATAAACAAGATACTTCAATGAAACATATCATAAGTACCTAACTTGAAATATACTTATTAACTGTAAACTTTTTTCACCAATGTAAATAATGTACTGTTTGTTTCTGTTAATAAATAAAATAAAATAAAATAAAAAATTAAAACACTTTTGTGCTAAAAACTCACGACACTCATAAACAGCTTCAGACTCATCTCCCACAATCGGCCACATTTTATAACAAAAGCTCATTGTCATCGTCACACGATTAGCGGTGATCAATTCGAGACATAGCCAATCTTGTATATTCTTTATCAATAATACCACAGGCTTGCACAGTAGGTACCTTGTTACAATTAAAGTACTCTTGTTTAGGTAGGGACCGGTCTTCACCACAACCAAAAACCACAATATCAAAAACAACCATCATCAAAAAGTACACTTCTTCACTTCAGACTTGAGAATTAAAAAAAGATTTTGTTGCAACATTTTTATGCGAGGCTTTTATTTTACGATAAATATTATGATCTCCTTGTTTGATGTAGATGAAATGTCGATGTGGTCATTGTAAAGGAAAGATAGCATCTTGAAATCGACACCTCATCCAAAAAATATATCAAATAATGAACTAAATTTTCCACCTTTATATCGTGTTGCATCTTTTTGTGATGTGGTCTAGATTTGCTTTCCTATTAATGGATTAATGCATGGTTTAGCTCTTTGCACTGGTCACTTTACTTACTTGTTTCAATAGCAAATAGCGTCTCTTAGAACCAGATCACTTTCTCCTGACGTTGTCCGCTATCTGCAGGTATGTACTTACTATATATAGCCACGTACTTCATACGTATGCTAGTCCCAGGGAGAGATCGTATCTGCGTCATCGACGATCGTCGATCAAAAGCCGCCCAAAAATGTACCTTCTATCACTTTTTTTAAAATTAGCTTCACACAGGAGCATATAATCTATGTCATCTTTGGGGATGCTGTTGGGAGGGTCTTTTGTGGAAAGGAAGGAGATGAAGTTCTGTGAAGGAAAGAGGTATGAGGAGAGGGTAGGTAATATGGGGGTTAGTGTCTCCAGGAGTGACGGACGTACGAATTCCTCCATCTCAAGGCGGTGAAAGGCGATCTTCCGAGAGAGTCATCATGAGGTCAAAAGATCTCTCTCAACCAGTCCCTCCCGGTCCGGCCTGCCGATGGTGGGCAGATGCATCCACTACCAAAACTCACCCAAATCTCACCCCATGAACCCGGGCACCCTTGATAAATTATGTATGGCTGAGGAGACGGTTACCTAAGGAATGGTTTCCAGGGCAGCGGTATCCATACCTGCCTCCCAAATCGACTGCCAATCATATTCCTATAAAAATTCTGCGAACGTATGTTTCTTTAGAATTTTATAACTATTACGGTATATTGCCAGTAATGAAAGCAAGTTAAATAAAATCAATTGCTTCATTAAATATGTGTAATATAAGTATATAGTATAATGCGCAAATGTAATATAGTATAATGCGCAAAATGGTAGCTACCTTAAGAAATTTAGTAAGAGAGCATTCAATTTAAGCTAATAAAGCTTATTGGAATAATTTTATCAGTAATATGAAGAACTTCCAATGAGCCGTGAAATACAAAAGACGCAGAAAAATAAAATAGTAGTCAAATTTTTACCAATTTCAATCTTGGAATCTATTTTAAACATACGTTTACCAAAGTATTTTATATAAAAAATTATTTTATATAAAAAATTATTTTATAATAATTATTTTATACAAAAAATTTGGTTAAGAGCGCAAAACCAGAGAACACTAGAAATATGTCATTTTAAAACCAGTGTTTAGACGTATTGACTCTTTTCCACAAAAAATTATAAATTGGTTTCGAAAGATTGTTCTTTTATCTAGCAAACGTATGTTTTAAATTGTCAGAAAAAATGATAATTTTTATTATAATAAAGTTATACCATAGGTCGTTGGCGGATTTGTTAAATTTTCAAAAAAGTACATTTATTATACAACACCCATTTCAAATCATATAATCATGCAGTAAAATAAATCAATAGGTTTTCTAGTAAACGTATGTACCTAACAGAATTTTAATTTTAGTTTAAATAAAATTATAAAAAAATATATAAGTACATGTGTTTCTTGGCGAAAATTATTTATTGACTAATATATTTAAAAAAAAAAGTTAAATTCTTATTTTGCTGAGACATTATTGAAAAATGATAAATACTTGTGATCAAAAATTAATTACAAAAAGAACAAAATTTTAATAGTTTTATCAACACGCCTTTCAGCATTTTTGGATGTAGGTACAAATTAAAGCAAATTTGGAAAGAAATAAAATCGATATATAGTTATAATTTTAAAAAGCTGGTACGGAGAGTAATTAATCTTTCTCATTGGAACCACCCTGTACGATCGTAAGAACCTCTTTCGACGAAATGTGGATTTTCGGTCGCTGGCTGGTTATACGCTCTTAAGATATCAATTTATTTTCAGTATTATTTTTTTGTATTTACACGATGGTATATTACGGGTGTTAAGGGATGTACTTGACTTACCATTAGCAGTGATCCTTGAAATGATTGGAACAAAAAATTTAAAGATGATTTGGGCATGTAGAGCGAATGAACAAGGAACGGAGTGTAAGGAGAATATATGACACAAATGTAAATGGTAGAAAAAGTCGGGACGCCCGAGGAAAACATGGCATGACCAAGTGAATCAGATACTTGAGTCGGGCCATGTGAAGAGTCGGAATAATAGAAGAGCATCCATGAGACGATGTATGAATGTGAACACGTGTTGGCCGTCTGTCCTCTCTGCCTACCCCTACTGGGAAACGGCGTGGTGGTTAGATAGTTTAAAAAATGTAAATGAAATTCTGTCTCTGGTGACATTTTTGATGTTTTTTTTTATTTCAGCAGAGACAAAAATTTGAACACCACTTCGTAAGGGTTCGTGTCTGGGGAAGGCCAACCTGGTCAGTTTCAACATATAAAAAACCCAATCTTCTCTGATTTTGGCAAAGAGAGAGATCAATGACCGTATGGTGCAATTTGATAGAAGAATCTTCCCCAATAAAGACTCCATTGAAATGCTTGGAGTAAGTATATCAGATCAGTTCAAGTATCAGAGCTCCATGGAATCCCGAGTAAATCTAGCTACCAAGAAACTGGGCGTCTTGTATATGGCTAGCAGATTATTTTATAATGACCACCTGCTACCGTGTACAAATCTCAAGTACGCTCATCAATTGAATATTTTAGCCCTCTCTGGGAAGGAACCTCACAATACTTGATAAACCTACTTGATGCTAAGCAAAGGACGCGGTTCAGAAATGATTGAAAATCCGTTGTTAACAGACCGATTGGATTGCCATATCTGATGCACAGACGCAGTGCGGGCATACTGAGTCTGTTCTACAGTTATTTTAATGGAGTCTGCTCTAAGGACCTAGCAGCATTGATCCCCAGTAGACCGCTGCACGTGCGTGAAACTCGACGGACACGAGCGGAACACCCGTTCACAGTTGATGTTGACTTCAATGAAACGGGTAATTTCTTCGACTCGTTTTTGTGTGAGTGGACTCTAATGTGGAACAAGCTACCGACTTTTCCTCAGTTTTTCCTCCTTCATCTAATCTGGGCCTCTTCAAGACTCGCATTAATAAATCCCATCTTACAGCCCCTCCCTTAACTCCCTAAACCATTGGTATTCTGGGCAAAGGGAGAACACATACATTTTTATTATTTTTTTTTTTAAAAGAAAGACTAATATTATTCCCAGGTTACAAATAACCCAACAATATTTAAAAATCTCCTACTACTATAACAGTAAGCCGAAAACATTGCTGAATCGTGATGGAGGACTTAGCCAGCCGAGGAATCGAACATGGAACGCCTGGGTGGGACCCAAACGCGATGCCCACTCAACCAATGACTGGTCATATGGTAGTTAGTCCGGTAGATTGTTCACTGAAATAAATCCCAACTTCTAGTGTTACGTATTGAAATCCGAAATCTTATTAAAGCCAGCAATTATGGCCTTTCTTAAAATGCCTCATTTAGTATTTTATATAAAAATACCAAGTCAGTGAAGATGCTTATGTCCAACAATTTAAGCTTATTCAGATCATTTAATAGAGTGTTTTTGTTCAACAAAATAGCTGGAATACCGATTTAAGCTTAGAAAGTGTAAGCGTTTAGTTACGTAGGTATTCCTTATATATTTCGGAAATAAATCGCATCCCTAAAAGGAAAATGGCATTAATGCTAGGTAAGTCACCAAAACAGCTTATAAGGGAGCATCAATTTCCCGCAGTGTTTTTAAAATGTTTATTTTTATTTATTTTTTTGGATACTTACATTCAGAGCGTATAACCAGAGAACACCAGAAATATGTCATTTTTAAATCTGTGTTTAGACGTATTGACTCTTTTCCACAAACAATTATAAATTGGTTTCGAAAGATTGTTCTTTTATCTAGCAAACGTATGTTTTAAATTTTCAGAAAAAATGATAATTTTTAGTATAATAAAGTTATACCATAGGTCGTTGGCGGATTTGTTAAATTTTCACAAAAAGGGCATTTATCATACAACACCCATTTCAAATCATATAATCATGCAGTAAAATAAATCAATATATTATCTGTTAAACGTATGTAACAGAATTTTAATTTTAGTTAAAATAAACTCATATAAAAAAAAATATATAAGTACATGTGTTTCTTGACGAAAATTGGTCAATTTGTGTATTTATTTGCAGATTAATACATTTTTAAAAATTACATTCTTATTTTGCTGAGACATTATTGAAAAATGATAAATACTTATGATAAAAAAATTATTACAAAAAGTTCATAATTTCAATAGTTTTATCAACACGCCTTTCAGCAATTTTGGATGTAGGTATAAATTAAAGCAAATTTGGAATGAAATAAAATCGATATTGAGTTATAATTTTAAGAAGCTAGTACGGAGAGTAATTAATCTTTCTCATTGGAAACGCCCTGTACGATCGTAAGATCCTCTTTCGACGAAATGTGGATTTTCGGCCGCTGGCTGGTTATACGCTCTTCACCCATATAAGTACTCACGCCTTTGACTAAAAAAACGTTTCGTTTTACTCGCATCCATGCATAATGTTAATGTTTCAATTAATTGTCAACTGATGGGGAAAGGAATAATTAAAAAATGTATCAGATTACGGTACTTTGTTTTTATTGATTTTTCATCGTTAAGTTACTCGTTGAGATGCGGACGAAGTATATTAAAATGGACACCGTTGGACTATAAGTTTGTTATTTTTAGTATTATTTGTTTGAACGATGGCATTTTGAATTCTTCAGGCCAATAATAGGGTACTTTAGTGTCTTATTAAAACATTGATAATTGACCTGAAATGAAATTGATATTAATAATGCATGACACGAAGAATGGAAGAAAGCCAATTATCGAAGAGCCTTTTATTTAATATACCTTTAGGACGAAATAGTGTTAAGGATCTTAACTGGTGGCTCACTGGGTGGAGGCTAATGGAAATTGGCACAGAGAAATGGAGGGAAATAGTAAAATATCGGCAGAGGTGGATGCGGGTTTTTGTAGACGACCATTATGAAAAAAGATTGTTCAAGGGCTGTAACGCCGATGATAATGTTGAATAGAATTGATAAAAACGTGAGGTTTTTTGACTGTGGTAGACCTTTCCCATATTACTTATAATTTCTTTTCCAATTTTCAACACTAAGGCCCATTCTAGGTGCGAGTTAGCTTGATAATCGACCTATTCTGCTGATCACATTTTTTTAAAAAGCTGAAACGAAATCTGAAACTTTAATTGGCATTTAACGGCAATCTTTCAACCATCATAAAAATGACACTGAATGGCTGTTTGATGACTTTTTCACACGTAAATTTCTGCGAAACAACTGGGCCTTAGTATTTTGAGGATGACAACCTAAAGAGCTTATTTCTACAAAGTTATAATGTAATCCTGCCACTAAGAGCTTTGTTGTATATAATTTTTCTGTTGCACGTACAGAGAGAGGTGATAAAGGAACTTCGGGCAGTATAATTTAACAGAATATTAATAAAAACATATAATTAAAATATTACAGATTTTAATAAAAAATGTTTGAAGGTTGAAAACGATGAGTGTTAAGGATTATCAATCCATACCTTTGTAAGAAAACCATAATGTAATAAATAAGTGTATTAACAGGCTTAAAACGAGTGATAATCGTGTAGATTTTTTTACATTTTCTTATTAGCTATATTAACTAAATATTTATTTTTAACTTTTGGAGTAAATCCTCAAATTTAATATTTAATTAAATGAAGACAATACTAGCGAAACTTAATCGAAGATTTGGTGGTAGGAAATCAGAAAAAGATATTGGCACCACTGGGACTCGAACCCAGAACCTTCAGCGGTAGAAAGTGAAAAGTCCTGGGTTTGAGTTCCAGGTCCCAGAGGCGCCAATATCTTCTTCTAATATTTCTGTCTCCAGATTTTCGATTGAGTTTCGTTAATATTGTCTTTATTTAATTAAATATTAAGAATAACTACAGTTCAATTAACTACTTTTCGATATCTACGGGTTTTGTGATGTGTTCGTTAAATTATGTTTATTTGAAAATTGACTGATAGCTGAATATACCAAGCGTTCTGAATCGGTGCCTATCACTATCTGAATAGGTGACGCCATCATTCACTTGCTGAAGCTTAATGTGAGTAACTTTGTTTTGTGCCATCCATGATCTTCAAATCGTGTAGTTATCTCCAATAATGAGAGTTTTCCGTTTATGTTATTGACAACTGTTTTTTTTTGGGTAGGTGAAATCTTACAAATTTTGTTTGTGATACTCGTAAAAGCTCAAACACATTTTTAAAATGTATTTGAGTACACTGCACGCCTCTGATAGAAGCATAATAATATAAGTACTTTTTACCTGTTAAATCAATAAAATTTACATCGTTATCTTCTCAGTTCTGCTGTGAGAAGCAAGATCGTTTTAATTGGCAGTGTTCTTATCCATTAATGACAAACGTACACATATTAAAGAATCAATTAAATCAATAAAATTTAACTATCGATTGTGCGCTCTTCAGAAGCTGTGTACGTGATCTCTGAATATGGTTATTTCACTGCAAGTAACGGAAATAATTTCGGGCCTTTCTCATGAAAATATTTTATTTGTAGCGTATTTAAGAATCTCCAAAGGTATTTAAAATTGTCACTGGTTTGGTAAGGAGCAATTTATCACTTTTTACTGATGCATAACTATGTGCTTTGGCACTCGTATATCAAATGTAGAAATACCAGTTTTCTTCTTTGGTCACAAGTTTCCCGACACGGTTGTACGTGATTTATTTTATTTCCATTTAATAAACATAATAATCTCACAAGCAAAAAATACTACGGTACCCAAAATTTGAGAAAAGAAAGGGGGAGAAGAATAAATATTATATGGGTGTGTAAACGACTGCCTTTTCCAATTTAGTTCGTGTAATTTCAAAGGAACTTTTCATACTAAAAGTAACGTCACACTGGATGCACTAGACGCTAGTTAGACCAAAGATATTGAAATACAAGAGATGTGCCATCCGCAGTTTTTACTGGTTGGGACGTTGCTTCTTGGTGTCGCCGATATTGTTAACCAATTAATGAATAAACTAAATGAACGAATTATTTATTAACTTTTCGTATTCAAACTTTCCGTGTTAACCGATACTAATGCACACTTTTAAAAAATCAACTAAATGAACAAATTCTTTCCGTATGTAAACTATTCCAATTAGGTAGTAGTCCGCCGACAGTCGGGTGGACACCATAATATATCTCTTTTGAATTTCAATATGCGCTAGACCTACACATAGACAGGCTTGAAAAATTCTGTCTTAGTCGTCACCCCAACTTTTTCTAGATGCCGCGCGGCGGAACAGATGTTCCAGCACAACATAGAACGACAAGAGGAGTGGTGTCGTTAAATAAATATCTCTAAAACGGTTAACATATTAAATGACTATTTAAATAATCCCAAAAACTTTGTTGTATATCTCTCTTACCAGATGCTAAGAATTATTATTAATGTATCGTTAAATAATTTAAATAAATAAATGATCAAAGCACTATTTGGTTAATTGTCTAATTAAAAAAAAAACTATTTGAAATTTTTCTCATAAGAAACGTCGAAAATATGTAGGACGTAAGAATTTATTGTAGTAGATAGTTACCTACATGATTTCTTTTGAGGATTGAAGGAATAAAGGGAACATATTTACGTGGATGAAACTACAAGTAGAGAAATTTACGCCTATGGGAATTACACACGTCGAAAAATCTGTTTTTTTCTAGGTTTAAGTTTTAGTGTTTTAAGTGTGAACTAAACAAATTTTCATTATTGAAAAAAAAATTAGATTAGGTGTCTAATTCGAGTAGGTGTAATTCTACCCATGTGCAATTTCCAACGAACGAATACCGTACAAGAGTCTTAACTGCTCCTAACCTGGAGTTGGGGTATGTTATGAGACTGAAAGTGGCTGGGATGGAGAAAAGAAAGAAGAAAGGAAGAGGAAGGAGCGGAAGTATCTTGCTATTAAGAGCTAGTCACCAAACACGGCTACACCCATTTCAGGCAACATTTAAATATATATATATTTTTTTTTTTCGTTTATTTATTACATAAGATACATTATTTATACAGCAAAAATAACATATAAAATATAATATTTACATTTAAAAATAACCTTTTTTGATACAAATAAACTTCATAATAAATTTTCACAGATTTTTTATATTTTTTTTATATTTCTCTTCTATAGAAGCAGACGCTTGTGATTAGAAGAGGGACGAGTATCGGGATGAGAGAATATTTAAAATATATTAAAAAAATATATTTTTTATCTTTTAATTTAATTGTGGTAGATACTTAAAAAAAAAAAAATAAGTTAACAAGTTATACAAATTAACAAGTTACATTTGTTATTTTTACTTTAAATTGCTCTTTAATTGCTTTTAGTAGGCATTTATCGTCTTCGATTGTTCTTATTTTTTCAGGTAGACTATTGAAGTATTTTTTTCCTAGATATGTGTAATGATGTTGTGCAAATGAGGTGTTACATTTTTGTATTGGAAATATATGTTTTTGACGAGTACGACTTTCAGTTAAAAAGCTATGATTTTGTTTTTCTTTTATTATTTGGATTATTATATTTTTTCGAACTAGATCATTAAATTTTAATACTTTAAATTCTTCAAAAATAAGATGAGTTGGATAATCTCTTCGTTTTTTCAATATAATTTTTATAATTAGACGTTGCACAATTTCAACAGGGAGTAGATTTGTTTTGTATGCAGCTCCCCAGCTTACTACAGAGCATTGGAGATTTGACTGTACTATAGCATGGTAGACTGATGTTAGATTTTCTAATGAGAGAAAGTTTAGGATTTTTAAAAATATGTAAATGAATTTCCTTGTTTTGTTAACGGTAAGGGTGATTTGATCTTTCCAGTTCAAGTTTTTGTCTATTGTTATTCCTAAGTATTTAATTTTATTCGAAATTTTTAATGTGGAACAGTTTATTTTACAGTTATTTTTTTTGTGATCTTTAGAATTGTCATGTATAATTATATCAAAATTTACCGGAACGTCCTTTGACTTTATTGCAAATGGTATAACGTGAGTTTTTTCACTATTAAGAGATAGTAGATTTATATCAAACCAGTGTTTAAGTATGTTTATGTCTTCTGTTGCTTTTTGTTTTACTACTTGCCATGTGATTCCACTTTCAATAAGTACTGTATCGTCGGCATAAGAGGTTATACTACCATGAAGTGACTGTGAGAATAAATCCCGTTTACATATAAGATGAATAATATAGGACCCAGCACAGTACCTTGTGGAATTCCATATTCAGATGTCTCTTCGTCGCTATAAATGTTATTTATTTTGACATATTGAGGGCGATTTTTTAGGTAGCTTTTTATCCAATTTGCTACGTTTTTATAATGTTCAAATTATCTAATTTTTTCATAAGTTTTTTATGGGATATGCTGTCAAACGCTTTTCTCAGATCTAAAAAAATACCTATACATTTATTGCTCATATCAAGGTTTTTATATATGCGTGATGTGACATTTGCAATCGCGTCTTGTGTGCTGCGCCCTTTTCGGAATCCGTATTGATTGTCGTGAAGTATTTTGTTATTTTCAATAAATTCCATTAGTTGAGATTTTACAATATTTTCAAATACTCTAAATGGTAATCTTACACCGGAGCTTTGCTGAGAGCATCTTCACTGTGGAACGTGTCGCAATAATTGTGCCTTATATTATTTTAAATTATTAAATTGTGAAAACACAAATCAAACAAAAAAAATCTTCGTGTTCAATTTCTAAAATGTGCGTAAGTCCACCCGTGTGTAATGCTGACAGTGTATTATTGGTAAGCGAAATTCACGATTTTATAATTTCGTCACACGATACGAAAATGTATATTTCACAAAAAGATAATTTTTCAATATAAAATAAAATTTCTTATCACTGGTCAAAATCAAACTAAGTAGGTAACTTCTGAATTGCACTTTGAAGATAGTAATGCTTTTTTTGTAAGAGTAATTTATGGTTCGACGTAATATGAATCTAATACCGAAGTGGGAGAGTGGCGTGCTGCTCGGCGCGCGCACCCGTCGTGCTCCTCGTGATGGTCGTGGCGAAACTACTTACTGACTTTAAACAAATTCAAATAAATGTTTAATCAGTCTACGTGCACAAACACCGGCCAGTATGTGGGTAATTTCGGTAGCGGAGTGAATGAATTAATAAATCAGTACATGATCAGTACCTAATCAGAACTAATTGAAGTTTAAAATACCTGACTCGTCGGATAAATAATATTGCCCGTCTACGGTAAAAGTACCTACCTATCTACATATTCCTTCTGTATAGAAATATTATTCGATCAGTTTTCGAAATATTGGTGTTTGCTTTTCAAATGAGATTATGCGTAGGTAGTTCCTACCGGGATGTTATTTATCCAGTACTTACTTACTCCCTAACCATCACCTTGCTGGAAAAGTATTTAAAATTTGGAACAATGGCAATTAGAATAACAAATGTGAGTGCATTTGTTTTTAAAAAATGGAAGAATAATAAGGAACTCCAGTGAAAAATATTATGGCTTTAAAAAAATATGTTCATATAGACCAATAAACGCTGATTCTGAATATATAAGTTTTTTTAATAATATTAAACGTACAGTTTTTAAAAAAGCATTAACAAGTGCATTTTTAATATTCTCGTTAAAACACAGCGTTATGTTGGTATGCTGTGTAATGCTGTATGGTGACGTCACGATGGAAGATTCACTGTAATTCATTTGGGTCATTTATATGGGAATTTAGGTATTACACAACCGAATGTTCTATATATTTCTTATTTTTAAAGATGTCGTAAAAGCATATACCTTTATAGAAACTTAATAGAATTGCCTTTTAGATTTTTCTATCTGACATATACGATTGTGTTTGAAAATTGCAGTATTTTAAGTTTCAAAATGAAAAAATTAAAAAAAAACTTCTGACTGTAAACATATTCTATTAAATGGTCGAAAAATTTAGGAAAATTCAAAATTAAAAAAATACAGTCCTCTTACTTTATGAATTTGAAATAAAACTGTTACTTCGCCTTTTATCTCGTTCATACAATTAAAAAGGATAAAAAAAATATTATAATAATTCCGAAAAAATAACTGAAAAAATCCGACATCTTGGACTCGGTTTTACGCAATTAATACGTTGATTTCTCGAATTTGTATTTATTTACACATGCATAAGGCTTTTACATTATTAAATAATATTACTTTTATGGAAGTTTTATTAAATTCACTCGGAAAAGTCTTTTTTTTTTCAGAAGTAACCTTTGATTATGTAATGTCAGTATCCTAAAAACCTATCGTTAATGAAACTAAATCACCAACAAGACATTATTTAAAGGGCTAAAACTGAAAAAAAGTAAAGGCAGCATTGGTACTTATGCTGAATTACACTAATATTACAGTGAATTAATCATTTAAACGAAAATTATCTTCAAAAACATAAAACTGCAAGTAAAATTCATCAACTTCATTCATCGTTTTGCGAAGAATTTGATTTTGCCATTTGCAATAAATAAGTCAATCAACGCGTAATAATAAACAAGATGGCTGCGCGCCTGCGCAAATCTATGTGAGATTCAAGAAAACCAACATAAAAATCATAAAATACGTGAATCGTTATTTTAGTAGATGACGTCATAAAATTCATCATAGATATGGGTGTTTTCGAGGGATCTCCAAAAATTAAAACTTTGAAAATTATTTTAACTATTAAAACTAACTCAAAAAATAAAAGCAGAAATTTAAGTTAGAAGGTTAATTTAAGTTATTCATAAAAAAAAAATTAAAAAAATGGACTGGACTTCTCTATTGGGACTACCATGGAAGCAAATTTTTGGTGTTATTCGTGTATTTACTCTCGTTGTTGAACTAAATTGTGCTGTGTGTTCCTTCGCAGGGGTACAGTGGTTAACTTTTTTCCTTATATCGCTAGTTTTCCTACACACATATTATCACTCAATTTCAGTAAACATCATTTTGTTTCGTTTCAATTTTAGTATTTACAGTCCAATTTCAAGTGCATTTGAAGCTGTAATTCGTGGAGAGTAGTTTTGGATGCAAGAGATGTAATTAAACATTTTTAAGTTAATTTTACACATATTGCATATTGCTGTATTTTATAATTATGTAAGTACCTACTTCTTATGATTTTTCGAATTTTGTCAGGTCTATTTAATAATCGCAATATTCAAGACATTAAGGGTAGTTTTTACAAATTTGTATTCAAAGTATTTATAGAACAAAAACATAACTTCGATATGCGCAATCGATGACAATATAAATAAAATTGCATTAATATTATCACTAATAATTCTAAAAAAAATCTCACGTCCCTTTATACTACTTGTAAGAAGACAGAAATTCTTCGAAAATTCATGTTTTATTTGCACATAATAAATAATATTGTGTACGGGGCTTGTCAATTTCAACGTCTTAAAACGAGAAACTTTTCTAGTTGGAATGTCAAAGTTTTATCATATCTGCAAATAAAAGGTTCCTTGAAAGAATAAATCATAAATACGTAAAAAATCTTAACGGCTTAAAAAGTTCATAGGTGGAGAATTTCTTAATTAGGTACCAACTAAAGTAATATGATATAAATCAAAATTTGGACTCCTGGAGCCGCCCATTCCCCATTGTGGAAGCATTTTTAGGCAAGTGAGGAAGTTAAAGTGATAGAGAAGAAGAAAAGGAAGTTTTGAGAAAGCAAGTAGATAATAATAACGAAACACCCACCCACTGTTATTATCAGCAGCAAGGAAACGAGTCGTCAATCGTGTGAAACCAGCTACCTGCCGATAGTCGTAATATATTCCTCTTTTTAGTGCAGGTTCCTTAGAGATCCATTCGCAAATTCTCTTTTAGATCCCATCTTAACTTACAATATTGTGAGATTTTGTTCCTGGCCTGGTCTTTGGTCTGGAGAGATCTAGGTTAGGTCTACTTCAAACAGTCTCTCCCGATCAGGCTCGCTAAGCAGTAAGTGGGCAAACTCTATAGCCACCAAGACCTATATAAACCTTTATTAATATTTCAAACATTTTCGTTCCTCAGATTTTGTCTTAGATGCATTATGTAAGTCTATGAATCGTGGATATGAATTCTTTCATATCTATGAGCTTCGTTAGTTCAATGTGTTCATTAAATAAACCAGTAATTTTGCATAACAAAATACATACTTCAAAAATGCGTGTATGTTGATAGTTAACTTTAACTTTAGGGTTACTTTAGACTCGCAAATATTGATAACTGACCACAGATGACGGATTTGGTCAATATCGTATTGATATAGAGTTTTATCGATCGACCATGCTAGACCTCCTGATAGATTGTAGATTCGATATAACACTTACCGTACAATAATTAAATTTTACGATCATTTTATTATTACTCCAGTTGACGTTAACTATATTAAATTGCACGAACATTTTATCCGTGAGAGCCTTAGAGCTGTCATAAAAATCCTTCGGCCATAAGCACAATTAAAACGACGCTCGGATAAGGTAAACAAATGACTTATGCGTGTTTATTACCGCCTATAACACGATATTTACTATTCGCATTGACTTTCCGTGGTCAAGTCCCGTCTAACTTGCCTCACAACACTTTCTAGCAAACCTCGAGTGTCGGATGGTCCGAAGCGACTTAACAGTGCAAAAAATCACACATTTCACACCAACAAAACAACAAATCTTATAATTCTACTTGGAAATTTCCACTTTTCATCAAAAAAGATTAATCAACATTGAGACATAAAGATCTAACAAAGTGTTAAGAAATGACTCTTTTTAAATAAATGCTGTTTTTCTATACCTACATTGTGCTTCCATATTCAAGACCATAGCTAAACATCACTCTACCATCTCATTGTAACAGCTTCAAACTTGATGTTCATGTTAAGTATACTAAAAGAACTTAATAAAAAGGATTGAGCGTTCTTCGAAAGGGGTTTTTAAAATGAGTAGGTATGTTTGGATTTTTTATGAGTGGTTACGTTTTACTTGTGTGGGGGAGTGTGAGGTGTTTTAGTTTGCTTATAGTTAGCGTCTAATAAGGCACAAATAATAAGGAAGGATTGTTCATCGTTTTGCTTCTGAGTGGATCCCCCCACTTGCGCATTGTATGAAGGCATTTGATTGGTCGCACCACCGAGGAATGTGAGGTAGGCATGTCTCGCGCATGCGCAAAGTGGGATTATAATAACATTTATTATAATGGCGGCGCGGTTTTGCTATCTGATTCGAATTTTGAAAATAAATTTCCTAGATTTTTTCAATCCGAAAAAAATGGATAGATATGGGCTACATATATTGTAGATAACAAAGTTTCACACAAGTAATGTTTCCCAAATATGTTAGGATTGGAACGACACGACAATATTTTAGTAATAGTTTTTTAGTTTGATGAAATTTTAGTTTAAGTCAGGTTATTTTTTCAGGTTATTTGTACGAACAGAAAAATTGTGACTTTTATTCGGGCAAATGTTGTTAATTTGTTTTGTAAAAAATACACTTTGGGAGACGGATGTGGATACCGCTGAAACCATTTTTGGATAACCAACATCTTTGTCATAGGTCACCGTTTTCGGTTTGCTACGTTTGGTGACTTAGCAGAGGTGCCAGGGTACATGGGTGAGACTTATCTGGGTGTTGGTGGCGAATGCGTCTGCCCACTGCATGACAAGCCGGATCGGGAGAGACTGGTTGAGGGAGACCTTTTGATATCTCCAGCAGAAGGCTCGGAATATTGCCTTGTACCGCAGTGGGAGGGTTGTATTCATAGGTAGGTACCTACGTCCGTTGTTATGGACACACCGACTCAAAGATTCTTACCCATATCGTATACTTTTTTCCTCCGTAGAACATCCTCTCCGTTTATTAAGTTATTTTTTTAAATTATTTTCCTCAGGACCTCCTGTGTAGACCTAGTGGAAAGAATTTAAAAATAGTAACTAATATATAGGTTACTTAGTTTGATTTTAGCTAATCTTATTTACGTGTGATATTTTCTTCCCGATTTTAGGTGGTTTCCTGCATGAAAGTTATTATAGGTAATCAGTTTTTTGTAAAACATTATTTTTTAATATTTAAAAGGGAGATTTTTTCTCGCTACAGACTTTCTCACATGAACGTAGATAAGAAGTAGATTTAATCTGACTCAAATTGAAAAACCGACCGTTACATTTCTGGAGCATTTTCCAATAACTTGATAAATTCGAATCTCGTGCGAGGCTCCGTTTTTTGATTATGATTTATTATCTGACATTATTGATGGGCCACTAATAACCCGGGCACGATGAAACGGGGAATCACAAGTAATAAATTACGATATGTCCGATTAGTATATCTTTATTAATTACACACAGCACCGAGGCTAAATAGAAGAGTGTTGCAATTGAAGCTTTATTCGCCACTATAATTGAAAAGTAATTACCTCGTATATTTTTCTTACGAACTCGAAGATCATCGTTCGCTGCTTTAATTGAACTAAAATCATCACCAGTCAGTGTGAAATACAATATTATGCTTGTGTATGTTGATCGCCCCAATCAATTACATTAAATTAAGCGCCTCCGTCAGATCATTAACATTTAATTTGATTTATTTACGACAAGGTAAACTGAGATTTATTCATGACAAACCGCAGTATTTAAATATGGGAATTAATCTGCAGTCTACAAAAGGGTTTTCAAAACGGATCAACTTTAAGAAGGCTGGCAGTCCGCAATGAAGTTCTGGTACCAATCCTAAAGTATCGTAGTGATCCACGGGACTAGCATAGGAAGAATGGAAAATGACTTTACAGATTAGAAATGAAATTTGAAGCTTGTATTAAACCAGGGGTTTCCCGCTTTATTGACATTGGAACCTACTTTTAACTTAATTTTTGTGGAGATCGACTTCTAATAAGATACTAGAAAAATAAGATTTTCAATTTTTCCATATTAAAAAATTTTCAAAATTTCTTAAAAATAATCACAATTAGGTAATAAAATCCGTGACTCACTTTTTTATGTTGATTTTTACCCATAACTTGACTTATCTTTTAATTTGACTATTTACCAAAAGTGGTTTACCTACATAGTGTCATACTTCCTGGGGCCAGGGTGATACTGAAGCCACGTAGGGTCCAGTGTTATACTTCTGGTCTCCAGAAATATGTCCCTCCCGGGGGGGGAACAAGTGTTAAGCAGGCCCCCCGGGGGCAATATGCCTCGGCTTGGAAGGCTCAGCTCAGGGTCGTAGGGCTCCTCCGAGGCTGTCGATGGTTGACTCCAATGAAACAAGGTTTGGGCACAATTCAAATGTATTCAATAATGCAAGGGTGAACATTACAGGCAACCAGGTAAGCTGTTTAAGGCCTAGCATAAGAGAGAGAGAGGCACTGGAAATACTACTGAATTTAGGCTCGGAAATACTATAAGAGGGTTTAAAATCTCACGTGGCGTCGTACGGATGCAGGCAGCTTCCTACGAAGTGGAGAGATCTAGAGCAAAGCTCATAGATCGGGTGCAGGAACGGGGCGGCTCGGGGTGCGTGGGCGGCTTCTCGGCATCATGGTGGGCGGATTCGGTCAGCTTACCGAACCGGTGGGTGATAACGGTGAATTAAGCGGCTATCGGCAATGTAGGCGGATTAAAAACCGTGCGGCCAGGGCTGCCATGGTATAAAGTAGGCGGCAGTAGGATTATACAGGCGTCTGTGATGATAGCGCCATACTGGGATCGTAAGTGAAGACTTAATTAGCCGCGTCAAAGGGTGGCATACTGCCCGACAGTACGTAGTAGTGCGTACGACCGCTCGCGCCGTTGTCTGAAATATGTCTGTTCTTCGGTGAACGGTGGCCGGAGTTCTCTGTCCGTGATGAGCGAGACGGAAGACTCTAACGCGTGCCCTAAAAGGTAATGTCTTCTGCCATTGGCTGGATTTCGCGCCGTGTAGCCATATATGGTAATGTCTTCTGCCAGCCTGAGAGGGACAGCAATAATCACGCGAGAATGTACATGTACTGAGCACGTGACACACAGCTGCCTGCCGCTTGTATAGTCCGTTCGTAGAATTTATGGGCAACTCATAACACTACCCTCCTCCCCCTGAAAAATGAAGGGAAAAGGCAGCGAGGCTGATGCAGGGGACCACGACCTTCCATACAGCATGGGATGCGATGATTGCCACAATGTGAGGTACAGAGCTACCTCTTCACCAGGATTTAAACACTCCCTACCTAAGAGCCAACAAAATTTTAACTACCTGTGAGCCAAGCTAAAAAAACTAGCAATAACTGAACAAAGGTTGCCAACTCTCTCAAGAATTAAAAAAATGTGACGTACCTAGTGCGATACAAGACACGCTAACGAAGGTGCATGAGGAAATAAAGAAAACATGACCCTTCCGAGAAGGATTACTACCATGTAAAAATCTTAAAATTAGACAAAAAATTTCCAACCCTATTCCTGTTATGGAATATTGTACGCTGACCAATGTCATGAAATGATCGAAACCAACTCATATTCGCGTCTTACAATAGAATTCTTAAAATTATACAACTTTGTTTTTATACACTTTATTCCTGTTATGGAATATTGTACGCTGACCAATGTCATGAAATGATCGAAATCACTCATATTCGCGTCTTACAATGGAATTTTTTTTTAAATTATACAACTTTGTTTTTATACACTTTATTCCTGTTATGGAATATTGTACGCTGACCAATGTCATGAAATGATCGAAATCACTCATATTCGCGTCTTACAATAGAATTCTTAAAATTATACAACTTTGTTTTTATACACTTTATTCCTGTTATGGAATATTGTACGCTGACCAATGTCATGAAATGATCGAAATCACTCATATTCGCGTCTTACAATGGAATTCTTTAAATTATACAACTTTGTTTTTATACACTTTATGCTATTTTCACAATTCAATTCCAACCCAAATGTTAGTTTCCCGCACTCTCAGCTTGTCATGGTTTGTCTGGTTTGCATTTAATTATCAGGCATAAATGACCATCCTCTCATGTTCGCATATAATTGTAAGGTAATGCTACAAACCCTATCATGAATATTAATTTTCAGGCATAATATGAATCCTCTCATGTTTTCTCGACTCACCCTCGGTGACCCGTACAGCGCTGTACTTGGTATACTAGAAATATACCCTTGCCGCAACGACATAGACAACCGGATAGATCCCTTGGAATCCTCACGGTGAACTTGCGTTCGACGAAACCACATAGGACACCCTCTAGGTGTTCCCACCAAAATAACCAGACGAACCGTAATGACCATAAGTGCAATTACATTATTCTCTAATAAGAACAATACGACCCGAATGACATAACTTTATGACATTACCGAGCTAATTTACTCAACTGGGTGCATACTCTTAAATCTTCTTACTACGAGAAGTACTACTCCTTATTTGAATACAGTGATATAGCAAGTTACAAATTACCGTACAATTGCGTCCTGATATGGCAAGGACTTTACACGCTGGCTTACCATATTGATACCGAAGTAATCAATTACGTGTTTACAAAATATTTCTATAGTAATTTAATGAATTACATTTATCATAATTAAAACACTTGAATATACATTTGTTTACCCACCAAAAACTCTATGTGTGTGAGTACAATTTTGTTAAATAACTTTCAATTCGAGTTTGTTTCAACTCAACTTAAACTCTCAGGGTTTGACTACGTAAGGAGAGAAGAAGGAAAAAAAAAAAAAAATTAAAATAAATAACAACAACGCCACGTATTTTTACCAAAAAATACGAAAATTTAATACTACCGACAATGTTATTAGAAGAGGAAAAAAAATTTTCTTTAATTGAGTAACGAATTTCTTCCTAACACCGGAATCATATATATACTTTAATTGTTCGGAAATTCGCGTTTCCAACAATCTTCCCGCTCTAATTCTAAGGAGTTTAGCCATCCTATCACGCTTTGGATTATAGTTTACCTGCCGAATGACACGTTAGGTCGATACCCAAGTTCCATCCTATCGGACTTGTAACAGCTCTATAATACCACACAACGAGTAACCGTTGTTATATGATCGCGGAAGAAGGTTAAAATTCGATACCACCACAACCTATGTGAACCGAATAGTGTTGTCTATTGGGCCGATTCTGATAACAAAAATGTGGTAATATTATTATTACATTGCCTTTTCATCGTGAATTCACTCCAACATACGCTAGAATTGAGACATACCCCGTTAAGGAGTGAGTAACTACCCGATTGTGAACGTTTTACCGCCCCAATTTCTCCTATATCTTAACGTGTGAGATGTCCAATACTATAACGATTTAACCTACATGTGAGAATAATTCGACAATGAAAGAGATTGAAAAACCCGAAAAAAAAGGACAAAAAATAAAAAAAATTATAATTGAAATGATATTCCCATTTATACATGACCTTATATTAATATATACACAAGGTTATTTACAACCATAAGGTTCCTAAGTTTCTTACTACTCAATGACCTACCCCAGTATGATGAGAGCTAGGTGCCTTTATACCTACCACTTGTACAAGAATTTTCTTATGCCGTCTCTTGCCAACGAAAAGAAAAGAATATGCTTGCATATTCTTTCATTGCATCTAAAATTAAGTACTTTTTAGAATGCAAATTGTTCCACGAAAATAGAAATTAGGTCTCTACTTCGGTCCCGGGCAGGATACTGAATACCTAACGCAGTTTTTTCTAATGAAAAACCTAGCCTAATTTAGGGTTCCTTGAACTACGCCCTCAATCAGTGTAACGTGTCGTGTTTCTTAGACGAATTTATATACTTATGTAACCATATTCATATATAAATTTAAAAAAAAAATTTTTTTTAAAAAAAAACAACCTAAGTGGCTACGCACTAGGATGGAAAAGTAATAAATTATTACTACCAATAATAGTCATTACAATAAATGAACTAAATATCGCATCAGTAATTTCACTAGTGTAAGGTGAGTTACCTCTTTTTTTTATAATAATAACAATAATAACACAAGTCTTCACGTGCAGACATACCGGCGTCCCGGATTGTCAATACTTGTGATGACGATCCATTAAGAAAGGAATTGTATACTTCTCTAATAACAAAGGTTAAGTTATATGCGTTATAACCTCGTACTAACCACTAGGGTTCATGACGTCCTTGGGTTATATATAAAAGACAATACAATACATGTACCTCGTGAATAAATTTACAATTTTTTATTAAGGTCATCCAATGATGGACAATAATGCTGACTAAGTCATGTAATCAAATGAAAATGATACATATTCGCATTTTGCAACCTTATGTAGAGGACAATACAATACATGCACCTCGTGTTTAAATTTACTGTGTCATTATAATTTGTAACCAATTTCTTTTCCTACTGGTGAACTAATTTCCGTTCCCTGTTCTGTTTTTCTGTTTTCCTCTCCGTGTAATTCTCAGGATACGCCTCCTATAGCGTCGGTCATATTATAAGGATACCTCCTATAGCGTTTGGCATATTATAAGGATCTCTCCTATAGCGTCGTATAATTATCAGGCTATACTATAATCCTCTCGTGTTTTCAAGAGATACGTTTGCAAACGTCTATCTCCGTGTGGCCACACCGTTACGTTCAGAGAACTGTAACCTTGCCTAAGTTCACCAACACAAATGAGAAATTACCTTCCTCAAATGCCTGTGCTTCGGCAAAAAACAACACATAAAAATAACACAATATCCAAAAAAACAGAACTCCATTAATTATTTTAAAATTTATGTTACTACGATTTCTATAAAATCTTTCTTTAAAAGGTTACTCTATATTTAACAGGAATCGTTTCCAAATTTTAACAACACAGGTTTAATAACACCGCTATACGATGCATTATACACACTGACTAAGTCGCTCAAATACCTAAGTATTCAATTCGTGTGTTTACCTTTAACATTACATGTTATAAGTTAACAATTTATATACATATTTAAAAAAAATAAAATAAATTCGAATCATAATTGAATTGCTAACGACGTTGCTTCTTACTACAACTTCAAAAATTTAAAACTTTTACTTGTTGACTGATTATTTGAAAATTCCTTTTTTAAAAAAAATTCCATGTCTATTATTTATTTACTTCTTAATTTAACAATATTATCCGATGATAACTTTTTTTACTAATAACTTTTCACTATAAGTCTCAGATTAATCTCAACTTTCCTGTTCATAACTTTTTTATCTATTGTTTACTTTACTATTATTTTGTTTTTTAAAAAAATTCCATTGTATTTAACTTTATAAGGGCGCCATGACATTTTCTAAATTAGCTATGTCAAAACTATACGAATTTACAATTACCTAAAGCTTACTTGAGGGGTTAATTCTCTAATTCCAATTCTTTCCTATATCACAAATTCCTTTTTTTCTTTTGTTCAAGACTTCACATCTTAACAATCCCACCTTGCCCTAATTCTGAGGAAGGCATTCCTATAACGGTTCGAAACCAGAATTGTATACGCGGGTACCTATGTATCCGTAGTACATTTCTTGAGTCTATTAACTCAATATCTAATACGATATAATTTCCTTACAACGATCACGTTGACATATTATGAATACGAGAAAAAATGAAGAAGACAATTTCTTATAATTTTATAACCCTTTCCTTCATTACAAGTAAGACATTAATAATTGGATTCTATTCACTATTTATTTTTGTTACTAAATGACAATATCAATTTAACTGTCGTGGTTTACTTTTTTAATTCTATGTTTTAATAACTTTCCACAGATGTTTCCAAAAAAAAAACTTATTTTATCTTTTCTATCCTGAATTCCATTATACTGTTATTCATTCATGTAAATTTATTGCCGAAATCATTCCTACATTCTTATGAAAAAAAACTTAATTGAAGCTAAACATTCAAATGTTCTTTGTTCGAGAGATTATTCTGTTAAATTTGACAAGGATTTCCCTTTAAAATTCTTCGTTATTTTTTATTTAATACGATAATTTGAACATATGATGCTATTCACTTGTTTCTTTTGAAGTGTCTTTCCCAACGATAGTTTATTTTATTATCCGCATACTACTATTTAGAGTGGGATAGTCCCGATTAAAAACAAAACATGTTCCAATACTGTCTCTATGGTAAATACCTATAGCATATACAAAATTTTATTATTAAACTTTCCTTAGATAATCCTTCGAAAAATCAAGTATCTAGCAACATATACCTTGAAGTTTGGAATTTATTCTTTTAAATGATGTTCTACTGTTTTTCACTAATTTATTTAATTTTCTACCACTTTAGTACGAAAGCAATTCAAATAGATTTCAAGAACTTAAACTAACCAAAAAAAACACTTAGCCAATTATATACATTGATATACACGTTGCCTTGTTTATATACATTTTATATACACGTTGCCTTGTTTATATACATTTTATATACAAGTTTGTTTCCTTTCCCGAACGTTTATTACTTTAACAACATTGTGTTTTCTAATTTGTGTAATATGGAATATTAATTTAATGATGTACGATCTCTAAACGTGGGTTCATGACACTCATGATTTTCAAACGAAACAACATTAAACTTCTAAGAACTTTACTATTTTTAACCGATCTGTACCTAAACTTTTGTTTCTTAAAAAAACTTTTGACTGAATTTTGTTTATTCCTTTTTTTTTCTACAATTTATGTTATTAATCTACATTTGTCCTGAACTGTTCATTAATCCAATACGCAGTTAGCTACTCTGCCCTAGACAATCAACAATCAAAATTACAATTCTAATTTATTATGATGCATCAACAATAAATCAAAACTTCTATGAAGAAAAATAACAATTGTAGCTTTAACTAATATTACAAGGGAAGCTTTCCATATTAACTTATTCTGTTATGAAAATTAATAATTTGTTGCTTTTAAAATTTCTCTTTTATAACATTATGTAACGTCGTTTTCCATTTTGTGATTTAAAACTTCCTATTGAGAGAAACGAAAACTAACTTTATAACTTGTACTCATTATTTATTGAACTTTTCGTTTAACGTTTATTTTATAATTCAACTTCCGGGATTCGTTAAACTCAACACATTGTTTCCGTAAAGTTAAAAAAGCTCTTTTGGGAACTACGCCTCTATCTTTCAACACTTTTCTTATTACCGACGCGTTTGCTTTCTCGAAATTTAATATTCTATCCATTATTGGTATGGTGGCCTCCATGATTATGCGTTATTATAATGAACAAAGCAAAAAAAAAAATTCGGACGATTATAGAAGACGAGAGCAGTTGCTGGCAGTCGACATTATATCCTCCTATTACAGGGGAACGAATGTGAACGAGCACAATCCGACAGTAGTTACTACCTTTTATTGGAAACAACCACTGCTCTTCAAGGAAGAAATAACGCAACTTACACAGCAGCCACTCGGAGAATTTAAAATAACGAGATTCATTACTCAATTAAAAAAAATTCCGCGCGAATGACGAACAACTCTGACTGCCGCGATAGAACGTAATAGCTTGAGAATGCTACTGTAGTAAGCGATGTTTAAAATACCTAACACTCGAATAGCACTAGCCGACGGACTCGCGACGTTTAGAATAATTCACACAGAACTACCGTTGTTGATGGGAGCACAAATATAAAATATTTATAGCTAAGATGCCACGATAGAAACGTAATAGCGTGGGAATGAATGCTACGGTAGTAAGCGATGTTTAAAATACCTAACACTCGAATAGCACTAGCCGACGGACTCGCGACGTTTAGAATAATTCACACAGAACTACCGTTGTTGATGGGAGCACAAATATAAAATATTTATAGCTAAGATTACATAATTATGTTTCTAGGGAGACAACAATCGACAAGACTTCGGCCCAGTTGGCGCGCCAGTGTCATACTTCCTGGGGCCAGGGTGATACTGAAGCCACGTAGGGTCCAGTGTTATACTTCTGGTCTCCAGAAATATGTCCCTCCCGGGGGGGGAACAAGTGTTAAGCAGGCCCCCCGGGGGCAATATGCCTCGGCTTGGAAGGCTCAGCTCAGGGTCGTAGGGCTCCTCCGAGGCTGTCGATGGTTGACTCCAATGAAACAAGGTTTGGGCACAATTCAAATGTATTCAATAATGCAAGGGTGAACATTACAGGCAACCAGGTAAGCTGTTTAAGGCCTAGCATAAGAGAGAGAGAGGCACTGGAAATACTACTGAATTTAGGCTCGGAAATACTATAAGAGGGTTTAAAATCTCACGTGGCGTCGTACGGATGCAGGCAGCTTCCTACGAAGTGGAGAGATCTAGAGCAAAGCTCATAGATCGGGTGCAGGAACGGGGCGGCTCGGGGTGCGTGGGCGGCTTCTCGGCATCATGGTGGGCGGATTCGGTCAGCTTACCGAACCGGTGGGTGATAACGGTGAATTAAGCGGCTATCGGCAATGTAGGCGGATTAAAAACCGTGCGGCCAGGGCTGCCATGGTATAAAGTAGGCGGCAGTAGGATTATACAGGCGTCTGTGATGATAGCGCCATACTGGGATCGTAAGTGAAGACTTAATTAGCCGCGTCAAAGGGTGGCATACTGCCCGACAGTACGTAGTAGTGCGTACGACCGCTCGCGCCGTTGTCTGAAATATGTCTGTTCTTCGGTGAACGGTGGCCGGAGTTCTCTGTCCGTGATGAGCGAGACGGAAGACTCTAACGCGTGCCCTAAAAGGTAATGTCTTCTGCCATTGGCTGGATTTCGCGCCGTGTAGCCATATATGGTAATGTCTTCTGCCAGCCTGAGAGGGACAGCAATAATCACGCGAGAATGTACATGTACTGAGCACGTGACACACAGCTGCCTGCCGCTTGTATAGTCCGTTCGTAGAATTTATGGGCAACTCATAACAATAGGTAAAGGTTTTCTCTCTTCTTATTAGCTGTACGAGTCTAAGTGGATTAATTTTATTCCTCCCTTATTGTTATATCCTATTGTTTACTGTAGTGCTCAATATTCAGTTATCGTATTTTGTTTTATACGTAGCTATTGCCATGAGTTTAAAAATCTCATTTTGGGTCGAGATTTACAAAACATATGCAATACAATTATTCAAACTTTTAGAGAAATCAAAATCATAAATTTTGCATGCACAAATTTAAGTAGAAATAAAAAAAAACAATTATGTAGGTACTAGTACCTCTACATAAATAAAATGTTTTCAATTTGATTATCACAATCGATTTAATGTAACCTAAGTAAATTTATCTGGATTGTGTATTTATTAATTTCACTTAACTCTGTAAAAATAATAATAATATAATAGTAGGTACCAAATGATCACTTTGCATGTATTTACGAAAACAAACATCAGCCTTTAAGCTCCAGCTTATTAAGGTTCTGATCTCGACTCAAAGGTCGTGATAACGAACCGCGACCTTACCCAATTGGTTCCCAAAAAAGCTCTGCTCGTAGCGGCGCAGCCTCACCAATTTTGTGGGACCGTTAATATTGTTTATTAAGAGCGCGCAGGAGCGCCGAGAAATTTTAACGATAGGTATTTGTAAAAATTATTTCTATTTCGTTCATCTCAGCGGGGACAGCAAAAGCGCTATCGGTGTATTGGTGAACCCCAATGCGTGTGTGTGCGTGGCTGCAGGTGTTGGAAGCACGAATCGCCGCGCCGCGCCCGCCAGCGACTTCGCGTTCTTATTATTTCATTTACTGTTATTCATTTATTCCAAAAATTAAGTAGGTGCCTAGGTACATATTCGTAATAAAATAGCGAGGTCTACATTATTTAATATTGTATTGTACTTAACTTTATTATTATTATTACTTACTACAAATACATGTGACTGCCTGCTCCGAGCTCATCTTCTGCACACGCACAAGTCAATGAGACTTGTGGGTGCGTGTATACAGGTTGCTGCCTGCTGCAACAGATAAGTCAATACGCGTCGCGACTTGAGCGTGCGTATTCCTATATAATAGATATCTTCTGCGCTCATAGTTCATTCATCTTGTTACTATTAGTAAAGTAAGATGCACGCTGTTTTGGTTTAGTAATATCGGGAGATTCATACCATCTTTTTTTATAAAACGGCAGCATAGGCGCAGTAGGTACATCACGTACTTTGTGATTGTATAGTGTTTTTATTTTTCGCTGGCTGCATCACTCTACTGTTTTTGACTAGCCTTTTTACTTGAAACTATTCTACGTCAAATACAGATCTTCGAATTTTGACCCTGAAACCCCCTTGAATATTGAAATCTGTTTGGTCATTTCTCACGATTTACACATATAGGACATATGGTGAGTAGATACCTACTAAACTATTCATAAATTATTCATAAACTATTATTATAAACATAAACTATTCATTCATAAAAACTCAATATTACAACACAATTTCCTTTTTTAATTAAACATATAAATATCGCTAAAAATGTTGTTGTTTTTTGGCTCTCCCTGAATAACGTAAATTCATCAGTTTTGACTGTATGCATAAAGTGCATTAGTGCAAGTCGGTACATTTGTTAACATATCTAGTAACCTATAATAAATATTATTCTACGTCTTAGGCTGCGTATACACACGCCAGCCGAACAACGGATTATGGGAAAGGAACGAAGCAAAAGCAAACTGCCCGAAACGCTGCGCCGCTTGCGGTTGCTTCGTACCTTTACCATAATTCGTGGTTCGGCTCGCGTCTCTGTCCGCAAAGAGTGGCGTGCACTGATTTTTCAGTGGGCTAGAATCCTAAGATTGAAAATACGACATTAATGATGTTGTCGAAGCTGAAAATTATTTTTTTTCCGAAATTTCAATTTTCAAATTCTGTGCACGCCACTATTCGCAAATATATACGTAGCATAAGATATGTGTATTTAGAAATTGAGTTACATAAAATCGACTACTATATTACCTACCTTCAACTCAAAAAATTTTTTCTTACAGATAAATAATGGGTAAAAGAAATGGAAACAAAGCGCGTTTGTTTTTATCTGCTAGACGAAAAAAACCGATTATTAGTATCAAACGACAGATTCATGTTGCACCATGTTCGACATCTAGGTAAGTCGAAATATCGCTTTCCTGTCACTCTTACTACTGAACCTTCCTAAGGTTACCTTTACGTACGTAAAGTTTTTTTTCCCGTAAGTTGCTCACATAAGAGAGTTATGGCAAAATTACCAATGGGTATCGTTTACATTGATAATTTTGCCATAACTCTCTTACGTGAGCGACTTACGAGAAAAACCTAAAGATTTATGCTATGAGAGCCGTGTATTATGTAGCATGTATAACGGGAAAATGGGATGGACAAATTTAAATAAATAAATCATTTGCATTTACAGGGATATGGATGTCATCGATACTACTTTTGGAAACTTAACTACATCTTCACTAATGCATGAAACTTCCATGGATGAATCATTTGCTCCAAATATAGACGAAAACGCAAGTTCATCATCATCAACAACGCTTGATGATTTGGTGATAGAACCAGACCATATTGATGAAACCGATAATTTCGAAGGTCGCAGAATTGTGGATATAAAATATTTGTTTTCGGAGATATCAAATATAAAGCACGAACACACCAACTGCACATTTTCCGATTTAAAATTTATGAAGGAACGACGAAATGGTCTTCTAAGCCAGTATGTTTTCGAGTGCAAAATGTGCAAGAAAATAGAATACATTCACTCCGAAGACCCGAAACGGAAAATGTCTATAAATACTGCTGTCGTCGAAGGAGTGATGTGTACAGGAAATGGGTATTCACAATGGAATGAAATTTGTGGGGTTTTAAATATGCCAAATATGGATTGTAAGACTTACGCGAACATAGAACAATGTTTAGCGCCAACAATTGAAGAATGTGCCTTAGAAGAAATGATCGCAGCTGGTGAAGAAGAAAAAAGGCTAGCCATTTTAAACGGTGACGTAGACGAGGGTGGCTATCCTTTGGTAACGGTGGTTGCAGATGGCTCCTGGGCAAAGAGGTCGTACAAAAGTGGATTTAGCTCCTCATCTGGCGCAGGGTGCATAGTTGGACTACGAACTAAAAAGGTTTTATTTCTGGGAGTGCGAAACTCATACTGCTGCATATGTGCTAGAGCTACTAAACTAAACATAGTTGCTTCTGAGCACAGGTGCTTCATAAACTGGCGTGACAGTGCTAATGCCATGGAAGCCCACATTATAGCAGAAGGGTTCTCGAGAAGCATGGAAATGCATGGATTGAAATTTAACAAACTAGTTGGTGATGGCGACTCCAGCATCATGAAAAAAATAATGCAACAAATGCCATATGGTCCTAACCTTATAGTACAAAAAATAGAGTGCAAAAATCACTTACTCCGCAATTTTTGCAACAAAATGAAAGCACTTGGAAAAAAAACCAACAACGCTAAAGGCTTTGTACCAGTTCATATAAGGAAAAAGGTTGAAGCAAACGTTTTACGCATGAGAAGAGCTGTAGTTGGAGCAATAAATTACAGGAAAGAGCAAGAAAACACAGTACAAAGTGATAAAATAAAAAATTTGAAAATGGACATAAAAAATACCGCAAATCATGTGTTTGGTGATCATAAAAATTGTGCATCGTACTATTGCAAGCCGGAGAAGTATACTGATGATCCAAATTTAGTAAGCGATCTTCGAGATTGTGGAATATGGACTGATATCCAACAATTCTTATTGTCTCTAATAGCAAATGCAGAAAGTCTTATTATTGACGTGACAAATAACACTGTGGAGCAATTCAACAACGTTATCGCCAAATTTATAGGTGGAAAAAGGGTAAATTTTACTACAAGAGGATCTTACCAAGCAAGATGTTTTGGAGCAGTAACTTCGTGGAATAGTGAATTGGCAACCCATTCAAGAATACAAAAGAAAATCCAAGGCCACAGTCCCGGCAAATACACGAAGCACTTTATAGAGAGAAAACGACGTTCGAAGGAGAATAAACAAATGTGTCGAAAAAAAAAACCAAAGTATAATGAAAATACGACAGAAAAAAGAAAAAAAGTTACAGGGCCCGATGAAAATTATGGTCAATTGGAATTAGAACCAGATATGCCACCTGAAATATTTGAAACGAAAAAAGAGGAATTTCTCAAAGAATTATCTTCAACCAATAAGGAAGAGCTCGAACGGAATACGGTAGGCCAAAGCAATAACAATCTGTGGGCAATTGAAAGACGTAAGCGGATAACGGCGTCTAACTTTGGAAAAATATATAAGCTTCGGCAAAAAACTTCAGTTACGGGAGTACTAAACTCTTTACTGTACTCACAATTCAAAGGAACTATGGCCACAAATTATGGAAAAGAAAATGAAAGCCTAGCAATAGAGCAATTTAAAAAAAAAACAAGTTTTCAGGTATCCGCTTGTGGGCTATTTATCGATAAAACCAAAAACTTTTTAGCGGCAAGTCCGGATGGCCTTATCGGTGAGGATTCTATAATTGAAATTAAATGCCCTTATAGTATAGCAAATATGTCACCAGAAGAGGGAATTGCACAAAAGATAATTGATTACTGTAAATTGGAAGACCATTCTTTAACATTAAAACGGAATCATAATTACTTCTACCAAGTACAAGGCCAGTTACATATTACTCGTCGTAATTATTGTTATTTTGTTGTGTGGAGTCCAAAAGGTTTGCTGTATGAAAAAATTGAGAGGGACGATGAAATCTGGCAAAAAATCGTTCCACTGTTAGAAAATTTCTACCACCAATGCCTTTTACCAGAAATAATTGACGGTCGCATACCAAGAAATTTACCGGCGAGGGAAAGGTCTGGACCATAAATTGTTCTAATTTCATTGTGTAGATGTTAAACAGTAATTTTTTTTACAATAAAGCGTTTAAAAACAAAAAATATTAGATCATTGAAGAAGATTGAAAATGTCAAGTGATGTAGGAGGTATTACCAAAAGTGCATTTTTCTGTAATAATATAACGTATTAAAAAAGTTAAATAAAAACTAAACTAGTTATGTGTATGTACCTAATATGTAGCACAATAAACAATATGGTGCCTCTTATACATAGATTTCAATATTCATTTGTATAATATGATATTATAATAACATAATCGATTCAACAACATGTGGTAGATACATGTACCACTGAACATACGCTGTACCAGCATTCCATCAAACGATCAGTGGTGTATGTACTTACCATCACACATTTTCTTGTAAAATATAATTTTTTTGAAAAAAAAATCTAGAACAATATATTTAGTCAAATATAAAAGTTTTTTTTTTGTTCGGTAGTTGTATCTCAAAAAAAGTGTCCTATAAAGGGATAATATTATGTTGAGTACAACCTTCAAAAGTTATCAAAAAATATTTTAATTAATTTTTGTGTTCCATATCCAACTCGGCAATACGGAACGGAATCATCTCGGGGTCTGTCTGTAACAGGTGTTTTTTTTTCAATTTTTTTCCATTAATTTATTTGACGTAAACAAATTAAATTTGTCACAATAACTTTAGTAAATAAGCTCGGTAAGTATTGGCACACTCAAAATAAGTCACCAAACAGAAAAATAATTTTAAAAAAACATCGATAACTCGGGACATGACAACACTAGTGGACTAGTGTATCGATATAATTATTGAGAATGTCACATCACTTCGTTGACTGTATACGTATTCAACAAAACCCTCTCCGCCCCCCCCCCTCACCCCCGAATACTGAGAGAAAGGGACACATGCACCTCAGCCTGATAATACCCAAATAAAATTGTCAAAATCGAGGTTTTGTAGTCCTCATTTTTCTACTCCAAAACTGAACCAATTTCCAAGATTTTTTTTACCAAATGTATTGGAAGAAAACATTCTATGTCTGTACCTTTTGCTTTTTTTAAAAATACATCGTCTAATTTGTATATTGAACGTTTGTTGATGGCGTTAAAAAAAGGCAATTTTAACAATTTTTGAAGGGTTATAACTCCTATAAAAAGTAACTTAACAAAAAAATCAAAACGTACCGACACGCTTGCGGTCAATATTCATATTATGTAAAAAAAATATTTTCTCTAGTGTCAAAATTCAGAGAGGGAAATGAGGAATACGTTTGTATGGAAAAAACACCACCCGGTCTCCTCTTAAGGTTCGATGAGCCCGGTGATTCACGCAGCCGAGTGCCCTGTGCAGGCGGTCTTTAGACTTGATTGCTTCTTCGCTCGTTGCTAGGGATTCCTTTATGGAAATTTATGTCAAGATCAGCCCATCACCAAGTACTTGAGTAACGAGTGTATCGATTTGATGAAGGGTGAGTGAATATGGCGAGTCGGTATTTTATAAAGAAGCCGTCGAAGTTAAGAGTCATAGAGATACCTACACATCATTTATGCAAAATATTAACTAAATGATGAATTGGACATCAGATAGTAAATATGAATGTAAAACCATAAGTCTGTTTTATTCATCTTCTTTACCGTGTATTTTTCGAGCTTGTAACTTATATCGCAGTACGAATTATAGCAATGTATGTTCTACTCATAAAAATAACCATGTTCTACCTGAAGGATCGTTCTTTTAAATTCTCTCGCCACAATTTTCAACATGAAATAAGGTGCAAATACCTTTTTGTGTCTTAAAAATTCTTTTTAAAATTTAAAAAAAGTTATTCCTTTAATGACCGGGATATGAACATACAGTTATGGATCAAGGGTATAAATCTTACTGAAAATATATTGCTTGTATTAAAAAATACGTCACTATATAACAAAATATATAAATAACCTTTTTTGCATGGTAGTAAAAAGTAGAACAATAAACACTTATTTTTTTTAAATATTCCCTCTTACCTAATATCTTTACTGACAAAAGAAAATAATCCTAATAGACCATTAAAAACTTATATTTAAAAAAAATTATTATTCCTTAATCGCATTAAGTTATGGCACTTAGATCTATTTTCGAGGTACATTTTAGGCGAAGGTAAACTGAGCCAGAGAGCTCCCAAAAAATCTACCGGTCGAACGCTTTAACGCGTGAACTTTCCTTTACCGGAAAGCAAAGGAAATTTCGGTAACTACCTAAATTTCAGTTTTGAAATATGGTAGAGGGACCGTCCCTACTCATGGTTGGTTTTTTTTATTCGTCAAAATAATTAACCAAAAAAAATGAGATTGACCTTCGAGGTTTTTTGACCTTTATTAAATACTAGAGTCTACGCTTCGACCGATTTTAAAAACATATTATACAGCTGTTATTAACCCCTTCGTGAATGATTTTTTTTTAAATTTGACCTAAAAATATGAACTTCGGATTCAGTCCCTCCACACAGCATCCCGACACAGCATCTCCACAACATCCCCAAAGATAACATAGGCCTTGAAGGAAATTATTTTCCTCAGGGCCTCCTGTGTGGAGCTCATGTAAAAAAAAGGAAATAAAAGTCAAATCAAAAATGTTTCAAAATCGGTTGCAATTGTGATATAGCTTGTACTACAAGTTTCCGGATACCGTGTAATATATATATGTACCTAACTACTTTATCGCTTGTCTGAATTCACACAATCAGACCCATTTTGAAAAGTTTTGAGAATAAATTCAAAACAAATTTGAGAACGTACCTACTCGAACATTGAATATTTACACAGTAATATTTCACTTAACGCACCGACGATCGAAATAAGTTTTTTTTTTTTTATGATATTATAATGTTATAAGTTATAAAAAAATATATCTGCTTTCTCACAGTTTGATTTATTAAGTAAGAAGACAATTTTTACCAAAAATGTTAAATTCGCTTTACCGCTCGTTGAAATATTTCATTTTTACCTTTCCGAACTGCGAATTTTTACTTTTCCGAACTAACACTGTTAGTTACTATTTTGATCGAACGACTTATAGGTAAATGTTGATTTGTAATAATTAGTTGTATGAATTAAGCGAACCTCATTTACATAATTAATAAATTCATTTTTTCACGAATACCAGTATCTAATAGAAACTATAACTTTACCAGTCGTGTTTAAATATCAAAAAGTATTTGGATCAGATTCAATTATTTTATATTAAATAACACCAGGAGTATCATGTTTCTCATCACAAGGCGCGTATTTGAAAGTCTTCACGCTTATTTTTTTTTATCAAAAATTCATCACAAAATGTCAAGACCAAAAAATAATCACGGACGTACGAGTACATTATTATGTAGGTTGTAGGTATCTCACTTTTCATAATATTAATTTATTGTGAAATTGCAAATAGACCACGTCTATTGCGAATATCATATTTCAGTATTAATTACCTGCGCGTCTTTTATTAATTTCTATTACAAAGACAATTGGGTTATAACTTTTAAATATTCACCCTACATTATAAAACAGTCCCTACAGTTAAAAGCAGAAATTTAACATCACGAAATTATCCATTAGCATCCAAAGTTTTTATCTAAAAATCATGTTTTCTTTTACATTAATGATAGCTTGTAAGTTATAAATAATTTACGAGTACGAAAAAAATTAAGAAAACTGTTTCAATTCTACAATGTAGACATTCTATGCTTTTTTAATCAAGCATACCTAAATGTTTCTTTCCATAAATTTCAAATTCTAAGATCGCTTAAGTTCCTATGAGAGATCCAAAAGAGACTAGAAACGAAGGCATCGCGAGGACGAAGGCATAACAATGCGAAATGTTTGCGCTTAGTGCGCACGACCGTTCTCCAGCGCAGCCATGCGCCGAGTGTCGCGATATCGATTTCATTGAATCATCCGTGGTCCGGCGCGCGGCGCGGGAGCGGGACGCAGCTCTCGTCCGCCGGCCGCCAGACAGGGATGCTGCGATGGACCACGCCGCTCCAGTTAACCTCTCCGTCTTCCGGGAGTCTGTACCTGGGCTCGTGCGGGAATTAGTCCAGTAGGTGTACCGCCGCGATAACGGCCACTCTCACTCGGGTTAGCGGAGCTTTTCGTTAGCGACGTTGTTGCCTGCCGTTACGTTACGTACGTAGGTACCGCCGCGGCCACTGCGGCTGATAACGCCTCAGAGCGGTGCGCGACGTCCAACGGGGGTGACGCGTTCTTCGCGTCGAACACTTTTCATTTCCTACTGGAAAACGCGCTCAGAACGTACCACTTTTGATAACGCAAACAACAAAATATTCGCACACGATTGACGCAAGTTTTTTTTGCAAATTCGGTTTGAAGAAAACGTATTGGTGTTTTAACTCATTGTGAAAAAATAAATAAATGTGAAATAAAATAAAATACAATTGTGACTAAAATTCATAAAATACCTAAATACCACTTGTGAAAATAAACTATAATTTAGTGCGAAATAAAACGGATTACAATAATTTATACTAAATAAATAAATATTATAAAAAATACCTTAAAATTGTGTTCCTGACATTATTTTTTAAATATTTTATAAAAGTGTTTTATTTAAAATAAAAAAAATATTGTGAGTGATTCGAAATTTCATCCATAAAATATAAAGACAATTATTGTTTTAAAATAAATACTTTTTTGTAATAAATACTGTGAATAATTTATCTGCTTAACTTTATCGACATTCCTATTACTAAGTGCTTTAAAACTTGATTGGAAATCGCTGAAAGTGTTAAATACTTTAACAACAATTTTTTGTTTCAAGTTTTGTTTCCGGCGGATGTTACAGTCAGCACTTCTCAGTCGCAGTAGTACCCAAAGGTAAAATTAATTATAAAAAAAATCGAAAAACAATAATTTATTTATTTAATAATTGTTATAACTTTTAGTATTGTATCCCTCTGATGCAATAAGCGACGGATAAGTAAAACTCAAACGCGTCGTTTTTCATACTTATGGCACAGATTTCAACCTTATTTCTATTGTTCTCGGTTAAGACAATACAAAGACAATTGAGTGTGTGAAAACTTTTGATTTTTATGTGCTATCGTGGATACGGAGTTGCGTAAGAGCTCCACAGTGAGGTGTTAACTAAAAAGAACATCCCCGGCCTGTGGACCAGTTCCTTCACGTATTACGTGTTGCGCGTTACGGCACGCATCCTGTTTCCTGGCGCGCATGCAACGGTGGTTCCTGTTAGCTTAGGTCAGTTTCATTCCCCTCACTATTTCATCTGCATAAATTAGTGGATTAAGTATAACTTCTGGTTGTAATCTGATTTAAATATGGAACATTTTATCAATAGTATGTGTAAAGACTAATTTCAATATGGAACATTTTATCAATATTAAATTTGACTACTGTTTTATATGATTTAAATATGGAACAATTTCTCAATATTAAGTGTAACTACTGTTTTAATCCGATTTAAATATGGAACATTTTATCAATATTGAATGTTACTATTTCAATCTAATTTAAATATGGAACATTTTATCAATTTTATGTATACATAGATAACTACTGTTTAAGTCTGATTTAAATATTAAACATTTCATCAATATTACGTGTAACTACTGTCTTAATCTGATTTAAATATGGAACATTTTATCAATAGCATACTGTTTTAATCTAATTTAAATACGGAACATTTTGTCATCAGTGTAATCACTATTTTTATCTGATTTGAATATGGAACATTTTATCAATTTTAAGTGTAACTACTATTTTAATCTGATTTAAACATGGAACATTTTTATAAATAGGTAATTAGTATTACTTCTGTTCTATACTTATTTAAACACGGAACATTTTATCAATCATCAAATCATTGATTCGTTGTTTTGGTATTGAATACCTTTATTCAAAAAAAATTTCAAAACTTCAATGAAGGCGTCGAAATTAGATAACAATATTGATAATAACAGTTTAGGTATTTTAACATTAAAAATAATAATATAATTAGATCAACGCTTTTAATGCAATTTGAATAGAGAATATGTTATCCTTGTTTATTATTATATTATGTTTATTATATTAATCCTTGTGGTGTTCTTAATATTTTTTTTTAATTTAAATCAAAACCTCGTTGAAGGCGACGAAATTGGTTAACAATTTTGATAATAATAGTTTAGGTATTTTATCATTAAAACTAATACAACCAAATCAATTCTTTCAATGTTATTTAGATAAACTAAATATTATAAATAATGTTTGCATATTTCATTCACAACTTCGTTAAGCGAAACTAGACAACATTTTTGATTATAACGGTTTAGGTATTTTATATTTAATTCTAAGATTATTGCCCAATCTGTGAATATTGGTAACAAAGTGTAAAATTTTTTTTTTCGGATTTTACCGTATGGTTTTGCGTGATGTGAAATATTTAAGCTCTGCAATTTGGTCGAGAAACATCAACGCACGGATAAACACCAAACGCTTGATAAAATAATAAAAACGTAGTGGGGTAGGTAATAATAACTTTTATCGGACACACAGTACATGAAATTCAATATGCTTTTGATTTATAACTGTAGAAAGCTACTTAGTTATTTAACGAAAACTTTTTAAATTTTTTAATTACTTCTATTTAGTTTGTATTTGCAAATTATTACGCATTTTAAATTATTCGTTATTTATAACGGTTAAAAATGTTAGTTGAATATTTTTCATTATGCATAAATTTCCAGTTCACAAAATGTTTTTTCTTAAAAAATGTATAAAAGACAATTAAAATAATAATCAAATATGTGGGTGCACAAGTGCGTAATTTTTTTTATTATTTTGGCTTTAACCCTTCAGTCCTCGACCGTATTATGTCAGAGGGTCAAAATATTTCCGTTTTTTAGTAAAATTAAAAAAATCTAACATTTCTGAATAAATTAAAAAAATAATAATATTTTTGGAAAGGTGATGAAATACGCTACCAAATAAATAGAAATAAACGTATATTTTCTAAAAAATACAAAATTTTTGCAAACAAACATTAAAAAGTTTTTTCTAAATAAAATTACTGATACGAAAAACATAAAGACAAAAATATTATAAAACTTATGGAAAAATCACTTTTTGTCGTTTTATTTTAAAATATTTGATAAAAAATTCTCAAAGTTTCATAATTTATTTTTTAAATTCTGGTAAGAAAGTTTGGATTCATAAAGGTATTATTTTGCGGTTAATTTTTACATTATAAGCATGCGATTTTCTCTTTCTAAAACCGTTTATATCATATTTCTAACCATGATAGTAGCAAGGGAGACACAACGATTTCTATGAGACCTTTCAGTTCCGAAAACCGAACATAATAGACTTAATTGTTAAACAATGATTATTTGTAATTAAGTTATAGATTTTTTAATTATTCTTAATGATCGTTTATATTTACAACATGTTTTCAAACTCACCAAAAACAAGCAGTTATAAGAAAGATAAGTATTAAAATCGCAGAAGATTAAACATCAAAAATTTTGCCACTCCAACACCAATGGAGTCACAGCAAGACTTTAAAATAAGTATAAAAAAATCGTTTACTGCCTAAAATGCCGACAACAATTTACTGTTGGGCATTGTCCAATTCGATACATCATTATAAACGGTTCCTCTCGACATTGTCATCGGTAGAAAAGAGATCCGTTCAATAAGAAAGTGCTCCCAAGTCGCAACATCCCGGAACTATGGAAAATGCATTGAATGGCAACACTTAATTGCCACAACATTGTTTCTTTTGCAAATATAAATATAAAATGTTCACAAAATTAGGTCGTGAATAATTAATCGGTCGCAGTTTGCTTCATTGTTTCATCCAAAAAGACCTTAAATTGTACACAAAAAGGAACACTTCAAAGAATGCATGACGCTGATCATTTATAATGTAAATCCGACAAAAGTTTTATTTCACTGGGGTGTTGTTTTACGCATTGTATGTAAATACCTAAACGTATTTAAAATTTATTTTCAATCCAAATAGTTTAGTAATATTATTAGGTAACTGCAATATTTATACACTATTTTAAACAAGTAATTTTATAAATCAGTTTTTATTAGAACAACTCTCTTTTTATAACTTTTTAAGGTCTTCTCAGAGGTGCTGGGTTCGAGTCCCTGCAGTTGCGACCGTTATCTTTTGAAGCGAAATGTCTTTAGCACCGTTGTGATTTGAAAATCGATGAAACGGAAAAAAGTTACACTAAAAAGAGACAAATACATACATCTATAGGATTTAGCCTGCGAGAGAATGATATAGACTAATCGATGTCCTCTTTGTGCGGTGCTTCGTAGCATAAAATGTAAAATAATTTTTAAACTTGGTAACAATATTATACTAAATATTCCCTTCAATTATCCTACTCATAATATTCTACATTTGTCTCATTCTTTCAAAGTTTATTTTTCTGAAGGTTTTACTTCTTGTTCTCGTTCTTTTTCATATTTTCGTTTAGATTATTAGTGTTATCTTCTTCAATGATATATTAATTTTGTAACTGTTTAAAATCTTAGTGAAGAAGTGTGCGATTTTTTAAATATTGATTTTCTTTGGAAAACAGCTAAACTTTTAGCTCTCGCAGGAGTATTTTTACATGCTGTGATATTTTTTTACGATATCATTAGAAGCTGTCTGGAACTTATCATATTTACTAATTTTAAACATTTTTTTATTACATATTTGTAAAAAGCATTAACTTTGTGGCTCGCCATAATTTACAATTAAAACACATATAAATTTGTTTTTTATTATTATTGGCTTCACTCTACCATATTAAAATAATATCTAAGGTTTTGCATTAAAATACCGGTACCATTTTGATAAATCATCGTGCAGGTACATTGTCGTAAGCGGTAAATTTGTCGTTAAATTCAGCAAATTTGTATGACTGCATAGTTCATGTAATGATCAATAAAACACGAATCCAATTGGTACGTCTACTTTATGATCATTCCGTAAAGTCCCACTTATGTATAATTCAACAGCTTCTCTAAGGAAAAGTAGCTAGTCATAGAATATTTGTGGTGTTTCTTCGATTGAACACAAAGGGTATTGAATTGACGAGTGTCTAGTGTAACTAGGTGCTTCAAATATTCATTTGCTTTTCGCAGAATGGCTATTACTACGACTTTATCGCCCATAACTGAAATTGTCTGCAAGAATGAATTGTGATGGAATCACCGGTGAATTGATTGTTTATTGAATAGTTTAAACGATTGGTAGATGCGTTGGTTTATTCAAGGACTCAATAATATTTCCGGTTCAATAGTTATTATTGATAACTTTTTTTTGAATAAATACATATTATGTACAATCTGTGTCTTTTCGAAATCGGGATAATCTTCATGGTTGTTTACATATTATTTTTTTACAATTTTTACTCAACACGTTTCATAATTTTCCTGATTATTTTTGAGTTATTACGCCATGTTGCGTTCCTCATTGGTGTCCCGGGAGTTGATTCGCCGATAATAGGCCACCTTTTTACTAAGATTACGAAAATGTTAGTAAAAATTTTTAGAAATTTATTGATTTTTTTTATTTTTAAATAAATAAATCCATTATTTGAGCTCGTGACGTCACTACACGAAAATGTCCCGTCTCCGATTATGTTCCCTTAATTTTGTAAAATTCCACACTGATAATTTTTTTTATATGGCAACACTTTGATTTCCGGCGAATTTTTGAATTTGCGTTTAACGTTCACTAGATTTATTGTTTGTTCTATGCGAACTTATCCTATGGTTTGATTTTTTGATAAAGATGGCGGTGTTTTTACAGATGTTACGAAGAGAACCCCGTACAATTTATTGCTATTCGTGTGGGAAACGTTCTTTTTTTTAAATGATTTTCGGCTATGTAATTATCGTTTTTTCGCACCCATAAAATGATGTTCTGTCTTTCCGGTTATTAAAAAATGGTCTAATTTTTCGGATTGAAATTTTCAAAAAATCGCCAGGGTTTAAAATTACGATTAAAAAAAAAATACAGAATGTCTTAGAATATTGCCTAAACCGGATTTTTTTTTAAATGTGATTCAAGAGGCCTATTGGCCCCCCGAAATGACATTTACTAAAATTATATTTTTGGTGCATTATTTACCAATTAAAAACGTAATACAAAATCGACTTCCAAAATATCGTTAATAACAAGTTGGTATGAATATCAAAAGAATTTATACACAGTGTCGATTTTTTTATACTTATGTGCTATACACAGTATACAGAGAAGTAGGTTTTTCCTTGGTGCATATGAATGAAAATATGTTTTATCCTTTTGTTATTCGGTGGTAATTCCTCTCTGCCCATCCCTTATTTAACTTTTGTGTAATTTGATGTTCCGCATTTTCCCTAAACCGACTGCACATTATATATAAGTACATTGGGGAACTGGTACAATGGGGTATTTCCACAAACGAGGGATTCTGTTGAAAATGTACGGAATATTTAAAGATCATTTTTCTGATTTTAATCATCCTACTAAAAATGTTTGTTTTTTATGTATTCATTCAATATTATTGATTTTAAAAACGCTCGAAAACTGACAAAATCAAAACGGCCCGTTTTTTCAAATGGGTTTGTGACGTCACAAGCTACGCCCGGTTAAACCAGCACAAATAAACACTGTCACGGAGCGTCGGCACTCGGGACGTCACACGATGGCTACGCCCCAAAATATCGTTTGAGCGGTAATTAAAAAATGGGAAACTTTAACTCGCTGTAGAAAATTTATATTTCTTAATTTATATTTCGTCAACATAAAAATATAATAAAAATGATTTAATCATTGTAATTTTTTGCATAATTTTTTTAAGCAATAAAAAAATACGTGGAAATACCCCATTGGGGATTGTCATGGAACCATTTTTTTTCAATTTTCCACTATGTTTTATAATTATCCTGATTATTTTTGGGTTATTATGCCATGATGCGGTTTCTCCTTTATTAGCCAGCGGTTTACAAACCGTTGCAGTGTAACCATAATCAGGGTATAGTAACGCTGTTTAAAAGGTTAGCTAAAGAAGGAGGAAGCATAAAAACCCAAAATCATGATAATGGTAATGAAAATCTGAATTCACATCAAACATGCTTCACGTACAAAATATATTTTTTTTAAATAATGATAATTCGGCTTGGTTCATCCCATTTGAACCATATTTAAAGACAAAAATGGGTTTTAAAAATAAAACAAAAAATTTATTCTCTCCACCGACATAAATTTCTTTTCACAGTTATAGTTGTTCGCTAAAGTCTGCAATGTGATATTCCGTTTATCATTTTTACACTAGTAAAAACAATGCAGCAGCAACCGTTCTTTGCCTTCTAAAAAGCTTTTATCGTTTGTTTGTTGTTTATAGAACGAAAAACGTTTCGCCAACAATCGTTGCAATTTTTGTCACAAAACACAAAGCCGTTGACAAAAAACTGCATGAACGATAAATTTAGTATTCATGGATCATCACGTTCTCTTTGACCCAGGAAACTTAAACTCCAAAGAAAACATTTAATTTTTGTTATTTCATTATTATCAACAGTAAAATTAATTAATATTCTTAAAACATCGTCTTCTTTGGTTAGATGAGTTCATTTTGTTTACTTATTCTGAAAGAACATTACATGCTTTGAATTATTTAAATTACTGATTTGTTTAAATATTTGTGTACCCACAAGTACAGATATCTTCTAAATACTTGAAAGTTCTCATATTTTTAGAAAAAATACACAAGAAATCGTAACATTCTTATTATTTAGTTGTATGAACAAAAATCAATGGACGAAAAGATTTTTCAACCGTGTAGTGTTAGTGTAGACGTAGACAGTGTTTTTGGTGATTTTTGTGTTTCAAGAAATAACGAATTATTTATTAATTTATATAAATCTCTTCTTGAACATACATTTTATAAATTATTACAGTGGTTTATATAGTAGTACAAGGGTAAAAAGTAAAAGGGTTAGTTGTAGCATTTTGTGAACACCTCACTGGAAGAAGTGAAGTGTTCAAAAAATGATTAACTGATTCTGTGAGTCTAGAAACTAGGCGGAAAGCAAGTCTTGCTATTCTGTCTTTCAAAATTTGGAACAATGTCATCGATAGCCTATTTCTCTTGGGATGCTATGATTTATTTGTACCAGAACAATACATCCTAAGTCGATATCATGACTTACTTAAAGTACCGAACGGCAGAACAGACGTCTTGGCAAAGCATAGCATGACGAGGGGAATGGTGCTGTTAAATGAAATAGCAAACCATTTGGATGTAGGTGACTGTTCTTTATATGCCTTAAAAATATTATTGAAGAGTCACTTGCCTAAATGCTGATAGGGTACTAAATTGTACTGTAATTGGAATTATTCTGTTATACAATAATAATTAAAAAAAATAAGATTACGAAGAAAGCATTGTATTTTCTCTTGTATAAAGCCACACCATTCATGGTTTACGAATAATCGGAATATATTTACTTTACTCCTTCTACTATGATTATAAGCCGAAAATGATGATGCTCGTGAAATGATGGTAGACTTACATAGCTAGCGGAAGATTGATCACGCAACGCCTAGGTGGGAACCCGACGCTTTGTTCCCTTGACTACTAAGAATATTGTTTTATCGAACTAAATATGTTGTACCAGATGTTTGACGCACGTTAATGACTTATAAAACTAATATACATGATTTATTTATTTCTCGTTAAAAATTATGCGCTTGCTCAATTTTTTTCTTGATCTGATTAATTTATTACTGTGGCTGAAAAATGTGTAACATTTTAAATTCCTCCATCAAGCATTCGCTGAAAGTTGAAGTGATTTTAAACCGACCGGACGGATGAAATACCGTACCACGATCCGTCTTATTCAAGTCACCATTTGAGATACGCATTATTGACTTTTCCTTTGGCTATCTCCGAACCGTATCAAACTCGCCGTTACTCTACATCGGCAGCAAGACAGAAAGTGATAAATCTGAATCATCGGTTATTATTATTGATAATCAGGGGAATCGAACCATCGGAAGGTGGAACCAAAATCATCAAAGTATTTAAAAAAATTGTTTTGAAATTAATGAGTTAACTTTCATAGTATCGTCATATTATTCAGGACGGCTTTAAACCAAATTCACTCTCCCTCGAGTAGTCGATACACAACGAACACAATAGTGAATTATTAGGGATTTTTTTACAATACTGTAAAAAATATTTCCCCTCGGAGCCTGTTATCTTTGGAATTGCTATGTAAAGGGTCATTTTAGGAAAGGGAGCTGAGGAAATTCTGTAAAGGAAGAAGTTACAAGGGGTGGGTAAGAATCTGGGGGTCCGTGTGTCCAGGAGTGAAGATCGTATAAGTCCAGCACTGCGGACTTTGTCTCCTTTAAGCAATCTGATGGTGGGCAAACGCATCCGCCGACAAAACCTCACCCCAAGAACCGGTGAACCCCTGCTGACTCACTAAACGTGACGAACAACTTAGGGTGACCTATGTCAGAGGTTTAGCTAGGTATCTAATAAATGATTCCCGGTGCAGCGGTACCCACACCCGTTTCCCACATTGTTTCATGTAAAGTGGCAACTTAATATTACTCAAGGCCACCTGGTTTTGGATTTCGGATTAAAATGGCATATTTTATAGTTAATTTTAGGTTATTTAGAGTTTTTTTTAATATCTAAATATCTATTATTTATTGAACTGTTGAGTAACCATGAACGCTTTATCAAAAAGTAAAAAGAACCAAGTCTGATTTTTTACCTACAGCTAGTATTGAGGCTCTATTTTTGAATTTAACTTACAGCTATAATTTTTGAAACCCAAAAAATTATGGCTGTTAATGAATATTTCAACATTTTCACGCTGTGACAACAAAGTTTAACAAAGGAATAATATTTTTGTAATGGAGAAAATCAATATATTTTTTTTATCTACTTGATTGTTATAAATGTAAGAAATCCAAAAAATGGTACGTACGAGTACCATTAGTACCTACAATTCATACACAAAACTTTTGATGAATTTGATAAATAATATTATCCTGTACTTTAATCTTTCATTTGTTAGTGACGTGGGTGTCCTGTATATTGATTTTATAATACTACCTAATACCTATAATACAACATCTTAAAGGCCCGGGAACCAAAGATGTGCCCCACCCAATAACTGCAAATCTAGTAGGTATAGGTATTTGTATGTACATATGTTGGTACTCTGTTTGGTGGTGTAGTGTTTCAAACGCACGAGCAGCCGTGGCCGTTGTCATTATGACATGGAAAGTGAGTGAACCAGTTAGTGACAACCTGTCAGATGGACGTCCGGGCGGTGGTAAAAGTGACCGCAGCCTCTGTCCACTCCCAGACATGTTCTCCTGCCACCTACATACCTACCTACCTACTACTTACCTCCCCATACCCTCCTCTTACCTCCTTGGCACTATGCGACTACCAACTGGAGCTTCAGCATGAATTATCAAAAAAAACAAAATTACAATTCAACATTGCAGAACTATAGTACACCATTGGTAGAACTCAACGTTCAAATATGAAAATAGCACAAAACAAAAGTTATGATTTTTTTTTTTTTTCAGTTGTTTGTAAATTAAAGTTTACAAAATTACTAATTATAGCTTCTTTCCCATGTAATAACGTGCAATATTATTCTAACAATCTCTTTTTTAGCACCATTGTGATTTGAAACTCGATGAAACGAAAAAACGACACTAAAATGAGACAAACACATACATCTATAAGAATTGTGAGATAAATAGAGAATAATCGGACTCCTTTTTGTACGGTACTTCGTAGCCTCCCTACTCTATATAACTTCTACCTACTCCCCTTTCTGAAGGTATAACTTCTACCGCATGTGAACTGCACAGATTTTTTTTATTATTATTTACGGTTGCGTATTATGATAAACTTTTTTTGTTTTCTGGCTTTATCCTTTTTTGGTAGTCTGATTTTAATGTACACATTTGTGTTATTTATTTATTTATTTATTAATTTTCAGGAAATCGACAGTTTACATTTATTTCAGTTTGTACATAATATTAAATAGCCAACATAAAACCAATTATGGATTTCCTCCTTGTGACTTTACTTGTGCTGAGACAGCATAATAAGAGTAAGTAAATTAATTTAATAAAAAAGCAATATGAATCCAAAAATTATATAAAACAAAAAACCAAAAATATAAAACAATTTTTTTCTTATATAAAATGAAACATTACTAAACAAAAAAATCTATCAATACATTGGTAGCCATGGAGAGAGGTTGTACATATAAAGTAAAATCATAACATAAATATAAAACATAACATTATTCACGAACGATCAGAGAAATGTTATTATTTTACGGACCTCTTATAAGTAGGTAAGTTCGCAATTGAAAATGTCCACATTGGATAATACGCTTGGTTAATGCATTGATTTTTGTTTGAGAGGTGTGTTGGTAACAGGTTGTTTATTTTTTATGTTTTAATATTTGTATCTTTCACTATTAGCCAATTGAACATTTTAGTTTATTTTAAAAATCTATTTCGGCCTTAGCTTTCTTATTTATTATCCAGGTAGTTTAAAAGCTTCCATTTCCACCTTTTGGTTGCTTTTTCAACATATCTATATATTTCAACCTATCTATGTATAGGTATATATAATATACATATCCCAATCGAGGCTTCTACAATGGCTATATGCCGAAAAGTTCTTATGTGATAGGCCAAATACACAAATGTTGTTCAAGACAAAAGGAATTAATAGAACGAGTACTATATTATAGGCATACTAAATATCTTCTGCCAATGTTGATAATAAAACATATATATATATAAATATATATGTATAACCTTGCTAACAATAAAGAATACTATTATATATGTGAACTATTTAACGTTAACTCTCGTTGGCACGTCTATAAGTTCTACCTGCTTGATAGGCGATGGATAAAAAAGTAGTCTAGTTTACCATGCTTTGTCAGCATCTTTGTAAAGAGCCGTCCCAGCGAAGTAATGAACTGGTCAATCTCATACTCGTTGGATGAACAAACGTGTGCAATTATCATACAAAGAATATACATTATACATGTTCAAATGAACAATGAATGTTTAAACAGTTAAACGTCAAATTTGTTTCTGTTTATCACGTCAAACATGTTTGATGATTTGTCTCTTCTGTAAATTAGTTTTGCTCTTTCTTCCAAGCTCTTTCGAAGCTTTAAATAATATCTGTCTTTTTTTCAATTTCAAAATCCAAAGTGAATTAAAAAAACTAGTTCCACTTAAAAAAAAATTGAATTTAATTGTGAAATTGGAAAGACAAGAAACCGCCGATCCGGTTATTGTGATATCTTGTTATTTGGAGCAGTATTTGACAAGGCTTTAAATCATAATGTATTTAGTCATTTATCAATCTGATAAACAAATAACACTGATACGATGACGGCCTTCGTAGAGTTATGCTCTACGCCCCTGACGTCGGGGAGGTTTTTTTTATCAACTGCGATATTTCAGATTAGAAGAACTCTCGATTTTGCAAAATTCTTTTAAAGCCAATACCATTTGAAGAAAACCATCAACTAGGTGCCGAGAGCCGTTTTTGGTTTGCATTAAATTTTATTTGATGTAAGATTAAGAAAGGGACGCTCCGATGTTTTGGGCATGTAGAGCGAATGAACGAGTAAAGGAGTGAAAGGAGAATTTACGACGCAAATATGAACGGTAGAAAAACATGGCAAGTGAATCAGATGCCTGAGTCGGGCCATGTCAAGAGTCAGAATAATGAAGAAGTATGAATGTGAACGAGGCAGGGAGTGTGTTTCAAGAACGAGTTGTTTGGCGGTCCGTCCTCTCTGCATATCCCTGCGGGGAAACGGCGTGATGGTTAGTTAGTTAATTTTAGAGACCATAATAAAAACTTTTTCAGAGAGTTTTTTCTCCCATTCCGCCATTTCACAGTCACAGTCTTGATTTTTTTAAACCACTTATTAACAACATGAAAAATATTGATCAAAAAATTGTTAATGGTCATTTGCAAACAAGAAAATACTCTGGGAATGCGAGAAATAACGAACTATAACTTCTTATGCAGTAAGGTATTTGAGATTGCACGTAAAAATAGGTTGGTACTAAGTACCTACGTGCGCTCCGTGAAAATAAGCAAAAAATGTGAAACAATTTATAAAGGAAATAAATAAGTAAAACCGATTAATTTCATGTCAAATAACGCAATTTGATACGGTCTTCGATATTTTCTAATCCGAAGCACCTCTTATTGCGCGAAGCTTTTAACAATACGGGAATTATAACGATAAATACATTTTTCACACTATTATTACTTCTGTATTAATGGGCATTTTCTTTCGACTGATCGTTCTTAAAGAAATTATTATGGACAGCTATATAAAATAAATCGCAGATACCACTTTTGTTCGCTTTCGAAAACGCGCCGCTAAAACTCTTTGATGTCTCGTAATAATAATAATTATTTGCAATGCCTCCGAAGAAAAGTCTCTTCGGCGCAAGAAAATTCATTATTGGCGGTAGGGTTTTTTAAACAGTCCAATCAATATTCGCTCGTGTTTTACGAATCAATATTTCTTTAATGTTCTCCCATTTTTCGAGGGTCACTTTCTATAGGTTAACTCATATTTCTTATTTTTTGTGCTCTCTTTGCTCAAAGAAAGATTATTTAACAAAAAAATTATCTTTAAATATTGCAAAACTACAATCAATACAATGTGATTGAAATATGCCCATACATTCTTCGTTTTCTTCTATGGTATAGAATCCTCAACACTACGTCTTACAAAGAGGAAATAAGGCGACCCAACTCATGATCCCTCGATTCTCCGGATCCATCAGTTGACAGTTAGATTATGTACCTTTAGTCTTTTAATATGTCTCCTGAGCCGACTACATATATAATTACTGTATCATCTCTTCTTATTCGGCGATATATCCTCTCTGCATACTCTTTCAAGAGCACTTTAGTTACTTCTCCTTCGGATACACAACATTGTTGTTGGCAAAAATATTTCTGTACCCTAGAAGCATACGGATGCAGGTCCAAAATTTTGAAGAAATGCGTTTTTGATGCGGACTCGAAGAAGTAAATTATCATTTTTATCAGTGGCAGAAAGATACATGTCCTATCATGAAGAAAAATAGGATTTTCAAAAATGTATACGGATGCAACAACTAGTTAGGCGACCCAACTCGAAGAAGTAAATTATCATTTTTATCAGTGGCAGAAAGATACATGTCCTATCATGAAGAAAAATAGGATTTTCAAAAATGTATACGGATGCAACAACTATCTTAGAAGCAGAAATATGTACATGGACTTGCATCTTTTTGATTTAGTTGCATTTTGAGTATTATGACTCAAATCCTACGTATTATTTAGTATTATGGCTCAAATTATACATTACTACGCTTTCTTTGGAAGTAAACAATTTTCAAACTTTGATCCTTTCAATAATACACCACAATGTCATAACAAAACATTCCACTTTATTTTGAAGCAGGACTTACGTCCGTGTTTTTGTTTGAAGTAAGTCAGCGTTTTTGTTTTCAACAATATTTTTAAAGGCTTTACATATAAAATATTTCGTTTTTAAAACCAAACTAGATTTTAATAGCGGATTTGCACTCAAGACATATATATGTACGTATATCGACTTTTGTTACACGGCCGTTTATTCTCTCTGCATACGTTACCAGGGAGTAAGTATTACGCAAAAAATAAATTAAGGGATCAGGTGACCGAGAGGTCAACTGGCAGAGGGATCAAATGCAAGAGTTACAAGAATAACTGTCGGGGAATCAAGCGTCTTGGAATCGGAAAATAACATTAATTCTACCGAATATTATGAAAGAGGTGAAGTACTGAACGAGTTCCAGACCTAAGGTCAATCCACGTTTAGGAAGCTTTACAAGACTTACTAACGAATTGGAAATGAGTTGGAGACAGATCAGTTATCCCAATAACTCAGAACTCCCAATAACATTTGTTCCCTTGCGTATGTTTGTTATTTTGAATTGCATCAATAGGTGAATGCAAAATAATCCGAATTGCAAGCGACTGCACTGAACTAATGTAAACAAGGCGATGCAAACAAACGACTGCATTTGGAAAATATTCATGCAGCGATGACCGGCAACACGTGTAGTATCTGACTCCCACATCTAAAACTAGCCAAAACTAATTTTGAAAAAAAGTCAAAACATTTTCAAACATCCCTTAAAATGTTTCTTTCAGATGCTGTGCTTTTTTATAAGGTTGCTGAATTTTACTAGATTTTTTAAGCATTCTGTTTCTGCTTGGCGAAGCGCCCCTTATATCATTATGCACAATTTAATGCAATTCAATCTTGACGTCTCCAAAGCGATTGCACTTTGTTTTTTATTTACAACTCGATGCAACTCTTAAAGAATTCAGTGATCATTCTCATTATTTGAGCATCGTTGAATGTTTTCGTGGAAGAAACAGTTTTTCTGCTCGTTCAAAATTGCTAAGCATCTTTTCTCGTAGAAATAATTCAGGACTTTTATATTTTTTCTGAGAAGAGTGAATGATGGTAGGTACGAGGTTTACAAAGAAGTTAGCAATTATTATAACTTCTTGCTTATTTTTTTACACCGGAAAAATTTAATCGCTCACATGTCACATCCGGTTGTGCCTAACTGCAGGCTAAGGAAGAAAAAGTTGGTAGTTATATATATTCATTTAAAGAAATTTATCGGGTTCTTTTTAAATCTTTCGGCACTTTTTTCAAGCTGTTTAGGTTAGGATTTTCTTAATTTTAAAAAATTGTATACCTATCTATATTTTTTACAAATTAACCATAATTTAGTTTCAATTTTGTTTCGTCTTGACAGAGAGGAAGTTACGCCACACCCATCTATTCCATTCTGGAACAATATTACGGTTTATTTATCATTAAATGCCAAATATTGAAACTTAAGGCGAACCACCTCGGTGTCTTCTTTCTTGCGCTGTCCTAACTCATTGCCTACGTAGGCTGTTGGGTCGGCTCTTCTCGTTCTCAGGTTGCCTCAGGTTAGCCTCTTCGGTTGTGAGTATCCCTTCATCCAGGCTGTTTCTCTGAAGTATTTTGGAGCATTGAGTCATCCAGGAATTAAACATTATCATTTTATCCAAATGCGATCCACCTCGTTGGGTATCATTCTAAATCTAAATCAATAGGTAGAAATAGGTCAACCCAAGTGGTTCGCTACGTTTCGTGATTTATCAGGGGTGCAGGGTTCACGGGGTGAGGATTGTCTGGGTCTTGAGGGCGGATGCGCCTGCCCACCTACCGTATGGCAGGCCGGATTTGGAGATACTGGTTCGGGGAGACATTTTACCTGTCCGTTCGGACTATTTCCACCCATAGCTTTGCACCATGGTGGGTGGGATGGAATCGATTTTGGCGAATGCCGAGATATATTATGTTCTACTCACAGTATTTAATCAAAATATATCTAAGCAATCTAATTTTCAATCCAAAAACCGATGATTTGGCATCACTTTGCAATGCATCTCCTTTATCATGCCTGACATCCCGCGTGCTATCACTAATTTTTATTTGTTTTTGCTTCATAAAATATTATATAGATATTTTCTTTCAATTCAACAATGCCCAATTTAACATACTCGTTCCTTAGAACACTTTCATTTTTCAGACAGCCATATAATATTTAAGAATGAAACTATATCTGCAGTTATATTTTAGACAGACCTTCACAGCCTTGCGGTACACATCCAAAGCCGGTAATATTAAGATCACCAGCGTATAAATTAATGTCACACTTGTCAATCTGGTCACAAAAAATGACACGTATCAAACAGCTTGATAAAAGTAAAAGTTGGTCTTTGGTTCAATCCCACTGAAGCCACACTTCATAATATATTAATCTCAACATCCAGTCATGGATCTCTAATTAGTACGAAGAGAGAATAGAAAAATGTGGATGGGTTAGTTAAGCTAGATCACAAAATGAGGCTCATTTATATCTGATGATATATAAAATGAAAAATATAAAAAATGATTTCCCTCTTAGTGAAAACGTATCTATCGGTTCGTTCAGTCTCTTTCAGTTGTCTCCGGTACCAACTTCCTTTGAACGCAGAATTTCTTGTACCTTTAATATAAAATTTAAATATCAGTATTTAAATAACAAAATTTAAATATTAACGAGAAAATTGGATCTACTCAAGCCTATTTTGTGTTCTATTTAAATTTGTGTCTATAACCTCAACTACTATACCTCAATCTTTCACTGCAGTATTAAAATCGATACTAGTCTGTTTATAAATTCTCTATCACACATTCACAGCATAGTTCAAATTTTTTTTTTATATTTCTTTATTCATTTTTTTTTTACAGGTTTATTTTACATGGTTTTTCGACTACCAAGCTAGGCAAATGCCTGTATTATGGTAGTCGAGATTCATACGATGTTATATTAAGTATAAAATATGTATTTAGTATAATCATCCCTATATGTAGGTGAAAGTAAAAAACGTATAGCATACATATTAAGAAAAATATTCATACTAGTATTTGGTATATGATCACATACAGGAAAGGAGTTAAAGTAGGTGAATCTTATACCAATAAAAATAAAATAGAATAACAAATAAAAATAAAAGTAAAAAATAATAATATTTTAAGGATAATAGACATAAAAATAAGAATAAATCATCTAATCAGATGAACAATGATAATCTGCAGGTATTCCTAGGCAGCGTATGAAATGGACGAACGATATAAAAAAATATGAAAAAAGAAAAAAAACTTAGAAAACTACATAATATAAATTTGGGAGGCGGGTGAGGGTACCACCACCAGGGAACCAAATATAAATATATATAAAATATATGCCTATAACCAAAACCCTGCCATGCGTCACCCCGAATGGTTAACTGCGTTTAGTGACTTTTTTTATTTATTTATTTTTTTTTTTTAAAAGAAAGACAAACATTCCCGGGTTACGAATAACCCAACAATGTTTGAAAATCTCCTACTACCACCGCAGAAAGCCGAAAATGTTGCTTGTGTTGTGATGGAGGACTTAGCCAGCCGAGGAATCGAACACGCGACGCCCAGGTGGGACTTAAGAGCTATGCCCACTCAACCACTGACTGGACTTATCAGGGGTGATCGTGTTCATAGGTTGAGGTGTGTCTAGGTATTGATGGCGAATGCATTAGAACCTACTGGATGGCGGGTCGGATCGGGAGAGACTGGTTGAGGGAGACTTAACCTAGACCTCTCCAGCTGGACTATCTCCGGACCCATCGCCGTGCACCTCGGGATGTATATGTATCCTAATGGCTACATTGATTCCCCACCTACCCATCTACCCACCCCTCATACTTTTTCCTTCCAAGACCTTCTTCTCCTTCCTTTCCATAAAAAGACCCTCTACAAAGCGTCTGAGGAATTTTTTTAAGGCCTAGTTAAAAAAATCTATGCATGTATTGGCATATTTTTTGACAAAGTTATTTTTATTGGCAACGACAAACTTACAAAAATGCATTGCACATATTTTTTAAAATGGTTATTAGTTAACATTTGGTTTTCTATAGCCTCATTGTAAAGTTTAAATAATTTGAATCTTATTATATTTACACCGAATATTTGTCTTGTATATTTTGTAATAATTTATCCTGAAGTGTGTTTAAAAGTACTTGATCTGTAAATAAATAAATAAATCAACCTCACCTTACCTTAAAAAAACTTAGTTAATGAACGTGTACTTGAAATTACCCTTTCAAATATAAAAAAAAAACGAAATCTGGAAACACATTCAGGAAACATTGCATTTATTATTGATTAAAAAAAACTCAAGGATACAATGGAGATTTGTTTGTTGTGACTGCACTTTTCCAGGGTCTTGTTTTAATCAACAATAACATTTATATTATGTAAGTGCGTAGAACATTCTTGTCAACATCCTAAGAATCAGACAATTGTGGGCTAAAGTTTTGATGTGAAATAGTTACTTAAAATTTCAAGTTTGTCACACTAAGTCAGTAACTTTTTCACTGTAGGACATTAGTTAAAATGAATAATATTATGCAGATTTTGGACACTGTCCATTACCTATATAAAGTTTAAAAATCATGATCCCATACTGTATAAATAAGCAGTGCATTTAAGTGACGGAATATAAAGTTATTCAATTAATATTTTGAAACTATGAAAAAATTGCACAACATACTTTATGAATTCATTAACGAAAATAAAAGAAGTATGTAATTTACGTACCTCTTAATTAGCATTAGTTAAAATAATATGATCTCATTCTCGTGATATGCAAATCTTGTCATTCGTCAATGTGTCAATAAGTATCAGTGTCTAGTTTCTAGTTAAATATATCTCAAGGAAAACCGGAAAGTGCATAATATATTTTTTTGTATTTTTTCAACATACAAAGCTGAAATTGCCTAAGTAAGCAAACATTACAAAGATAATGTGAACAAAAAACTTAGAAAACTACTAACCCAAACACACCGTCCTAGATGAGTAGAAAAAATTACCGTTCTAATGAAATCTAAAAGAATTTTTGTGTAGGTAATTTTTTACGTAGATACCTGATCATAGATAAAATTAGATCACTAGAAATGCTTTTCATATAGAATGGAAGGGAAAGCATTGACTGTACACAAGACACTGACTGGTTTTAGCCCTTTTAATACGCTCGCTTTATCCTGTAACCGTAACGTAATCGCCATACCTTACAAATTTCGTTATGATGTAGAAACACAGTTCTGCATAAAAAAATGTAAGCAAATAGTCAGACTTTTAGATTACGAAACACGCTCAAATGAATTTTCTTGCCCTTATTCTATGTAGAGAGGTACTGCCCTGGTGAGTAACCATCGCTCAAAATTTAGCCATGTTTAGTGATCAGATCCGAATAACCAACATTCCAACCTTCCAATTTCGCGTCCAATCTAGTTCCCCTACCACTTTCTCCTTTCTCACAACAATCCCCGAATTTGGAATGCAACTGCCCCAATGGCTCCGGTTTTTTTTTATTAATAAACGTGAAAATTAATCTTTCGCGGCAAAACATTTCATCCGTGGAACAATAATAAAGCAGATATTTTTAAATACATACATACATCTATTTGCATTTCAGTTTTTATTTTTTATAAATGAATATATGAATGAAGCAGAAATTAACACATTTCTCGACATACGAACGAACTGAAACTCGGCAGATAGACTCCTTGTCGATGACCATGTATTTTGGTAGCAATCACACACAGACACACGGACAAATACTGATGTTTCAGATATTCGAAGAAATTAAAGCATTTAATGTGCAAAATAAATGTCGGCATTACCAACTCCGGATTTAGCCCTGTTTGTAGAGCGTTTGATTCCGATCAGTGGGTAGGAAGGTTCAAATCTCAGTCAAACCATAAAAAATAATGTTTAAGTTTCAAAGACATTTGAAAATATAATAATAAGTATTAAAGCAAAAATAAAATCGTTTTATGTTCCGATTTTTTTCTAATTTACCAAGTTATTGATTAAATATAAGTTTTGATTGTAATTTTTATAATAAGAAACGGTTATTAGTTATTTATGACAGTTATGAAAATATTTCCAATATAAAATTTCGCAATCTATGCATAAAAATAGGTAGGTACGTTTAACATATTATTCATCATTGTCTGATGCGTCATCACAGATTGCAGCCTCTTCTCTCCGTCGGGTTTCATATTATGATTGTCCTCATAATGATCCTGAATTATTCATGTCCTCAAATACTCGCACTCGACATAAGGTTACGCTCTCCAATAATTTAACTGGGCTTGTTCGAGTATGAATAAATGAATTGACAAGACTTGACGATTTACGATTACAGCAATCATTTTGATGAAATTCTCTGATCGATGGAATTTTGCGAGATGACTGTCTCGGATGAACTTAAAATATAACAATAAATACATTAAAACCGTGGGTATGTAAAATACGCATTTTTTTGAAAAATTGAAAAGAGATTTCGAGTAGTTGGTGTTCTGGTGAGTGAATTCAAATTCCAATGGTTTTACAATGTTTATCATTTCTCAAAGAAATTTTATGGTATTCGGGTATTCTGTAACTGTCGGGTACAGTCACAACGACCTGTAGTTATTTTATCATGAGAAAAAGTACAATAATCTCAATGGAGTATTTTCAAAAGCTATGGGCACCTTTAAAAATGTTTTGATATTTTTTTATTAACTACATAAAATCAGGGCCTGTTTCATCTTTGGGGTCTGGTCCTTTTAAGGACACGAAGCAGGGGATGTTCTGGCAAGGAAAAAGACATGAGGGGTGGGTAGGAATATGGGGGTCAATGTCATATGAATCCATCCTTCCCACTGCGTTGCAAGCCGATGGGTCAAGAGAGTCTGCTGTAGATGTCTAGGTTAAGTCTCCCTCAAAAAGTTTCTCCAAATAAACGCATTCGCTGCCAAGACCTACACAAACTTCACCCCGTGATTCCGGGTATCCCTGCTAACTCATTAATCGTAGCGAACGACTTGGGGTGATCTCTGGAAGAAGTGTTGGTTATTCAATAAATGGTTCCCGGGCGGCAGTATCCATAGAACCCGTACCCGCCTCCCAAATTTAAATTTATGATCAAATCTTATTGCGATAGTAGCTCTAAAAATGTTAATTTTTAATATTTTCATTCATAACTATTATTGATTTAAAAAACAATCTAAAACAGCCCTTTCCTAAAAGGTTCGAATAATCTACAACGTCATTATGACGTGGAAAATGCTGCTAACTATTAAGACGGCTGTCTGCAAGTTGGTCGGCGTGACGTCAACAACACCATATTCACGAATCAAAACTAACATGTCGTTTTAGCGGCAAATCAAAAAAGGCACTTTTTAAAATTATTATAAAAAAAATTTAATGTCATCATTATAGGTAGTTATTTAAAAAAAAAATGTCAAACTGCCATCGAAAGAGTTCACTGCGAAAGTACCAACATTAATTCAATTTCTCTGATAATCATAAAAGATGCTTTCAGATAATCATATAAGAAAATCTTAAATACTCAGGAATACCTCGTAAGTTCTGGAGAAAAAATGATTACTTACATAAAATTTATTATAAAAATAAATGCTCATTTTTTAAGCAATTGATTACGCTAGGAGTTCTCAAAATTCACTATTAAACCTTCAGATGGCGCCTTAAAATCTCACCTCCATTATTAAAAAAATGCCCTACTTTAGGCTTGATTAACCGCCGTTCCATTATTTATATTGATAACAATCTCATTTAAAATATGACAACTCGTCTTACAGATTCTTCGATTCATTCCACGCTTTCCAAGCCAATTCCATACTTCCATCGTGCGTGTTAATTTCCTCGACTCTTGCCAATTATGTCTGCTGTACACCTGTATTGAATCCAATTATATATCGTATTATTCAACCTGACGTAAGTGCGGCAAGTGACGATTCAGAGGAAAGTGATTGACATATTTATGTCGTCCAAACTTTATAATCGGTTTATTGCACACAAAGGAATGCCTACTTTGAAATTATTGCATGGAAGCCCGTCCAGAAAACCAGTTTATTCGTAGGGTAAAAAGTATTTTCCACACTACATTGAGAAATCAGTCAGAGGAAGATATTTCATATTTTTTATAGTGATACCTCTCAAAGTCTCACTGCCCATAGAAGTGAGATAATGACACTAAAATTTTGGTGAAAATAATTTATTCGTTTTCGGTGGACAATGCTTTTATTTAAAAAAAGGTCTAAATATTTAATTAAAATGTATTTTTGTTATTTATTTTTGGGGTGTAATGCCGTGTAGCGCCATCCATCCACCATCAGGGCAGATGTGACGATGGACACTGCAAATAAACTAAAATACTTTTAACCGTGTAAATCTAAAATCATATCCAATTATAATGTCATTTTTTTGGACCAACATTTTTTAGATATGATTTTAGATTTTCACGGCCAAAAGTATTTTCGTTATTTATTTCGGGGTGTTATGCCGTGTTGCGCTTCCTCCTTCTTTAGCTAACGTCACGGTGTCCATTATCATATACATCTGCCCTGATGACGGACACTGTGATGCTATCTGAAACGTTGACTAAAGAAGGAGGTAGCCCAACATGGCATAAAACCCTAAAAATAAATAACGATTTTTTTTTTTATTTACTCGTAGTATAAATAAAAATATAATGAAACAAATAAAAAACAAAAAAAATAAAAACACTGAAATATAAATATAAAAATTCGATTAAAAATAACATCACTAAAAAAACAAATATTTAAATCAACAGAGCATTTTTTTGTTCCTAATACATTCGATAATTTTTTTTATTTATTTATTATATAATAAATTACTAACTGGTTGACGATCGCTATGTTAATAATTTACTTTGTAAAATTAATTAATTAAAAAAGAATAAAAAAAATAACGGCGTGTTATCGTATGACACAAGGCCCCGACGAGAGTCGAACTCGTGATCTCCTGTTTACTAGACAGGCGCTTTAACCAACTAAGCCACGGCGCCGATGACAGCAGCGGCGAAAATATTGATTTAGTTCTCACAAAACGCGACATTCCCGCACAGACTTTCCGAGTATGAAATTAAAAATAGAATGATTAGGTATCTATTTTTGTTATCTTCGTTTGCGGCGTACGTTATCAAATTTAAGTATTTAACGATTAGAGTTGTTCGCATATTAAATTAGTATATATATTTTTTGTAATTGGGAAATGATTTTTGCCTTGTTTAGTTCAGTTCAGAGTATTTTATTTACGACAATATTATATGAATATCATATAAATGAAGAAAGAGTTTAAGTAAATTGTTTTTTTTTCATAGTGGATATGAAACAAATATAAAATTTAGTCCATTTACTAAAGATTTATTTTTTAATTCATTTATTACTAGGGAGTTCTCGGAATGCGTTGCAAAGCCACTTAATAAATAAATTGTTTCTCCCTGCGTATCCCTTCCCATTCGTCTCTTTCCCCTTCCACCTCCCTTTCCCCTCCCGTGCCCCCTTCCCCTCAGCGTTCCCTTCCACTTTTCCAGCCTTCCCTCTCCCCCCTCCCGCATTCCCCTCCCCACTTCCGCGTTCCATACATTTAGTCCCGTTACATTCAGTTTTCAAACAGCTCGCGTGCCACCTATTGCAATCTTTTTGTACAAATTTCATAATGCCAGAGCTCACCACATTTATATATATATATATATATATATATATATATATAAACCTTTGCGGGCGTGCGCACAATAACTCACCAAAGTTTCATCGCAATCGGATGAATGGTTTAGGGACCGCATAAAGGTATCTACATTATGATTAAAAAATACCCAAACTAGACCAATGCCCGTATTAAAGTAGTAACATAACACAAATAAGAATAATATAATTATAATGTTAATACAATGGCGTAGTAAAACTAATAATAATATAACAACAAAAATAACAATTATTCGACATCTCCGTTCCATTATTTGAACAGCTGCCATATTATGTTGGTGACGGACGGATTTTGGTGCCTCGGTGTTGGTAGGCAAATGTGGGGATGTCATGTTGGATAACACCAGACTCTAAGAATTCTGCTTCCCAATCCAATCCTCTTCATCTACTTATATCCTTGTTCTCAACTATTATGAATTAAGGGTATTTAAGGGAATGCCACCAGTTTTCATATTCAAGAACACCGTTACATCCATAACTGTTTACGAATTACAGCTTCAGATGCACTTGAAAATGGACTGTAAATTCCTATTTGCTGTAAAATCAATGATAATATGTGTAAGAAAAACAAGGTATGCAAGAATAAGGGATAATCAATCACTTACCACTGTATCTCTATAAAGAAACACTCGACAAATTCCCAATATATTTTTATAGTTCCACTCGAGGTAATTATCGCCACAACAAAACAAACTTTACTTTTAAAAGGAGATTGTGACACGTGCAGGTAGTTCTAAAACTTCTTCTGTTTTCAAAACACCTAAACTCGAATTTGTCAATATCTTTCGTGCCATTGTTCCAAATTTCGAATACCTACTTTTCCAGCAAGGTGTTTGTTAGAGAAAGGTAGGAACTGGATAAACGACATCCCGATAGGAATTAAGCATATTTTCATTCCAAAACCGAACACATTAACCGAGTAGGTGTGTTTACTTTTCTCTCCATCAGTAATTTCGTCAATGCGTAATTCTGGTAATGCAATTTTAGTACTCACGTGAAATTCACGCCTCATTCACATATATTAATATTCTATCCTTTCTGTCTAAACCTGCATAGAAAGGCGGCCTTGCATCGCAATCGACATTTAAATAGTGATATCATCAATTCAGATTCATATGGACGTAATAATTTACATGCATAATTGATTCCATTTCACATCAAGGAAACTTTTCTTCGATATAACTGTATGCAAAGCGCAGTCGCGTGTAGGTGACGCTTCGCGGAGTAGGTAAGATCGTAATATTTATCATCCCCCGCAATTTATGGGCGAGTAGATTTAATTCAAATCATAACAGAATCAGGCTGTGAATGTAGGATGGACTTTGTACTTTATGCTGCACGCCTTGCCTTATACGGATGGTGGCGTTGATTTACAATACAGCCTTAAAATGGTTTGTGAAAGCCGCTTCAGAGCTTTTCAATGTTTCTTACAAAGTTTAGTGATAGATATTCTCAGTATCGCTCTGGAGATAAAAGTCGTTTGAAATGGCTTTAGCCGTGTTTAATGAATAGATCTGAATAGGAAAACACGTCCAGACCTTCCTCTTTATCATCTTCTTCCCTTCACACGCTTTCACACCACCTGAAGGCCTGCGTAGTTGTGTGGTTACGATCATTGGCAGAGAGCCTGGTGGTCACAGGCTCAAATCCCGGCACCATTAAAGAAATAATTTTATTTGAGCAATTTGATTAATTCATTTTTTTTAATCACTAAAAAAAATGCGTAGTAAATTTCTTGAAATTGCTTTTGCCAAATTTGGTAACCAAATTTGAAAGCTAGGTACTTACACGCCTTTCCATCCCCATCTCCTTCTCCTCACTACCTTCAGCTTCAATTGGAAGTAGCAGGGACTCTTGTGCAATATTCACAAGAAAAAAATTATAATCCGTAGTGTCTAGTATTAAGTACTTTTAATAGGTGTGCTGAAAAAAATGCTTAATAGGTTAAAAAGTTAGGTTAGGTTTAAAGGCAATTTATTTTTTCTTCACTTTCAATGACCTTTTACCACTTTTTAAAAGTGTGTTAATTTGTCATTATTCTGAATTGGTCGGTTATCCTATATCTTCGAGATATTTTCTATTTAGTTATGTGGTTTCTCCTCAAATGCCACCATTAATAAAAATTAGACATAATTTCCCTTTCCACTAACTATAAAAAAACATTGAATGAATTTTTAAAACAGTTCTTTAATTTACAAAGTTTTTGGCATTGACTAATATGAATACTTTCTTTCGTTCATTCACAGCACCCTTCAATCATTTTTTTACAATCCAAAGTTTCCGACAGTTCCATGATAACTCAGCATCATACCTACAAATCAATACCACTTTGAAAAGTTACGAAAAAAAAAATCGAAAAATAACCCATAACCTAACATAATGTAACTTAATTACTCTTCAAAGGGGGTGTTTAAATTCCATGATTCTGAGTTGTCCGGTCACCGAGTCCGACAACATCGTGTGTCGGACTCGGTGACCGGACAACTCAGAATCATCACAACTAGAGTCCTAGTTATTTATGTACCTGAGGGACACTGAACAATTTATTTACCTCTTCGTTACTGGCCAACCGAGATACATGAATCTTAACACCAGAGAACATCTAAACAAGTGTTTATGATCATATAAAACGTAACGACGGTGACACGAAGGATCGCGAGTCACATAAAAAACCAACGTCAGTCTAAAGAAATATCACCCAGAAAAGGTATGGTATTCCGTAGCATTCTTACAAGGTTTTTTTCGACTTCTTTTCTAAACCTGTCTAATCCGTAACTGACCAAGTACTCAAAGAAACTAGAAGACAGCTACGGAGAATGTCTGCAAATACTGGAAAAAATAAACAATAAATGTAAAATGTCTTCCTTTCTCTAAAGTGGTCGAAAACATTTTATTCAATTAATAACAGATCACTTTGTATAAACCACTTTTTTTATAAACAATATCGACATGTTTCAATAACAATGTTATCTTCTTCAGTATATGTTAATATAAAGAAAAATAAAAGACAAGCAAGTATAGACAAATTAGAATAAACTATAACATAGACGAAATATTAAAAAGTAGAGGTAATTAATTGCTTAAAAATCATAAAAATAGTTATACAAAATTAAATATAAAAATTATTTAATGAAAAATAAAATTTCAAAAAAAAAGAAAAGAAAATATTTTAGTTTCGTGAGAATTTTCATTGCATTCTTTCCAAAAAAACGCCGATTTGCTATCCAAGTTGTTGGATATTTGTTTACGGCAACACAACAGAAATCAATTAAACCTCAAAATATGTTAATCAATAAAAAATAAATTTAATATCAAATATTTAACAATATATTTATGATGAAGTTGATGGAATTTATGCTCTCCAGTGGTCTTTCTCTGTTGATATTACATTATTATTCGTTTAAACGGTTTTAAATAATTGAGTTTTGCCAATAATTCTGAAGTAATGAGATGTCGATTGAATTTGACGCTTAAATTTCCAATTTATCGTATTATTTTTGATGGGGTGGTGAAGACCGTTAGAAATTAGATTATAAGTGTTAGCAAATATAACGAAATGAAGTGCACCATTGAAGAAGAATAGAGTACAATTAAATTTATCTGTAACTTTAACTGTGGAGATATTATACAGGGTGTTAAGGGAAGTACTTGACATATTTTAACCAGTGATTCCTGACATTATTTGGAGTAAAAAATGGATACGAAGTTTTGGTCTCCGGTGACATTTTTAATGTTTTTTTTTCCACAAAAACATAAAAAAATGGCAAGTGTCGGACAGTTGGAGGCGGGTTTAGGGGTTGGTCGGTTACTCGGCTGAGCGAACAGTGACGATAGGCGAAAGAATTTTTATTTGTTTGACATTGAAAAAAAAAATCGTGTAAAATGTCACCGGAGACAAAAAGTTCATTCACATTTTTTACTTCAAATAATGTCAGGAATCACTTGTTAAGGTATGACAGGTACGTCCCTTAACACCCTGTATATTCTGTGTCTGTATGTTCTAGTCTTCTTATATGATTTTTCGATTGTTTATTATTTAATTTATTTTTCTCTTTGCCTTTAGGCAGTAGCCCATTCACCACATAATTATTGTTTATTATCAATCCATCGATATATATCTAATGTATCAAAAATAATCTTAATATTATCTAAACGCTAAATTTCTAACCTAATCGTTGTTATAAATCTGCTCATTCGATTTATTCAATCAATGAATTACCGTTTGATCACTTTATTATGCAAGACATAATAAGGAAGAAATCTACTTACAATGTACTAATAAAATCTCTGATATATGCTTTCATTTTGCATCATAATTCAAAATGAAAAAAGAAATAAAACCAAGCATTTTTTTTTTATTTCATTCTCAAGACGCGAAGATTCTCCACAGATTAGGGTTCCCGAGTTTTTACTACAAATAATTTGTTTTACTGTTAGTTCTGCATATTTACTGTTTTTGTGATCAAAAAATAATGTGTTGTTTTGATATTTTGCATTTGCATCACTCCCTTTAAAACGAAATATGGCACTGATGAATGATGTAATAACTACGCCAAAATAACTGTATAATTTTAAACAGGGGTCATTAAAAATGTCATTAATATATTTATGAATTGCAATAGGTAATTACAGATCATTTTCTCTTTGGTGATATGTAGTTTCATAAATATCTCGTTTAATAATTAAACATCTTCTGCAATCTCTACATGGAAAATAACAAGCGGATTCTCACCTTAAGAGGGCGAAGAATTTCAAAGGAATTCAACAAGTACAATCAACAAGTACAGTTATCATTAATTAGCTATATCGTGTAATTTTTTCCATTAATTAAATGTTTGCAAGAGCGATTCATCGAATGGGAATATAAATATTCATGAAGCGTCGTTAATTAATAATTCCTTAAAATTGTTTTCATCTGGAATTTAAAATGTTTTTAGTGAAAGGCAGAAATTATTATAAATCTGACAAAAAAGGATTTCATATTTTTGGAGGTTGATACGGTACAAGTTGTCACATAATATTGGAAAGCCTTCTTATTATGTCCACATTGAAAAAACTCACAGTCCATAACAAATTATAAGCTGGTGGAGATGGGGAAGGCTTCTAGGCTCTTCTTGGCTCTTCGTAGCTTTTCGTGTCCCTTTTTGCTTTTTCTTGTCTCTTCTGGGATCTCCATGCCTCTTCTTGCATCTTCTTGCCTTTTCTTGCATTTTTCATCTCCTCGCCCCTTCTTGGCTCGTCTTGTCTTCTCCTGTCTTTTCTTGAATCTTCTAACTGCGTAGCGACCCTTCTTATCTATTCTTGTCTCTTCTAGTCTTTTCTGGTCTCTTCTTGGCTCGTCTTGTCTCGCATTTTCGTATCACTATTCAAATCCCGTATATGAATGAATAAATCTGTATATAATAAGAAGATAATATATATGTAAACCTCATTACAAAACTTTTCAAACGAATTCAAATTGATTCAGTCTTAGAACATTTGGTGGTTAGACTTAGAACAACCAAATAAAACAGGAATCAATATAGTGACAATAATACGATGATATAAGTTTATAATGTTGTCAACATAAGGAATAAAACTTGAACTTTTTAATATGGTATTTGTTTTTGGTGTCGGAAGGTTTTAGTGCTGTAAATCCTGTTTGTCTTTGTAGGCGGTTGTAGCTCTGCTGTTGAGGTATTTACCATCGTTTAGTTTAAAGCGTTGAATTATGTATCTGAGCGCAAATTATTACAATAAGTGAGAATGGTGATGCTGCCAGAGGAACAATCAAGCAATTTGAATTACGGTTTGCTCGAGGCGATGAATTCATTACAAATCAACGAAAGTGAGTGACGCTTCGCGCTATTTTTCCCCAGTCTATACATTCCACACCTGCTTCTTTATGTATTTATAATGTTTCTAAGTAAGATCGTAAGGAGGAAAGTAGGTAGATATACTCGTATATAGATAGAGCATTTACCTACTCTGGATCCGGATTTGATGTCAGCCTTTTGGAGACTTGAAGATCTTTGAATAACTTGTCCTTTTTCATGTCTAGGAAATCATAACGTAAAGTGATAATGGTTATTTTCAGAAACTCGACGAGTATCCAGTGTTTATTTTGCACAGGTCTCTTATAGAAATGCTTCTGTACGCAAATGTTGATCCACGGTTAAATGTTCAATACCTACATTTTTTAGGTTAAATGTTACCAAAAATTTTAACGGTTGAATGAGAAATTGGGTAAATTTAAAATTATAAGAATAAATTGCAGAAGCGTTTTCTAATCAGATCATTCTCAAGAAGTATCATATGGAATTTAGCTCTTTGGTCTTTCTTAAATTTTGTTGCTCTATGTTTTGGTGTGTGTTGAAAATGATAACATGTGGCGTTTAAAATCTCATGCTTTGAAATAATTAGTAACGCTTTAGAATCTAACTATTTCACACCAACCAGAGACGGAGTTGCATCAAATAATAGTAATTATACAAATAAGACATTTTTTCCAAAAGTATCTGCTTTCCAAATGTACATTTTTTTGGTTAAATATTCTAATTAAACCCATTTTTTAACTTATCTTAGTATTACTGGAAATTATTTTCAGTTTCGCTTACAGATTGCTATCGGAATTTTTAAAATAATGAGTTCTTAAGCGTTTGCACATAAGACGGTTCTGGCCATTCGAGACGACCATCACTGTCTAGTTTAGCTCGATGGGAATATTGTGACAGAAGAATATGGTCGAAACAATACAAGTGCAAGTGTTGTAATTACCTCCACAATGGGATGCCATAGATCCTCCCACGTGCAAGCCTCTTCGCCGTGTTGAAACAGAAGTAATTATAACGCGTCCCAGAACCAAATTTGTGTAACCGAAAACATTGTGCCGCATATTGGACCGATTAGACTCATTAACCTACTTTAGTGAGACATTTATTTTGATGGTTATTGCCAGTTTTGTTCACCTGGTCAGAACGCAATTTAGCGTAAAAAGATCTGCGATATTACATGTAATTAAGTGTGCATTATACGCCCATCACCGTTAATGTTGTCTTAAGAAACAGGATTATAATTTCATGTATGTCTTCACACGAAAGCAGTACTTACCAACACTAAGAATCAAGGGCGTAGTTTTTTGTTCTACATAAATTGTTGAATTTTCCAGAATGAAATGAACGATTAGATACTATTCTCTTTTTTACTCCGCAATACTGTGGCCGATGGGGGGGGGGGGGGGGTTGAACCTCCCCCTCCCCCCCTCACCCTTATATACGAAATATATTGAGTTCTCTCTTACGGACGGTGCCTATATCTTTTCATTATTCTGATGTGATTTATGTCATAATGCCACATCGCCTAGTACCCATATATTGAATTATTCTGTAACAAAACCCTGGATGTATGTGGCAGAATAACCGGGTGTAAAACATCTTTACAATATTGCATACCACGTAAGTTTATTTAAGAACCCAACAAAAAGAGAACCGTTCATCAATTATAGAATATTTTACAATATATCGTTACCTACTGTTAGTAGACACGCGGGTTTCTAATATCTTTGAGTCACATATTATATTTTAAAAAAAAACAGAGTTGTTTTCAGCTCGTAGTTTTGTCTGCAATTATATATATTTTTTTTTCTTTATTCATTATATAATTTGTTTACAGTTTTACAGGTGATTCGACTACCACGCTAGGCACATGCCCGTATTATGGTAGTCGAACATTGCATCACACAATTACTTACAATATTCACTGAGTGACAAACCTATTGAAGTTGGATCTATAATCTATACCATTTTGAGTGAGAACTCGTGCCGCCAATTTACACTAGACCTATTGACTCCTAGGTCCCAGCTCATTAAATCTGAAGAACCGTATCTACCTTTTTTCGTGCCAAAATTTCTGATAAAAATAATTTTTATATTTCTTATATCTGCAGTGAGAATTTGTTTCTGCTTGACAAAATTCTAATATGGCAATCTGCTCTGAGCGCCTAGCCCTTCACACATTATAGCATGTCCCGAAAAGATGCACATCACTAGGCCCCAGATAGATGAATGAAATTAATTCTCTGATCAAGAAATAAAAACGAGTGTGCTTTAGACCACACGACTGTAAGTAAAACTTCGCTAACTTATAAAAGAAGAGAGAAAGAAAATGTGCGCGCGCACTGCTCTCTTGCTCCTACAGTGTAATACAGACAACATATACGAACTGGCTTTGAGAGAAAGAGAGAAAGAAAATGTGTGCTCGCACCTCTCCCTCTTGCCCCTACAGTAATATACGAAACGTAACTCTCTCTCTTTCTATCTTCACTAACTAAGATCTCCCTATCCGTTCGCCTCTCCCAATCACACTTTTCGTAACGCTCTCATCACGCATTCACTCCCCAAGTCAGGCGTGCGTAAAGAAGTTTCATCTCAAAAAGTCAATATTTGGATAAGTTCCAAATTAAATTGATTCTCTGCTCAAGAAAAAATAATCGAAATTTTAAAAATGAAATTGATTCTATGCTCAAGAAAAAAAATCGATATTTCAAAAAGTTCCAAATGAAATTAATTCTCTGCCAAGAAAAAAATCGATATTTGAAAAAATTTCAAATCATATTGAATCTCTGCTCAAGAAAAAATCGATATTTGAAAAAATTTCAAATCATATTGAATCTCTGCTCAAGAAAAAATAACTGATGAAAAAATGATGAATAAGTTCCACTGATGAACAAGTTCTATTAATCCCATGCTTAAAAAAAACAATGTCAAAGAAGGTGACATAAGCCTGCGAGATCCTCCGTTCTCAGAGCATTAGGAATAGGCGATATTTTACTTTTTACGCCAGTTTATGAATGTTCTTTCAAGATGCGATTTCTCCATCCTTGGTTCTTGTAGAAACTGAGCAAATGCTTAATATTATTAATGTTTATTCGTTTAGTTTGTGGTTCGTATGCCCGAGATGCAGATAAAGCATGTCACCAACTGCTGTCAAGGTTTCGTCCGCACTTTTAAATTCACTGCACCTATGCATTATTCATCTGGAAGAATGGTTGCACGCTTATTTATTATTTAATGCTGAGATCTGGCGAGCGTTTTTCTATTTCTGGAATATCCGTAGTCAAATAATCGATTAACTATGAACTATGAACTTGTGTTCTTCAAAACTAATATTTTGCTCTGTGAAGTGTACCAAATTAAACGGATATTTTTTTTAAATTAATGATATATGACACAGTAGCCATTTATATGTTTGATGTACGTGTATGATCCAATTGTATGTCTGATGCCTCTGAAACCTTTTCAAAGTGAGATGTCATGAAATTCGCGTTGTGTAATTTATTAATTAAATACGTTAATAATTCATATATTTAATTTATATTTTAGGAGATATTTCCATCATGAGCTAACAATTTTTGAAATATGAGTAAAAAACAATGCAAATATATTTATTTTATTTATTTTAACATTAAACGCAGGAGACCCTGAGAAAAATAATTCCCCTCATGATATATGTCATCTTTGGGGATGTTGTGTCGAGGGTGTTTCCGAGTTCCGAGAGTCCTGCTGGAGAGGTCAAAAGGTGTCTCTCAACTCATCTCTCACTATTCAACCCGTCACCCAGGTGGGCAAACACATCCGCCGCCAAGACAGGACAAACCTCACCCCATGAACCCGGGCAACCCTGCAAAGTAACCAAACATAGCGATAAACTTGTGGTAACCTATGGCAGATGTGTTGGATGTACCATATTTAGAAAAAAATTGAATGAAAGAAAAATGAATTCTGGACAATGCCCGGTTGTAAACTAATTATGCTTTACACACTATGGTACCTAGTTGTTGAGCCGATCCAACTCGCATAAATCTTACTACATAAGAGATCGAATATTAAAAAAAAACCTAGGAGTTGTAGAATGGTTTGATTCGTGTCACTCCATATCTGAACTCAATTTTCTGAATAAGAATTCGGCCTGGGTCAGGTAGCCTCTCCGCCATACTATAAAACCATATTATTACGTGATTATTCTTGAACCTTCATAAATGGTCATAAAACACGAGTGTGCTCGTCATTTCACGAAGATCTTTTGATGACTTGTAATGAGTCCATTATATTCTCAAATGCCTTCAGTGTTGGTGTTCCAAGCACCCACAATATAGATTATTTTTACTAACCCTTTGCCAACCAGAGAACTGAAGAATTTTTATGTACCCTAATATTCACGCAGACCCGTGAAAAATCACCGAAAAGTCAGAGGCGCTATTGAGTAGATACTAATATTTCGTCACGGACTGGCTTCAGAAGTTTCCGGTCATTCGGAGCGATGGGAGCGATAGAGGTCAAATTCTACTGACTGGAGGTAAAAAAGTGGAATGAATTATTTTCGCTTAGTCTCTCATCTAACAGGGATAGTCAGAATTTTTGACAAATCAGTTCCAATCTTAAAAATCACATACAAATTATTTTCTATTAAAATATTACTTTATGGGTATTGGAGATTTACCGAAAATAATTATTAAAATATGTAATCAATCAATCCTATATTGAATGACTTAACTATGGCTACCTCCGTGGTAGATGGGGCAAGGGTCTCGATTAACAATCCGAAGTTCGTGGATTCAAGTCTCTGCGTGCGCAAATAAACTTTATTTTATTGATTTGTGTTTTAAAAAAATTAAATCATTAAAAAATAGTATAAGGTATATATGCGGCGCGTTCCAGAGTGGAAGAAACTCTTAGTATCGTCCCAGTGTAAGACTACCATTGAAAACGTTTCTTTCCCATCTCCTTCACCTCCCCATTACTTTAAGCCTCGCTATATATCCCAATTGAGGATGCCTTAGTCGTACTGGCTCCAGGCGATTCGGAGCAGTTTGGACTCTTGTGCGGTATTTAAAAAAATATATTTGAATCCACCAAAATAACTTCGGATTTGAAAGGGTTATAATTATCTACACCATAAATGATACTTTTATTACACATTATCCTCCGGTACAGAAGCTTTGTGTAATATAATACAATTGGCGTGGCCTTTTAGTATGGGAAGAAGATTCTCATCGTTCTGTAAATAAATGTCGCGTGGGAAGAAACGTCTTTATTATTATTATTTGTATGGTTTAGTAATCACTCAAAAGAGAAACTGCTCATTATTTGAATATGGTAAACTATTTTTTTTGTATCCCATATAAATAAATCGCACACGGTTAAACGCGACAACGACAAGTTGTTTCTGCCAGAATTTAAAATATAACCAACGATTTGTTAATATATTATGTTTTTTAAATAACTTATTTTACTGAAAAAATTACAAAAAAAATCATTTGTCAATTCCATTGTATGATTATTTATTTTTTAACAAAACCACTTGTGCAATTTTTGTAACTCTCTGTATTGTTCTGATGAAAGACCACCATTTCGATGGCTTTTGTCGTTTTGATGACCAGATCTGAATATCCAGGTAATTCTCCACCATCATTTTTCCCGTTTTCCAGATTTTCCCATTAATATAGCTATTGTGTGCGGAATGTCATACTCCAGATGGCTTGGGACAGTTGAGAACAATTGACGGCCTCTGTGGTGAGTGGTGAGAGGGGTAAGGCATTGCAATCCAAAGATCGCGGGTTCAAATCCGCAAGTGTCAAGTATCTCCCTTACCATCATGGTGAGAAATAAGATCTAAAGGGTTTTAGAAAGAAAAAATAACACGCTTTGTATTCTAATCTAAAATTTAATCACAATATAATTCAATTGCACACCTTTACGAAACCAAATTTTCCGACCGCAATTGAAAAAAAAAGAAACTCTGGGATTTTTTTTATAATTATTTATACACGAAACGACAAAAAAGTGAGATGACGATAAGTTTCATAAAACATTTATCTAGTACGATATGTGTGTTTTTATGTTAGGTGAATATTTTTTTAGACTTTTTTATGTTTGCTTTCTAATACGTATATTTTTTCTAAAATTTCATGTTTTTTTCGAATTATAACATTTGAAAGCGTATTTTATCCCCTAAAAAAAATAGTTTGTACTTTTCGGATACATTTAGAATTCAATTTATTTTGATTTTTTTGCAAAGCTAAAATATTTTGATTTATTAGCCCAGTGGTGAGAGCGCCCGCCAAAGCTGCACCGAGATCCGAAGATCCTCGGTTCGAATCCTAATAGTACTAAAGATTGTTTTTGCGAACTCGAAGTGAAATAACACAAAACTGCGCCTACAAATATTACGTTATTATTATTATCTGACAATACATGCCCAACACTTGAGGGGTTAAATAAACATACTTAACCTTATAACCAGAGGCAGCTCTAGGGGTCCAGAAGTGGAGAAACCATTCCTTTTAGACGCATAATTTCATCATGCTCTCTCCCTCACGGCAATGACCCAAACTGTCTTCAGAATCCGATTTTTTTTTATTAGGCGACATAGTGCCATCTCGTTTATTGTATGACGCGTAAAGAGACAGAAGTATGTTTTTGGGACATTTCGTAAATTGACCCAGCCAATCATAGGGCGTGGAAAAGAAAGCTTCCATTTAATACGTTAGATGTCACTCTTACCGCTGCCGGCTATCTCGCGGTGGATTTTAAATACATTAGAATAATACCAGTTGTTTTGATTTGCATAATATTATGTATGTTCTACTATTATCTTATAATTTTGTCTTTGACTAATTGACCCGAGAGAAGGACCGCCACTGCTTATGACCATATTGACGACCATCAACATGGTTTTAGATCCCAGATGTCAGTAACATCAAACCTCTTATGCATCTCAGATTTCTTATCACGAACTCTCGACAATGGTGGCCAGGTGGATGTTGCTTATTTTGACCTGGAAAAAGCATTCGACAAGGTTGACATCGACATTCTTCTTAATAAACTAGCTTCATTTGGTTTTTCCAAAAGACTACTCTGTTTTTTTGCTTCATATTTTCGTAATCGTAGACAGTTTGTTTATTATAAGGGATCCAGTTCTTTTGAATTCGTAGTTTTTTCTGGAGTTCCTCAGGGGTCTATCCTTGGACCACTTCTGTTTTTGATTTTTATTAACGATATTGGTTCAGTCATCTCACACTCGCTGTATTTACTATTTGCAGATGACTTGAAACTATATCGATCAATAAAAAATCTTCTTGACTGTATTCTCCTTCAACGTGACATTGACTGCGTCTCAAACTGGGCCAAAATAAATGGCTTGAACTTCAGTACACCCAAGTGCAATATCGTCTCGTATACAAGATCAAAGAAACCGCATGTATTTCAATATACAATTAATGAAATTATTCTCCAACACCTTAACCAAATCAAAGATCTAGGAATTATTTACGACAGCAAATTAACTTTTCACCAACACATCGATGATTTAATAAGCAGAGCATACAGGCTTCTCGGCTTCGTAATTAGAAACTCATATCCGTTTCGTAACACAAAAACACTGACGTTATTATATAACACACTAGTCCTGAGTGTACTTGAGTCAAATTCGATCGTCTGGGCCCCACACGAATTAACATACACTTTACGCATTGAAAGAGTCCATAAGAAATTTTTAAGGTTTTTATTCTCGCGGCTCTATGGACGTTACCCTTGGCTTTACCCATCGATTTATATATTAGGCATGACCAATTACCACTCCCTAGAGACACGTAGAGGTATTGCTTTGCTTAAATATTTTTTTCAAATAATCAACGGTCACTTATCTAATAATGAGATACTGGCCCAATTAAATTTTTTTGTACCAGAGTCTCACTCTCGAGGACGTCATCACAACCTCCTATATGGTAGAGCAAGCCGCACTAATTTATTTATGAACTCACCTGTGGGGAGAGCTACGTGCTTTTTGAATGAAGTGGATAAAAAAATAGATTTATTTTTTGTGTCCTATAGCGCATTTGTAAGATTTTTGGCATTGCATATACACTGCATAAATGGTACAATTATAACGTCTTAGGCTATATTGCCTGTAATTTGTTATAAATATATGTACAAATTGTGTAAAAAAATAAAAAAAATAAATAAATAAATAAATAATAGAAATAAAGGTCCAAAGCAACCAGAAAAAAACCGCATTCATTGTTTTGCATAACAGGGATATAGATCTATCATTGTCGTGCTCCAGTACGATGGAGATTGCTTTAATGGATTTTGCAATTGCACATATTACAGTCATGTCAACGCCTCATTGATGCAAATGTTAATTCCAGCCGAAAGGATTTGTTTAAAATGTTTTAAACAGGAATAGATTATCCGAAGCGACAAACCCGTGTTCGCAGTTCGAGGTCGCTTCATGGAAATATTTTTTTGCTTCCTCGATGCATTATGAAATGGACGCACTCGAGTGACAGATGCATAAGTAGGTACCTTCAATCAACCTCTTGCAAGCGGATGGAAGATAATAATTTTGATTAGTTTTTATCACAATACTTCATTTTACGTTTTCTTCTTTTTTATCGAGTAGATTTCTTGGTATTGGTACCTTGGTATAACAAACACCCCTGCCATAGGTTACTCCAAGTAGTTCGCTACATTTGGTTACTTAGCAGGGGTGCCCAGTGCCCAGGTTCATGGGATGAGGTTTTTCTAGGTCTTGGCGGCCAATGCGTTTGCCCACCTACTGCGTGGTGGGCCAGATTGGGTGAAATTGATTAAAGGAGACCTAACCTTGACCTCTTCCCTTGCACCTAGCAGTGGGAGGGATGGATTCATGAGTCTATCACTGCTAGAATCGACTCCCAGATTCCCATCCATTCCTCCAAACTTTTTCTTCTCAGAACTTCGTCTCCTTCCTTTTCCTAAAAAGACCCTCCACAGAGCACTCCCAAAAAAGACGCAGGCCCTGAAGGCCTATGTCTTTTTCCTCAGAGCCTCCAGTGCGAAGATAATGAAAAAAAAAGGTTTTTTGGTAATTTCTCGATTTCTTTGTATTCTATTGTTTTAACTAAACAAATAATGAAACCCTTATTTTATTTTGATTATTGAAATGGCCCTTCACTTGATCATGCCATGTCTTACTCGGGCACCCCCATCTCTACCATTCACAGAGGTGACATATATTCTCGCTCCTATCTTCATACATTTGCTCTACATCTCCATTACCCAAAGCATCTAACATCTAAGCGTATCTTTCTTAATCTTACTCATTCCACTCTCACATACGCCTCTGGGATCTCATTTCATTCAGTCTAGGACTTGTAAAATTCCCTGTACCTAAAATTCGAACGAACATTTCAGGCGGAATACAGTTTCATTGAGAGGGTCCGACGGAACTCTAAGCGGTAAGACCATAAAAATAGATGTGTTTTTTTGTATCTACAAGTGTTCTGTTGATTATTGCAAGTATTTCTTTTTGGGTTTACGCAAGTTTTTATTGCAAATCCTAGGTATAAACGATACCAGCGGGCAACACTACATAATATGAATTACTATTAGCTGGTACCCGGCACGCGTTGCTATGCCATTTAATAAATAAATTGTTTCTCCCTGCTTGTCCTTTTCCATTCATCCCGTTCCCTTTCCGTCTTCCCTTCCTCTCCCGCATCCCCTTCCCCTCTCGCGTTCCCATTCCACCTCCTCCACCATCCCTCTCCCCACTCCACTCCCCCTTTCCCCGTCCCGCGAACCCCCCCCCTCCCGAGTTCCCCTCCCCCCTCTCGTGTTCCCCTCTCCCCTTCCCCCTCCCGCGAACCTCCTACCCGAGTTCTCCCCCCCCCTCCCCCTCCGCATTCCATACATTCATACCTGGTTCAGTTTTCAAACAGCTCGCGTGCTACCAATTGCAATTTTTTAAGAAAATTTCTTAATCAAACATAGATATGAAAATAAATGTATTTTCATTTAATTAAATTGACACCACAAAGTGAATTTGCGATTATTAAAGAAATAAATGTTTTTATTTCATTGATTTTCACTGCAACCCAGAGGTTAAATCCCAGCATCCTTGTGATGCAAGATGTAAGCAAGTGATGTATCTCTGGAGATCTACTTTGATGCTAAATTTGCCATTCAATGCCTTGACAGTGTTTCCAACTGCAAGATTATGCAACAAAATAATACAGCAAACTACCAATATCAGTATATAAATCTAAAACAACAAAGATTTTACTTTTTATTTTTACTTTATAAGTAAAACCTCGAATTGTAATATTTAATTAAATGAAGACAACATAAGCGAAGCATTGAAAATCTGAAAACTTAAAAATCAGAAAAAGATATTGGCACCTCTGGGACTCGAACCCAGGACCTCTCGCTTTCCGGGCAAACCCAAGGTGGCGATATCCAGTTCGAGTCCCGGAGGTGCCTATATATTTTTTTTGATTTTTTAATTTGATTGAGTTTCACTTATATTGTCTTCATTTAATTAAATATTACAATTTGAGGATTTACTCATAAATTTAAAATAAAAATAAAAATACAAATTCATCCTAGACTTGCAGAAAAGTCAATAGATATCGCAAATTAAATAAAATGGATAAATATTTATCCAGAAACCATCCAGATAGTATTTGTTTCGGGTTTGAATATTGCAATAATACAGTAGCCAATAAAATATGCGTTAAGAAAATGAAGATAATGTGGGTGGTTCTTAGTTGAAGTACAATAAAGTTAAAAATGACCGATTTGCACGGACGTACAACCGTTTTGGTTATCGACACCTTGGCGCAGGGTAGCGCGTTTGCCCGGAAAGCGAGACGTCCTGGGTTCGAGTCCCAGAGGTTCCAATATCTTTTTCTGATTTTTCTGTTTTTGATTTTCGATTGAGTTTCGCTAATATTGTCTTCATTAAATTACAGATTTTTCTTACAAAATTGTATTATGTTAATCTTTCGAATCACACTACCTACTCATAACCATCCTCATTGAATATTATTTCAAATAAGATATCTGAATGTTCAATATGTTATGGTTTCATTATAAATTGCTGTGGGATCTTTCTCAATTTTACGTTAAAGCGCGACCTGATGATTATGGCATTTATCATTATGCTGATGTTGAACATCGATGGCTACCATCATCAGGTATTTATTGGGACAGGCGAATCATCTTGTTTATTGCTAACGAGATGCTAATTGTATCGTTTTCATCAAATTTATATGTTGTTTATCCTTCTGAATATTTATGACAAGGTCACGAAAGACGCCGGCCGCATTTTATGATAATGGTCCAATATTTACATATTTGGGATATTTGTTACGTCAAGCTTTATGATACGTGAAATATGTTATTTTATTGTGTTCACAATAATAAATTTAATTTTCGGTCAATAAACTGAAAACGTGTTGGTAATTTTTTTTTATCAAATTAATCGATCTGTCGACAAGTTTCGAATACAACTTCGTATAAATTATGTGTGATTATATTCATATTTTAATATCGGCTATATCTTATAGCGTTGTTTAACGAAAACGAAATCATGTGATTAGCAGATACTCTTGAAAAGCAAGGTCATGAAAACAATATGTTTTAAAACAAATTTATCATCAATAATAAATCATCGTCATGATCAAGATTTGCTGAATGAAAGTATCCATATTTGCACTTCAAAATGTCTGTTCCGCCCATATCTTGAATATCGCTGAAGGGCAACCACCGATCATCCATTTTTATCCAAGAAATAAGTCATTTTTTACAGTAACTCCACACAGGAGGCCTTGAGGAAAATAGTTTCATTCTAGGGTCTCTGTCATCTTTGGGGATGCTGTGGGAAGGGTTTTTTTAAAGGAAAGGATGAAGAGGAAGTTATGGGAAGGAATAAGGTATGAGGGGTGGGTAGGAATCTAGAGATCAAAGCGTCCATGAGAAAGACCAGCTGGAGAGGTCAAAGGGTTTCCCCACCGGCATCTCCCGATCCGACTCGCCAAGCAACTGACCTTAACAGACCTTGAACTAAGATCTGAACACACCTCACCCTATGATCTCGGGCACTCCTGCTAAGTCACCAAACGTAGTGAACCACTTAAGGTGAGGTGAAGTGTTGGATACCCAAAAAGTAGTTCCCGGAGCGGCGGTACCCTTAACCCTTCCGTCCCTTACCCGCCTTCCAAATTATCCTTACCATTTTCATCAGCGATTTTTAGGGTAGTCCTCTTTTACATAATTTTTTTTAGTTGTTTTTTGCATTAATTTGGTCATGTGATGTCTCTTGCGTGCATAAACACATCCCACGTTGCGTTACGTTTAGTTTCATGTGTTCTTCTCTATTTAAAGTTAATGAATAAAAAAAGTACAGTATAACACAGGTGTTTCCGAAGAAAATAAATGAGAGATAAAAAGCGGTATTCTAAAAGAGGGAGATTTTCTTATAAAAATACTGAATATCGAAGGTGTTACTATATCAACTACTTTGTAATTTATTGTTAAGTGTGGGAAAACACGCATCTAATAGCCATCGATAGCTTTTTCCCACTAAAAGGTGTGCGTTTAGATTTCATCGTGTGCTAATTAGATCTGCAATTGTGCACTGCATTACCTGACTTTAAATTGATTGAATTGAACAATGTTTCAGTTCTCAGACTAGATAAGTGATACGTACCTCAGTTCACTCATCACACATTACGTTCGATTGATTCAGAAAATGATGCAACACGCATTACACATTGTCTGATGGGAGTCTCATATATATTATTGATGAATGAGTACCTTCGAGATGACAGTTGAGAGTTTTCATTGGCCGTATCGTGTATGGATGCTTGATTCGTTAGCACCATACATCACCTCAAGTTGCATTGAAGTGGTATCATTGTATTAATTATTAGATCCATAGGCTCTAGTTCTGTGCTTGTTAATTGTACGAAGAACATTTCTAAGCCTTCTTCATCAGAGATCATAGACGAGGGCATGATTGGCTTATTTATCACCGAGTGTTTTGAAATTTGATTGATTTTGTAATGATGCCGCTTTTGTTTGAATGATTTGTAGGGTGTTCAATACGATTTGCCCGTGGGCAAACATGAAAAATAAACGCTATATCCACCGATTTAAATTGTGTCTCATGTTTTTAATACAAAATTAATGGTGATTGCTCTATCGAATCGTCGGTTTTAGAGCAAGGCAAAGATTTCAGCTTGAGTCTGCAGTCTGCAATCATCTAGTATTAGTTTATAATCCTTGTCGCTTATGAGTGCAGGATGTTTTGGAATGCAGGCTGACGCAACTCCACTCTGGGAGGTAGAGGAACAATGGGAGTCCCATAGTCGTGTTGCAACAGCCTCCCACGGACTGACTAGCAGCGAACACTAGAATAAAACAGTAACCGAGCACAATGTGAACATAAAACAACACACGCCATCAGAGTGTGAAACTGTAGCGCTGGTCTTGCGACAGTCCTGACACGCACTGGAATCAGCCGATCCAATAAACACTAAAAACAGATACCATCACGCCATCTACACTGAACAGCACCACTATGGGAGGCAGGGAAGAGGAATTCAAACATGTGGGGTTTGTTCATGAGATTCCTACGCTTCGTCTGCGCCATATCCTGGAATGCGTCATTTCACAAGATCAAGCAAGCCACTAAACTAAATTCGAACATAAACGAAGTAGAATCTCCACAACAACCTGAAAAACGATTTGTTTTACAATACGTACCCCCCAGCTGTTTTGTTGTTGTTGTTGACTGTTTGTTTTGTTAATTTAACTGCATTAGAAATAGTTGTAATTTCTTACAATATAATTCGATACCGTTTTTCGAATGAGTAGTCCACTAAATAAAAGTGGCCTTCGGTAATAATATCTACCTGAATAAAACGTAATAATTTTTTTTTCGTCTTTTTACAAGAATGGCCTTACTGTAAATTGACAATTGACGCAAGGATATACCTGTGACTTGCATAATGATTTATGTTACCCAATGTGACGTTCCAGAATTGTCAATGTCATGAATCTGTAGAAATAAAATTCACTTTTACTAATATTCAAATACTAACTTGTCTCCGTGGTATTTCACCTGCAGTTGTTATTCATTACCTGCAGTTTTTTCCCTATATTTTAGTCTGATTACCTATTTCATCTTCAAATGTCCCAATAATGTGTTTATTCAGTAATTCTCTTGCAAATATTGTTTTCTAAAGTAGTTTGAGGTAACCTACTAATCTTCATCCATTGTCGATACGAGTACACTTTAATTAGAAAATCATTCCACTGGCAACTTCAGCACATATTTGTACAAAAAATGATAATATCGACGTAATCAAGTAGATAAAATACGATCATGTCTAAATAGAGGCGAACGACATGCGCAATATATAGAACTTAAAAACGTTACTTTGCCTTTTTATTTTAATAAAATTAATCACTTTGTAAACACCAGTTTTTGGTGTTATGATTTTATTATGTGTAGTGGTACTGTACTTCAACAGATGTAACGATATCACGGTGTAGGTAGTTAGTTATACATGGTTTTGAGGTGTCTCAACAGATGTCAGCTAAGTACTACCTTAGTAGTAGACTGGAAACTATGGAAATAGCTCATGATGTATGCCAGCTGGGCATCTTCAGTGTATAATCCTCTTGCTTCAGAATTCTACACAGCATCCATTTGAACGGACGTTTGGTCCAGTTAAAAATTCATTGTAAACAACACGAAAATGTAAAAGAAGTAACTTATAATCTCGAAGAACCTCGATCTTTATTGGAGATTCCCGAATACATATCAAGTAATCCCAATCACTGGGATTGAAGAAAATATTAAATTCTCACAATCCCAAGTGATTTATATTCACAAAATTAAAATGATGCCACAAAGTGAAAATGCAATTTTTGGAGAATTTACTTTTTAATTTAACAATTTACTTAGTGTGTGACACGCTCCTACACAGACTCTTTGGTTTATTATTTAACTACTTGCACTCTGCAAACGACGTTTAACAAATCGCTGACACCGGGTAAAAAGTTCACACACATGATTGACTCAAACCTGTAATTGGGTCATTGATTCAATTCCATTAACTATTCTCTTGAGATCATGTATTTATGCGAGTGATCCATTATGTTATTTGCATGGCATTGTATACGGTCTGAAAAGGGCGGCTATTATCATTGCGATACATTTTATACGAATTCATGATATTATTGTGTATTATGATGGCATTCATCGTGGACAGGCGCCCAATCTGTTATGGGTTATGGGCTACGAGATCGATCTTGGTCTTCGAGCACCATTCACGTTACGTCAGGCCTTAACAATTTTATTGATTGATCGATACTAAGTAGGCATTTCATTTCTTGTCGATATAACTGTATCATGCGTAATATTTTGCAAAGATCGCAATAATGATGGTAATTTAATATATAAGATAAGACTATTTATTTCAAGCATAACTACAGATAAATGTTTGCCTTTTACAATTCTTGTTTGTCATGGAGTGGGACACATTGTTATTTAGTGATTTATTTTTATTTTTATTGTAATACAAATAATATTGGTTACATTTTTAAATACATATATTTTCCAAAATATTATTATATTTAAGGTCATCATTTGTCATGTACTTATACCTTATCAGAAAAGAGGAGCTCTTGTGCCTGATGAGGGTGTCTCGATTCTACTTGTTCTTTACACAATTTTTATCTCACATAGTTCTACGTCATTTTTTGAGGCGGGTATTGGTACCGCCGCCCCGGAACCATTTATTGCATAACACCCCTATCGTAGATCACCCCAAGTGGTTTGCTACGTTTGGTGACTTAGCAGGGGTGCCCGGGTTCATGGGGTGAGGTTTTAACGGGATTTGGCGGCCCACCAACTGCAACAGGTTGCACAAGGATAGACTGGTTGAGGGAGACCTTTTGACCTCTCCAGCAGAACAACGCCCTGCACCGCAGTGGTGGATTCATGCGGCCGTCACTCCCGGACACACTGAACCCCAGATTCCTAACCGCGCTTACATATTTTCCTTCCTAGACTTTCACCTCCCTCCTTTCCTAAAAGTACCCAATGCACAGCATCCCCAAAATTGATATAGGCCCGAAGGGAATTACTTTTCTCGGGGTCTCCTATGTGGAGCTAATACAAAAAAATTATCTTTAAAAGGTATTCTGGGTGAGGAAAAAAATTGTAACTACTAAACTTTACAAAATTGCATGTTTTACCAGCATCCAATAACTTTGAGAATGACAGCAGTTCTTACCTACTTATTTAGTTACGTCATGCTTGTAAAATATTTCTTCGTGGATGTTTTGTCATTAAATTACCACAATAGGCATACTAAATGCACTCGCGTATTTACGCCCTTAAGGCTTTTACATAAAACAAGTCTTCATAAACAACATTAGTGCATTAAACATTATGTTACATAATAATAATAGAGATAATCATATATTTAATCCCAGCTACATACGTGAATGGGATATGCAATTCAATTTATCTATATTGGCACTGTAGCGAACAATAAAATATTAAATATTGTAGACGAAAATAAGTAAAAGCATATCTACACTTAATTCTTATATAGCAGTATTTTCAAATGTTACTATTGTTCAAATACGTGGGACAGTATGTCAACATTAAAAAATGGACTAGATAAATTTCTAAATTTGAACATTTGTGTAAACGACGAAATATGTTTGTTCATATGAAGCAGATACTTTGTGATGTGACATTAAAATTTAAAATTAAACAATAATTATGTAAACACCACTCTTATTTTCTATACTTTATGCCGACCGGGTTTCACTCCCACCGTAGCTTCTTCAGGGCAGTATAATCTACAAAAATTAAGTTACATGTGTTGTAGATAACATATGTTTTGAAACAACATGGGCTTGACTCCTCAAGTGGAGGAAGAAGTAGGCGTAAGTGTAGATGGAGAATTAGGAATATAGGGTTATACTGCCCTGAAGAAGCTACGGCGGTAGCGAAACCCGGTCGGCGTAAAGCATAGAAAATTAAAGTGATGTTTACAAAGTTATTGTTTTATTTTAAATTAAAAGACGAAATATGTACCAACTTCTTTAATAACCGCAAATTCACTTCGTGGTACCATTTTACTTAAACGAAAATAAATCACCCTGTGAACACCATGTATTTAATTAAAATTATCAATATGGTTTGAAACTAATAGTTTCTTTGTCAGAATAAAAATAAAATTCAGTTAAAAACCATACATGCATACACTTGTAATGGACCATACATACTAAGAACGAAATGAGACGAAATGGTGTTTACGGGAATTAGGTGATAATATGTGTAAGAAAAAAAAGGTATGCAAGAAAAAGGGATGACCAATCACTTACCACTATAGATATCTCTGCAAAGGAGCACACAACACAACCGCAGTTATATAGTTCCACCGCGATACCTCGAGATAATTATCGCCACAATAAAACGGAGAAAATAATGAGTACAAAACGCTATTTATTGTGTACTCCCAAAAGATGGAAAATTTCCTTCTTTTTTAATAAAAAAGGAGATTGCGTGTACGAAAAACCTGTACAATTTGCTACCAGGGTGGTTCCAAAATTTCTGTTCTCAAAAAAAAATTTTTTTTCGAAACATGCTGATATTTTTTTATTATATAAGTGTTTTTCACAAAGTGATTTGTTTTCATTTGATTGAAGAAATATGGATTTTGAAGGAACTAGAAACCAAGCCAAATCTCTGAAAACTGTAAGTTTCCAGTAAACAGGTTATAAATATATGTAACACTTTCATAATGCTCATAACTCACCGTTTGAGTTTTTATTGCGTAACTTATTTCTGCAAAGCGACGTCAGTCACCAAATCAATTAAAATCGCTTTTAAGAACACTTAATTAAGAATCAATTGCTCTAGTATTTTTCCGGTTTTCTTTTAAGGAGGGGAGGAATGCATGGGAAACATTTAACACAAATACCTACAAGAGTTCAAATACATGTCCCGTTTTTATATGTATTTACAGTAAGTCTACTTATTCATCTTCTTCATTGCCTTTGGTGGTGGAATATTGACCTCTTCTTTGAATATTGAAGATTCTTCTTAAAGTCTTCAGTAACGCTAATGTTTGATAAAGCCAAGAGTTATAAGTGTTATAACGTCAGCATGATCATATAGAATTGCCTCATTTGTTTTAAATTAGCTCCGCACAAGGCCCCGAGGAAATAATTCCCCTCAGAGCCTATTTGTGGAGGGTCTTTAAAAGATGATTTCTTTGAAGGAAAAAGGTGTGAAGGGTGGGTAGGAATCTCGGGGTCTGAGTCTCCAGTCTCTCCCGATCCGGGGTGCCACGCAACTGGTGGGCAGATGCCTCCACCGCTAAGACCCGGCAAACCTCATCCCATGAATCCGAGCACCTCTGCTAAGTCACCAAACGTAGCGAATCACTTGGGGCGATCGATGGCAGAGGTATTGGTTATCCAATAAATGGTTCCTGGGGAGCTGTACCCTTATCCGCCTTCTAAATTGAAAACCTTTTTACTCCACGCTAGAAATTTTTGTCCAACATCTATGTCAATATATTATTTTTTTATGATTTATTTAAAATACGACGTTGCTAAAAAAATGTGATAAAAGGTCTAAAATATAGCGAATTGAATTTACAACGCTGTTGACACTATGTAATTTTTAAGACATTTTAAATAATGGTTTTCACATACATATTTTTGAATTACATCCCCATTTTCACTTAAGTTCGTTGAATTCGCTTTATATTAATTTATGCTTTTACTTTTTATGTATAAAAACAAAACCATTAAATTTATTTAAACAAACAAAAAGGAAGCATTTTTATGGTCACGCTGTGTTTTATTAAACTGGTTTTTATGGCATCGTTAAAAAATTCTGACTACCTGTGACAAACTAGTTCTTTCTTAAAAAGAAATATAATCTACAAAATACATTTTATAGAATTCCCACACATGTCAGGTCTGCAATATAAAACAAGATTAATGACATTTAGTAAAGTGCACGAGAATAGAGCAGAAAATAGGCATTGTTTTTCCAGCATTTTGTTACCCAATGTGACAAATTAACTCGAGGTGGCCATCTAATGCCATCTCAGAATGAGGTTAAGCCTAAATCACCTACTGTTTCATGTCTGTTTTCTCTGTTTGATATTAATTTATCATATTTCTACGACTTTTCGTTATTTATTAACACATAAAGTGTACGAAAATGCATTTTAAACATTGAATAAATTTGGCTTTAAATTATTTTGCAATGTTTTCCAACCATTCTACACACAGTTAGAATACAATAATTCTAAAACATTTTTCTGCGGTTTGAATATTTTCAGCAAAAAAATATGTTAAAGCAAGAAGAGAGGAGGCTACGAAAAGATAAATTTATAACTATTTATGCAGGAAGAGTATTTAAACCCCCGCATTTCAAATTTCTGTTTTATAACATATTTCTCTTCACTTTATGGTTGTAAAATATATGTAGGTACATGTTATTTTAGAAGATAAAATCTATACATTTGCACGCTGCATTGGTAATTACATAAAATGTCTATGGTACAAAAAAAATCACAAATTATCCTCCAAAAATTATTTTAAACACGTTTTTTACGTTATTTTACAAGGTAAAAATGTATGAAAATTTGCAGTGTTTCTTTAAATGCTATTTAAGACCTTTTAGACTATATTTGTTCTCTATTTTAAACGAATCGTGTTTGATTTTAAAAAAATCATTTTCGCTTAATTATTATTATTTTTAATATTAGCGCGCTCCCTCTAACATTCGTATTTACATATTAATAATATCTTCCCTTTGTCTTTTTTTTGAACGCTTAAGCTGGTGAAACCAGTTTATTCATTTTATATTGGTAGAGATACTATTTGTAAAGGTTCTCATTTAATTAGAATTAGAGGGTAGTTCGTTCTAAAAAATTGTTGTTAGTATTGTGAAAAGTAGCCTATTAACCAAATTTTATGTAAATCTTGCCATGTACATATAGTTAATGTAATAACAAAATATGCGAAAGAAGAAGACTCCATTGATAGCCCATTCCTCTTGGAAACCTATGGCTTATACGTGCTTGAAAACTTCAGGGTAGTCGTCACTATGTCACTATATAATAATAATAATAATTGGACAATTTGTAGAGCGCCGTTTTTGTGAAAAATCACCTCAAGGGCGCTTAATCACCTCAAGGGCGCTTGACAATATACTGGTTCAAGATGTCACACGGCTGAACAGATGTTTTAATACAGAGGCATGTGTTATTGACAAGAGGAATGATGTTATTGAATGAAATTTGTTAAAGATATATTTAATTACTCTTCAAATAATCGTCAAACTTTGTAAGCCTCTCTTCCCAAATGTAAGGATGTTAAAATAAGTAATCTTATTCTGTAAATGGATGAATACATTTTAACAACTAAAAATATTTCCAGTGGTTTCGAGCTGTGGAAAAAGACACCACGTTCGGGGAGAATATCATGATTAAAAAGTACAATATTGTATTGTAATAAATAAAGTCATCTACAAATACATTGCAAATGTTGAATCAGATTCATAAAGTTAATACAGTTTCTTCAAATACCTGATTTATAACATGACGATTTATGCAAAAACGAATTCCTTTGATTGTGGTCTTCATATTTGCCTTATCCCTACGTTGATTCACTTTTATATCCATTTCCATCATGACCGGTCGTAGACTAGATCACCTTAACAGATGACAGGCATTTCAAATTCAAACTACTTTTATGGTAGTCGTAATAATTGTCTACAATCCTGTTGTTTATCGTCGGATGCTACCGTAAAAAAGCAATAGAAAACCTCTATGTGACGGGAAATAGATCACTGACGAACCTGTCAATATAAAAGGTATCTTTTTTTATATATAACTGCAGGTTTTCAATGAAAAAACCCAAGAGTAAATACTCATTTGGATTTATTGCATTCCGAAAAACAATAACCACATCCGCAAAACCTGTCTGTCAAAACCAAGCAATAATCGTTATGCTTAACAATGATGAAATTGTCTGTAAAAACTCGATGAGTCTTCTCTAAACTGATGGTTTTTTAGGCGATTGGTGGTCAGTTATAATATTTAGAAGACTCCGAGAAGATTAAAGAATTAAACAGAATTCTAAAAAGTCGTAAGTTAGCCGTTTATTAATTTGCAGTTGGCTTTGATGTGGGTAGTGTACGAAGGAGTGGCGAAATCGGCCACTTGCGGAACACTTGGCGTAAAAATCATATTTGAAATGGAGCCATAAGTTATGGGAAACGGAGCGAAATGCGCGGGAAAATCTTCACAATAGGACCAAGGCCTAGTTGCGACAGTTCCTTGCAATTCATAGGCAAAACATGAAAAATGAAAATCGCATAATGGAAGCCGACAGAAGAAAAATTGACGTTTTGACAGCGGAATTTTATTGGGAATGACTTTTTGTCCGCTTCCCATAGTTTGCCGGCTTACCTTGGCGGTCAGATGAAATATTCCACGGTAAAGTTATGATTTGTATCATTATCTTTGGAAGATTTTTAATCACAGTTACTTCTGGTGTGGTTCATTGTTAACTGGCTGATGGTCACATTGTGTGTTCTGTCAAAGATTGCAACCTTCATTGATATTCTAACATAGTAAAAAAATAACATTTTGTGTAATCTGAGTGATACTAATTTGGTAATTGAACAATTCTGATCTAACATAATGATATGTTTCGTAATGATATTATCGTTACAGTTTGGAAGGGATGATTATTAAGTGCTTTCACTGTTATCAATTTTAAAAATTAATATTTTTGTCGCTTAAAGTTGAATGTTAAGTTCTCAATTTTAGTCCTGAATGCTTTGTTATATATTTAATATGGCTGAGTAATAGAAAACACTGTTATTATAATTAAGACTTTTATTGAGTAGGTGATCACACCATTGACGTTACTTCCAGAGTGACCATAGATGACAATTATTATAAGAAGTAGTTCATCACTAGTGATGTGCAACATATAACAATGGTGATGTGACAATGAATTTTTGATTTCATTGAAATCTTTTAATTTTTGGCGGTGGACTGAAAAACACACCGAATAATTTAATACGTTTTTCATCACTATAGATTCTGCTACTTTGGTTGTTGTTTTGTGAGTTTGAAGCATATCTGTTATCTGATATGTGCATCATATTACATCCTTATTGAAATTTGATACTCAGGCTCGAGGACACCCAACAACCTTTCTCAAGATGCTGAAATAATCGGGTTTCTTGTTAACTCCTTTAAGACCATATCAGTAATAATTTATAAAGTAACTTTTTTACGGCGATTTTGTGTCTAAGTTCTATTTATAAAATTTCGTAACAAAATGAGAAGAACCTGCATCACATTAAATGCATAAAACGAGAAAAATTTTAACGATTGTTCAATTGGCATTTATCACAGTACCCACGATCCAGATTCTGTAAGTTTTCAGCACAATAACACTCGGCCAATAAAAACCATCAAGAGTATAGTAATTTGAGATCTCAGTGTTGAAAGAACACTTGAATTGTTAGTCTCGAACGTCTGATCGGGTACTTATGAAACCTTCGTTTTAACAAAGTGTCAAAAAGCTTAGTGAAATAGTTAACCGCCTCTGTACATTATGCATTCCCGCCTTCGTACAGTCATAGATAATGAGGATCGGCCATTATCACCTATTGTCAAATTATATACGGCTGTATTGCAGCGCGGTTCTATTGTCTATGGCGTAATGTGTGTGCTTTTTTCCTCTTGCATATTATCACTGTTTGCATTTCGCACAAGATAAAGCCGGGTACTGGGTCGATTAAAGTGCACATTAAAATAGCGAACAATTGTCTCGATGACGGAATGCTTCTACTCGGAGGACTCACTTCGCACTGGAGAAGTCGCTAGTCAGGTGACTCATAAGAACGAAAGTAATTGGAGCATTAAAAATAAAGGACTTATCAAATTTGTTTATGGAATGACCTCTGAAATCTGGAAAAGATAGAAATTCGTCTGATTATTATTTGTGTTTGTTTAATTTACATACACAAACATACACAAAAAAAATATCACAGCATGGATCAAAAATCAAGATATTCACTTTATACAAAATTTCCTAATCCCTAACCAAACATAACAAAACTATAAAAAAAGTAAAATTAAAAAACATTTCTTTCAAGAATTTACCAACTATTCATATATACATATATATTTATATATACTTTATTTATATAAATATTTTTTTTTCTTCTAAATAATCCATTACCATTAAAATGTAAAAAAAAAACCAACTTTCTACTACAACACATAAATACCTGTACTTGTCACACTGAATCATAAACACGTAAACACCTCAGCACAGGTTCTCCTAGTGAGGTGTTCACGTAACATACAACATTATTATAAACCAACAGTTTCACCTTCTCAAACCTACCTTACACTCAACATAATAAAATGTAATATTAATATGTAAAAATGTTTTCAAAATATATTATCTTAAAATATTATTATATAGAAGTTAAAAACTGTAATATATAGAAATAAATAAATAAAAAATAAAATAAATAAATTTGGGTAATAGAAGACCCAGGGATTATTGGCAAAGCGATAAGCAAAAAAAAATTATATCCAGACATTTCTATAACAGCATCTGAGTTTCAATGGTTTATTTAGGCTGTTTGAATGGGTTAAAGTAGAATTCCAGTGCAAAAAATTTTGTCTCATAAAACACCTCAGAAGCTCGCCGAAAAATATTTTTAGATAAATATTTTTTTCAGTTAATCTCTTGTACTATACTCAATTAGCCTATGTTAAAAGAGGTTAACTTATATTTCTCAAACAAGTATACTCGTGGGAGATTCCATGCACTTTTTTATGCTCCGAAAGCGAGGACTTTTGCCTACCGGAACGCGCTAATAAACAGGGTCACTCAACTGCTTAATGATTCTGCATTGACTATCGATATTTTCAATATCACTTACAGATAGTTCAGCAAGTATCTTTTGATTTATCACACAAGTAAAACTGCCTTGTCTTTTTATTTTATAATCTCCTCAGTAATATATTGGTATATAACCGTTTTACGGAGAACATGAAAAAAATAGTGTTTTTTTTCCAGAAAGTATGCAATATTAGATATATATATTTATTAGAATATACAATACATAATATTAGTGAAAATAATACCTAATTTTAAAAAAATCTATAAAAAATTTAAGAAATAATTAAATAAAAAGAGAGAAGAGATTAAATTAGTAAAATGAACCCAATCACAAAAAACAAAACATACTGTTCTAATTGAACTAAATACGCAAGGCGGAATTGTAGTAATTTTTTACTCCGGATTTATGATAAAAATATTTATAATTACACAAATATGTCCGACTTTCTAAAAAGCATTTTCCAGTCCCTACTTTGAGAAGCACTGCAAATTGATTCATCTGTAATATCAAACCTGTTCTGAAAAAGATTCATAAATTCTTAATAATTATTAGGCAACCAAAATATTCAACGAATTTATTGACCGTTTGGCATTTAGACCACATATTCATCATTTCATTTCCTATCGATGACGTTCCATGCATCAAAAAAGGCCCTAGGACAACTTCTTCTTTCAAATACTCTTCACAAAAAAAATGTTTAATTCTCTGATGCTATCTTCGTTCCGCCCACGGATGGCATATTAATTGTTTCATCCTTGATCTGTCAGAAGACCAGTCAAGCTTTCTGTCCATTACCTAAAATAGTTGAAACTGCAGTCCAGATCATAAGATTTGGACTTATGAAACGTAAATTGTTTATTTTCCATACCCACCCACCTCATTAGCATTGTCAGAGAAATAACAGCGTTGAACGCAGAGCTGCATCAAGGTAAACCAACAGACATGTAATAATCGAAGGTCGCAAGAATTGTGAAAAAATGAATAATAACGTGAAAGTCAAATAGCATTAAAAATACCTTTTGAGCATGCTTGTCAAAACTTTGTTGGACCACTTATAAATTACTTTGATTTATTTTTTGGGTATTATGCCATATTAAGCTACCTCCTTATTTAGCCAACGTTTCGGACAACATTGCAGTGTCCATCATCCTTGCAGTTTCCTTCATCAACCATTTAAAAGTAAACAATAATACCAGCTCGTAGAGCTCGTAGCATCTACATACGTAAGCACAAACTTCACCACAATCTTAGATTACACATCTACCCTGATGATTAACACTGCAATGCTGTACAAAACGTTGGCTAAAGACGAAGATAGGGCAACACGGCATAATAGCCAACAATAAATCACTATTTTGGTCGTGAAAATCTCAAATCGTATCTCACTTACAAATTGTGAATCGAAAGCATTATTGTAATCGAAAGTCTCGTCGATCGTCGATACTGGATGTAAACATAGAAAAAGATACATTCATTTGTTAGGTAGTAGGTTTAGTATAAATTAATAATATTGTTTCTAGTCTCCATTCTCCAATGAGAGGTGCTAAAGAAGAAGAAAAATTATATGTTTTACCTTTTACCCGTTCCGGAAATAATTTTACAAAACACATCGAAGTATTTTTTCCGGCTCTGACTGAGCTGTGTAAACAGTAAACACACCGTACTATTTAAATCAAAAGATCGGTACCTTCGTGCTCCGATTATCATAATTAATTATGTATTTCAGTGTTGAATACTTTAATACTTACGATTATGTTGGCACTGTAATCGTAAATTATTGACTTCACATTAAATACGGATCAGTTTCAATTTAGCGGCATTAATTCTGTAGACCCAGTAACCAGTTTGTTAATAATACATGCATACATTCCGACTTAAATAAGGCTTTAATCAATAACTATTATTATTAACTTCACCGGATCAGGGCGTTTCCATTTATACAAAAATATACACTTTTTATCAATTTCCGGTGGATGATCATTCGATTGCTAATCGAAACAGTAAGGATGCAATTACAATCTCCATAAGCTACTCAGTCTGAGTGCTCTTCAGTATAAATACTGATTACGGCCATAAATGGTAAGCATAATTCGTGTTCTGTAATTTTTACTGCTATTAAAATATTTATTTAATTACGCAGGTATCTTCCTGAATTATTAGTTGATGAAAGGTTCCAGTTTTATTAAATAAACAGTTAATTATTTAAATGGTATCTTTCTTTTTTGAAACTGGTTATTAATTAGATATAAATGAAAAAATATAATCCGGCACATTAACTAATATGCAACCATTTTTTGTTCATTTTAGCGTAGCATCCATCATTTCAATCCAATTCATGTACCTACCAAATGTTTGTTTCAAATACTTAATTCAGTTTTTGGAGTGAAAACTTCTTTACAACCGTTGTGATTTGAAATTCGATGAAACTGAAGATCATGACATCTATAGAAAATGTCAATATGGGAAAAGGTGCACTGGAATTCGACGACAAAAATATGGAAAAATCTATCCTTCACATTGATAAAAAAAAGTGCTTCGTAGTCTCCCAATTCTTGTCTACTTTAGGAGGTTTTACTTCTACCGCGTATGAATTGCACACATTGTATTATTTTGTTGTTGTTTACTTTGAACAAATACATATATAATTATTTTTCTCCATATTACGGGCAACTACCCTTTTAATTGGAAACAATCATTCTAAGAATTGGTTTGTAACCTGGATAGCGTCTCGGATATATCCGAATTTATTTTTATGGAACAATTGACTTTTACGAAAGTCTAAATGAATATTCAATTTTTATAAGAAAAACTTTCTTGTTATACTTTTTTGAAGGTTATATTCCCATCAGTGAAATATATCATATTATAATAAGTTAACAATAATAATCTAAACGAAAATATGCAAGAGAACAAGACCCAGAAAAACAGAAAAAGACAATGGTTGCAACTGGGACCCGAACCCAGACCTCTTGCGACCATTGTCTTTTTCTGTTTTTCTGTGTCTTGTTCTCTTTCATATTTTCGTTTAGATTATTATTGTTAAAATATATATATTTATATATATATTATTTTTAAACTTAAATGAAGTTTTATCACAACTTTAATGACGTTGGCTTTGTTTTCTTTACTTATACTGTCATCAACTATTGTACCTATAACATCGCATTTATTGATTGATATTGATCTGAACTTGGTGGATTTAGAACCAATTTTAATCTTATTTGCAAAGTTCTGAAAGATAGTTCACTATGGTCCTAATGTCCCGAACAGTGCTTCGAAAGCGAACAGGGAAAATAAAACAATGTAACAAGTAATTCCCGAACCCGCTAAAAGCATAAACATATTATAAACGTCGCTATTTTCAAAGTTCTAAAAATATTTACAGTTAAGCCGGCGGCGCTCAAATAGACTATTGCACTTAGTAAAAGCCGGGGATTTGTGTAACGTTTGTTTTTAGCAGATATTATTTGTTTAAACAAACACTGTTTTAACACAGCACATCTGACTCGACACACGGCATCGCTTCTGTAAAGGAAGACAATGAATATTCTGTTCCTACACAAGTTGACCCCGCAACCTCTTGTTGCAGAATGTCGGCAGCCACTTTGAAACTGTTTGATGAGCTCCCTGAGAAAATATTACGTATGAAGTGATGCTCTTCTTGTCTTGGAAACAACTTTGGAATATTGGTAATCTCTGACATGAAATATTTCCAATGGATCATTCTCAATAGTTGTTATGTTGGTTAAAGTGCAAGGTGGTGAATTAAATTCAAATTCAAAAAATATTTCTTGCACAAAATACAGAAAGTACAAAAGGTAAAACTTATAGGTACATCCTATTTCTTCCAGCTAACCCAACAAATACATGTTATTTTATATAACCCAACAATTACATGTTACATATATGCAAATAAAAAAACAGAGTTATTTAATTTATAGTTTAATGATATTTGTTTGAAAGGAATGGTTTTAGTGACAATCTAAATTTGAGTATATCTTTTATATATTTAATGTAACGTGGATGGTTGTTATATGCTTTAACGGCCATGGAATAGGGTCCTTTTTGAAACATAGTTTTGTATGCTTTCGGTTCTAATAAGTTTTCACTCAGATGATCGAACTGACAGACATAACTACATTATATATATATATTCAGTAACTATCAGAAGTTCAAGATTTTTAAATATGGGTCTACTTGAATCCAGATGATCAGAGTTTGTTATTTTTTGTAGGTATCTCACAAGGCAATTTTAAGTTAAATTAACTACCTACTAAATAATATATTATAATGTATATGTCGTTGTTTTCTAAGCCAACTTAAAAGATTTATAGTTTAGGAGAATTTTCAGATCAGTGTTGTGAACTATGTCCAGCGATTGTTCAATTTGTCCATTGGCATTTGCTATTATTTTACTCGTATTTTTCTGCTTCCTTTTGGCGTGTGCGTGTACTGATTACTATGTTTTATGGCCATAATATTATTATTAATGTGGTTACCTTTTGCAAGTGTCGAGTATAAACTGTTAAACTACAATAAATAACACGAAGACCTTTGTAATTTGATAAGGTGAATGCAAAAAACTGCAAGTTTTTCGCGTAGACGTAAACCATTTAGGTGTGAAATATGGAGACGTCTATCTTGATTTAAGAATTACTGGCGTCAATAAAAAACTCATATTATTTAAATCTTTTGTTCCTGCCGCTTTGAATTTGGTTGCAATATCTCTTTCGGTTGTAAGCGCTATTTTTGAGAAAGTGAGAGAAGTTACAAGCCACCAGATCACACAGTGAAGCAGGCAATGTTTATGAAGTTTCACCGACAGTCATCCAGAGGAAGACCAAAATATCTCCTGGATGACTCTATGCTCCAAAATATTACAGAGAAACGGCCTAGACGAAAGCGATACCCAGATCCGAAGAAGTTACAACCTGAGAACCAGAAGAGCCGACCCCAACAGCCTACCTAGGCAATGAGTTGAGACAGTGCAAGGAAGAAGAGAGAAGTTACAACGGAGCTACCAACGATATAGACATAAATAATACACCGCGTACGTTATTTATTATTAAAAACGGGGGTTAGTCTAGTAGGATTAGACGTCAGAACAAAAATATTTTAAGTCAAACTGATAAACAAATCACTCCATTAGTCCCTATTCAAATTTGCCCATAGAGAAAGTTTGCAGTCAGAGACAAAGAATTATAATTATGTGGTATCCATCTACAAACTTAATAATTCAGCTTCTCTGGACAAAGCAAACCTTTCATATTTTATATTATTATTTATAATTAATGAATACACATCTAAATCATAAAAAAACAATGAAGCAACATCACTGATCATATTCATCTCCGACATTGTTCAAACGGAAAGTTGTTTCCCGAACCGTCGTTGTTAACATTGTAATGTTACACATCAATTATTATTTTACCGTTTTCGCCACGCGACCCGACTGTGCCCCACAGTGTGGTCCAAATAAAGCACACAACAATAAATTTCATCTATTATTTTTATTTTGGTTACGTCCAGTTTCACTACGAAAATGCATCGTTAATTTCTATTTTCTGTGAATGATCTAGGGAGAGATTTATATTGCTTAGGGCACGCGATAATAATGAAATATTGTGACGATGTTTTCCATTCATGTTATAAAGAATAATTTGTTTATAAATGTTTTTACTTTTAAGTAGAAATAAGAAATGATAAGTAAATTTTTAAATTCTGTTTAATTTAAAATTATAATTCTGTTTGGATGTGTTTTGAGATTTTTACAGCCAAAAGTATCATTATGATTTGTGTTTGGGTATCACACCGTGTTGCGCTACCTCCTTCTTTAGCCAACATTTCGGACAGCGTCACAGTGACCACCGTGGTATGTGATCCACACATATACCCTCATGATGGATACTGTAACGCTACCGGTAGCGCAAACGGCATAATACCCCAAAAACCAATATAATTCTTCAAAATATTATTCTTGTTATTTTTAACACTGTTTCATCCTTTGAAATGCTTATCAAAGTGTGACGTGTCTATAGGTATATCAAATTTATCACGCGCTGGTTTGAATAAAGTTATGCGCAGTAAAATTTTCAGAATTCTTTTACGTCATTATTTTTATTTAATTTTTTATGATTCATTAACAAAGCGTTCATGTATTTATATACAAATACATTTTTTGTATAAACTAACTCACTAGACTGAGCCTGTTCCGAGTGTAAATTATTTTTAAATTCTTTTAAATTGTTGTGATTTTTAATTATATAAGCTCTTGAAAAACAACCAGAAGTAAAAATATATGTACTTATAGAAAATTAAGTATTTTTTCCTTTTTTGAAATAAAATATTTTAAACTTATTTTATTTTCCAAAATGTATTAATTTAAAGTCTGTTTCCTCGGTTTGTATGAATATTGATAGTAACTCCCCAGAGGATTTTTTTTTTTAGAATGAAAATTGGAAAATTGAAGCTTTAATTTACTTCATATCACCATATAGACAATATCCATGAAAAGAAACATGTTGTTTTTCGGTTAAACTAAGGAATCGAATCGCAACCTTCCTACATAAAATCACATCATTAGACTCTAGAAGGCCGTTCAACAATCGGTCTTATTCTTTGCAAAATCATTTGCAATTTTATGGGTTTTTTAGGGATCAATTTTATTCAGATCACCTTGTGAACGAGCGCACGTTTCACGTTCACCACATTAAAGAGTTGATTGTTTAGTAAAAGACGTGGCGCAACTAAACGTTATGATATATGATGCGAGCTCAGAGCGAACATCACTGGCTCATCTCAAAAAATGCTTGAATGCCGGCGATAAATCATAGGAATCCCCTTTTGTGAAACTGGCCTAATTTTTTCATGAAATTATGCTGTTTCGGAAAGTACGCAGTGGTTTAATCACAGCTGATTCCCCGACTGTTGGCCCTCTGGCGTACTTATATACAATATGCAGTCGGTTTACCTACTTAAACAAAATATAACTAATTTTCTACGAAGGGGTGTGAAGAAAGGATGTACCGCCGAATAAAAAAAGTATAAAACATTTTCTCATTCAAATAAATAAAAGAAAAAACAACTTCTCTAAATACATTATTTACACACTTATAGGAAAAAAAAACGACACTGTAAATAAATTCGTTTGATATTCACACCAACTTCTTAGAGGGAATAACTAGACAAAACCGGAAATATGTCATTTTTAAATAAAATTTTACCCGTATTGACTCTTTTCCACAAAAAAGTATAAATTGGTTTCGAAAGATTGTTCTTTTATCTGGTAAAGTTATGAAAAAATATGTTTATTTTTAGCATAATAAGGTTACACCGTAGGTCGTTGGCAGATTTGTTAAATTTTCAAACAAAATTTTGTATTATACAACACACATTTCAAATCATATAATCATGCAGTAAAATATATCAATAAATTATCTGGGAAAGCTATGTTTCAAAATTTTAATTATATTAAACATCATCATTTTTTTGTGACGAAAATACTATTAAATACTAATACTACTGTCTATTTTTTTACGGTCTTACAAACTAATATATTTAAGATTTTTTTACATTCCTATTTTGCTTAGATATTATTGAAAAATTATAAATATTTATGATAAAAAAATAATTACAAAAAGTAGATAATTTTAATAGTTTTATCATCACGCCTTTCAGCATTTTTGAATGTAGGTATAAATTAAAGCAAATTTTGAACGAAATTAAATCGATTTTTAGTTATAATTTTAAAAAGCTGGTACGGAGAATAATTATCTTTCTCATTGGAACCGCCCTGTACGATCGTAAGAACGTCTTTTGATGAATTTTGAATTCTCGGCCGCTGACTGGTTTATGGCACTTAATGGTATTTTTGAAGTCGAGGTGAAGTAAATAATGGGCAAAAACATTATTATTTTACAATATTTATAGTCTCGGGGGGGGGGGGGGGGGGTGAGAGGGGGGGGGGGGCAACTGTTGGGATATCCACTGTCAGGTAACCGTACTGAGTAAAGAAGAGCTCTTTTTTAGCTTTAAGAAAATTGCAATACCCTGTAAAGATTTTCAACTAAGTGCATTTGAATACTATAGAAAACTTATTTATCTATTTTAAAAATATACATTTATAACATTGCATTAAATAAAAACCGATGTTTAATAAATGAATTGATGGCATTAAGTACCATTTTTACTTGAATACCTAACATGGGTCACAACTGCTCCCAAACGTCTGGAGCTAGGGAAAATATGGCATCCCAATTGAGGTATTTTGTGAAGCTGAAGGCAGAAAGGATGGAGAAGAGGAAGGTGGGAAAGTAATTGGTTATTGAGATCTGGTCAAAAATTACGGCAACAGCATTTTCAAGCAACGTTTCCATTCTTAATGGTGGTTTTATACCGGTGCTACACTGATAATAAATTCCACTCTCGAACGCACCGCAAACATATTATATTTTATTTTCAATTAAAAAAATGCGAAAGAGCACAAATAAATCAAATAAAATGTATTCCGTACGTTAGGATTTGAAAACGCGACCACCTTGTTCCTTCACCACGTAGGTCGTCAACCAGAAAAAATCTTTAAATTCCATCTAATAACGCTTTTTTTTGGAAATCGCGATATCTGAAAATGGGTACGGATAAGCTTATTGTCTTCAGCCGAATATAAACAAGTATATCACTATTAAAGGCCACGGTGAAGGTTTTCAAAGAAACTATACCACTTACTTAAAATATATTTAACTAGCTGGTACCCGGCATGCGTTGCTATGCCATTTAATAATGAAATTATTTCTCCCTGCGTGTCCTTTCCCATTCGTCGCGTTTCCCTTCCGCCCCCCCCTTTCTCTCACGCGTCCCCTTCCTCTCTCACGTTCCCACTCCGTCTCCTCCACCTTCCCTCTCACCACTCCACTCCCCCCCTTCCTCCGTTCCGCGAACCCCCGTCCCGAGTTCCCCTCCCTCCCCACAGATTCCCATCCCCCTTCTCACATTCCATACATTAATTCCCGGTACATTCAGTTTTCAAACAGCTCGCGTGCCACCTGTTGCAATCTTTTTTACAAATTTCATAATGCCAGATATCGCCAGTAGTTTTATACAAACATTGTTCTGACAATAACGAACACAAAAAAAAGAATTATCCAATTTGGTGCAATCGTTCGAACGTTATGCACGTATGTACATTTCGACGATTCATTTTTATTTATATAGATAGATTTGCTACCTACGTAGGTACCAATATTAATCACTTCCTACAATATTGTTTCAATTTTTTAAATGTTACTTATATTCACTTTATTATTGTTATTAACTAATTAACCTAATTCCATATTAACATTATTTTATTTATTTTACAGTTCCTGGCTAGATAGAGAAGATCGCATACCAAACCACAAACTGACTTTGAATGGAGTACTACCAAAACACAATGTTATTTAGGTAAGTTTTTTTACCCAATTCATTCTAATTTTCATTGTTCGTCGATAAATACATTGTTATCAGCACGAACCATATTATCACGTTCACGATGCGATGTTTAAGCGTGCCTTTGTATCAATATTCTAGGAGGTAACTTATAACGGTTTCCATATAAAATTCTATCAAATATTGACATTTTGCAATTCTATAGAAGCCCAACTTTTCCTCACGGAATTGAAAGACCAGGTGAACGAATCCCGCTAGGAGCCTGCGTCATGCATTATCTGCATTTTCACGAGGCGATGGAATCTTTTTTAAACTGACCTAACCACTAAACTACCTAGCAGAACCGGGGCAAGGGTGGGGCAACAATTCTAACCATTGGTACTGACCCTAGTCAATGGGCAATCAGCCGGAAAAAGTGAAATAGGTACGACGTAAAAATGATCTAATATAATTGTTCAAAAAGTACACTCTATTTTAAAATTACATTTTATGATGCGTTACTCAATTATGGTATAATAAGTAGCGCATACACCTGAAAAATCATGGGATATTTTGTTAGTAAACCTAGTGGGTTAAAAAATAACGCTTTCTTGAAAATGGAAAAATGCACACCCTTGAAAAATCGCTAAATCTGACTTTATTTGTCAAGATCAATGAAAATTAAGAAATTTAAATAAAAGAAATACACACGTTGAATTAAGAATTAAAATAAATTTGCTGGTAAAAAAAATAAAATTATAGCTAGGTATTTTGTTGCTTGTCAGAATTCTTGATACATCAGCTCTAATTTTGAAATTGACAGTTAAAATATCATATTGTAGGTTAGGTAGGGCTGAATTATTTACTCAAATGGTTTCAATTTTTTAAAATAAACTAAAAATCAAAACAAATCCAAGTTCATTGAACCAGAGTTGCAATCTATCACAGATTCCCCAAAACAAAAATTAGTTTGATTTTTTATCTACCTGTAGCCTATCCTGTTGGGCGTTGGTTTTTATTAGGGCATGCATTGCGCGGATTTTAAAAGTGTTCTTATCATTTACAAGTGCATCTAGTACCCACCTTACTGATTTCGAAGATAATTGTAACCCTCGTTTTTATATAATAATGTCGGGTCTCAAGTTTTGTACATTATCGAATCCACAAGACGCACTGTGTCATCAAAAATTTTTGGAATAAGTTATTTGTCATAAGAGGAAAATATTGCAGTTTTTTTAACATTTGCATATTAATTGCTGGACGGGTTTTAGATTAGGTGTCAAATCGTCTTGTTACAGCTCTGTTTATTAGGTTTATTTAACGGAGTACCTACGTAAATTCAAAGTGTAATATCGTGGTGAAACGTTCGCTGCATATCGAAACGCTGGATCCGTGAAATTAAATTTTTCCCCGACAATGGAAGAGCAAAAAGTCGACCACGAAGCATCATTGATGTCGTTTTATGGGTCAGATATGGCAATATTTCTCTGACACGCTTTGCGAGACATTTTTCCTTTCATAACTTTTTGAGAGGCACTTTCAATTGCAATTTGGTAAGAAAATTTAAAAGCTAACAATACGCATTCTTGCAAAATACGACTCACTAAGTAGTTTGTGCCAATAATAAATTATTATTGTTTACGTTAGGTATAGATTAATTCATGTGTGGTAGCGAACGATGCAGCTATTTTAAATCGCGGAATCATTTTTATTGGCTCCTCACTCGCCATTAGCGATCCCTCGACATTTCTACATAGTCACCGATTGTCGGGACTAATTAAGAGGAACATTCTGTTCTAGACTGCCGACGACGTAACAGCTTTGTAAATCGCCCCTTTTTCGCTCCCACCTTTCACATACGACTATTTTATAAATATAAATTATGGTGCGGATGTAAATTGTAATAATAAACGTGTAAATACACTGTTAAGTGCTTATTTCATTTATATGCAAATACATCATAACCCTCCATACATCAATAATAATTTAGCTTAATTTAACATATTATTTATAAACACACTATAACATAAAAACATAAAGAGGAAAAATTAAACTATCGTTAAGTGGATTAAAGTAGGAGAACACAATTGATTCGCATTAAAAAATAGGTTAATACATTACTTTCCATTGTAAAGTCAGATTTTCTATTTTCACCAGATTGATTAAAAAATCTTTAAATAATGATAATCAATATAGAAAACGGAACTAAATTCGTCACCCAATTAAATAATCTACGAAAATACTTGTTTAGATTCCTAATAACATTGATTTTTAAAGATAATCAGTAAGTGATAAATAATTTGTGTTACTGGGTCAATTATTCCACTCTGATCAAAAATGTCGAGAAAAACGATAATCCCCTCCAGACACCTAGAACTTCTTGTTTTATAATGACCGTCTTGCGATAATTTTTCTTCGTGCGGCCAGTAGAAAAAAAGAAGAAAATCGCCGCCAGACGGTGCTAGTAAGTGAAACGCACAACGAATCGCCTCTTGTTCAAATACTGGCGTTTCGCAGTCGTTTTTTTACGGTCGTTTTTCCCATTGATTTCATCCATTCACTGCTTGACAAACACGTTTCGTAAGGAATACCTTTACGCGTAACTTGCCATCGAATTAAACCGATTGACAATGCGTATTCGGAGACTGGTGACATTGGTGACGCCACAACAATGCTTGATTACTGAATCGATACTTTGTTTATTTGCGACTGTCAGAGCGCAGCGAAATGGCCTTTGCTCGTTGAAAGGCGAACGAAATAGTTCCAAATTTTTTGCAATGATACATACTTCACGTAGGTAGGTAATCATTGCTGTACATTAAGTGGTAACTCGCCCGCAAATTGTATCTACCTGCTGTGAAAACTCGGAAATGTCCACTTTACGAAATAAATGACGTAGATTTATTTAATGTGTAATGGACCTCAGCATGGGTAAGCCACCCAGTGAGACCAACATTATTCAATTAAACTGTAAAATGTAAACTAATGTATCAAAATACATAACATTTACATTGATTTATCGTTTCAAGAGTTACAATAGCCTTACTAAAAGATATTTTTGAAATGCTGTGATTATCTATGAGAGAGTTAAGAAAATGAACACATCTTATCATGTTATGTTATCTTAGCGTCCCCTTATGTAATCCTAATTTGACAAAAGAAATTTTGATTGCTCCATTTTACCTTTAAAAATACTTCTACAGCAAAGATCATAAAAATTTAAGAAACCTAAGGACCAAGGTACCTAAATCTTCATTAAAACCTAGGGAACGTTTTACAGATAATAAACCGTCGTATTTGGTCACTATTTGTAATCTGTACATAGTGTGATATATATCAATGTTTAATAATTAATATTATCGTACTCGATTGTATGTAGTCATAATAATGACACAAAATAAACAAAAACTCCTTAAAATCAGCACGCGAATTCCCAAGAGGGAGAAATTACAAAAAAATCCACTGAGTACTGTGTCATCAGCGTATTAAAGTTACAAATCATTAAATCTGCATTTCAAGATATTCAATTACGTCGGCAAATAATAATTATAAAACGCAAATGAAAATCATGATTTCTCCAGTTGGCCGAGTGTTAACACTGACAGAAGAAAATCTTCGCTCGGAATCTAGCGCCGTGCCACAAAATCACCATGAATTGAACAAAGAATCTCGCCCCGCTGGTGTTTATTAGCTGAAGATGAGATCGTGAGGCCTGGTCCGGCGGGTACACCTTGCCGGGTATAGTGAACAGTGTACATTGTACACCTCGGCGGCTACTCCATGTATTGTTTTGTCGGGTGGTATTACCGCCAGCACCGACCTCCGCCCGGAGCGGGTTCCCTCGTTGTGGCTTCGCGCACTGCGTCCTGCCTATGCACCATGCAGCGCGGTTGCATCAAATTTAGAACGGTTTTCAATTTCCTACAAGTCACTCAAACTTGCCCCGGACTCTGATGCACCGCGATTTAAAGCTCGTAACAGATGCTTTCAAGTTGATTCCGTATAATTTTATATGGAAAGATAACAAAATATGAATTTCATCCGCCCGTCGCTCAAACTTGATTCAGATTTGAGGTGGTTTTAATTTGATTTGTCACTCTACCGCAACTTACATAAATCATTATTTCTAATTTTTAAATAGTTGATTTAATAAACAAGAATTGAATTCAACCACCCAAACTTATTTTGACATTAGATGCACCCTGTTTTAAAGCTCAAACAGATTCTCAGATGCTTTAAAATTGACTCTTTTAACATCAAACAAATTTTTGAATACTGGAACATGTATCTTTTGATAGATCAATAAACGCACAATACGTACTTTCTTTATAAATGTATAATAGTTCCTAATCTATTTTTGGAAAGGAGATGATTAAATGTATAAAATGAACCCCTGCAAGAGACTAGAACTATGCATTTAAATGTTGTTAAAATAGCTTTTGTCGTATTTAGTGACCAAATCTGAATAGCCAGGCACTTTCTCACCTTCCTCTTTCCCATCAGCTTTTCCTCAACCATCAACTTCTCACAACCTCGCAATATAGCCATAATCAGGAATACCATAAATCCACTTATTCTGGGCAATCTTGTAGGTAGGTCCCTAGGACGAAAGCAACTTCTTATTATTTTTTGGATAATCATTTTATTCAAGAATAGTTTATCCATCTGTAAGATTTAAATAAAAATTCCCTTGAATAGATATTTCACATAAATGGCGCTATATAAATATTCTTCGTACTTAAATTTGCCTCAGGATACTAGATGCTTCATGATTTAAAACTTATAACAGCTCCAGATGCCTTCAATTATTTGATTCGTGGTTTTGTCTCAGAACCGGTTATAACTAGAAGTTTTTAAAACACCGGCATTGTTTTATTCGATTAATTTGGTCCGCCAATATCTGATGCTATGATTTTTATAGAAAGTTGAAGTCAAGGCTTTGCTCATCGGTTTAATAAAGAATTTAGACTGTGCAAATAAAGCGCTTCTAAATGTGTACAATAGATTTTGTAGGAAGAGGATTTGTAAGAAAATCTGTTCCCTTCAAAGTCCTTTTGGATTTTTATTTCAACGTCTCTCAACTATGTTAGTTTAGTTTCCTTTCACATTAGATGTTGAGTTCTCTTACACCATTATCAAATTTTGATTCTTTCTTTTCTATTTTTTCTTTCTAGATTTCGGAATGTTTTTTCGGAAGCTTTCTCTCATTGAACAATTGAAAATATGGAACAAGCCATATATGACACCATATCTATTTTCTTATGGGTAAATGGATATTTCAAAGTCCCAGCGCTCATAATGGACAAAACAAGCTGAAAAATGTATCTATCTAAGAAATTATAAATAATTAAAAACCAATTATTTTTTAAACTTTAATTCATGTTCGCCATTCGATAATTTTTGATTTGTTCTTCTCCCAATTTGCTTTTTTGCTATGTAGATAAGTTTCACATTTATTCCACTAATTGTAATATGAGCATTATGAGCAATCTCTTTGCAGAAAACCCAAATTTGCAAAACTGCTCTTCCTTACTTCTTACAATAATTGTTCGTTTCCAATTAAATTACCAAACACAACTTCTTCAGAACAATATACGCCTCATCACTGCTTCTCTCCTGGTAATGTGTTTTTCATTAATCACGGGGCGACGGGGCGTTGAAGAAGCGCTGGAGAAGCGCTGTGGAAGTGCTATGAAAGCTTCGTGTCCATCTAATAGACGCTGGCTTGTTGGTTGGTCGGTTGGCCGTGCCCCGGGCGCGTGCCGGCCCGACACCAGCGTATGATACGACGCCACTTTTGCACCGTTCACCGTGCCGGTCGTATTGTGAATCACTACTACTGGCTAAATTCATTGTTGCATTATCGTGAACAGAGTCTCCGCTAGTCTCAAAACTATGAACAAATAGAGCAGTTGTGTTGATGCACTTTGATTATCGTTGTTTGTGATAGTGCGAGAACGTTAGTTATGTACCGGGACACTTACCTAAATAAAATTCTCAGTTTAGGAAGAGATGGTAAAAATTGTTGCGTATCTTTGTATCTACATTAACGTTTGCCAGCTTTCGGTTATGTACCCCTAGTTATAGAATTACGAGAAAAATTTCATCCGGGATGTAAGTCACATAAGATTTCTGTAATCTGAGTGTATGCTTTCGGAAAAATGGAATTATAAATCGAACGTCTTCTATATTTAAATAATTTAGTTTCCGCAATAGTAATGAAAAATGCGAGGTTTTCATCCTTGTTAATTTGAGCAAAATCATTATTCATCAAAGAAAGGAGAGTTCTGGGAAGGGAAAAGATATGATGAGTGGGAAGGACTTGGGGTCAGTGGATCCTAGAGTGGCGAATGAATTAATCCATCCCTCCCTTTCCGGTGCAAGGCTATCGGTCTTGAGAGTCCTGTTGGAGATACTAAACCAGTCTCTCCCGATCCGTAATCAAGACCTAGACAAACTTCAAGCCATGAATTTTTGTACCCCTGTTAAGCCACCAAACGTAGCGAACGCTTGTGGTGACCTATAGCCTATCCTCGCATCCCAAATTGAAATATTCAGTACTCAGTTTTTCCTCTAAATCACATTACAGCAAGCATCCAGAGATAAATGTACCAAAGTTGCAGCCTATTGTCAGCCGTGCGGTAAACGGTGTGCGCCGTGCTGTGTGCCGAGCGGTGCGCCGTGCGGTGAGTGGTGTGCCCGCGCCACGGAGTTGGTACCGTTGCAAAGGTCACAAACGTCAGAGGTGAACAAAAACTGGGCGATGTGTGTTTTGCACAGAGTTTAACACACTGAAGGGGTCTCCACACGGTGCTGCCGCAGTAACAACTGCCGAAGAACTGACTAAAAATCGTATAGTCTGTAGTCAAAAGCGCCAGCCGTATTGTTATTATAATAACAATACGGCTGGCGCTTTTGACTACAGTCAACTAAAGTTCTGCAGCAGTTGGTGCTGCGGCAGCACCGTGTGGAGACCGTCTTAGATGGAACATTGCATGTGGCCAGGAAGTAGAAAAACAGGGGTGGTACAAACTTCTATTTTTAATAATTCATCTTTTTTTTTCTTTCGTAATTTCGCAGGCGGAATTCAATAAGGGATATGCTATCCTTTAATTACCTGAAAACGCAAACAAGATGCAAGCATATTTACAATATTGGATCCATTCCATTTATCCTAAAACATAAAATTGTGCAATGATTCTTCTTCTCAAGTCGGTTCCTCAATGCTGAGATATCGTGACCTCTACTCCAATTAACGTATTGTAAAAGACTCCTCATTCGCGGTCCTGCGCTGCGTGGAGAGCTGCAAACATCATCATACCAGAATCTGGTGATACTTGGTTGCTCCAGCGCTTTGGTTACCTTCCTCTGCTTCATCCTTTGAGTCCTCAGTTTGGCAAGCAATGTGTCCAAAATATCTTAAATGAATTAATTAGATCTCTGAAATAACATCAATCTGACTAACGTAATTTTCTATTAAATCATTAAACATATTATAATAATTTCGCTCTTTAATTATAAAAATCTGTTTTTAGAAACAAAGGAAATTTCTCAAATTGTAACGTGTAGTATTGAAGACTGTTAATTTTGTAAAGGATTTGATGCATTGTGATTACTTGCAAGCCCATCCGTGGGTTTGCAGAAATAACCAACCACACTTGAATTATTAATCCTCATCTTCAATCATGACTCGGCTTTCTTCCAAGCCGTGTTAATTGTAATTATTCTGGAAATTCACACTGTTTCCTTGTGAGTTTTATCCTCCAATGGCCGCAGACGGAACGTAATTTGGTTGTAAAATAGTAATTGATTTACCCTAGAATCATTAAACAGTCTTCCTCCGTCCATTGTGGAATAAAACCTACTTATTCATCGTTAAAATGTGTGTAAGAGAAAGCTTTGGTTATTATTTGCTAGAACCTTTCGTTAAATACGTGTATTATTAACTGAATAAGTACCCATTTATACATAATAGTAAAGCATTTATCTGAAGTAAATAATTACTATTATTATCTAAAATTCCAAATTGAGCAAATAACATAAGGAACAAAATTGCTACGTAAATCAGTTTTTAAATTACACACACGTAATAACGGAAAAACAAAAAATTATCTTAGCATTTGCCAAATATGTCATCGCAAAATAGAAAGCCATCCCGCGATCACTTAGCATTCAGATTTCGGGCCTTATCTCGTCCATTCATCTCATTGGGAGCCTGGCTGATGATGGAAGATTAAAGCCTTCACATGCATTGTCTTATGTATTATAGAACAGGCCCCGAGTCGGAGCCTTGCGTAACACCTGACCCGAGATGCGCGATAGGCGATAGGGCGACCCGATTGTGAGATACATTCATCATCAAAGTAAATACAATATTGCAAGGAGCTGACTCATCACTCTCATCAGTTTTGTTTCATTTAATAATGCATAATAACTCCAATTTCAATGATGATGTATTGGAGAGGTTAATTAATAGAGGAAACAACCTGTGAAATTTTCACGGCCAAAAGAGTTAACGTGGTTTAATTTTAGGGTATTATACCATGTTGTGAAAAATCCAATTATAGCCAACATTTCGGACAGTGTTACAGTGTCCATCGTCAAGGCAGATGTGTAATGCGAAATTAGACATCTGTCCTGCACTCTAATGCTGTCTGAAACGTTGTATAAAGAAGGAGGTAGAGCAACACGGCATGATATCACAAAAATTAATCACCGTAAGAGAAAATTCCGTTTTGAGTCAATACTATGAAATCAGTAGATATTAAACATATTTTTTTTTTAAATTGTGATACTTGATCCATTTTAAGACAGTAATAATTATCGTAGCTGTAAACGTTGCGAAAACTTACTTTAATGGAAGCCCTTTCTCCATTTTCTACTGCAAAAGACCAAAAATAGTTGTTTCCGTTGTCTACTAATAAGAATATGTCTTTAAATTTTGTGGAGTGTCATTTACGAGATTAGAGTTAATATGCACTGGATGCAAAATAGTCCAATTTGATTATTTGCTAAATGCTTTGGTATGCATAGTTGAAACATTTAAAATAAAAGTTAGTAATTCGCATGAAATCCAAATGATTGGTGGACCAGCTCATATTTTCGCTTTCAATATTCTAATAGTCCGAAAAGAATATTATCTTCTTGTGAAACTTCTTAACATGTTATTCCAACAGCCTTTGTGAGCGGTGAATGCTTCCCCATTGTACCGCGAGGCATTTGAGGCATTCGCGACCAGTCGCCCAACCTAAACATCTGGTCACTCTTAGGTATAGAATTCACATTCTGATAACCGAGGCAACCAAGACAATAACTTATAGATAATTTAAATGTGTTGGAAATCTTTATTTCATTCTGACACAGCAAACAAATATTATATTACTAACAAGAAATCGGATTTATATTGTCAAGATATACTTTAAGAATGCTAACCAAAAGAAATATGCTTTGCAAATATTTTAATTTTTTGTTGTTGTTAAAAAATGTTATTTGTTGGCACATTAGCTCCAATTATTAAAATGACAGTTGAAACCATTTTTCCGTTAAAACATTGTATCTTTCGTAGGTCCTTCATCGCTTGTCTGAATTCTTAGCACAATGAGAACGAATTTTGAAAATAACAGTTAAGAGCAAGGCACAAACCAAAAATAAATGTATTTCTTAATAATAAGAAATTAAAAATTAATTTTATAATGAAGAAAAAAGTTAATCGATGGAAACTGTCACAAGGTTTTTATATGTTTACGCTTACAGTTTTTCTAAAGTAATTAACGATTTTACTTTAATTCTCTTCAATGGAAACGGTAAGAAAATCTTCAATTTATCCACTGCAATTTTTTTGTATTTTTAATGTAAACCGATTCGTAGTAAAGATTAATCTGAAATAGTTGCTTAGCCTTAAATTCAAAGCAAATTCGATTGCATTGAACCAGAGTTACAATTACGCATAGACATACCGAAATTAATATGTGTTGATTAATGGAATTTAGAATATGATAGAAAAAGATAACAATTGTTTCTGTAAAGTTGTTATGTGTAAATTCGTTGCTTTAAATCTACAGAATTTGTTTTTGTAAGCGAGAAACAACACTTACATTGTTACCAAACAATATTTTTCTTCATATTGACTATTTCACGAATTTCATCAGGAATCGAACCCAAAATCACAAACCCAGAGTCAAAGGTCTTACTTTAATACATCATTGTATGTATGTACTCGCAAGAATGTTTGCTATGATGGTCGATATTAAATTTACATTATGGTCAAGAACTTTAAATTAAAATTAATCATGAACAAAGAAAACTGAAATTATTATAATCTTCTAACACAATTCATCAGCGCTAATGGCACCGTATAAGTGTTGAATTAGGCTCATTAAAAACAAATACGGTGTACACCAACACATACAATCATTGAATTATGTGTTCGATCTAGCTTGCATTACAGCCGATTATTCCTTAAAAGAGTTGACCTTTCCACCCTGGCCATATTTTGATTAGATCCATCACCATAATACGGCTCGGGCTAAATCGAACAGCAATAATCGGTTACAAGGTCACTCGAGCATTCGACTCGAGTTTTTGTACTTCAAAGTGATTCATGAAAATAAAAATGTGCCTGTTCACTGAACTGACCGTAAAGACAGCCATTCACGTAGCTATCTGTCGTCCAACATGTTTGAACACAACCAAAAGCATCTAAAATTGTGTCGTGCCCATATTTTTTTTGGTTATGGTATTTAGTGTATGGATAGTACCAAAGAATTGTTTGTCATGTAAATACATAAATTAACGGCACGAGTGCTCTTGTTGGGAATCTCAAATAAATACCGCTAGTTTGAAAGTCGTAATTCACTGACAATTTCCGTCAAAATCATGATTAGGTAATGTCCGTTCAGTGACTGAGTTGGCAATACATACAATTAGTAAAACATATTCCGTTACGTTTTTAATATCTCCTTAGATATCATTATTTAAAATACGAGAAATATAGATCGGCCAGTGGCTGAGTTGAAATCGCATTTGGGTACCACCCAGGCGTCGCGTGTTCGATTCCTCGACTGTCTAAGTCCTCCATCAAGATAAAAGCAACAATTTCCACCAATGGTGATGGTAGGAGATCTTCAAATATTCTTGGGTTATCATAACCCGACAATATTCTTCAATCTTCAAAAAAAAATCTATTTCTGTAAATTAATATCTACTTTACTTAACTTGTGAATTGTTTTTACCTAATATTATCAAACAAGTTTCTTCATACTCCATCTATTAAGTCATTTTTATACTCTCATTTTTCACACGGCTGAAGTTGATACTCAAATTGTGATTTTATAACCTTTAGGTTATTTGACCTATCTAATAGTATAGTAGTAACATTTTGGTGTTCGACAGACTTGTTGGACGATTAATCATATAGTGTATGGAATTTATGCTCGCGAGCCAGTGATCACTTAAATAATTATATTGCATTAAGAATAATGAGTTCATTCATCAATGATTCCAAGTTTTTTTGATGGACACGTTTTAGTTAATGATTTTTCAAGAACAAAGGTATACCTACATTAGTGTATCAATGGTGAATTATTGTTAATTATATCACTCTTTATTGTACGTTATATTTCACGCAGATTGTTATTAAAAAAAATAATTACGGTATCAATCTATTTTTACGTTGGCGTAAATTTTTGTTGATGGGGTATAATTAATCTTGAAAATTAAATTGAAATAAACCGTTGTTCGTTTTCGCTTGAACTTTATGGTTTAAACTTTAAAGACGGATTATCTGAAAGAATTAATCAATTTTACCAAAGCTTCGGGAAACATATAGTATGTAGAACGATTAACGGTTATGTATAAACTAACTAACTATCCAACACGCCGTTTTCTCGAAGGGGTACGCAGAGAGTTTGGACCACCAAAAAACACTATCTTGGCACACAAACCTTGTTGTATTCGCGTTCATGCATCGTCTTATACATCTTCTTTTGTTATTCTGACTCTTGACATGACACGATTCAAGTATTGGTTTACTTGATCGTTCCTCATCTTCCTTGGACGTCTTTGACTGATTCTACTTTTCACACTCGCGTTATATATTCTCCTTCACTTCTTCCTTTGTTCACCCACTCTATATGCTCAAACTATTTGCCAGTTATAAGCCTCGCTGTCTTACATCAGGGTAGCATTTTCTCATAAAAAGCAATATTATCTACAAAACGGTCTTTGCTTGACATCTGAGGTTCATCTGACTGAACTCCCCCTATTATATAACGGTAAAATTTTCACCAGGTAGGCTGCACCCATCACCCTACAGATTACAACCTTCACAACCCTTAAGCCTCTAACTGCACCCTTTACTATGCAGGTTGCGCACTTCACCATGAAGACTGCACCCTTTACCCTGTAAGCTCAACACTTCTCATTGCATGTTGCTGCCAAAACAAAACTCAACGAAACAGCTCTCGTGCAAGTCTGTAGGTTACTATGTTATGCGGTGCCTTCATACGGCAATGTGCAGTGCGGTATCTTCTTCTACTACGACTTACGTAAATCTTCCCTTGGAATGCAGATTCTTTACGATATAACACAAATATTGGAAATTTACTATTTGTTCGAGTCCCAATACCAATTATTTGCAAAATCCAATATATATTATATTGTGTAAGGACAACCAAGTCGGCGCTTCTGATACTTCGGTAGTAATTCAATCACACAAAATACGTGTATTTATATATTTTTATTTATTAATTCTCCATCGAGTGCCCTTCATCGACTTTCGCGCTGGCTCCCCACTGCGCGTAGATAATTAAATATTTAATAGGCAATCATCGTTCTGCGCATGCGCCCGTTAGGCACCACGGACAATGCGATCCGATAGTGCTCTCTGCAAATTATAGATCCGATTAATTGAACAACGCATTTTTTTACCACCATTTAAAAAAAAACAAAAAAGAACAACAAGTTTCATCACTCTCCTTATTGTGTTTGTCATTTTTTTTGTGGGACGTCTTGTAGTTTTCCTTTATATTTTTGTTCTAACCTAAGCTGATTCGATTAGGCTTTCAAGGTATAATATCTTTTACAATTGCCTTTGATAAAGCCTAGACTGGATTATATAAAACAATAATTACAAAAAAAATAAAAACTTTCGTTTTACATTTCATATCAGTCCCAGCCATTCGAAATACTATTATTAAATCTGTTGCACGAGATTTTTTCAACGCTGCCTTTTACGTGGGTGAAGTCGATGCGAAAACAAGGCGGTGCGGCGTGGCGCGAAAATATCAAATGGTCTTCGTCCCTTGGAAGTGTCCTACATGAATAGTAGGTATGTGATTTTAACGGCGCGATTAGTTGATTTGACATTTTATCGCGAATTGAAGGCGGTGAACATTGGACAATTATTGTCTGTTGAGTAATGTATTGTCTATTGTAATAAAAGGTTTTAAAAGTTTTTATACTTTTTTTGTTAATTTCGTACCTCAAATTCAACATCAATATTTCTACAACAGAAATAGCTCACTAAAAGTTGAAGAGCGGGAGCGGGCAGGACAGAGTTGGACAGTGCAGGACAGAGTTGCCGCTTGGTATAGCTTCGCTTCAAACCGCGATTCAAACAAGATTCAAAACTAATAGAATTTTTTAATAATACCAGCTGACTGATATGCTTAATTAATTATTTTAATTCAGTAATTAAATGAACAATGCTGTTATTCTTTCGCCAATATCTTAAAAACTAAATTTTGCCTAACACCGTGTCATTTCTTTAAATAACAATGAAAATTAACTTAAATTGATTTCACACTTGACCTCATCTGACATAACATCTCCTTTTGTTTACTATCTGAGCATGGTTTTGATATACCGGACTCTATGATTTAAAAGTATTAATTAATATTATAATAAAAAGGTTGCACTTTTATGGAGGTACAAATATACCACTCAACGTGTATGTTTCAAGGCACCAATACACTGTAAACTAATATAATAGTCTTTAAAACGTGACTTTATTGTTCAAGTACAAATTCTAAACAAATAAATATTATGATTTTATCTTTGTTCGAATCTTTGTTTTTTTTTGTTTGAGTAACTTATATGTTTGAATATTAACGACTTGAGCAAATTGCCGGAAGCCTACAAGGGTATTTACACTTACGTAGTTTTATGGAAGCACACATTAATTTTATTAGTTAGGTATCTATATATTGAGCAATCGAGGAGGCCTATTTAGCTACCATTAGTAAATATAACATTAAAAATATTGATCACGATTGAGAGGAGAAATAAGCATCCATTTTTTTATGTCAAATTGTGACATCTTTTCGCCGCCCTTCTCTGACTTTTTCTTTCTAACAAAGTGTCGAGAATAAAAGGATTACACTTTTACAAATCTTCACCTTTTTACAGCACGATATTTTGCGACCACTGTAATTAAGTAAATGTCATTTTAGTGTTTATTGTCAACTGCCTGCTTTATTCTACAATAGAGAAGGAAGAAAACTAACTAACCATCAGGCCGTTTCCCCGCAGGGGTAGGCAGAGAGGACGGACCGCCAAACAACTCGGTCTTGGCATACACTCCTTGCCTCGTTAACATTCATACATCGTCTCATACATGCTCTTCTATTATTCTGACTCTTGACATGGCCCGACTCAAGTATCTGATTCACTTGGTCGTGCCATGTCTTTCTCGGGCGTCCCCGACTTCTTCTACCATTCACATTTGCGTCATATATTCTCCTTACACTCCTTTCCTCGTTCATTCTCTTTTATTTACAAAGCTACATTTTTACTTATTGACACTTTTTGGGTGTTATAAATTACAATCCCAGTTCATCTTCTTCGTCTGGTCTTATTCGGGTCGGGGACTCGTTGCCTCGATAAGGCAACTCCAGGCCCCCTAGCACTATAGATAACTTTCGTTGAATTCTCATCGTTCCCTAGGAAAACTGCAGATCACTAACCTACAAGCAACAGTTGACGTCATATATATTTAGAACACATAGTCATTGTGAACTGTTACTTATTCGTTGTTATCTGCAGTCATGATAGGGAACGATGAGAAGTTACCGAAAGTTATTTTATCAATCCTTATCGATCCACAGTGCTAGGGGGCCAGGTGTCTCTTTCTACTATTAGTACAATACAACTGCAGAAAATATGTTCATTGCGACATCATTTTAAAAATATCACTTCTTCGTGGTTGCTAATGCTATTTCTAAGCTAAAAAGTTTATATGAATCGTTTTTAAGGATCCAAAACATTCAAAGAAATCACGTAGAATCTCTAAATAATAAAATATTAATCAATATTAGCACGTGCCAATTAGAAGGCATATCTAAGTTTATAGTGGAAGCTTAAAAACAACATTGGGTGTTTTACATTCAAGGATAAAACAGCCTGCTGTATTCTCATTTCGCTTCCGATTGTGTTCAATAAATACGACCTTCCGATTTATAAAGATACTATATACAACAATCGGAAACACGTTTTTGACAGAAGGATTTATTAGAGTTGGTTGGTAGGTAGATACTTATGTTTGTTATTAGTTATGTCTTGTGTTTATGTAGCGTTGTTCTTCACTAAATCAAGAATTTCGAAGACTTTGGCATCAGCGCAATTCAGTTATCGAGCAAATGGTAGTCGGTAGCAAAACTGAACACATTCCTAAGTGTCGGTCATATATAACTATGCAAAAGGTCAGCCTTATGAATTCTGTAGCAGAGGGTAAGAGAGATATTATCCATGTCCTAGGCGTTTTAAATGGACCATAATCTTATCTGCTACGGAATAATTGAGATAATTATATAATTTATGAGATGGCAAAATGGCCGTGGTTGGCTTGGCCGGTTTAAATTGCGGACGCTTATGGCTCTGGGGTCAAATCCCGTCGTCGGCAAAGGTCGCCAGAGGCAAACCCACGGGGAAATGGTGCTAATCAGCCGCTGAAATACACTTAGGTATTTCAGTATAATAATGAGTTTTCGGCTTTTAGTTTTGGTGTAGCCGCCAAGTATCGGAAACAAGCTTAGCCCCCTCTTTCGTCGTCTCTATTTACCTTACAAGCTTAATGGGGTATTAAGAAAGCTAAATTAAGCGCAACACGGCGTAATAACCCAACAATGAATCACGTAATGCTTTTGGTAATATTCGATCCAGAGTTTCGGTAGAGTTGTTATTTTTATTAGTTATATTATATCTGTAGTATCTTTAACTGAAAGTATTTAAAACTTAATAAAATAAAATTTGGAACGATTAATTAAGTTTTAAAAATTGGTACCCACATTATTTCAAATGTTCGGACAATCAGTTCAAATTTTGAAAATTAAAGCAAATCCTAGTTCCGGTTGTCATTGAACCTAAGTTACACAGAGGCACACCACCGAAATGATTTTTTGTAATTATTAAGGTTGAATTTCTCAGTTTAAGATATTAAACTCGTATTGAAATAGTATATCCATGCACACTGCATAAATACATTGAATTCCAATCTTGAAATACTAACTTTTTTTTTCTCCTATGAGGTTGGCAAAATTTTGTAAATATCACAAAGCCAAATTAAATATTGAAAATTAGATTTGAAATAATGGACATGCTTCTACAAATCAATTTTTACTTTGGTATTTTCAAGGACAAAAATGAAATGCTTTAAAAACCTAGCTCTACCCACTACACATTGCAGTGTACCTCACGGCAGTCATAATTTGACTGGACTGCAAATGTAGCCAGCCGCACAGTTGGGGTTAAATAACTCTCATCGGTGAACACGGCAAAATTTACTTCAATGTCTAAAACATAACTCTTACATTAGATAGATGTTTTATTTTGTAAATAAACATGTTATTAGTGAAATAAGTTACATTTATAACTTCACTAGTATTAATTATCACGACAAAATAATCTTATGAAAATCCAATTTTTTATATTAGCTCCACACAGGAAGCCCCGAGGAAAAGAATTCCCCTCAGGGCCTATGTCATCTTTGGGGATTCTGTGTTGAGAGTCTTTTTAGGAAAGGAACAAGGGGAAGTTATGAGAAGGAAAAGGGTATGAGGGGTGGGTAGGAATCTGGGGGTCAGTGTGTCCAGGAGTGACGGACGTATTAATTCATCCGTCCCACTGCGCCTGCGGTTCAAGGCGATATTCCAAGAGAGTATGGCTGGAGAAGTCAAAGGGACTCCCTCAACCATTCTCTTTCGACCCAGCCTGCCATGGAGCTGGTTGGCAGACGCGTTCTCTGCCTAGACCCAGACCAACCTCACCCGGTGAATCCGGGCACCCCTGGTTCGTCACTAAACGTAGCGAACCACTTATTTAAAATAATTAATTTTATTTTTATTATTAAATTTGTGCGCCCCTGGTTGCATTATTTGCTAGTGTACTCGGGCCGTATACCCGTGTAGTAATGGTGGTAGGGCGTGTCCCCTACAGCTAGCCAGCTCTAGTCTCCAGCTGCCGCGGCGACTAGTAATGGATAGCGGGCGCCCCCTGACCCCGCCACCAGAGTTGGCTGCAGCGACTACCAACTACTAGCCACGGACAATGGGTGTACTCCGAACAAGGCAACGAGGCGACCAGAACGGGAACTGTGATGGAAAGATGTTAGCAAGAGGGAGTGGAGAGAACAAGGGTTTCTAAGAAATAGATGAAATACATTTATAAACATTGCTACTGTAAAGTTTTTTAAATGTAATAATATTCTACCCTATCAAACCGGCCACTAAAATAAATTCAAGCGTTTAGAGAAAACTGTTACTCCAAGAGAAGTTTATTAAAAAACATAAATTGCCCTAAAAAATTGTTACAATAATAAACGTATCACAATAATAGTAGATAACAAAATAGTGTAATATGTATGTTTTAAAGTAATTCTACATCAATGAACCGAAGTAATTCTTAAGTTAAACACAAAATTACAGTGTGTACAAATTTAGTAATTTTTTTAAGTACTTAGGAAATTGGATGAGGTATTATAAAAAAAAATTAAACATTGTTAGAAGTAATGAAATAATAATTGCTTTTGTTGGTGGTGTAAAGGGTGTTCAGATTTTTTTTTAAGACCTCTTTGTGAAGACTATTAAAATATTTTTATCCCTTTGAAAATAAATAATTATTATGGATTTGTAGTGTAGAAAATAAAGGAATTTTAATGTTGTATTAGTGATGAATATAGTTTTTGTTGTTTTGTAGAAGCTATTCATAACATAATTGTAGATACTGGCCACATTTATCCAAATAAGATGTACTGTATTTATTGTGTTTTTAAAGTTAAGCTCCTACAGTTTTAAGAGTGTATAACCAGAGAACACCAGAAATATGTCATTTTTAAATCAGTGTTTAGACGTATTGACTCTTTTCCACAAAAAATTATAAATTGGTTTTGAAAGATGATTCTTTAATCTAGTAAACTTATGTTTTAAATTTTCAGAAAAAATCATAATTTTTAGTATAATAAAGTCATACCATAGGTCGTTGGCGGATTTGTTAAATTTTCAAAAAAGTACATGTATTATACAACACCCATTTCAAATCATATAATCATGCAGTAAAATAAATCAACATATTATCTGGTAAACGTATGTAACAGAATTTTAATTTTAGTTAAAATAAAATTATTAAAAAATATATAAGTACATGTGTTTCTTGACGAAAATTGGTCCGTTTGTGCATTTATTTGCGCACTTACCGACATATATATTTCAGATTTTTTTTACATTCTAATTTTGCTAAGACATTATTAAAAAATGATAAATACTTATGATCAAAAAATAATTACAAAAAGTACATAATTTTAATAGTTTTATCGTCACGCCTTTCAGCATTTTTGGATGCAGGTATAAATTAAAGCAACTTTGGAATGAAGTAAAATCGATATTGAGTTATAATTTTAAAAAGCTGGTACGGAGAATACCTTATCTTTCTCATTGGAACCGCCCTGTACGATCGTAAGAACATCTTTCGACGAAATGTGGATTTTCGTCCGCTGGCTGGTTATGCGCTCTTAATGTGTTATCATTGAATATTTGTAGTTTTGAGTTTTATTTGTAGAGATGTCTTCAAGTTTTAGAGCTTTTACTAACGTTGTTGATTGGAATGTGGATTGTTTTTCAGTATTACTTTGATAATAATTACAATTAGTATTTTTACAGATGTTTTTAAGTTTCCTCAAAAATTGTTGTTCTCATATCATGTTACATAGTTTTTGAGGATCTAGCGACTACCAAACTAAGGGCTTGCCGTATCATATAAGCAAAATTAGGTGAGTGCTTAATCTTTTGCTAAAAGTTAATACTTAAAAATTCATTTTATACTCTTTCATAGATAGCGCAAGTTCAACTATTTTAGAAAAAAACTTTTTGCAAGTTATGCTTTAAAATATTAATTACATATATGCGTACGCAATAAGAATAAGATCTCTAACCTTTCAAGAAAGGCTTACAAATACAATGTTGGATTGAATCACCGATTTGCAGTGGTATCCTACCTTAAATAGCTTCCATGGTCAATAATCGCTTAAAGTGCTAACCAAAAACTATTTACGTAAGCAATTCAATGGTAGAATTACAGTTTAAAAGGGTTGAATTAAAAACAATCACCGTTTACATGCTATATTTACTCATTTAAATTTGCAAAAGTTCAATATAAGAAGCATTTTTATTTCAAATGTTTTTCTATTAAATTGAGGAAAATCTATTTTTTTGACAAATTAGAAACAATACAAAATTAACAAAAACATTTAGAAATATTCGATTTATTAGAAAAATCAAGCAGTTCAGTGAACAGTCGACTGCGATGGTTAAAAATTTCTAATCAATGAAAATAATGCTTAAAATCGATTTTAGTTGCATTATAATAAATTATTTAAATAAATCGGTATTCCTGCCCAGATCTGGAATCTAATATCACAAACATTAGAACATTCTACATTCCTGCAGACAACAGACTTGATAACTTGCAGCCAGTCCGTACTTTATAATAGTATGTATAAAATATATAAAGTGTGCCTTGCCCAACCACCGACACCTGGATGCTCTCTCTCTTTCTTCCCCTGTCCGGCGCCGGTCCACTGTGTGAGGGAGAATGATAAAGTGTTTGCTGGCTGCAAGGCTCGGCCACGGAGAATGTGATCTCTAAGGTTAGCGGAGATTGTATTCTTCAAGGTTTGAGCGGTTTCCTATTTGAGGCGTTTTTCTATCGCCGCGCCATGGGCGTAGCCTGCTCAAATGCTCTTTTTGGTTCAGCCAAAGTTTTTAAATATGAATTATAAAAACGACAAAAAAGATGTTTGTTACAGTATAAGTATTAACAAGTACCCAATAAATAATAAATAAGACTTATACGTACCTGCTTACAAATAAAACTCAAAGCTTCTAAAATGCATTCCCAACTGTGCACAGGGAGTTAAGGGAAGTGCGTGATTCCTGACATTATTTGGAGTAAAAATGTATTAAAAAATGACTGGTAACTCAATTGAGTAACCACCCAAGCTCTGACCCCAACATTAACTGTCCAATACTTACTGATTTTTGAAGTGAAAACTTATTTAGCACCGTTGTGATTTGAAACTAAAAAGAGACAAACACATACATCTGTAGCATTTAGCCTGCGAGAGAATGAGATAGAATAGGTCCCCTCTTTGTGCGGTGCTTCGTAGCCTATCGATCTCATCTTTGTGCGGTGTGTCTTCGTAACCTCCCCACTCTTGTCTACCTTAGATTTTGATGGTTTCACTTTTACCGCGTGTGAACTGCACACATTTTTTTTATGTTTTAAGTTGAAAATAAAAACATCAAAAATTTCACCGGGGATTAAAATTTATTTAACACTTTTTAATCTAAATAAAGTCAGGAATTACTTTGAATTTTTATGAGGATTTTTTATGATGATTTTACAATCATCATAAAAATGATGTGTTAGAAAACTTAATGTTGAAATAAATAAATGAACCAAAGTAGACAAATCTTCATCAGTGTTGTTTTGATTTAAAAATATTAAATCAAAAAGTAAATAAATCTCAATGTGATTTAAAATGTAATTATCGTTGGGAATTAGTATGGATTTTTCGATTATCGAATATTCAGTCTTTAAAAAAACTTATAAAATCAGTAAGCAAAATATTAGATCTAAACTGTCCAGTATAATTGTTAAAAAAAAATTTTAGCGCCATTCGCCTAACCAATAATTTATCTATTTTTAATACTGATAATTTGTTGTGGAAATACATCATAATAACAAACTGAAACAATATTTTTTTTTCTTATATTAGACAATTACCAGTTTCAGACTATCACTGCTAAAAAAAAGTGGAAAAAAGTTAATGGTTTAAAAATATCATTAACCAATAATTATTTTATATTAGTTTTTTTCTTGATTTTGTTATTTTTCTTTATCAAACGCTCATACCGTGCTTATTATTAAATTCATTACACAGAATTTTATTTATATGTTGTTATTCTTGTTTGTTATTATGTGTTACCTGTTATTTATTTGGTATTGTTATTGTAGACTTTTTACTATGTTTTATTTGCTAGTCCCAGCGCCCCCGCATAAGTACAGATCTGATGCCAATGTTTTGATTAATTTCGAAGTCGTAATATAATTAATAGAGGATACATATATATAATACTGGACCGCTCAAGGTGTTTGTGGTACGAAAAGAAACCAAACAGATATGAGATCGCTGCCTATTTTTCACCTCGACTCGTATAAAACTATATATGTATTGAAAAAACAATCGTCTACCGAATACTTAAGAATGAGTTGGTAGCAACATGTTATTTGCAATATTTTATCATACGTATGTGAAACTGAAGGCACTATGAGCTTCTTTTATTGACGAGAAAAGGAATAATAAAAATGTATAGCGTAGTAAATTATTTATTCATGATGGGAGAACTTACATTAATAATAATGTAAAATAATTTGAAAGGTTTCAGTGAAATACTCTATTTTTAACATTAATTCCGGACATCATTTTTAGGGATGCTGTATGGAGGGTCTTTTTGTGGAAAGGAAGGAAAGAACTTGAGTCTTAAAGATACCCGCGGTGTAGGAGGTAGGAAACACAGAGACCGGCAAATCGATCAACAACCGAGCTTTTGATCTCGTATGATAAATGTCAACTATGTACAAATGTTGGGAATCAATAGCGCTAGATCCTTGGAGCACATTCCTTTGAAATATTGGTAAAATAAGGACAACGTTCCCACCCGATTTCTGTGCTTTAAAAATTGCAATCCGTTTGTTAACATATGAGAATCTGCACGTTTCTGCACGGAGTAAAAGCTTTTTTTAGATAGGAGGTGGCTGCCAAATTCAAACGCAGGATGTACTTACGATTAGTACAGGGTTAGCAGTTGTGTACTCTTGAAGTACGATACCCCCAGCTTCTGAGAGGCTAAATTAACTCTGGCAACTTCTTAATACAATAACAACATTGAAAGTATTAGAATTCTTCAATAAAAATAATATTCCATTTTCACACTTATGCGTATATCAGTTTTTAACCACAATTGAAAACTTTCATTACACAATTAAATCGCAAAAAAATTAATATAACCTGTCTTTCGAACCATAAACCTTTTTTATGAGTTCATATTTAACCTCAAAAAAGATTTTCATTCGTTTTATCATGCTTTATTACCAAAATGTAACGACAATATTTATCTTTAGATAGATAAGTAAATAATTATCTATCATTTTTTATCTTTCTTTACATTAAGATCTAAAACATTCGACAAACTGCAAAACAAGCTTTCATCAATGTACGAGTATTTAATAGTGTGTTGTTGATTCTGTTTGGGTAGATAAGTAATTTATTGCAAATATTAAGTTATTTTTAAGCCTTGAGGTAATATTTAAGAAAAATGGTAGTATGAAAAATCGCCTAGCATTACTATTAATAATCCGTTAGCCATACTTCAGTAGATAATGCATGATGAGATCATTACAATGATGCGGAGTTGTATAACGCATAGAATAACGGCCCCATCAATTTTCATCTAGAATTGCATCATTTTTAAAGTCGTATTTGTATTAATAGAGCGGCGATCATGCCTTGAAATCGATACAATTATTTAAAATTACGGGCGAGTGCCGTGTGTTCGTGATTGATTGATGCGAAAATCATTACTCTTCTTATGGATTTAATAAATGGGAATACAATAATTCGTTTGATCCTATGTCAAAATACTCCTAAATGAAAAATTGCGTTCGAGAGCTAATGATTTTTTTTCGAGTGCCTTTTTTGTGTGCGTTATTCTGAATGGGAGAGTTGTTTTTGGCGATCCAAGCTGAATTGTTGTTTTCTTGAAATGTAAGCATTGCTTTAATGAAATATATTTTGGTTCGATGACCTGATTGATGCGTTATTGAAACTAGTCTTTGATGAATAATCTTTATTTTGCAATGTTTTTTTTTGTGTTTTCTAATGGCCATTGCCAAATTAGGTGGCACAGTAAAGGAAAGAAGGAGAAAAATTAGGTACCTACGTACATATTTTTATATTCTATTTTTCAAAAGTTGTAAATTTGACGAGGAGTACCTATCTGAATCATGTTTGCTTGTTCCTAGACACGGTCATATTTTTAAAAATAACTTTAAAGTTCCTTTTTAGACTTACTTTTTAAAGATTATTTAAACTTTATTTTTTTGCAGTGTTTTTGCGCCGTTTGTATATCAAGCTAGCCCAAAAAAGCTTTGCTTTGTATGAACCCATCTGATTTGTTGAAAATACGATAATTATTCTCGCCCACCATGTACATAGTAACAAAGTCTTTATTAACCTAAATACTACACAAGAGTCCCAACTGCTCACATCGTCTGAAGCTAGCAACGCTATGGCATCCCCAATTGGGGTGTTTTGTGAGGCTGAAGTAGTGGGGAGAGAATGAGGGAGGTCTGAAAGTATAGTCAACGCCAAACTTTAAGACCAGCTTGAGCTTGGTACGAACCATTCTCGCGCAGTTATTGACTTTACAATGAACGTAAGCGAAATAGAAAGATGCGCAAAAAGACACATGTGACAGAGAAAAGCGTTGGCTGGGGGGCATACCACATTCCTGTACTTAAACTCGCGTGTTGCGACGATTTCTGATCAATGTCAGGCTGGTCTTACCTACCTGGATATTTAGACCTTTTTACCAAACATTTTGATTCTGAATGGTGGTTTTTCACCAGGGCGATAATGAAAGTATTTACCACTCTGGACAGCCAGAACCGGGAGTTCAAACTGCAGATGGCAATTTTTTTAATAATAAAATGTACACTTAATAGAATAAACATGAAATTTTTCATGCACATTAGGGGGAACAATTTTTCTTAGTTCAAGTCTACTGTTTCTTTTTCTTTATTCTGTGATCGCAATACTTCCAAATCTACCCAATAAAAAAAAACTATTTGGACGACTTGCAATTTTGTTGTCACGATACAGTTTACTCGATCCAGTCACACCTCTAGTTTATCTCAAATCTAACTCTTGTTTCAAAGCAAATGTCATCGAGCACCAACACGTGTGTCCAATAAATCATTATCGCTTCAGCCATTGCTTTATCGCGAGGCGTGTCCATTATGGATTTGAGCTAAATCATATTCTGGTACGAATTTGCTTACAATGAAATGTCACTTAGTACTGGGTCGTCCCATGATCCGCTAGTGAAGAGTAGGAATGTATTGTTGACATTATACCTTTATCAATAGGTTGGTATGCGTTTTTTCATTGTCTTCAAGGAGAACAACCATCTGATCTGCCTTTTTTTAAATCATATATGAAGAACCAGACGTCTAACCTTTCCACGCGACGCGCGACGTATTATTGAATGAGTACAATTCATCCTACCTACACATTTATCAATATAACACACCTACCAACATACAAAGTGTTGGCATTTTTTATAAATTGTTTTTATGGCGTAAAAGAATTATGTGTTCTATTAGAAAAATATTTGCACAAAATGACAAAATGGTAAAAATAGCGCCACATGTCAATACAACCATGTATCCTGTTTTAAAAGAAAGACAAATAATCCTGGGTTACGAATCACCTAAAATATTTGAAAATCTCCTACTACTATCACAATAAGCTGAAAATATGTCTTGTTGGAGGATAAGACCCCCAATTAGTGTGTTCGATTCTTCAATTCTCCAATGTGTTCAATTTACACAATGCTTGGGTGGGAACTGGACGCGATTCCAACTCAGCCACTGACCGAATTTAAATAGGTTTTCCAATTTGATTGAGATCGACATAAACAACTTGGGAGACGGGAATTTGGTATGTCCGCCCCGGTATCCATTTATTGGATAACCAACTCCTCTCTCATAGGTCACCCTAAGTGGTTCGTTACGTTTGGTGACTTAGCAGGGGTGGCTAGGTTCATGGGTGCGGTTGTTTTAGGTCTTGGCGGCGGATGATCTGGACACACTGACCCCCAGAATCCTATCCATCCCTCACACCTTTTTGCTTCCCAGCACTCCCTCTACTTCCTTTCCTTAAAAAGACTTGACATGAGACAAAATTATTTTCCTCAGAGTCTCCTGTGTGGAGTTGATATAAATAATAATATAAAAAAGTGGAAATGATATAAATTTTAGTTCATCAGTTCAAATTAATCTTTTGTAAAATGGCCAAACATTAAACACACCCGGTATCCTAAAATAGCACAGACTTCATACAAATTGAAAAAAAAAACACGCCCGGTAAATCTTATTCAACTCATTTGTTTATAGAACACAGGCGCCTACAAAATACATCAGATAATTCTATCCTTTTCTTGTAGCTACTCCTTCAAATAAAATCTTCGAACCTTTCAGATATTTTTTTCAATGCTATCAACACCTTGCTTTTAAAAACAATGTCATCTAGAATTAAACATCTAAGTGTCAAACATAAAACAAAAACTGTAAACGCGTCAAAATTAACATAGAGCTACACAACGTAACATCGTCATTAACATATCTTGGAGATTAACATAGGGGAGCGTCATCACCGGGTAACGCCGTCACCGCTTAGAAGGCGCGTCACTCCGGCACGCGTCATGTGGTGTTTTGTTCTCGGCACGTGGCCGCACGGGCACGCTCAGCATTCAACGTATTCACGACGTGCAGCGCCCGTCGTTATATAACTGCCGGGACGCATTGAGATGTGTTGTTCGTGACCGCAAGTTCGGTAATTGGGTAATCCCGCATTGCACATTACGGCCGAAAGGTCACGGGTTAGAAAATTAAATAAGAGTTTATGTTTTATGTATGTTTGGAGCTCCGTTCAAGTGCTGTTGGACTGTCATACTGTCACGCCTTAGGGGATGTAGCACTATTGACTTATTGACTTATGTGATAACATTAAAACTCATGACTCTAGTGTTCGACTCATGGCTTTAGTTTACTTAACACGTCAGACTAGCTAAAGTTAACCACAAAATAAGTAAATTGCATACCTTTCTGAAACCATAATTTCGGATCGAAATTTGAAAAAAATTATGAAACTTTGGGAATTATTTAATTAATTATTTTTACATGGAACGACAAAGAAGTGAGATTACAATAACTTTTTTTAAATATTATTACATACATATTATATACATTTTACAGTATTTTTATAGTAGGTATACTTGAACGTTTTATAGTATAATTGGGTAATGTTGGTCTTACTGGGTGGCTTAATCATACTGAGGCCCCCATTTTATAATACAAAAAAATTAATAAAATGAAGTACATTTTGACAAAAAGTTGGCAATGAAAAGAAATAACTTTAAATCAGCATATATTATGAGTTATGTGTTTGTGAATGATGTGTGTTTTATAATTGTTTTGTATAATTGTTTACAACAATAACAGTCTGATAAATACGTTGGTTTGTGTTTTTTTATTTTTTTCGTTATCAGTAATTTTAATTATAAAAAATGTTAAGCGTTTTTTTTAAATATGTATGTTTGCACGCAATTTTTTATTTTTATTAAATATATGTTTATTTCGATTTATAAAATTTGAAAGCATATTTTATTACCTTACAAAAACAGGTTTTTTAGTTTTTGGGTACGATCATAAATTTTTTATTTATTTGAATTTTATCTTTAAGCGGAAATATTTTGATCGTCTGACAAATGATCGAGCTCTGAGGGGTTAAGTTCGATTTTTCGATATCTTTCGAATAATAATGAGATTTTATATGGATGTCAAGGAAGTGTGCCAAGTTCCAAGGTTGATATTGGTGGCGTTCCCTCCTCTCCCAGGCTCACCTTGATACGTTGTTAATTTCTTTCTTTGACAGTTGGGTTGCGAGTCGATTAGTTAAGGTTAAATTTTTCAACTAAAAATCATTAGATATGTTTTTTGATTGATGCGTTGAGTGCATGCAGGCAATATTCTGATGTGATGTTATTAATCTAAAATTATAATACTGAAGTGCCTACGTGCTTCACGCGTTCATAAAACCATTGTTATAAAACAGTTGTTCTCAATTGGGAATATATTCTAATTTAAAAATTAATTCAAGTTATTCCGTAACCAAATCTGATGCAACCAAATTCCTGTATCACTTTTTCTTCCCATATAATTACCATCACAATACTCCCAATATAAGGATGAACCTATAAAGAGACTCATTTTTTAACACTTTTCGCTTTCAACCGATTTGTAGAAAATCTAAAAATATTTTGCAGGAGAATGCAAATATTCTTACTTTAACAAAAAATCAAACGTCATTATTTATAATAGTAGCGGTATAAATTATAAGGGAAAATAAAAAAGTTCAGATTTCTGATTCTGTGTCTTGTTCTATCTCATGTTTCGATTATATTTATTAGTACTTTTTACCTTTTTACATTAGGCCTATGTCATCTTTTGGAATGCTGTGCGGAGGGTCATTTTTGGGAAAAGAAGGTGAGGAAGTTCTGAGAAGGAAAAAGGTTAGAGGGATGGGTAGGAATCTCGGGGTCAATGTGACCTGGAGTAATGGACGTATGAGTCCATTCCTCCCACTGCGGTGCAAGGGAATCTATTGAGATAGTGTAACTGGAGAAGTAAAAAGATCTCCCCTAACCAGTCTCTCCCGATTCAACCCGCAACGCAGTAGGTGTGCAAATGCATCCGCCTCCAAGACCTAAACAAACTTAATCCCATGGACCCAATGGTGTTAGTATCCATGGTGCATGTATCCAACAAATGGTATCCGCCTCTCAAGTTGTTTATTATCTTCTTCCTCAATGATTAAAAAATAACAATGATTCGATTATTTACAATTAAATGTGTATAAACTATGTATGTCCTAATACATAGAATTACAACTAATAAATTCTAACAGTTAAGAGTTATTGTTAGTGGCTTACAACTAAAATTAATAACGAGTGTCTAACAATTCTAATCTAAATGTTTCATATTTCCTTTGTGGACTAGTTCTTACATCAAGTTTTATTTTAGAAATTAGTTATAATTCAGTTATATTGTCTAATACTTCGTACAAGCACGACAAGTCCGTTGTTTTACTTATTTTTAAAATGCTCCATTTCTTACATCAGAGTTCCCCTTCCAAGCAATGATCAAATCAGGACATAAAACAAACTAGGTTGAGTAGAAGCAAATACTTTTGCAGAAACTTTAAGATCTCCGATAATAATTTTTCCATGACTTTATTATTCAATCTGTTCGTTCATTATAATTTAATTTATAGAGAATTTAATTTATACCTTTATCAAGATCTCCCTTGTAGGGAGCACGATCGAGGCACCTTGGAGAGCCAATTGATAAGTTGGGAAACTTGCCTGAAAAGCACATAATTCACAACAAGAAGTCAGAGATTTTTCTTTTATAATTATTATAGGTATTGAGAAATTCAACCAATGCGCACGATGCCAGAGATTAGTTTGGCAAGATGGCAGCAACAATAGCCAGCCTGAGTCGCTAAACATCGTTGGGAAATAAAGAACAAGTCACACAAAAACCGCCTGCAATCCAGAATTTTGAGATCTGCAATGTTGAGTAAATGTGAGATTTATGATTTGTGACTGCAAGAAGCATTTCAGTTTTCCTAATTTTCCGTCGTAACGTTGTCTTCTACAAGTAGGTCAAGCACGCATTAGTTGATTTCTAGTGCTTTTTCCCTTCAGCATCAAACTTTTTAATATTTGCTTGAAATCAAATATAATCACTAGTTGTATATTTCATTGCTGATTTTCTTTGTAAATTGTTAGTGTGAGTTAACTAAAAGCTCAGAATAAGGTAAAATGAAAATTGCAGTTTCTAACAAAAACTAAAGCAGACCCGTGAAAAACCACAGGACAGTCTAAACTAGCGACAAATCCAATTTAAAAAATGACAGTTAAAATAATTTTTTAAATATTATTTTATAAGTAGGTACTTTATCGCTTGTCTGAATTCTTCACACAGTCATTTCCAAATTTGGAAATTACACTTATAACGTTATGAGTGTAAAGCAAAGTCGATAGCATTGAACCAAAGTTAAGCAGGAATCACAAATAAGTATTCTGAACGAAGAAATCCCTTGTTGGTTTAACCTAGGTAGGTAGTAGGTATCTGTAGTTTTTAATTTGTTAAAGTGTCTAAGTCTAAGATAACACGGTGATAACTCCTTACTATATCATTAATTAAAATAAAATTCATTGATTGATTCAGAATGTAGCAATATTCATTGACTGCCGTTTTACTTTTCAGTGTCTTGGTTGGTACACAAGTGCCCAAATTAATACGTAGGTATATCAAAAATGACGAAAAGAGATCGAGACGAGCGGGTCAGCGGGCAACCTTCATCTCGAAATTGGACCACTCGGGGTCTCGTCGGCGATGCTCCATTGTTGCAAAAAGAGTTGGTTTCTCGATCGTCACTTGCGTATTTAGGAGTCTTTCTCAACTGGTGGTGAACTCAATTAAATTTCGACATTGAACTAAAATATTCGCCGGCAATTTGAGATTACACATTTTGGCAATTGTATTTTTTGTCTGTTTTTCTCATCTTAGACACTTACAAAACATTTAAAAGTATCTTTATTCAAGCGTCGTCACCAGATTCACAATAATAAAATGATTGGCTGGCCGTTTATAGATCATTGTATAAGTTGCAACAAAAAATGATATCGTCCGTTGAATTGGGAAGTCCTAAACGATTGAGGTTAAAGAAAAGATGCAATCCGAAATTTTAACGCAATCCACGTTTTAGTCGGTTTTAATCGGATGATTTGTGTTTATTGGATAAAGGATAACATGTTTTTTCTCGTAATTACGACATTGCAACTAATTTACCTAATATTTTTGGCAACTGTCTTTTTTAATGATTACAAAGTTCTTTACACGAATTTATTTGTGACCTAATTAGTTTCCCGGTAAGAGTGGCAACCGTTACCCTTTTATTTTTCTATGTCTTGTTTTGTTTTATGGTTCGTTTAGATTTATTAATCTCATGATCATATTTTATGATAATTAAATTGATGGGTACCTTAAAAATTTATTCCAATAAAGCTAAATTTTGCGTATTCTTGTCAAGATTTTCTCTCACTCGACGATCATAATATATTTTTTTGCATTCGAAATACGACAAAAATTTTTGCCCCTTTAAAATATTTTATTTATTTCAACACTTTATATCCGTTTATCATGACATAAAGTTTATTATTCTACATTGTTCCCAACAATAGCACTGTTTACAAATTGCCTCAGGTTCTACTCGAATGTAACAATACAATAAAAAGTATCAATAACCACAGCGTAATACAAAAATGTTATGCAACAAGTAACAATAATTATTACTGTCTTCGGTGGGCATTAGACTTGTTTGTTTTATCACAATATTAATGATCTACAGCACAAACGACGGAGAGCAATCAAAAATGAGAATGTAGGTTTCTGAGTCAAAAATCATTACAACACACAGGCTCTCTGGCATTCCTCGCTGGAGCTAATGATCCCTTATCAGCGGAGAGTATCTCCCTTCAGTGCAGCCTCCGTAATGATGCTTTGGAATTCGCTCTCCGGTGATCAGAGTTCGTGGATTAGCGGTGGGTGTTGGACCATTGCTCGTGAGCTGACTTCATTGCTTCTTTTTTTGTTTTATTTGGGAAATGCACAATCAATTATTATAATGCGAACATTGGATTTTATTGTAGGTACATGTAAATTATTTAAAAGAGACCCTTGCTTGCGTAATGGTATGCCTACTGGTTAGATAAAATAACTCTTTTGTTTAATAATAATTCTTAGGATGCTGAAGAACGGTACAAAACAAAAACAAAAACATTAAAATAGGCCATTGTAGAATTGAATTGATCGCGAATCTAATTTTAAAGGAATTGACAAACGTCGGTACGCACACAATATATTTGGGCAATTGCAGGGTTAGAGGAGACTATTAAATTTTAAATTGTTGATTTTACTTGATTTTAAAATATACAAATTTGAGATAAAATAAATAATTATTAGTCATTGAAGAAGAAGATAACACGAAAATATGAAAAAAAAAACAAGACAAAAAAAAGATAACGGTCACAACCCGGTGTATATATTTTCTGCCTGTACAGTACATTTCTACAGCAGCATCGCGTTCATTGGTCAAATCATTGCACATATAGTTTCGTATCGGTGATCGATGAACCGGTGGATGCAATTTTTAGCCATAAGTTGTTGTAGTGGTTTGTCTAGTTTATAGTTAGAAATAAGATTGTTTAAACGTATCATAAATTTGTACAGCGCCCGTGAGGTGATTTTTCATAAAAACGGCGCTATACAAGTCATCCAAATATTATTATTATTAATTGAGACTCGAACCCAGAACCTCTCGTCTTACCGGGACATACGCCTCTACAAATTCGGCTTCTGAAACTTCTTATTTAAATGTTATTTTTTTCAATCTCATATATCAAATTTGTGAATTAACAATATTTTCAAGTATTTTTTTTCCATATAAAAATTAAGCTTTTTTTAATTATTCTTCTCGGGAACTGACTACTTGAATTAGTTATTATTATGCGTATTTAATTATAATTTTATGAAGCATTAACAGGACGCTATAGAATATCCGTCATATGGAACAGTCCTCCTTTCGAAAGGTAAAAACGATGTAATACATTAATTAAAAAAATATTTTTCTACAAAGAAATGTACCTACCTAGTTACTCCCTCATAGATATAAACTTATTTAAGAAAAATAAGATTTTTGGAATACCTACTCGAATTCATTTTAAATTATACCACAGAATAAAATATATTCTGACTTATAAGGCGAAAGGGGTGCCTGCAGTTATGTTTATGAAATATTTTTACAAATTTTATATCCAAGAAGGTTCTGATAGATGGCATGTCTGGAAATAAAGCTCAATATGAAATTGCAATACCATTTATCACATCCAACTGAGGTGCATTAAAGAATTCCGCGTCTGATTGACAGCCCCAGAAACGCATCTGCGGTGCTACTACTAAATAAGGCACGGCCCTTGTTCCCGAATGCCTTTGGTGCAGTGATGAGTTGAATGCAGTTTTTAACCATAAATTCAAAACAATATATCAAGACGTACATTTTCCAAATTAAACCAGAGCTTCTTAAAAATTAAGCTAATTGCCGAAAAATCTGAAACAAGGATTTTTGTAACTTAGCTGAAAAGATTTAAAATTAAATTTAAATTAATACAAGAGCAAAGCCGTTAAAAATCGCGGGATAGTCTAAATTATTGACAGAATCAGTTCAAATTTTTAAAATTAAAAACAAATTACAGTTCAAAATATAGTAATAGGTAGGTACCTACTTTATCGCTTGCTTGAATTCTTCCCATAGTCAGTTAACATTTTGAAAATAACATTCAAATGCTAGACATACGCACAACCTAATTGGTATTTTTGGCGATTTCTTAAAGGAATGCAGTTTTTTTTAAATAAATATAAAGATGATTTAGGACGGGTTGTTTCACAGAATTTCAAAAATTCATCAAATTTGGAAGTCAATTTTAAAGATCAGTAAAGGTCGTATTCAAGTTCTGTTATAATTTCAATTCTGGGAAGCAGCTGACCCATAATGATATAATAACACTGCTGAAAACCAGCTGCATTCCAGGAGAAATCCTGAATTGTAGCTGAGCTGTGACCTTTTCATCAATAGACTCAATGATAAAATAACAAAATGTATAATACTGTAAAAAATCAATCGATGAATAAACGTTTTATTATATTAGAATAAGTTAACAATAATAATCTAAACGAAAATATGAAAGAGAACAAGACACAGAAAAACAGAAAAAGACAATGGTCGCAACTGGGACTCGAACCCAGACCTCTCCGTCTAACCGGGACGAGTGCGTTAACCAATTTCGCTATTGCCACCTTCTGTCAAAACGTCATAATTGTAAAAAGATATTGACATTTATGACGTTTTGACAGAAAGTGGCAATAGCGAAATTGGTTAACGCACTCGTCCCGGTTAGACGGAGAGGTCTGGGTTCGAGTCCCAGTTGCGACCATTGTCTTTTTCTGTTTTTCTGTGTCTTGTTCTCTTTCATATTTTCGTTTAGATTATTATTGTTAACTTATTCTAATATGATATATTTCACTGATGGGAATAACCTTCAAAAAAGTATAAAAAGAAAGTTTTTCTTATAAAAATTAAACGTTTTATTATTATTATAATAACAGAATTTTCACAAATCTTGAAAGATGACTTTGAAATTTAATGAATTGTTCATTTTTTGTGAAACCAAAAGCCCTTAAGGATCGTTAATATTCGTGCTTTGTCAAAATCTTCTTGTATATAATATTCTGATTAAAGGCAATAATTACAGAGTTGGTTATTCACGTAATGGATTTGTTACAAGAGAAACAATAGATCTCTTGTACTGATAATAATGATAATTACTAGCTTAGTATTTGATTCAACACACTATTAATAATTCCAAACATGTGTACACGTTAGTATAGACAGGTAATGCTTGTCACTTTTTAGTCGACAACTCGTGAACACAGTGATGGATGGGTTTCTTATTTTATTAAGTAGTATTTTATTAAGTAGTTTTACTTAGTTAGTTGTAAAAAATGTTGCTGGAAGTCGATAATTAAGTCCATTGTGTGAAAATTATAATAAAATGGCACACATATCTGAATGACATGAATCAAATTTCCCATATAAAAAAAACTGTTACTTGAGGTCTCTAAAGGTCGCCCTAACTAAACTAAATTAAAGTTGTCAAAAGTATGCAGTGATTGTTTTTTATGTATTCTAGGGTACTTCGTTAATTTTTTATTAGCAAAGTACTTACACTCTTTGTGTGTCGCAAATGACGTTGCTACAATAAAGTAATGCAAAAACGTACAGCCGCATCGAAACGCCACGTGGCTTCTCGCGAAGTGAAACTTTTCCATTCAACAATCAATAATGTGACATCAATCTCTTACAAAACAATGCAAATAAATGTGCCAATGCATTGCCAAAGTTCTTGTTGAAAAAAAGAAACCTCGATAGAAGAACATTGCAATATTTGTCAACAACCTGCTACACCACTTTGAAGAAACTGCATAATATAAATCGATGTACAGATTGAGTATTACCGAGTCAATAATAATATTTCAACGCCCTTATTTTTGGATGGCTGGTTTTTTTTAACTGTAGCAATTTCACATTGCAAAATATTTTGACTCTCTCGTGTCACTCCGGGCAGCAAATAAGGCGAAGTGAACCAAATCGAGGTGGCAGGACTATAATTATTCTTCGTTAAGGAGAAATCTCGCTTATTTTTAAACACTTAACATTGAAATATAAGTTCTTTGCATACATTACTACGAAGACTAATGGACGCGAAAGAGAAGCCGAATTGCAAGACTCCAGATTGCTGTAGCTAATTGTTACATTTAATGCGAGTTGGGCGTATGTGAATATTGGGAGCAGTTGTAATGAATTGAGAGTCCTTCATTTCACCTTTTATCTGGGTAAAATTTGACGTGTAGGTAGACGGACTGGTTGTCTTATGTATAAATCTTTGTGATGTGCATCTATATTCACAACAGTCCTGCTCATACTCATTGAGGAATATTGTAAAACCCTACTCCCAAGAATTAAGGCATTATAATGCAAATTTATATAGTAAAAAATCAAATCCAGGATAAAGGTTTTTTTTTTAAATTTTACCTTCCTCTTTTTTTTGAAAGAATTATAAGATGCAAGAAACAAATGCACAATTTTGATAAAAATAAATTTAATTTAAATTAAATATGCTACAGAGTTGCAACTTTTTAAAATTCTGGTCGAATTCTTTAAAACGGCTATTTTGAAAGACATAATATATATCGATCATCTAGTTATTTCGTTAGACATTTCCAAATGCTAAGTTTTGCGAAAATGAAGAAAGTAATATTCGAACGCTCGCCATAAATCAAATATTATTTGCACGTGTCTGCTTATTTATTTATTTACACAAATATTATTTATACGTTTTACATAATAAATATGTTATAAAATAACACCGGAGGGCATACAGTTACGATACATTGGTATTTTGAATTATTCTACTATTGACCCAGAAAACGTCAACATTTTGTTTAAATCACTACAAGTTGTTCTGCGTTGTAATTGATTTGGTGGTGTTTATGAGCAATTTCAGGATTGTACCAGATAGAGGGTATACTTTTACATATAAAGGCAAACTTAACTTTTTTTTAGATTTTTCGGAGATGTCTGATTAATCAACTGGATAATCAATATCCAAGTTGAGATTATTTTTTAACTACGTTGAATCCGAATGCATTTTAAACAGAAAACTTTTTTTTATAGTCCATTGTGATTTATGTTGTTGTAGCAAGCTTGCAAAGCACTATTTCAACACGACTTCTGTTATACTTATTCCAGATTGATACTCTCAGTATTTCCCTGGTGAAGGACCACCGCTCGAAATGTGTGAAAACCGTCTTTAGTGAACGGATCTGAATGGCAAGATACTTTTCCATTTTCCTCTTCCTCGCCGCCTTCCCCTCCGCGCACCCTTCAGCCCCACAACATATCCCAACTGGGATGCAATAGTCTCACTTGCTCCGGTTATCAAGGAGCAGCTGGAAGTCTTGTGCAGTATTCACATATAAGTATTTTTATATGTGAATACTGCATCTTTTTGATTTTAAATGTCTTTGCATCACATTCAAGTAATTGTTATTCATTATTCAGATAACGTATTGTTAATAATTTGTGAACGTTATGATGATGCGCGTTCCATGTAAATAATGCTTATGTGGCAACACTGTTTTTTAAATAATAACCATTGTTAGTTGGTGCTGAGATGCTGAGTCAGTAATAAAGATCCTTTCTGAATTATTTGGATACAATAGAAAAATCTCCCACATCCAATAGTGAATTATTCAATTACTCGCTTGCACATCTCCCATGTGGGCGGGTTCGGATTTTCTGAAGGAATAATTGCATTTTAAACACTACCTTTTATGTGTAAACATTAGATCTCTTTAAGGAGATGATTTTGAAATGTAATCGGTTGTATTCAATTGACGGAGGGGAAACACTTTCACATTGTATACACTTATAAATTATATTAAATCGTTCATGTGGTTAATATGCGTGTTTTTAGTTAATGTTCTTAGTTCTGGTAAAACATTTAAAACGGGCCCAAAAGTGCTTCGTGTTTATTTACAAATGTCCAGTAGGAATCAGCGGAGGGGCATCGTTATTATTTGTCAAGCGTTTTGAAACATTCCATCGTAGCAAACTCTGGGTTGGAGACCCAAAACACCTGATAATTGTTTTACTTTAATCTATGCAAAGGACGGCGGTTAATCCTATTGCCATCTCTAATGCAAATATGCATTAAGGCATGCTAACTCTGTTTTACGGTAATTTCAATGGAGCCTGCTCGAAGGAGGAAGCAGAGTTCACACCATGTACACTGGTGCATGAACGCAAAACTCGACGGACACGAGCAAAACGCTTGTTCATAGTTGTTGATGTCGTCTTCATGAGAACGAGTCATTTCTTCGACTCGTTTTTGTGGCTCGCATATGGCTAGCATCTGTTTTTCGTTGTTCTTAAAATAATCTGGACCTCTTTAAGACCCGCATTAACAAATCCTTTGTGAAGTGTAGGTAACGTAAAAAAAAGATTTTAGTTATTCAGTTAAATTCTGTACAATATTTACAACAAAAACCATTATAAAATTTGAAGGAATTGTGGCAGTAGGATTCTTGTTTCGTGACATGTTAAAATGAATAATCGTAGAACATATATGAAAGATTTTTGAAACTTTTTGATTTTAGAGAATACTTCTAATGTTTTCCAAAAATTATAAACAACGCATCTATTTCGAAAAAAAAACAATTTCTTTGTCGTAAAAAATGATTAATTAGATCACTTTTAACTAAGAAAAAGGGCCAAACAGTTGCATTTTTCTCAGGTTGCTTCCTGATAAAAACATGCAAGACCATGCATTATGCATCTGCAGTCGTACAAACGAGTCTTTACCGACTTTAATACTTATATGGGTCGATGTTATTGTTATTGCCGATTATTTTATTGCAACTGGCTGCGCTGTATTTGTTGTAAATAATAAAATATATATTGTTCCGCGTGAGATGGAAATTGTTCATTGCCCTTGATTGAAGAAGAGGCTCGGTCGAGTGATGGTTATTGCTATGTTATTCATTGAATTATTTATTTTTGCAGACCGTGTTGGTACAGTTGACGGTTACCGTCTCCAAATGAGACAAACCCAGAATCTTACCCAGGAAGGAATAAACGTAAGTACCCACCCCTATTTCAAAATATATAATTAAGCAAATTTGGTTTTCATAAATGCACTTTGTGCAAAATTATACCCTTCAAAGTAAATGAAAATTGGAATCTTTAAAAATGCTATTGAAACCTAACATTTGCGTTGAAAATTCATGAATATTAAGTTATCTTTTTTGAGAGGTTTTAAAACATTACAATGGAATTGTAATATTTGTTTCTCTTGATATTTGCTTTAAATTTATGTAGGTACTACGCTTTAAAGAATAATAAACTTTTTAATTTTACTTAATCTCAGATTTGAATTTAATGTTTTCTTTAAATAAAAAAAAACTATTGGAAGTAGTATTTTTGACAAAACAGTAAATTTCACAGCACAGGCAAATAAAAATTTATCTAAAATTTTGATTCTTTACGATTTTTAAAGTGTTCGGAAATTAACTTGAGACGGGTAGTTTCAAAAAATTTAAACAATTCACAAATTTTTTTCAGTTGATTTTCACGTTCTGTTCTGGAACTTGAATTTAACTTTCACAGAACGTGAAAGTTAACTTTAAAAATTTTATGAATTATTAAAAAGTTTTTAAACAACTTTTGAAACAATATTAATTTTTTAAAAAGGAATAATTTCACCAAACAAATCGTTCATATGGGTTTTCGTATGAAATACTATACGAATATTGGTATGAAATTAAAAAAAAATCGTAAACCGAAGTAAATTTGATCGTACTGCGGTATTTTTGAGGTATTTGCTGTAAATTGGACATGTTTATTAAGAACGTAGCGGTGCTTGCAGTGACCAAGATATTTTCGCCATGTTGCAGTTTTTTTATAGAATCAACCAAACAATCTTTTGTCTGTGCCTCCGTGATCTTGCATTTACCGCATGAGCAAAGAATTTGTAATATTACCACCGTCATGCTAAAGGCAGAAGTGATGATATTTCGCATAAATAAAATAACCATTGACAAACCGACGCCATCCGTTGCAGAAAATAAAAATGCCCAAAATCGCAACCGGAAAGAGATAATAAAAAGACTTTTCACGGTAAATTAACATTCCCTTCTCATTTATTTTTTGGGCTCGTTTTACTTCACACTTGTAAGCGTCGATCCACATTTAAAGAAATAAATAATAAAATAAAATTACTGGTTGCACATTAATTTAACCGTTTTTAAATGGAGATTACTGGATATTGGTGCAATATTGAGGAACGGTTTCGCATTTCAATGGGGTGTTGTAGAACTCAAATTAGTTTTCTTCGACTACCGGTATTTTTTGATACAACAAATTATCAGTTCCAGCTATTAGTGTTTTTTCAAAATAGCTGGAAAGAGTAAATTTATAAATACCGGTTTTTAATTAAGGTAAGTAAGAATAAAACCATTTTTTTACGGTGATTTAATGTAAAATAATTACGTTGTATATCATCTATTTGATTCATTAATCCGTAATATTTATGATGTGAATAGAAAAATATGATAAATTTAGGACATTTTTTTAACATAAGGTTTAGATATAATGCACGCATTTATAGAACCTTGTTAGAAAATACAACTCAATTTCATAAAAAAAAAAAAAAACATTTTTATACAATACGTCAATTTAAAAAATTGATTATTTAATGCCCTTTTTGAAGTATAACTTCTTTACGCACGCTTGACTTGGGGAGTAAATTGGTGAATGCATGTCGAGAGTGTTACGAAAAGTGTGATCGGGCGAGGCGAACGGAAGTTATGTTAAGTTAGTGAAGATAGCGCACTTGAAGTGAAATGACACAAAACTGCGCTGTACAAATTTTTATAGAAAGGGAGAGAGAGTTACGTTTCGTATATTTCTGTAGGGGCAAGAGAGAGAGGTGAGAGCACACATTTTCTTTCTCTCTTTCTCTCATAGCCAGTAACTTTTCGTATATCTAAGACACAGTGCAGGCCTATTGTCTGTATCACTCTATAGGAGCAAGAGAGAAGAGGGGGCGCGCACATTTTCTCTTTTTTTATTTTTTTATTTTTTTATTTATTTTATATTTGTTTGTTTTTACAATAATTATACATTTTTTTTACATATTAAACAGATTTGTAATATTAATGTAATAAAAGCCTTTTCTCACCATAAAGAGACAAGGCTCTTGTGTTTGGTGAGTGAATTCATACTCAATTATGTTATCAATGTTATCATTTGAGTAGGTGAATAATAATATTACAACTATTAACAATAGATATAGTAAGAGAAACTTGATATGTGTCGATTAACAGATTTAAATGAAGTGAAATAGTAATGTAACTCTTACAGTTGTTTCAGGTAATTTTTTAATTTAGTTTGGAATTTACTTTTATTTTTAATAATTTTTACTTCTAATGGGAGTTTGTTGAAATAATTTATACCATGATACAGATAGGAATTTTGGATGTGCTTGGTATTAAATTTTGGGATTTTAATATTGTTTTGATATCTTGCTGAGATATTGAAATGTAATTTTTTTAGCTGTATTTCTTTGAAAGTTTGTAGAATTGAATATTTTTTATATAAATTGTCTATTGTAGTTACTTTAAATATTGAAAAGATTTTTTCGGTAGAAAATGTAGATGGTTTTTTCAATATAATCTTAATTATTAATCTTTGAACTATTTTGAGAGGATTTAAAATAACATCATATATTCCTCCCCATCATATAATACCGTATTGTAATATAGATTGAACAATTGCATAGTACACTCTTTTTAGGTTTTCCAGTCTAAGAATATTTCTGAGTCTTATAAATATATATATACATTTCCCAATTCTTTTGACAAGTTCACAAATATGTGTTTTCCATTTAAAATGTTGATCTATATATACACCAAGGTATTTAATTTTGGAAGTTGAATTCAGTGTAGAACATTCTGGAGTGCAATTAGTTCCACTACATTTACTCTGATGTATTAGAATTTTTATTTCTGGTTTAGATTTAAATTTATTAATAGAGAATGGGATAAAGTTTGTTTTTTCGGTATTTAAAGAGAGGAGATTTTTATCGAACCAGTTTTTCAGTGTATTGATGTCAATATTCGCTAGGTTGTTCACAGTATTCCAATCAGCATCTTCAATTATTATGACAGTGTCATCAGCATAAGATATTATTTTTCCGTTTATTCTTTGTGTGAATATATCATTAACATAGATGATAAACAGTAACGGCCCCAGGACTGTACCTTGAGGTATACCAAAATTACTTGTATCTTGTTGGCTAAGCACATTGTTGATTTTTACGACTTGAGGGCGTTTGAAAGGGTAGCTTTTTATCCATTCTAGAGCTGTACCGTTTAATCCAATGTTTCTTAATTTAGTTACGAGTTTGTCATGTGATATGATGTCAAACGCTTTTTTGAGATCTATGAAAATTCCAATACATTTGAATGATTTATCTAATGAATTGAGAACAAGGCTAGTTAATTTTGCAATTGCATACTGTGTGCTTCTACCTTCCATAAATCCAAACTGATTTTCATCAATTAAATTATTACATTTTATAAACTGGTTCACTCTTTTTTTTACTATTTTTTCAAAATTTTTTGCTATATTTGAGATTACTGATATTGGTCGGTAGTTGCTTACTTCTTCTGGATTACCAGATTTAAATATTGGAGTAATGATAGTTTGCTTGTAAATAGATGGGAACACACCGCTTTGGAAACTTAAATTTACTATATGCATTAATTAATCTCTCTCTCTTTTTTATAAGTTAGTGAAGTTTTACTTCAGTCATGTGGTCTAAAGCACACTCGTTTTTTTTTTGTAATACAACAAAATTTTTTTAAGAATAGTTTATATTATACCTACAATGTTTTTTTATAGAAGACTCTAAAGAAAGATAGAGTAAGCATGAATTTTTAGAACCTTGATGCCGTTTTAACCTCATATTTGTGTCGTGTGTTTTTCCATTGGATTAAATTTAACTTTTTTTTTCTGTCGCTACCTATTGCTCCCATTTATTTATGAAAATTTACCTATGATTTCATCTTTAATTAATTAAGGCAAATGTTATCACACGTTTTCCATTCAAATTAATATAACTTAGTAAATTGATGGATTTTAAATACCTGCTCATGTTGTTTAATGCCTCCACCCACAGCGTGGAAAAGCGGCAACCCTCTAAAGGGTACATTCGTATGCAATGTCAGTCAAGCTTTACAGTTAAGCTCAATTGTTCCGTCATGATGAAATAAATCAGCCAATGGCTAATAACATGATCGGAATAGCTTTCCGGCCTATGTTATAAGATGGCCCCTAGTACTCGGACAATGCAACATAAAATAGACGTAAACTTAACATGGTTAACCGTTAAATCGCATCAATTTGAATATGATTGAAGATCCCACAAGGGGGTCAATGGTGTATTTTTGATTTTGGTATGTTTTGCCGGTTCCGTGCCAACGCAGAATGAAACCAACTCAGAAACACCTCAGAAAGGTCATTAAAAGCTATGAAAAAATAATTTTAAATTAGCCGGTAATCCTAACCTCTCTTAAACTGTTTAACCAATTTTTGATTTTTTTTTAATCATCACTCTTAATGACCTTTCTGAGGTGCTTCTGCGTTGTCCGATCACCGTTTTGCCGTATTGTTCTACCTCATCTTAGCACTCGAAAAACTTCGCAGTGTCTCCATCTACCTTCATGACATACACAGCAAATGCTGGATATGATTTCAGATTTTGTCGGTCAGAAGTATTACTGTCATTACCTTTTGGTATCCAGTGCTTGACGGCTACACCAAAACGAAACTCCTAAAAATACAATAATTTAACTAATTATTATACTGTAATATGTATATATATATTTATGTATAATTAGTTAAATAATTGTACTGAAATATTTGCATTAAGAGAATTCACAGTTATCAAACTTAAAAAACACTCTTCACCACAATCTACGCATTTGCCCTGACGATAGACATTATAACGATTTCGGAAACGTTTTCCTAATAGGAAGGACGCGCAACACGGTGTAATAGTCCAAAAACTAATCACGACAATTCTGCAAGAATCCAAAACTTTTGTTCGAGAAGAACAAGACATTGAAACGCGGGTTAGTATCCAAAAGTCGTGGTGATAAAATCACTACTTTATATTTCTAACTCTACATGTTAAACGAATTCCCTTGGGACCTATGAAAAATTTAGGGATTCTGTTTGGTTAAAATAAAAGAAAAAATCAGAAAAGAAGAAGAGACTAATATTGTAGGAGGGAGGACACCCAAGGGTGATGTAATAATGCGTAAAGAAATAAATGCAGTAAATCTTGCTCAAATTATGGATGAATTATTGATGCGTTGAAAGTAGGTTAACCCAAACCTAATGAAATAATAACACCAATTGACTATTGACCCATTGAAACGCAGCATTAAATCTGAGGTGTGTCATCAACTTTTGGAAATAGCACACGAAGGATGGCTATGTGATAAAAAACGCAATGGAAAAGTGACAAAATATGCGGTAATGACTGTGAAATTACACTTGATACCTTTGTTTATTAGAGCGTTTGATTACATCAATTGGAAATACACTTAAATGATTTGATTCCTTAAACATTATGTAATTGATACAAGCGATGGATGTAATCTTGGAGGAATAATTTCCTCCAATGACTTAATTTAGGCTGACCGGACAACTTATAATGAAATTAACCCAACATCTCCTTTGAAAAGTCAAGTTTAAAAAAAAAATATTTTAAAAAATGTTTAAATGGGTTACGTTAGGTTAGTTAATGGGATATTTTTCAATTACTTTTTTCATAGCCTTGAATTACTGATTAAAGGCTATGAAAAAATGGGTGTTGAGTTGTTTGATTCTAACTTACATGGAATCGTAATTTAGGGATCCAATTCTTAAGATAACTTTGAAGGTAACAATAAACTCAATAAAAAATTACTCTAGTTAGTGTCTATAAATACTGTTGACAACTTTTCTGACAAGTCCTCTTTGTTTACATATTTTTTTTAATTTTAAATAATCCTACTTAAATAATATGTTCTCTGTTATTATAACACTGATATATTTTTTTAGTATAGTATCAGTAGTTTAGTAACACATAACAGTATCCTATATCTGAATACTTGCTTTTATCACACAAACATTAAATGTACATTCTTATTTTGTTATTATTGTAATACTGATAATCTCCTGTGTACCACTGTATACTTGTAATATCATGTACCTATCACTTGAATCTAAAAGCCATTCTATGGCGTTTAAATAAATAAATAATTTCTGCGAACATTCAAAATATTTCATTCAAATATTTGAATGAACTCTTTGCTCTATGGTATCTTTGTCTTACGTTAGTATAATTTGAAGTTAAAGCTTACCTCAATGCAGTTACGCTCTTTGAAAATAATAATGTTTTTGAAAAATTAGTTTTTCGGTCCACTTTCACCACGGTTGACTTTGATTGACTTTGACATAATTTCTCTGAGAAATCTGTTCTCTTACTCCGGACCACGTCGCATTATGCGTTAAAGTCCCATTTATAGAGACGCTGCGCTGTTTTCCCTTATTTTTGAAGCGTTCTGCAATGACAAGGATTTATGGCTGAGCCTTCGCCAAGTGGATCGCTGACCAATTTTGGTGACAATCAGGCAAGTCCGATCATCACGTCCGTTCTTGTGCAGTCTCCGCAGCCTCCAAGAAAATCAGGCAGTTTCATCTGGATTAAAAAATCACCTCATGCATAAGTCATGGATTTTTCAACGACTCAGATTTTTCTCGGGTTTTGCAACCGGTCGCTTTCAATCTAGACCGACTCAATAAAATACGAAAAAAATAGCGGAATGTTTTAAAATGCGGTTTTTAAGCATTGTGTTACGGTTTCGGAAAAAAATCCTGACAGCTTGTAAAAGAAAGCACGCTTCATATATTTCTCGAAAGAGGCCAGTTTAAGATTACAAATGGATACGCACTATCGATATCTCTTGGTTGCAATGCTTGTGTTTGAACTTGGGCGATTCTGATTTTTATTTTTGAAAAAACATTAAATAAATACATCGAGTGGATTAAAATTAACTACAAATTTTCGGTAAATAGTTTGTGAAGAAGACTTAAACCAAATTCAAAGCACTGTTCCGGCCCTATTTTTAATATTTACTTTGTATAAGTTCGTTCGATTAAAGTCATCATTAGATCATAATCATGACCATAGTCGGGAAAACGCGGGTCCAACATATGCACACGACTGAAAATTTGTCACATGAGAATGGGTCACTATGATTAGTTCTTGAGTTCAACAACTCAGAACAATTTTTCTCTTCAAGACCCATTTTCACGCCTTCTTCTCCTCCAAAAGATCTTCCCCTCATCACCCTCCTGAAGGGAAAAAAAGCTATCTGAGATTTAAGATCAGAGCAATAAATAAAATAAAATAGAGAAAGCGCAGACCAGTGAAAATCACGACATGTAACTTTCTTGTAGTTTGTCAGTTCACGAAGTTTAACCCTATGAAATGTCTTAATAACCAAAAGAAACACATATTCCAAACCTAGAATTAACAAAATTTTCTTGTGAAAAAATTACATACCACTGGTAAGTACTTTATCACTTGCCTGAATTCTTAGCACAATCAGTTACAATTTTGAAAATGACATAATTTAAAGCAACTCAGACTTCAGTAAACCAGAGTTCCATAGAAAAACAATCGAAATTAGATATTTTAATGTGAAATATATATGTTACAATAAAAAAACACACGTAATGTGGCTACATGTTAAAACTGCGGCAAATTCGCTTTTATCTACTTTTTTTAAACCAGATTTTATTTCCTTGCAATAAAAGTAAGTAGTCCGTTCCGCTTGAAATCGCGTTTCCGCAGGGTTATGAAAGATTTTCTTATAAATGCATATCAAAATAGGTCACATATTGAGTAATTCACTTGACGTTCCCACCGTATCAGGTTCTTGAATCAAATCTACCATGCTAAAGCTTGAATGGACGAATCTGAAGGACCTCCCTATCTGGCTTTGTGAATTATGACGGATCTTGACAACATGTTCCTTTATACACAAGCCGTGGTTCACTTCACGTCAAGTCACAGTTCACAAGAAGTGCACATTTAAATATTCTTTATGCAAAAGCTGTAGCGAGATTCAAGATGGAGCCTTTCAAATAATCTGATTAAGATTTGTACGGCAAACCAAAAGACATATTAAGTGACACAATCATATACAATTACAAGCTCTTTTCGGGTAGGTATATAATCTTACGAAAATAATCCGATAATAAGTTATACAAAGTTGTTGCACAATTATTTTAAAACACAGAAAATCCAAATATAAATCACAATTAGGTATCTACCTACGTGCACTTTGATGTGAATGACGATACCTCACTTTAATTGGTAGGTACCTACACATACTTTAATCTGCAGGACTTTTCCTGTTTTAATATGTAGGTATCTACCCACATACACTTTAATCTCCATGATGATACCTAACTTTAATGGGTAGGTAGGTACCTAACTACATACAATTTAATCTGCATGGTGATACCCGACTTTAATAGGTAGGTACCTAACTGCATATACTTTAATCTGCATGGCGATACCTGACTTTAATAGGGAGGTACCTAAAGACATAAACTTTAATCTGCATGACGATATCTGACTTTAACAAGTAGGTACCTACCGATATAAACTTTAATCTGCATGACGATATCTGACTTTAACAGGTAGGTACCTACCCACATATACTTTAATCTGCATGGCGATACCTGACTTTAACAGGTAGGTAACTACCGACATAAACTTTAATCTGCATGACGATACCTGATTTTAATAGGTAGATATCTGCCAAAATATACTTTAATCTGCATTACGATACCTGACTTTAACTGTAGGTACCCACATACTACACTTTAATTTGCATGAAGATACCTCACACACAAATTTATCGTGAGTTTTATAAATTTTGAAAGGAAATAAGCCCGTCAAACATATTTCTTTCTTCTTCAGAAGGTTACACACAGCAAGCCTTCTAAGCAACCCTTAACGCATTCGCTAGAAAGATAGAAAAAAGTAGATGAGGCCTTTGGGTACCGTAAATAATTCATTAAACCTATTACAAAAGCACTTGTTGGCATTCAAATCATATATCAAAAAATTATGTGTGCTAAATCAGCGAAAACTTTTTAATGGTAAACTTTTACGTAATGAAAGTCATTTTGACAGTCTTTTCTGTCTGTTGTGGCTTGAAAAATGCCACCATTTTGACTTCGCAGCGTCATTTTCACAATAAGTTACGAAGCTTTTAAATATTCACCTATATATAAAAAAAGATGAAAGGTTCATATTTTTAAATAATTATTCAAATTGAATATTGAGTATTGAAACTCGGGCAAATCATGATATCATAAATAAATATAATTTTTCACACGTGTCACCATCTTTTCTTATTTTTATATTTTTCTGCACACCTTTGCACATAATAAAAGCAGTAAAACGGACACTTCCACAGCAATAAACCGCCACAGATCGCAATAATACCCGCCGTAAGAGCCTCATTACAAAGCCTTTTGAATGCGCACGTCTCGGCTCGCACTCGAAGCACTCTGCTTTTTGACTTATGCCTGCGTTTCCAGTGTAATTGATGTTGCCCACCATGCTTGTCATGACCCCCGAAACATGACCGTTTATTACGCATTTAATTCTTCGTATTTAAAATAATAACTTGCGTACGTCTGCTTTCATTTATGCCGCGTCCGTGATTCTATCCAATTATCACTCGGAAAAAGAAATTATTTGGAAGGATGATTGTTATATTTATGATGCCTTGCAGACGTACCTGTATTGTACTGCATTTTTTGCTATCACATCGATATAATTATTTCTGTATAAACCGTCAATTATTTATTATATTTGTCCTCAATTCTTAGTATTTTCTCGTAATTTTATTTTTCATTTTGTTCTTTGCAATATTTCGAATCTCAATTATAAAATATAAAACGGCACTGAAAGTCTCCTAATATTCCGCGAACGCTGAACTCTGCTGTGATAAAATAAGCGCAGTATATCTGTTAAACTTGTAGGTAAACGTAATTATTTTCTACTATTCATTAGAGCACAATAATATACACAATGTTATAGGGTAAACTTATAACCAGTGATTCGTGACATTATTTGGAGATAAAAATGTTAATGAAATTTAGATCTTCTGTGATATTTTATGTATTTTTTTTTTAAAGTTCAAAAAAAAAAATCTGTTGGAATTAGACTGCTAGACACGTGAAAAAAAAATTGTTTGGTTATGAAGAAAAAAAATTTCCCTTTTGATTTTTTTTATTGCAAATAATAGCAGGAATTACTCGTTAAAGTAAGTAACACCTGGTATATAATATTTATGGGTGTATTTTTTTCAAAATGTCGTGTAAATAATAAAATGTGAGAAAATTACTGGTTATTATAAACTTGCTTGTATGAGTTTTAAAAGCTAACTTACAATTTCAAAGTTTTGTTAGTACAATTAAATTCATCATTATCGTTCTGAAAACCTAATAAAACCGTGATCCAATTTTCGGGCAATTTTCATATTAAAATTCTTTTCGGTTTGTTTTTATTTATCTTGTATTTGGATCCACTGCAATAATAAACAATTATCCTTCCTTCAATTACTTTTAAACCACTCTTGATCGAAATTTAAAAAAATATCTTTTAATATACAAAATTTGCGCGATTTAATATTAGCTATAGCCTTATTATTCCAATATTACTTGCCTGCAATATAATTTGTTTTAATCATCAGTAGTCTTCTCACGTAGCTTATTATTTATAATTCCTGAAATCATCTCGACCGAAATCAGTTTCACATTATCAAGATATTGGCATTTATGCAAATATTTGTATTGCCTTCATAAATTGACCGAGAGAGAACCTCCGTACACGCAGTCAGTTTAAATTACATATCTGTACATATTCCTACCGTTTACCTTATCCGTTGTGAAATTGGATATGCGTTCGGAAACAATAAATCACATACATTAACAGTCAATCACCCGATATTCCCTCAACTGGTCCGACAATAAAGCATCGCTACTCCCGAAAATAAAACAGGTGGTTTCCGACGTATTTCTGACTTGTGGCTTTTTTTTTGTCGGTCCGATTATTCCGAGTGAATAACTTATTCAAATTGCGCAGGCCGCCAAATAAACATTGGGAACGGCACTGGGAAAATTCCGATCGCGGACGGTTCGCATGACGGGGATTTTATACGATAAGAATGTGATCTCGTTATTTTATCGGCGTACCTACATGTCGACGTAGTCATTCCCTCTGGGATAGTTTCGCAATAGCATTGTTATTTTATGCCTTTTGGTCTGAAGTATTTAAATTCCTACAACTGTATACATTTTTACGGATGTCATAGGTTCTGAAAGAAATTATTTTCCTTGCGGTCTAATTAAAACAAACATATTTCAAAATTAATTTTATCATTACTACAATTTTGAACTACGACGTCAATTCTCGTTTTTTTTTTATTTATTTGAATTCCTCACGAGAGTCCCAACTCTCACATCTTTTTTTAATTTATTTTATTATTTTTTTTTTTTTTTAAATACATAAACGGCTATACTGCCTTTTATAAAAAAAAACATATAATAGAAACATATAAATATATATATATATATATATAATACAAAAAAAGAAAAATGAGAAATATCATCATTTCATTTCAACATGTCCATATTGCGTATATAAAGTTACATTTTGGAAAAATAATTTTTGAGTGCATGTTTATATTGCGCTAATTTTAAGAAATAAATGTCGCCAATGTTAGCATGATCATTTCCCAAAATGTGTAATCGACTGATTGGTGAGTAATAATGTGATAATGTATGTGTGTTATTATAGTAGAACGGTAGAGTGAGTCTATTGTTAGCGCGACCAGGGCAATGAAATCGTATTAGTTCTATTAAATCAGGGGTATCCAGGAGAATTATTTTATATAATATTAATAGATCACAGATTTTTCTGCGATCTGATAAATTTACGAGATTAGTCCAGTTTAATAACAAATTATAGTCCACGGATTCTCTTGGAATACCTAAATCTGGAGCCAGTGCGACTATGCATCCTGAATTGGGGTATGTTGTAAGGCTAAAGGTAGTAAGGAGGGAAAAGAGGGGAAGAAGAGGCTGGGTTAGAGGCTAGCTATCAGATCAGGTCATCAAAAATGGCTAAAGCTATTTCAAGCAACATTTCAATTTTTGAATGGTGGTCTTACACCACAGGGCGATCGATGCTGAAAGTATCTTCCACTCGGGAATATGCCGCAAATATATAGCATATTTGCGGCACGTTATTTGATTGGTTAGTAGCTGCGTTGACCTCGCGTTTGTGTCACACATAGGCGTCGCGTGTTTTCGCGACTTTTCGGCTGGTTTAGTCTTCCATCATGACACAAGCCACATTTTCTGCTTACTGTGATGGTAGTAGGAAATGTTTGTCTTTCTTTTAAAATATATAATATTATATATAAAATATTTCAAAATTCAAAATTAAATTTTATTTTAAAGTAATAAAATAATAAAAACAATAAAAACATGTTTTCATCAATGGAAATTTTAACATTTTTTTAAATTATCATTGATTATATTGACAAAAAGGTCATTACTCAGCTACGCATTCAGGATTTCTCCTGGAATGCAGCCGGTTTTCAGCAGTTAAATAACAAAAATCAATCGAATAAAAATTATTTGCATTCCGGGATTTAAACCTGCGTCCTCCGGATTTCTAGTCAAAAGCTTAAAGAAAATCTGTTTGTCTGATGCAACAAAACTGGGAACTCTAGCGCCATGAAAATCAAACACGTAAATCTCTCTGAAATGTATAGATCCATGAGAACATGTATTTGTTTAACAGTTATCTTCTTCATTACTATCATGAGCTGTGGAGCTATAAATTTTCATTTCTATTGATAAAAACAGGACAGGCCAGTCATTGTATTCAATCTGATTCTCGTTCTAAATTGGATATAAATGAAAACAAATATAACATAATAAACAATACAAAATCAGCTGAGAAAAACATGATGTTCAATATATATAAAAAAGTGTTTTTATCCACACTTAAATTAATCAACTTCATACCACCTGATAAAACATGAAAAAAATATTTTGATTTTATTTTTGCGATGCAGCCGGATCATACCAGAAGCTTTCCGAGCCAAAATCAAAAGACCATTAAATTTCACTGCGTGTTCCTTTTAGTGAATTGTACATTCGCGTATTAAATCTTGTCAAATTAGCCGATGCACAACTTGATCACGCCGAACACCATACGAATGTCCGATCAGATAAAAGCTTTATGAATATAAACAAACATACGTCGTAATTAATATAATATGATTTAGCCAGGGGCAGATTGGATTGTCAATTTATTTGCAAAGCTTCGTCGTAAACTGTGGGTGTCGCGGCGGCCCAAGGTGCCGTAGGATTAAAGCGATTTTACAGCGTAATAAACGTCTCGGTCCGCTATTACGTTCCGCCTCGTTACAAAGTACGATAGCTCTTGATGGTTCGGATCTTGGCTGAGCGGGATATATTAACGAATCGCTAACGTATCGACATTGTATGAAGTCTTAAGATTTTCTTAATTTTTTTTTACTAAGGGTTTTTCTTAGGACGAGTTTTTTTTTTAAATTGACGGATTCATAAAATATTATAAGTTAATTTTCAGGTTCTGTGTAAGTTCTTTTAAGTTCTGTGATTATTTCGTTTTTTTATTTTTTTTTTATTGATCTATATACGTGATGTTTACAATATATTATTCGATGCCTGTCTCGCTAGGGTATACTTGTGTTGAGACAGGCGTAGAGGTACATAATTACATATCATATATAAGAGTAATATAATTAACAATTAAACATAAAGATGATTGAAAGTGTGGGTAAATCACATAAAGAGAGTTCTTATAAATGAGGGAAGAGATACAGTACAGTAGTAAATCCTGTCAAATCTATTTATGGATTTAGATTATTTAGGATTTTATAATCTTAATTTGTTTTGTATGGGTAAGGACGTATGTAGATGGATATTTCTGTCTATTTGTAGTTTATTTTACAGATGTTTGCAATAGTGTGACGACCAGTACTTATAATCCATTTCTTTACAACTTGTTTGAATTTGGTCATTGATACGTTTGTTTAATCGTAGCTGGTAGTGTATTGTGTAGTTTGCAAGCTATGTATTTAAATTGTCTTTGTCCAAAGGTGGTTTTAGAAAAGGGAGTTTTGAATGTTAAAAGCAACTGGTTTATTATGTTCTAATAACAGAACTTGGATAGAACTTACACATAACGTAAAAATTAACTTCAAATAATTGATGAATTCGTCAAATTTTTTGAAATAACCCGTTCTAAATATCCTACACTAATCCTTAAACTAAATGATTTTGGCAATGAATTTTAATTTCTCGAAATGTCTGTCCTTGACGTGTGTAATTTATTCTCGTAGATATATTTAATTCAAGTAAGACTCTCGACTTGCAATCTGAAGGTGACGGGTTCACAATTTGTATAATTTCACATAAATTAATTAAAAATGATAATTGTAATATATATATATAATATTTACAACACGTTCCAGAGTGGAAGATACTCTCTATTCAGAATTAAAACATTCCTTGAAATGGCTTTATCCATGTTTGGTGACCAGACCTAAATAGCCAAGTACTTTCCCACCTTTTTCTGTGATGTCTCCTCCCCCTACCCGCTACCTCCAACCTTACAACATACCCCTACTCGGATGCCATAGTTACACGGGCTCCGGATGCTGCTCCCGTCTGACTCTTGTACGGTATTCACATAAAATAGACATGTGAAGAGAATTACATATCTAATTTCTTCCATGTAATTAATTTCAGTTACATAATTTCGTCATATAACCTGTAGACATGTAAAAAATATTTATTTTAATAATTTCAGCTAACTTCTCAGTTTTAAATTTGTAACTTTTTTTTTGATTTTGGGTGATTTAAAGCTTTTTTTCGTCATGTGTCTTTGTCTTTTTGTGCCACCCTACTGTTTTCTACAAGGTCATTTTGTCTAAGGTTATGTGGGGTATAACATCCTTGGTAGTCAGCTATCTTCCATCCTTGATACAATGTCAATACAACATAATTTTAAAACTTTAATATTTAAAATTGTATGCACATTGCTTAAATTTATTTTTTGCAGTATTTATAGCATCTACGTCAACTGAAGCAAATCGGGAGATGAGAAGATAGCTTTCGTCACTCCAAACTGTTTTTTTTAATGATATTTCTATGCAACTAGCCGTTTAGTGTCGTGTCAGCTCCGGGGCCCGCCCATCCGCTGACAATATCTCCGGAGACGGTAATGGCGGGTTCGTGTCCGGGAACGGTCCGGCAGACCACGGTAGGATCAGGCTCTATGCTCTACACGTCCGGCGTCCGTGGCAGCCCCGCGGCTACTGGGGCCAAATGTTATCGTACCGTTACCGTAACGCCGCGTGACGTCTGATCCTAAATAAATGGACTATTTTGTTTGACCCCTTCGGTGCCAATGGGCTCGATAATAAGGCTTGCATTCTTGATACAGCGTGGCAGAGCATTAATCAATAGCTGCGGACGCGCAATATTAGAGACTTCAGATTAGATGAAAGATTAAATACTTGCAACTATAACTTTGGTAGAATAGGTATAATCCACGACGAGTAGGAAAAGTTTTCATGTTTTGTGTACATGCAAAACATGAAAACTATGTTTTGTGGTCTTTGACATGTAACACAAACAAAGTTTACGTGACGTACACATTTTGAAAATTTAACCATTTGATAGCTTACGTTTGAAGAGTAACGTTGATGCTAAATTAAATACCATGTTCCTTCGTGAATTGAGACAAATATCAGATTCATACTAAATGAGTTATGAATATTGGAGTTGTGTATTACTTTTACACAATCAGCACGGCTCGGCGTTTATATTCCAGCCTTATTTTTTAAATAGGTGTTTATTGCCGGACACAATTATGATCCCTGCGTAACCCCGCTCTCCGACACCTACTTGTCTATGTCTGCGTGCCGAAGCAACTTCGCCTATGGAATATTTATGATTTCTCCATTTTCCAGTTGATTGAACACAATTGCGTTTCATGGTTACCTTACACATCTGCGGTGGCTGCATTAACCACAGAAAAATAGATTTTACTAGATTAACTGCGTTGCGAAATGCAGCATTAGTAGTACACAATAACATTTTGGAAAATGTGCCAACTCTGTTTGATTCTTACCTGCGAAAAGTATTGGTGTGATGATATACAGTTTAGAAATCATTGACGATAGTAGTCTGACAGGCTCGCAAGCGTTTAAGCTTTGCAATATTTACTCTCCGTGAATTTATGACGGAATGATAATAAAATTTGAGTAATAATATATTTTCATGAGACATGGAAGTATTATAAAAATATTGGCTAAAATTGAAAATTCATCAAAATAAATCAATCTGTGTTGCCTTTATGCATCCTTGTCATAAGGAAGTAATAAAATAGCAGTAAAGTTGAATGATGCTTCTGTCAGGTTAAATAATACTGAAATCAATTAGGAATTATGTTTTTTACTTATACGGCAAGTTGGACTCTAAATACGAACCGACGTAAAATTAAATTGAATCTCTGTATTATTTGCCTTCAAGAAAGATTTACCGTCTTCCTATAAAACGGGGCTCTCAAGTATGTAATTTCACCTCAACATTGATAACATTTTGATTATTTTGAAGCACATGTTTAGTGTATAAGACATTAAAGGGATTTCAAAATGGCCAGGTTATTAAATCTAATCAAAAACCTCGCAAGCCTCGGATCAATGGGTCATAAAACAGCGGCCGTTTGCGGAGGCTGTAAGAATTTGTAGGCATCTTGCCTCAGGCTGCCGCTGAACCATGGGCAGAGTCTCGGAATAATTGGTTATTTTGTTAAATCATCAAAACATCATGAGGTCAGGGAGCAATTTTTAAAAATAAATTGAAATGTGGTAGATCAATCAGAACTTCATAATAAATACACCTGATGAAAATTGTAACATAAATTAAATTATTGTAAATAAATAAATTAATATAAATTAAAGAAGAAAATTTATTCAAAAATAATAAATACGCCTGATTGAATAAGTTTCCCGTACACAGAACTTATGCAAATGCATAAAGAGGAAACTCTTTGTCTGAAGTAGGAAATGTCTTTAGCTGAACAATTGACAAAAATTTCACAACTTTTTCTTTCTAAAATGTTTTGGTCAATAAATACAATTGTTTTTAGCTATCAGCGTCATTTCCATCACAAGCTATGGAGCCTTATTAAGTGCCATCTTGTTTGGTATAATATTATGTTTAAATTCGTTAATGCTTACATCCAAAATATTCTTAAATAAAATTGATGGATTTGTTAGTGACTGTAAAGAAATTGTAATCACAATCTCATCATACAAATCAATTGAGAGGATTCGCACATACATACATACCTCCGAGTAAGTCAAAAATAGTATAGGTATTCCATTTTATTAATGAGTTTTCTATGTGATATTTTTACTGTTATTCCATATAAAACGTACACCTATTGCAAAACCACTACTATATTATTATGTAAGTGTCATTTCTAAACGTGAAATGAATATCTAACAGTTCAGCTACCATTATGGCAGCAAATTCCTGACCTATAAATTATCCTTCTCATTTTACTTACAGTGTATTATTTCCTATATTTCACCCCTGGTCTCGAGCAGGCACTTATTGCAGGGCTCTGGATCCCGTTTTAATATACTGACCTCACGCAAAGTCCGGCGTTAGGTTTGCCGGAGTGCCTCAGGGCTTCAATCCGAGGACAGAGACGAACCAGAAACTCTGTTTTATCAATTTTATTTTATTCAATTGCTTTTTTTAATTAAATATATTTCTCATTTTCATCTTTGAGTTTAATATCCATTGGGTTTTATAAGATATTTAAGAGAATTTTTTTAATTATAATAAATTAAAAATGGCCTGTTTTGAATTTTTAAATCCTTTCATTTTTTGTTCTTTTCAATACTAACTTTATCATCTCAAACCCGTGATCGGACAACTCAAAATCGTGCAACTTGGACACCTCCTTTGAAAAATCATTATAAGTGATTAAAAAAATGGTAAAATGGGTAACATTATGTTAAGTTAGGGGCTATTTAAAAAAAATCATAACTTTTACTGACTTTTCAAAGGGGTGTTGAAGTTGCATGATTCTGTTATTCTAACCCTTGAAATGACCCTACCCAATATTTGGATTCACTTGATGCCACGACTTCCTGGGACATCCCAGACTGCTTCTACCTTTGACTTCCGCATTTTCATATATTATCATCAAACTCCTTCCTCTGTTCATCCGCTCCACATATCCGATCCATCTTAACTTATCTTTCTTAATCTTAACACTAATATCAGCCTTGCGGTCTTTACGGATCTCCATACGCTTACCACACAAAAAATTGACATGAATTAATTATTGACTATTTAAAGTTCCAATTTTGGTACACTTTTTTTGCTCTTGCTACCAATCTGCTACATAATTTTCAAAGATAAAACAAATTTCCAGGAAAAAAGACCTACTTCAAAAAGTTTAATTAGGATATATTTTATTTTTTCCTGAATCCGGTCCACGACTGACCCTTTTCCTATCCTTTGCTCGCCGCCTCTGTAACTCAATGATGACTTCCTATTCCGCCTGTTACACATGCCCCGCGCTCTCATTATGGCGGATACACATTTTACATGCAGTTACTCTATCACCGGTGAATGGAATTCTATGATTGGATGACCAAAGGCGACTCTTGGAAAGTGGTACTGGTCGGTCCCAGGGGGGGCATTAACTTGCGCGCACAATGTACAAATTAAATTGTAACGTGTTTATCGAAAAAATTATACAGTGGTCGAGGCTCCGTATAAGCGCATCATCGAATGGTGGGATTGAAAATACCTGCATTTAATTTATGTAATGTACGTTTTAATTAGTACGAATGTTATATTACCATCTTCTTTGCCATATTTGAATGAAGGAAAACACCTTTCTGCAGTTGGAAATTCATCTGGAAAACTGCATTTTTGCATAATTAAACAAATGCAAAGACGCGTTTTACACACATTTTTGTGCCTATGCCCTGTTCGAAAATAAACGTTACTTCTTTACGTAGTCATCAAAAGATTTTTTTCACATTACCTCCAAACAAGAGGCCCTGAGGAAAATAATTCCTCTCGGATCCTATGTCATCTTTGGGGATGCTGTGTGGAGGGTCTTTTTAAGAAAGCAAGGAGAAGAAGTTCTGGGAAGGAAAGGGTATTAGGAGTGGGTAGGAATATGCGGGGCCAGTGTGTTTAGGAGTGACGGACGTATGAATCCATCCCTCCCACTGCGGTGCAAGGCGATCATAGTTGAAAAATTTTCTTGTTATAAAGCAATAATTATTATACAAAAGGTGTTCAACTGTTATTTTTGAGTTTGCTTATCCTTTTATAAATGTCACACAACTCTCATCCCTAAAACTAATTTAAAATTTCGGTTATGCAGCACATAGTACGCAACTTGAATTTCTTGACTGCACTTGGAACATGAGAATGGTTTCCTTCCAAATTCTTCAGCCCATGAATCCGAAACTGGATATTTTTTTAAATTTTGAACACACTGAACTGACTGCTTTTAACTTAAATTTGAATGTGCGTACGAGTCATTAATTTAAAATCGAACTTCTTTTTAAAATTGCACAAGGAATACGAATGCGATTTGAGAATTGATTTGAGAATTGAATTGCTTTATTGACGTATATATGTTGACAGCCTTACACAAAGGTTGCCATTACTTCATTTTGTATAATTGATCTATCTATCTTTTTAACTAATTTAAAAATACATCTGGCATAATATAGTGAAAGATTCATAATTAATATAACTCTTTTGCTATTCCTACTTTACTGAATATTTCTTTTACTAATGAAATGTACCTATCATTGAAGAAGCAGATAATATTAATAAATCTAAACCAAAAACATAATGTTGAGGAGTTGTCTCGTTAAGACTGAAATCCTTGGTTCAATTCGCAGTTGCGATCGTCACCTTTTTTTCTGTGTCTTGTCCTGTTTTGTTTAGATTTATTAGTTTTATCTTCTTCATCTAGGATATTATTTATTTTACATATTAGTGTTTGAATTGTCGCAGGTATTGTAGAACTCTTTAGGTTAGCATCATAATCACAAATAATGACGTAATTATAAATGTTAAATCCTGAAAACTAGTTGTTAAAGTCAACTCTAACATCATTAGATATCGCAATCGCGTGTTAAATTTATTTAAAGATGCAATACAAATATAATATACAAAATATAATAACAAACGGGCTAATGTAATACTTAATAATCATATCATGACAGCATTATCCATTTCTCGTTTAAATCATGGACAAATCGCTTTGGAACCAATCCCATTCGTCATAGCCAAACCTATTCTAAACTTGTGTGAGTTAGTACATGAAAAAGTCTACCGACTTGTCCATTTCTCTACTGACAGCTAATAACATGCCTAATAAGTAATTTGGCTTTCGGTTCACTTTTATTAGTCAGCATAATAGGGAATGTCGACACCGATTTGTCTGTTGGATTTAAATATTTGGCCAGCGAAACAGTCGATAAAAATTGTACAAAATATCATCAGTTTTCTTTTGTAAGGCACTTAACACGAGTAACCTGTAAACACAGGGTCGTACCAATGATATAATTTATGCCTAAAAATTGATCAAAATATTTTTTACAAGAAAAGGTAATATTTTTGTGACATTGCAATTAAATCAATGTTTTTTGCGTGCAGCGCTCGCTATTGTACCTAAAGGGGGAGGTCTGTCGGATATAAGAAAAAAACATTTTCATTAACTGAAGAGAAAAATCGATTGAAGTTTGTTCCCGAATTTAGCACATTTAATTCAAAACTTACTTAAGGAGAAATTGATCAAACATTTATTTGGCAATTATCGGATACCTTCAACAATAGAAAAACAATTTAACATTTTTTTTTATAAAGAAAGACAAATATTCCCGGGTTACGAATAATCCGGCAATAATTGAAAATCCTCTACTACCACCACAGTAAGCCGAAAATATTGCTTGAGTCGTGATGGAGGACTTAGCCAGCCGAGGAATCGAACACGGAACGCCTAGGTGGGACCGAAACGCGATGCCCACTCAACCTCTGACCGGTCATTTTACTTCTCTAGAGTCTAGAAAAGTTGTATAAACTGTCGATATCAATTTTTTTTAAATAGTTATAGATTGCACTACCTACTTTTGTTTCCATGGTGTTTTTATTAGTTAATATAACGAATGAGATTCGTGTAGTAACTTAGTAGAATGTTTATTTATCTCGTAATTAAAATATTCCGGGTTCAAATCCTTGCTCCATCACTTCCTCTGTCTTGGGTGAAAAATAAATTATTTTTATTGTAAAAATACATTTGAACTAATTATTGTTACCAAACTTGCACAAAGGTTAAATTTTGATCATGACTCAAGACTAAGGTGACGTCTTTTAACCATATTTCAACCCCAAAACCTTGAGAATTAACGACCTTAAGTTTGGCTAAACATGGTGTATGCCGATCTTCCGTTGGTCTAATTTCGCCTAACAAATGCCTCAATGCCTTGTAGGAAGCTTATTGATCTTTGCACTTTTCCAATCAAATTGTTTGCCATTTTCTAGAGGCATCAATTATTTAAACTAAATGGAAGCCTTTGTTTCGACTTCGGACCAAAAAAAAGGCTGGCCCCTGAGATAAATTACACTCTGACCTGACGTGGAAATTATTTCACAAGACCAGTTCTTAAACAAAAAGGCTAAGATCATTAAAACGCTGCATTTATAAGAGGATACCCATTGTTTTGTACCTTTTGATGTTAATTACATGGTATAATTCTCCGTCTTTAATCTAGAGTATCGTTAAACGTTGTATGATTAGTCTTATATTGCAAAGGTTTTTCTATGATTTTTATTAATAGCCTTTGTTATTAAAAATAAGAATTTTAAATATTACGAAACGTTTTATTGTTCTTGGTAACCTATGATTTTGCAATGGAAATGATATGTTAGATGCCATGGAACATAAGTACTGTTCGGCAAACATATTGCAGTGAATTAATCTTAGAGTTAACACACTTTTTTTGACTTATTTTGAAATTTTACTTAATGAGATGTAATTTGCTAAAGGGAACCTCTGACATTGAGGGTCAAAAAGTTAGAGAAAAAAACTTAAGCGATTTAGAAATGGAGCAATAATTTAAATCACACAATATTAACACACACGTATTCCAATTGCAGAATGATATTAAAACGTTGTGTAGCGTGTACCAATACAGGTCAGTTAAAATAAAACGGTATCATCATTCAAATCACTTCAAATTAAACACCAATAGTTTATCAAATATAATAATAAAGGCTGATCTCTAAATAAAGCCAAGATTCAAACTTCTCATATCTTTATTACAGTTACGGCTACCTTCAGAACATTGCTCATACAACATACGATAATATTTCTAGGATGGCAACGCTTCCATCTTGTCTTGTCCATTATGTATTATCACTTCTTTCATCTCGCTTGAGCGCAACATCAAACCATCAATCATATAAATTACGGATGCTCTGATCAAATATTTGATCACAGCATCCAATACTTTTCTTTCCTGTCTCCGGGCGTTTTTTTTAACATGCCATTCATGATACCTACTGCACGTGTTTGTTTGGTTTCGTTTATTTAGCCTTTGTGGTCAGATGTTCTTGGCTCATCGGAAGTGCCAGTGCGAAGTTGATTGATGATGCGGGGCTAGTTACTCGCCTTTCTATTTCGTCGGAATCCTCAGTGAAATGAACAAATTTGTTTCTGAAACAGCCCCGAGCAAGACTGGAATCGGATGCCGACGGACACTGGCGAATATGACACCGTTCGACACCTGTAATGTTGCTTCTTAGTTCTTATGCAAATGCGCAAGTATAACTAAAAATAGTTACAATAACGACGGGTTGTTTCACAGAATTTGAACAATTCATCAAATTTATAACAAAACGTTAATAGAACTTTTACAAAACTTGAGTTTTAAGTTTGACATTTGATTAATTGTGGAAATTCTGTGAAATAATCCGTGCTAATAAACACTTTATTGAGTAGGATGTCAAATTGTTAGTAATCGTAATAATATTGGCTTCGTTGGGCAGTGATATCGAGCAACGATAGTTTGCAAATGGCGGGGATTGTTGTTGATACTCGTTGTTACTGCTAAATTGTCTTATTTTACCGCAAGGATATTAGAGTGATCATTAAACTATTTTGAATAGTGAAGTTTACTTAGAGACAGCACTGACTTCCCATTTCAGGCGGTCGCGCTCTTATGCACGTACTCTAGTCGTCCATGCTGAAGTTTTAGACACAGTTTACCAAAATCTAATCAAAAGTTTTGCTAATGGTCAAATCAAGCCAAACCTAATGCTGAGTATATGCATTAGCGAACCAAATCGCGAGCCGAGCCAAGAAATATGAAAAAAACGAAGCTAAGTCGACAGTTCGGCTCGTGCTTTAGGAGGGTGCGTAGCCTATACGCAGCATAGGTAAAACAGAATCAACTTATTTGTAACGAATTAGTTGCTATCGTATGCGTTGAATATTTGTTTATATAGGCGTAGCTCTACTTTTCTAATATTTGCTGTTTTCAAATATTAGGACCCAATATTAATGTATATATTCTCTTTTATTTTATTTCGGGCATTAAAGTTGACAACGTCGTTTAGATAGGCGGGACCGGATATAGTAATAAATACGCACTCCAAAGTGTGTAAATCAGCTCAACCGATAACGCATTAATCTGAATAATAATGTCTTGGAAAGCGTTTTATTAATTCGTTTTAATTGCACTTCGCTGTATTCAATTCAATGGACAAATAAATTATCGAATAGCCATAACCGCAATATCCTGATATCCAAGTATTGTAGCAATACTATCGTAAACTAAGGTAATCTTTACATTGTCGTAGTCTCAATAAAATATTTAACCTCTTGAAAGGTCTCTCAGACTATTGAGACTTGATAAAACCATTGAATCTTTATTATGGAGGCTTTACGGTGAAGGCTTAACAAGTGCATTTCGGGATCAATTATTCAAACATGTCCACACTATCCGAACATTTCACAAAACTATAAATATTTTGTGATTCAGTCCAAATATCTTGTAGGTACATACTATTTATTAAAAAGAAACAATATTTTTATTCCTCACCTACGTATCGATGTTAAGTTTAATTTGTAAAGTACACGTCCTTAGATGTTTACCATTGCCGGTGATACTGAACATTTTACCTTAGGACTTTAACGTTATCTTGTCTTTGAACCGCTCTTTATAATACTAGGTAAGTGGATAACACAAGTTTGGTGACTTAGCAGGGTTGTCCAGATTCATGGGGTGAGGTTTATCTAGGTCTTAGTGGCAAATGCGTTTTTCCATCTATCGCGTGGTGGGCCGAATCGGGACAGGCTCGTTTGAGGAGATCTCTCCAGCCACACTCTCTCAACATATTGCCTTGCACCGCAGTGCGAGGGGTGGATTCATAGGTCCATCACTCCTGAATACATTGATCCATAGATTCTTACCCACCCCTCATTGCTTCACAGTACTTCCTCTCCTACCTCTCCCTAAAAATACCATCCACACATCATCCCCAAACATGACATAGGCTGTAATATAATCTCTGTTCATAGGGATTTTTTCCTCAAAGCCTCCTATGTGGAGCTATAGTAAAAAAAACATTTTCTCTACTTATCCCATATATAAAAACTCTAAATAACAATTGTAACTAAAATAACATACGAGTATCTGCATCTTCAAAACAGTGCTGTATTTATTTTTATTTATTAGTATCTATAGCAACATTTGTACATAATGTATTTATAAATTATATTATATTAAGGTATTATAAGATACATTTTTTTTTTCACAGTCCTCCTCACTAGGGTTTCCTGTTCTGAGGCGGCCTGTAGTTTTTCCACATTTGTATTTAGTATCCAGTTGTCTTTACATGGTCTTCAGTATGTTTGATAGTTCATTTTCACTTTGTTCTCTCAACCATATTTTTACTTTTGTTTAAAATTTATTTATTTCTGTTATATTTTTTGTTTGAGTTGGTAGAGCGTTGTATAGTTTTGTCGCATTGAATTTCATATTTCTTTGTCCAAAAGATGTTTTCAAACTGGCTGTAGCTAGAATATTTTGGTTTATTGCCCTGGTTGTGTATCTATGTTGGACAGTGGAGTATTCTGATATGTTTTTTTAAATTTTAAATAAAATATTTTTTGCATAAAGTTTTTGTATGTTGTAGACTTGAATGCTTTGAAACAATTCTTCTGTCGGAGTTCTAACCGGTAATTTCAAAATTGTCTTTAGTACTATATTGAGTCGGTCCATGTGAGTGCTCAAGGCAGATCCCCATCCAGTTATCCCGTACTCTATTTGTGATTGACCTAAAGCGTATTACACTTTCTTAATGTCGTTTATGTTGAAGATGTTTCACACAGGTTTTCTAACTAATATTTTGTTCTTATGTTATATGAAAAACATCATATAAGGCGAGGCAATCCATTGATTTGAAAGTTTTTGAAATTCCAATAAATACTCTCATACTTTCATAATAAAGTCTAAACCTTCATATTTTTGTATTACTTATTTATTATAGACTAATAATATAATTACCCACTAATCCAGACATGCGACACTAAGGAAGGGCACCTTAACGGAAGTTTGCGAAGAAAATCTCTGTTCATTGGAACATTAACATTGTAATAATTAAAACGTAAAACTACTAACTTGAATAGCTCTCTATTTAAAAACATAAAATGAAAATCATAAATTGTGAACTTAAAAAGGTAATTATCATATAGTTAAAGTGAAAATTTTAGTGTCATAAATATCAAGTGATTTAAGCATGTGCTAACTTAAACAACAAAAATAATTATTAATACAAGTGTTTATTGCAACGAACTTTCAGATTGAAAGGATGTGAAAATAATACTTTTTAGAGAGGAAAATGGCACTCTACAGAAAATAAAAACATTTGATTCAAAGGCCTCGGACAGGCCAAAGAAATTGATTGCATTTTGATACTGGGAAAGGTTTGATCAATTTCGCCTGAAGTAAGATCAAAATAATCATATTCCAAGTATTCCAACACGCCCGACATAGTTTGAACCGGTTAATTTATTTTATTTATTTATTCATGTATATATATATATATGAATAAATAAATAATTACATTATATATATGTATTACATTGATGGGAAAAACCTTCAAAAGTTATAAAAAGATATCATTTGCAATATATTTGTTTTAAGAGTAGACTCACAACATTTTATCTACTCCGACTTCAATCGGTATTCAGCTCTCGCGTCGGCATTCGTGGCTCCGTTTTATCGGCTTTGCACGAGATTCTCTGTGAGGGCATCCCGCGATATGAAAGTACGGCCGCTACAAGTTTATGCCACTACGAAGGCGGCGGGTATAATTTAAAACGGAACATTTACTTTAAAATGGTGAAATGGCCTTACAATATTTATAATATCGGCGCGCGCGGCGTAGGTAGCTTTGACAGGCGGGGAACACTGCGCCGACGGAACTAGATCAAAATGATTAATTAAATAATTAAATTGAAATATTAACATAAACAATAAAAACAAAATGCCATGTCTACATGCACCATGCCAGTGATGAAGCATTAAAAATATTGATTTGTCAATATTAATTTTGAACATGCGGGCTCGGTTACGGGTACCTAGTGTAAAAGTGTAGTTATAAATAAAACCTATAACACTACAAAATATGGGATAAAATCTCTTAAAAATATTGCCCACATACTATATAATTCGCTTTCATATGTGTACAAAAAAATTGCGCTAAATAAAAATAAATTCAAGTAATGCTTGAGAAGAATATATTTTTAAGTAGGTACATTTAAACATTAATTTATATTTACAATAAACACATATAAATTTGTTGTAGACCACTTTTATTTTTTAAACACTCTACCGGTTTCGGAAGCACCCTTCCTTCGTCAGGAGAATATTATAACTAACCTATAAAACAGAATACAAATTTTAGGTGTTCGAGTGCGGGGTAAGCAACGGGTGGGGGTAATTGCGGGATTTCCGGGAAGAACAGAGCGGTTTATTGGAAAATATTTAGAATGGGACTAAAAGATAAATTAATTTGGCTATTTATTACGGTGCTCCAGATTTTATGTCCGGGTTGAATCTTTCCCAAATGAAAGACTTAACCCTTCCACACACTTTTCCACAAATGAATATCTAGTAAATTAACGCAATGTAAGTGCACTATTTAAGAATAAAACAATACAAGAACAATACGTCAATCCACCAGAAACATAATGGGAAAATATTTCACCGACTCCAGATATTTTCATATCAGAGGGTTCGGCTCTGATGAAATCCTAACTGGTCCGATAAATCCTACTGATCCCTCAATATAAATATTTAAAAAATCTTTCGTAATCCTACATGTATTTAAAATGACCGACTTTTGCATTTTTATGTACAAATTTTTTGACAAATCTATACTAGCATTATTATTTAGGGATTTTCTGATTTCAAGTGCTTCTAAGTTATCTAATTTCTTGCTTTTATTTTTACGGTGAAGAATTTTAACCCCTGTGTCCTTATTAAAAGTGTGATCTATGGAAATTAGGTGATTAGCAAACTCTGAAAAATTATTATCATTTAAGCATCTTAAATGTTCTGTGACTCTAATATTTATATTTCTAGATGTCTTACCTATGTAGAACGAAGGACAATCATTGCAACATAGTTGGTAAATGCCTGAGCGGCTAAATTTATATGTGTTTATTGTAAATTATGGCGAGCCACAAAGTTGCTTTAAAATGCTTTTTACAAATATATTAATTTATGTTAGTTTTTTGTCACGTTTTGTTCTGCCTTCTTTCTTTTTCTCTCATTTTCTTTTCCATTTATTTGTAATCATCCGTGTACATATGTTTATCCTTGTTTTTTTCTTTATTTGTTTTCTCTTGTTGTTTGTTCTACTTAAGACCCCTTAATCCGAATTTTTACCGATTTATAACATAATTCCCTTAAGCTCTTTGGGTTTTTAAGTCCTTAAAAAAAATAAGATAATACCCGTTCATTTTAAATGCTACTTTAGAGATTTTTGCTCTGTTTTAAACGAGCCAAATTTTATTGAATATTTTCACAATTTTCGCTTAATCACATTCGTTTTTTAACATTAAAGCGCTTCCTCCAACATTCATATTTACATATCTGCCTTCAAACTAACTTCTGCTGCACTACCGGGCCTTAACCTGTCTTTTTGTTATGCTGTTCATTATATAAAACTTATAAATTTGAAATTAAAATATCTTTATTAAATTATACCTATTGCATCCCACTTATGAATTGTAAGTTCCTCCCTCGTCCTAAAATGAGTTGTGTAACTTATCAGGATTGCCCAAGCAAGAAGTAAAAACAAAATTTTTTAATAAAAAATATGTCATAGTGATGTCAGCTTCCCCTTTTCATACTTTGCAGCATTAACTGCCTATGAAATAATTCAGGGGCGCTAGATTGTAACCTTCATATTGACAAAATTCACACAGTAAATCTAACATTTTAACGTGTCTGAAAAAATATAACTTTTAAAATTTTACGATAAATATAAATCAATAATTTAATGACTTTTCAGTGTTCCGCCTCATTTAGTCATATGACTCAATTTTGTGTTATTTTTTATTCACAAAGGAATAAAATATGCAGATTTTCATGCAGAATTTATTGCTACTGGGGCATCTTTTATTGACGCCATAAATTAAAAATCTTACATGACAAACCGGTTCTGTCTCATTATTTTTATATCAATAATTAATTTGTCTTTTATGGTATCGACGACTAAATCATTTCAGACACGCTGTGCTGTTTGCGAGACTTTGGCTCGACGAGATATGATATTTTCTATAGTCATTTCGAATTCTACTAATGCATATATTCGGTAGCTCGTAAATTATGTAGAAGAAGCAGTAAATATTATTTGTTGATTGATGTAACAGGCTGGAACTTATTTAAAGATATTATTCAAATTCGAGTTTTTCAGTCTGAAAATTTTGATATAAATCAATATGTTTTGGAAGACTAGTTAAATATGCAAATGCGCCGTGTTTATTTTTTTATGCGACCTTCATGATGATTCCGTCTCGAAAAACTTTTATTGAGGTTAATATTTTTCACATTGCGATTGTTGCGTTAATTTCTTTAATTTTAATAATTTAATTTAATTATTTATTTTAATATTGGCGCAGTGTCTAAGTAGCCGTTGGTGTAAGATGGCGTGGACATCGCTCGTAGCCTCCGGCCTGAAACAATTTCCGTACACAGGCAGTCCCCATCCTGCAACTGGTACGCAAGCTGCATGTAAATGAAAGGCAATGAGTAAAATATTCCGATCTCTTGCTAGATTGCGCCAAAGATATAAATGCAAATAAGAGTTCCCCTTTCTTAACATGCCGCATATCCGAGCTTTTGCTTTTGTAGTCGGTATAGAATCGCAGCGTGCGCCGTGTTACAGTTTTACTCTCTTCGGATCTGGATTAACTACTACTATTTCACATACAAGTCGAAATGTTTAAGTAAAAAAAGCGCTTACTCGTGTATTGTGTACATTATTTTATATTAAAGTGTTCGTCGCTTTTTAAAATTCGTTGTGAATCTGAATTGCTTTCGATCTAGTTTTCGCCGCAGCACTCTCCTCCTGAGGTCGCTCTCGCGCTCGAAAAATACCTACCGCACTTTTTATTTCGTTTCGAAATCGCTGGACCCGCAATCGACACTGCCGACTATTGCCGATCTGCGTCGGGCGACAAGTTGACATCCGAAGTAGGATCAAGTCGCCGCTACTGCACCACTTCCCTGCACCGAACCCGCAGCATCTGATATCTCCGTGGTGCGGCGTTCGACCACTACTGATCTAGTTCTTTCAAGTCGATCGCGACACGCGCACTTTTTCTCTCAGCATTTTTTCAGCGTGAGACTTTAATTCCAGCCGAGTGCCCCCGCTTGCCCTTAACAGTTTTTTTTCCCAACGTGATAGATAGCTTTTTACCATCGGCAAGCGAAAATTAAAAATTATAATAAGCTTAACCGGAAAGTAACATAAATATTTGCTCCGGTGCGGTTTATTCTAGGTATTTTCATTTTTTGGCAATTAAATTAATCACAGTTTGGCAGAAGTGGCTTGTTATCGGAGTACCGCTACTTTTGTTTGGGTTTATTGATATTGAAGAATTCCACTCGAGATAATGCCGCAGCGGAAAATTAAATTAAAAATGGTTTTTAAAATAAAGTGATTATAACTTCGAGTGTACATTACCGAATACTCATGGTTTCTGCAATGGCTCTACTGGCAAAAGGTATGCAGTTTCCTTATCCCATTAATTTTTAATGAAGTAATAAGGAAGTGCTTAATAAATAAATTAGGTAGGAATCATTACTAACTTATCAAAAAATGCGAAAAATTCTGATATAAAATCTTAATTGACTTTTAACCATAAATTCAATTAACTTTTGACTGATATTGCAGGTGATTAATCACTCCGTAAAATTGAGCTTTGTTAACCCTGGATAAGTCCATGTTACCATTAGTACTTCAGTATCACTTTGAGGTCTGCGCTTCCATTAAGCGTCTTCGAATGCTACTAGAATCATGTTGAAATTTGACATTTCCTTTGACGAAAGAGCCAAACTGACCTTTGCTACCAATCTACTTATTTCTTAAAGGCAGAAGAAACATTAGCGATACACTTAAATGAAGAGCATCTGATAATCTGACTAGTTATTTACTGTCTGTGATTGTGAATACGCTGACAATACTAAATTTGACGTAACTGCCTGAGAATGGCGAAACACAATCATATCAATCTATTGTCAAAGAGTTGAGAAGATTTTATCTTAATAATTTTACCTTTGAATATAATAAAATGCCACATGTCAGTTATGTATACAACAAAAGTCATAATATCACATTGTGTCACAATATTATAAGATATAGAAAGCAGGAATAACATTTATAAATTTTGATTATTTTTTTAGAACGTTTTCTTGATAATTAGATCATTTTTTGCAGCTGATAGAATGGTAATACGTTGTTTGCTCTTTCATAACAGGTTTGATATCAGTTGATAAAAAATAGAACAAATCCTTGCATTTTCAGTGATCATTATTTATGCCAATAATTGGATAAATACAATTAATATGCCAGATAAATCAACGATGACAGCCAAAAGGATGGAATAAAAAATAACAAAATGGATTATTAGAAAACCTGTGGAATATCATTTATTTCATGTGGCATTTCCAATCGAGAGAACATTTGAATTTTTCTCACAAGTTTTTTTTTGTAGCACTTTAGATAAAAATACAGAAAAAAATTAACACTAATGATACTTAGATAACTACTTCTTAAGGCTGAAGTCTTTTCTCTGCTGATATTTGCCATTCAATGGTTTGGTTGTGTATTACATTTAAATAGTTTTTTAGCATCGCATTTTTCATCTCAAAATTGTGTCGGTTTCGTAAAATTTTGCAGTAATAAATAGCATTTTTGTCTCGAGGATCAATAACATATTGTTTCAATAAACAGACAATAAATCATTTCAACATTCATACTTATTTTGGCTGTAATATTCGTTTTGTAACAAAACATAGCTAAATTAATACAGCAATAAAGGTGCTCACGTCAAAACAGTTATAAGTAGGTGCAAAATGTCTTTTGAAGGTTTTAGTTCTATTGATTATGAAAAAAAAGAATATAACTTACATAGTGCACCTATTATTTATAGAATAATTCGAGTGGATTTATTTTATGTTAGTGGAATTCTGATTAAAGTCTTATTTTCTAAGTAGCATCAGAAACATTGATGTAATTCTACCTTTAAGCTTCATGAAAGTTTTGCCCATCTATAATTTTAAACCCGCTTAAATTTACGAGTTATTACCCGGCATATTAAAATCTGACACGTCACACAATCAACTTGTCACAAATCTTTTTGTGTGTGTGTCACCCGTCCTTGAGGCTCTCGGATAAAAAATAAACTTGTATACATAAATCACCCACCCAGCATCCGAAGTTAGTTCACACGATCGAAGCCAGAGTTGGGCTGATTTATGCGAGCTAGTCGCGGTTTCCGGACGAAATTAAAGATACCTTCTATCTTCTGCTCCCCGGGTAGCGGTCCAGATAAATCTCTCCTTATTGGATACATGATGAATTGAATATGTAGCGAAGATTAAACTACGCAATCTAAGTGGGCTTTAAATGGGATGTTAAAGTTATTGCAGAAGCTTAGTTTTAATTAATTTCAGGGAAATCGTTAGTCTCATGTTTAGTAATTATCGCGTCGTAATTCAAAATATTTGGAAAGAGTGGAATTAGTTGAATTCTTGTTCTATTATATTATCATTTTATGTTAATAAGTGGTCATTTATTTCTTTCACAGGCAGTCCCTGTAAAATTATTGGAACCTTTCTCGGTAGTTTTTAACGGGTTTCAAATTTGGTTGTCACGAGAAATGTGAGGTTTCTGAGTTTGCATTGAAATCGATCTCATTTTGTGAATTTAAAATATTAAGTGTTTTTATGATTAATTGGTAGAAATTCTTTTTTTTAGTGAAATCTTCTTTAGCACCGTTGAGATGTGTAACTTGGTGAAACGAAAAATAGCAACACTAAAAAGAGAAAAACAAATAAATCTATATGATTTAGCCTGCGAAAGAATATCATTGAGTATAATCGATCTCCTTTTGTACGGTGCTTTGTAGCCTGTTGGTCTCCTTTTTGTGCGGTGTTTTGTAGCTTTAGTTTTCCGAAGGTTTCACTACTACCGCATGTGAATAGCATATTTTGATTTTTTTCATACGACAAACAGCAAGAAAAACGAGTATTTGCTATGCAACCTCACTTAAACGAATCTTTTAACACTGTACAATTTCTAAAAAATAACATGATGATTTCAATTAAAGTTAGAATTAATTTAAGTTGCATGATTAAAGACGTTTCTTTTTTTCGGTGTCAGGTTTCAGCTAACTTGCTTTGAGCGTTGGCGTCACTGGTTCTCATTGAACAGGAAAAAATAGATTTATGTGAGAATGTGCGAATTGAAGATGGAGCGACCACTCAAAACGCTTAGTAATTTGGTGAATAAATAGCAGAGTAATGAATTAAATTGATGTAAGCAATTTTTCAACTCTTTCGTCCTACCGATAAGTTCTGTGGTTCTCACACGTTATCGGGTTTCATGCTAACCACGCGTTGAAAAAATCGTTGAAAAACTTTGTGGGAATCTTACCCCAAGTAAGTAAAGAATCCTCTTCACTGAATAACAAACGTGATACTGAACCGTAATATAATATATCGAAATACATTACATACATTTATCGAAAAAATTTCAATATTGTGCCTAAACGAATAATCAATAATTACTGTAGAAGACATTTGAAAAACGAGGCTAATCACGTGAGAGAAGTGAGTGGAGTAGTTTCAATTTCCTTTAAAAACACTTTAAAATTATTAATAGCCCTTTTTAGACCTTGTTAACATTGTGTATAAATAACTTATTTTAATAAAATTGTTTCTTAATGTTTTGTTACGTAATAAATTGAATATATTAGCAAACTTCGTTTTGTTTTTAAATATTCGCCTTTTGAAGCATCTGCTAAATTCTAAAACAGTTTGTCAGCAGGTCAATTTGACAAAATGTTATTTATTACACTAAAGCACAAATACGACGAGAAACTACAAAACAGAAAAAAGAATATCATTTCAAGTCACTACAATACAAAGGCAAGAAATACATATACACATAGATATAACACAGGATACACACTCAAAGGCACACATCATACACACTCCGTAAACAATCAATAGATCTAATGTTAGAAACAATATCAATTTGATTATAATAAATATGTTGATTTATTAACCGTTTTTTCAAAAATTCCTTGATTTCAGTGGTACAAAAAGATTATTTTGTATATGTATTGGCATCTTATTAGACGTAGTAGATACAAAATAAGTGAATTTTTGGTGCCCGTATTTGTAATTTTTGGAATTCACATACCTTTATTTAGACTTTACACATTTTGTGTTATGTATATGATCTACTTTTTCTTTAGATGGAATCTGACAATAGGTTTTGGTATATAATTTTAAATCATAATATCCATCACACCTATTTAACACCATTGAAAAAAATCAATGTATTACAAAGCCAATGGTTTCTTCATCGCGATACAAAGTACACCAAAAATTAGTACGCATACGAATATATAAATAAGCGCAATAAGTCAAAAAACATTACACTTTGTATCCTTCTGTTATAAAACCATTCGTTTTTTAACGTATTGATTTTTTTATTAAATAGTGTAGTAAACATATACGTATATTTTATTAAAATGACACCATACAGTGATATTGCTTTTATTGAAGACCGATGCATTGAAATCATTTAATGGCTTTTTGTATTTAATTCCATTTAAACACTTGAAAGTTTTACCCTGATCAACAGATTTTATGGATATTATTATTGTTAATATAATATGCATCCTTCAGTCATCCCAGACATAGCATGGCTTAAATTATACAAGTCAGACAGGTAATTAACATACCGATTCCAAATAGTGCTGCTACCCGGTAGTCTAGAAAAAAATATCACTTTCGTTGGAAGAATAATAGTCCAGGTATTCATATGTAAATGTTGATGTCATATGTTATTTATGTAACATTAACCAATATAAAATAAGCTATTTTGCCGCAAATGTGGGTGACCCATTATATTGATCTGTGGGAATCCATCTTTGAGTTATTTATTATAAGTCGTTTAATGTATTATATTAGTGGGTTCGTTCTTATAACATTGATAGTTTTAATGGTGCATGTTTTTGGGTTTACTTAAATTACATTCGTCGCTGTTTTTGATACAATAATAATTAATCACTGTGATCTTTTCCTAGTTTGACATTTTGGCATTCTTGAAACTTAGGTGTTTTCTTTTAACATTTGATTTGTTGGCATTTTTGTATGTATAGTTATATTTTATACTAACTTGATAATTTATTTACTCTATTTTTAACATAATCTGAATTTGGATCATTAATAGAGCAGGTTTCATTTATAACCAAAAAAACATCATTTAATAGCTTCTATGAGAGAAAAATAACTCTTTCTTTTTTCACGAAATATGCTTTTAAATATCCAGGTATCTGTCGCCCTAAATTTATTAATTATGATTGTAAACTTACAAGTAACAATAATATGTTTTATAAAAATAAAACACAAACACTTTGTATTTAACCACGAATTTATTATTGCATATATCGACCGGTTTCACTTCGACCAAGCTTCTTCAGGATATAAATAATAACTAAATGCTAAGACAGAGTTATGGCTAATATATAAGAGTGACAGAGGGAGAAAGAACAAAATTAGAGGGAGACAAAGTATTTGACATAGGTAAAGTGGATAATCAAGCAGTGGGAGGGAGACAACAATACAATAATCAATTACTGGGAGGGAAACATCAATACACATCATAATCACAAGTAAATGAACAAACAACAGTTAACTGTAATCTATGAGATATTAAAAAGTTTGTTGTATTTTACATTAACTAAAGGACAATATTTCGATATATGATAATATTAATAATGAATCACGCTACAACACATAAATAATATCATGGGTTAGGATGGATTGCGGGAAATAAGTTAAAAATAGGACTATAGGGTGTATTTTTTTGATTTGATAAGTTAATTTGATTATTGAGTAAGTATTCTGACATATTTGTATTTAAAGATTTCCTAATTTCTAAAGCTTCTAAGTTGTCTAGCTTTATACCTATACTATTTTTATGTAAGATGCGAGTTCCTGAAATTTTATTAAATGTGTGATCTGTTGAGATCAAGTGGTTTGCGAGCTCAGAGAAATCTTTTCCATTTAAGCAGCGTAAATGTTCTTTTACTCTAATGTTGACATTACGTGCTGTTTTGCCAATATAGAACGCAGGACAATCACTGCAGCTAAGTTTATAAATACCGGAGAAGCTTAACTTATCTTCTTTGTCCTTAGTATTAATTAACAATTTGGCGAGGTTATTATTTGTGTAGAAAGCCGGTTTTATATCGAAAGGAAGGTTCTTAACACTTAGGTTAGAAAAGTTATTTATAAATAAAATCCTACGCCAATGGTAATTTAGTGTATCGTTATTGTTATCCGGGGTGCTTTTATACAGGAATTTATTTGTAGCTATTTGTTTTAGTTTTTTATTAAGTATTTTATTAACTTAATCCGGATCATAGCCATTGTTTATAGCTATTTGCTGAATAAGAGATAATTCTTTTGAAAAATTACTGTCAGTCAATGGCACAGAAACTAATCTGTGAACCATTGAATGAAAAGCCGAGTGTTTGTGGGAGATTGGATGATTGGATGTGTTGTGGATGGTTATGTCTGTGTATGTTGGTTTGCGGTATATGTTGAAATCAAGTCTATTATTTAACAAAGTGATTGTAAGGTCCAGAAAATTTAAAGAAGCATTAATACCTTTTTCTAAGGTGAATTGTATTTGAGTGTGAAATGAATTTAAAAGCTGGAGGAAGGAATTTAATTGTCGATCCGTACCTGACCAAATGCAAAACACATCGTCTACGTATCTTTTCCATACTAGCACGTTTTTGAGCAGAGGGGATTTGCAAGAAAAAATGTTATTTTCTAGGTTATCCATAAATATATCAGCTACCAACGGTGACGTTGGAGACCCCATCGGCAATCCCATAGTTTGTTCATAGATGATGTTGTTGAATTTAAAATAATTTTGGTTTAAGCAGACATTAAACAGACGAGAGAGATCATTAGAAAAATCTTTTGGCAATTTAGAATTATTTAGTAAATTACTAATAAGAGATTTGCTTTCATTTACTGGGATGTTCGGGAACAAGTTGATAACATCAAATGATATTAGTTTACTGTTAGTAGGAATAACCAGTTTATATAGTTTACTGTTAGTAGGGATAACAATAACGATACACTAAATTACCATTGGCGTAGGATTTTATTTATAAATAACTTTTCTAACCTAAGTGTTAAGAACCTTCCTTTCGATATAAAACCGGCTTTCTACACAAATAATAACCTCGCCAAATTGTTAATTAATACTAAGGACAAAGAAGATAAGTTAAGCTTCTCCGGTATTTATAAACTTAGCTGCAGTGATTGTCCTGCGTTCTATATTGGCAAAACAGCACGTAATGTCAACATTAGAGTAAAAGAACATTTACGCTGCTTAAATGGAAAAGGTTTCTCTGAGCTCGCAAACCACTTGATCTCAACAGATCACACATTTAATAAAATTTCAGGAACTCGCATCTTACATAAAAATAGTATAGGTATAAAGTTAGACAACTTAGAAGCTTTAGAAATTAGGAAATCTTTAAATACAAATATGTCAGAATACTTACTCAATAATCAAATTAACTTATCAAATCAAAAAAATACACCCTATAGTCCTATTTTTAACTTATTTCCCGCAATACATCCTAACCCATGATATTATTTATGTGTTGTAGCGTGATTCATTATTAATATTATCATATATCGAAATATTGTCCTTTAGTTAATGTAAAATACAACAAACTTTTTAATATCTCATAGATTACAGTTAACTGTTGTTTGTTCATTTACTTGTGATTATGATGTGTATTGATGTTTCCCTCCCAGTAATTGATTATTGTATTGTTGTCTCCCTCCCACTGCTTGATTATCCACTTTACCTATGTCAAATACTTTGTCTCCCTCTAATTTTGTTCTTTCTCCCTCTGTCACTCTTATATATTAGCCATAACTCTGTCTTAGCATTTAGTTATTATTTATATCCTGAAGAAGCTTGGTCGAAGTGAAACCGGTCGATATATGCAATAATAAATTCGTGGTTAAATACAAAGTGTTTGTGTTTTATTTTTATAATATAATGTCTAACCACAAAGTAATTGCTTCCTATGAAAAAAAAAAAAAAAAAAAAAAAAAATAATATGTTTGTTAAAAATGCAAGCGAATATGAAACACTTAAAAAATAAAAAAAAAAACTGAAGAAAATAGAAGCGACTCTCAATCGAAAATTTGAAACAGAAAAATATGCGTTTAGAAAATGAAGAAAGTTCTTATTCGAAGTATGATGCAGTTAAAAATGACCGAATCGGATAGAGAAGCTAGATAGCTCAGTGGTTAGAGCTGTGGCCAGGAAAGAAGCAAGATCCTGGGTTCGTGTCCCAGAGGTGCCAATATCTTTTTCTGATTTTTATGTCTCCAGATTTTCGATTCAGTTTCGCTAATATTGTATTTATTTAATTAAAGAAAAAGATGCGCTCACATCTAGGAAATAAACCCATTCCTTCGATCTTTTTCTGATTTTTTTCATCGAATTTTCGATCGAGAGTCTCTAATATTATCTAAATACTAAAATATGAGGTTTTAATCATTAAGTATAAATAAAAAAAATATTGATTTTAAAACCAATTAAGAAAAAGTAAAATATTTCTGAAATTCCGGTTAGTAAATATTTAAAATTGAATATTCTCCAAAATCCACATTTTTATGATCTTTTTCCCATAAACAATTTATCTTCAACGATTCAAGGACTGCCGGTATTTTAAATTTTGGGCCTCTGGCCTTTCATTATCACTTAAAACTAAAGAATTGTTAAATTTAAGTGGTCAAATGTAGCATTCGCAGAAGTTGAATTCCCACCAACGATCTGTCAACGTTAATTGAAGGCAAGAAAACCTTTCAGGAACTAAAGATTTTCCAATAATTGTGCGATCTCTTTACTGAGATCTTAAAAAAACTAAACTTATGCAAAAAGGGAGCTTTCTCAAGGAATAAAGTAAAATACGACCAGAATGGTAGATATAATGGGAAATACACTCTCGATTGTAACTGGTTTGCACCGTGCTCTCCTTACGCATCAAGGAGTCAGAAATAATTAGCATCACTTTTCGAGGCCTGTATTTATATTTTATTTTGAGAGATTATTACAAAAATGGCGGCTGTCTGCCGGAAAAGGAACTCAGAATTAAACCGGTCTCCGACAGCCAACAGTCCCACAAAGCCTGACGGTTTCGAGATCGACATTTTCGGACCAGATTATTTTGACAGCTCCTTCCTGAGATTAATTCATCTTCTACATTCTACCATAAGTGCCTCCTCCTTCTATTGCCGACCTCGGACACATAAATCTAAGCGCCGAGTCTAGGCGTGATCTTCGACTTATAATAATATTCTTAAACGAAATTATGAGATTTGAAATATGTGGAAATAATAAAGACCGCATTAGATTTATGTTATTTAAGACATTACAGCGGTGTCTTCAGGCTCTTGCGCTGCTCGTAAAATACCTGCAGCGTGTGATATTGTTATTATTAACAACAATTATGGGAATTTCTGACGACTTAATAAAGCCATACGCGTCAAGTGGAAGAATGGTAGACTTCACATATATAACAAAATAATTTATAATCATAAAATATAACACTATAATCATTACCTACCTAGACACAATTTCAAACTATAATCATTACCTACGTAGACACTAACACATTTTTGAAAAAAAAAACCAAACTTGATGAAGTTGTCGAAGAAGAAATAAGAGGTCTTGGGGAAAAAATACTTAGGGCCTCTCTCGTCTTTGGGGATGCTGTGTGGAGGGTATTTTAGGAAACCTAGGAGAGGAAATTCTGGGAAGGAAAAAGGTATGAGGGGTAGGTAGGAATCTCGGGGTCAATATGTCCAGTAGTGACGGACGTGTGAATCCAACCCTCCGGCTGGGGAGTATAAAAGGACTCCCTGCACTAATCTCTCCCGATCCGGCCCGCCACGCATTAGGTGGACAAATTAATCCACCACAAACCTCACCCCATGAATCCGGGCACTACTCCTAAGTCACCAAACGTAGTGAATAACTCGGTGTGACCTATGGCAGAGGTATAGGTTATCCAAGAAATGGTTCCTGGGGCAACGGTACCCATACCCGCATCCTAAATTGAATATAATTGAATATATTGGATGATCCGATGCTCTGTGGGGAACCTGCTTGCACAGAGCGGGTTTAAACTGTGCGACCTAAAGTTAAGACTTACGGATCTCAATACTTCATTTGTGTGAAAGCATTACGAAACCAATAACGGTAATAGAAAGTGCAAATTTTCTGATATTTAGTCACCATTTAATGTATTTTTTTATTTGAAACCAATCATTTAATCACTTTTCGTACGTAGTCGGCCCTGATACGATCCTTACAAGGTAAAATCGTTAACTCTGCGATAAACATCGTACCTACGCCATAAAATATCAGCCAAAACCGATGTTAGATAAATATTTACAACTAAATGAATGTAAATGGCTTCCGCAATAACTATCTGAAGATGGTGTTATTATTAACAGCGGATATTGAGGTGTAATGAACCACCAAAGTAATGGCTATCCACAGGGTAATTAACGAATAATAATAATGAATAAGATGGGATAGTAGAAGTCTCGTGTTGGAAAATAGATTGCTTTTTAATAGTTGATTTGCACCTCACTAGATTATTTTCATCACAACGTATAAGCAACTTGATTACCTTACTTTGAAGAATATGTTAAATTAAAACTTTCAATAATGGACTAACCGAATTCAGATCTAAAACTCAAGCATTAACTTTATTTTGCAAAAAAAAAACAAATCGTTTTGTAAGTTTTTATTGTATTAGTTGACTTTAGACTATCACAGACAAAGATTATATTAAATAAAATCGAACGCAAGTCCACAAGTACACCATAAGTTAAAAAAAATTCTATTTCAATTTATTTCTTAATCGTTTTAGGCTGTTCTACGAAAAGTTGTAAAATTAATTTATTTCGAAAGCTTAATCGATCGTTTAGTTGATTAGTCAGACATCTCCAAATACTAAGTGTTGAGACAATGAAAAAAGCAATTTTCGAAAGCTCGTCATAAATAAAATATGATTAACACATATCTGTGTTTTAAAATAATACCAGGAGGCATAACGGTCCTATACATAAGTATGCCATTTTTAAATTTCTTGCAAGTAACCCAGAAAACATAATTTTTTGTTATTATTTTATTATAATTGATTTGGTGGCGTTTATGAGTAATCTGAGTATAGTACAAGAAAGAGGGTACACCTTTACATATAACTACAAACTCAACTCAAATTTCGATTTTTCGGAGATGTCTGGCTAATTAACTAGACGATCAATATCTGCGTCTACAGCCGAAACAAATCTGAATCTTAAAGTTCGCATCCAAGTATATTATTTTTGAATAATTTTTGATTTAGGTAACTTTTCGTGGATAATCTGCTAAAATTGGATCACTTCACAATTTTACAAAGCAAACAATGTTTAAAACGGTGTTAGTTCAGCGGTTAACCATTTAAATTGAGTGTTGTTTTTGTTTGCCAGCGAGTCTCAACAAAAACAAGCAATCCACCATAATTACAAAAAAATACGCATCGCTCGAGAATCGAGATGGTTAAGAGCCGATCAGATTAATTGATATAAAATCGATTTGCGTCCGCAATCCGGAGCAGATCGACTCGTTAGAAAGTTATATGTATATTCAATGGACGGACGTCACGAGAAACAAAACCTGGGGCCCATCCGTTAAGCTCGCAATAAATACGATCAATTAAAAACGGTTCGAACGACAGAACGGATTTAACGGAACCCGTTACTCTTTCACGACTTAACTATGACAAGGTTCCATCCTCTGATAAGCATTTTTTATACTTTAGTTTACGATTAAAAGATAAAGGGCGAAACGTTATCACGTGTAAAATCCGTGAAGAATCTCAGTGTCGTATTTGATCCCGAACTGACATTCTCTGACCATATATTGCAGCTCACTCAGTCTTGCTACAAACTACTTGGGTTCATCATCAGGACAATTTAATAGCCAAGAAGTAATGCTAGCTTTATTCGATGGCATGCTGAGAAGCAAGCTGGAGTACGCGAGCGATGTTTGGGCACCGTACCACCAGAAGTACATTGATATGATGGAGCAAATAAAGAAGAAATTCCTCAGGTATGTCTATATGCGGAAATATGGAAACTATCCAAGGTTCATGCACCATGTTGATTTATATTGAGGAAACTGATTCCGTAGGTCTAGAAACTAGGGGGAAAGCAAGTCTTGCTATTCTGTCTTTCAAAATTTGGAAAAATTTCATCGATAGCCCTTTTTATAGCTATTTATAGCTATAAAATTGATGAAATTGTTTATCGATGATAGCTTCGATAGCCAATTTCTCTTGGGATGCTATGATTTATATGTACCAAACCACTACAGCCTAAGACGACATCATGATTTATTTGACAAAACAGACGTCCTGGCAAAGTATATCATGACGAGGGGAGTGGTACTGTCAAATGAACTTGCAAACCATTTGGATATAAGTGACGGTTCTCTAATATGCCTTAACTATTATTCACCTGCCTAAATGCTGATATGTTAACTAAATTTTACTGTAATTGTAAAAATTCTGTTTGTACAATAATAATAAAAATAATTTGAATCATACAAAATTACGCAAATCTATTATGACCCCGAGACAAAACAATTCAGTGAATATAGTTTAAGTCCATGAATTATCATTTTATTAGTTTTGAATTTTTATAATAAAAAAATTACCATAATTATCTCTGTGCTAGTTTTAAGCAATGAGAACCTTTTTACTGTGGGCTGGCGCTTTCTCGTCGTTAATTCGTCAAACAATGTCGATGCGTATAGCCGAAACAAAACCGTTTTAGTCAAAAGCTCGAAGTCACGTCGCAGTCAAATTATTGTAAAATGCGTTAAAACAAAGAACTTTTAAAATTCTAATTTAGTTAATTGGTCATCGTTCCAAATGTACTGTTAACTAAAATGTTTTAATTTTCGATTTTATCGATGGATTTTCTCAACTCTAATAATGTTTTTAGAATTTTAACGTGTTGTAAATAATTTAGTTACTCGTACCTACTACCATTCATTATTAGGTTGTTTCTTACGTATGAATTGTATAGCAATTCCTTCCTTAATTAGAATGTCTCTAGACAACATGATATGCTTTTACGAGTGCACCCTACTGTTTAATTTGGCAGCCAACTCTGGTCTGGAGCCCCAAAATAACAAAAACAAAAAACCCTTGACTGTATGCATAAACGGAAGGTCCATTTGATAGATTTCCCTATCTTATCAAGCAAGATTACAATCTTTAGAGCACAAACGTTAGGTAGGTATGCTGTCATTCTTCTACTGATATTAAAATGGAAGATGCTCCAGGGAATTGATCCCTTCGGTACCGATGTATATTTGGGAAACACGACAACATATGTACACGGTTGACATTTGTCACACGAGAACGGGTCGCTCCTGCGACTAAAGCACGGGTCTTTACGAGACCTATTTTCACTCCTTCCTCTCCTCAAAAAGACCCTCCAAATAGCATCTTCAAAGATGACATAGGCCCTAAAAGAAATTATTTTCTCATGGCCTCCTTTGTGGGGTTAATGAGTAAAAATACAGATTAAGGTAAAGCATCTCTTAAAATTTGACACCAATCAGAACGGATATTAAAAAATAAATAAACAAAATGATTACGAAGAATCGTCGTGGACAGCATGAAAAGAAAAAATAAAACGCGTTTTTTCGTTCATCAAAAAACAAGATTTAAGTCCAACCCAAATCACGGTCGTTAATTATTCACTTTAACGTCTTTTTTTAATTTTCACCTTCACTATAAAATAGTCTTAATTATATAACCTAGAGCTATTGAGACTCAACATTGTTTTAATTGTATTTTATTATTGACTCAACTGTTGTACCTATGCACAAACAGGTGTCTTTTGCAGCTGCGTCTTGATTCCTATTTCTATCAATACTTCTAGAATGTAACCAATATGCTTAATCGTTTCCTTTTGTGATTTTTTTTTTAAATGGTGATTTTAACCACTGGAGCGATCGCGCGAAATAAATAAATTTGCCCCGATTGCTTGAGATTTCCCAGAAGGTCATTTTTGAAATTTTTCGCTAACATTAAAAATCATATCTTCGAATTTTAACATGGAGACTTAAAAACTTATTATAGTGCTATACAGCCAATGAATTATCCTGTATTTAACTGTTGATCTCACATTTTTAGGATTTACAAAAAATATGTATAAAAAAAACGCAAAGTGTGTAATCGTGCGATCCTGGGTATTTTTTACTTCAAACTGCCGTGAGGGATATTTATTTGGGTCAACATAGAATATTTTCGCTTTCCGTATGTTGTCTGTGATATACTTGATAATGAAAGGTGCATAGCTATGGAAAAGGGACTTAATTTTATCCGTAAACAGCTGTTCAAAAATTCGGCGGGAAATTTTTTTTTAAATTAAATTTTTAACATTGTTCTGAAATGGTCTAAGAAGTTCGGATTTGCGACATCTACGGTCATAATAGATAAATCATTTCAATAGCTTCGTGTTAAAATAACCGGCTGGCCAAGGAAATCTTTTTAATAATTACAATAAATGTTTTACGAATGGTAGGAAAATGTGGTCCATTTTTGCACCGAAATCAATCGCAGAAAAATAGTGGTACATCTTTTGACCGAAATCGCTCCAGTGGGTTATAACATCACATTCCTGAATTAATTATTGCTTGTATAAAGAGTAGTAATAGTGCAGCGAGTTTTTCTTAAACACACAGGTTGTTATTTATACAGGTATATGATTAAAACCCCTTCAACCAGCCTAAACTAAAACTAACTAAACTAAGCTTTATAAAAAAAATTACATCATGTTTGATGTAAAACATAGCGAAAAAATTGACACGAATAAACCCACTTAAAATGTAGAAAATCATAGATTCTGACTTAAAACAGAAATGGATGCACAAGAACTCAACTAACTAACCATCGCGCCGTTTCACCGCAGGGGTAGGCAGAGAGGAATGACCGCCCAACAACTCAGTCTTTGCTCACACTCTTTGCCTCATACACATTCATACATCATCCCATGCATACTCTTATATACTTATATATTCTTACTCTCCACATGGCTCGACTTAAGTATCTGATTCGCTTGATCATGCCATGCTTCCTCGGGCGTCCCCGACTTCTTCTACCATTCACATTTGCGTCGCATATTCACCTTACACTGCTTTCGTCGATATTTTCTCTACATGACCAAACCATCTGAACGTCCTTTTCTTAATCTTACTCATTACCACCCACACATACCTAAGGGATCTAATTTCTAGAGCTTTGAGTCTACTTTCATACTTCCTCTTTAAGTTGCTATACACCTAAGTACTAAAATATCTAAGGCAGTTGAAGAAAATAAAACCTTTATAGAACGCATTAACGGATTCCTTTCTGGATGCACGTAACATAAACGGACAATGGAGGGAGTAGAATATTCATCTGATTTATGTCACATAAAGCTATTTTCCCGAAGATTGAAAAAAACTAAGTTAGTGATATTTTTTGCAAGTTTCAGATTGGGATAATTAGGAGTATGATAGATGTATTGAAGATTTTTAGGGTGAGAGACACTAAGCTATTGATCTCTTAACTGTTCCACGGTAAAGCATTTAGAGGTGAATTTTTAACGAAAACCTGGTAAAAATTTTAGTAAATTATCCAAATATTATTATAGTCGGTAAATCCGGCACTGTTACGCCAAGTATATACCTGGTGTCATCTGATTTGTACGTTGTATTTTAATGAAGCTAATAATGCAAATTATAATCAAGATTATGGTAAGTAACACTTAATGACACCTATCAATACCAGAGTACCAACGAACCGACGTAGAAACTTTCATTCAACAAATGCATATAATTTAACACCGAGGAAAGCGAGACGGTCAATTATTTTATGCTACGTAGGAAGCGTAATACTCTTCATAAAACATCCTCAGTATTTGTCAAATCATACATTTTTGTGCTATTTCTTTTCAAAATGTTATTAAAAATATTTTTTGAATACCTCCTGAAAAGTATCATTCGTAAAATAAACCAAGCTATTTAATTATTGTATTCATGTAAAATTTTCTGACAAACCGTTTGATCGGTAAAAGTTAACTTTTTTGCAAAACAGAGAATAGTTATTTACAATGTAAATTTATACAGTACGAGTATATTACTAGCTGTAATACCCTGCACTCCCCGGGTCCTTTTCTGATTAATTAAGTGGGACAAGAGGATGGGGGTAGTTTTTTAGAAATTGAGATTTACTATCTATATGAGTTTAGAAAGTGATCTTCATCTTGGTTTGAATGTGCAAAATTGCATGTTTTGAATGTGCAAGGATGCAAAATTTGTCAATTTCGGAATTAAACCGTACATTCGTAAAAAAGAAGCCACACATATTCTGCTGTAAATAATATTGTACGAATTAATGTGAACATAAATAATACAGGCATAAAAATTAATGGAATATATTAATTTTAGCAGTTTTCCAGGATCTTGTCATTCCAAAATTGGACCTGAATTACTGCTTCTTTCATCTTTCTCCTGGTCGTGCAACACAATTTACGTATCATATTACCCTCACATACTATATGGTTCACAAATTCTCTAAAGGGTTCAAATCGGGTCAATTACCAGGCTAATCTAAAAGAATCATCCTCTTATTAAGGAAATTCTTAACCATTGGTTAGTTTAGGTTAGATTTATATGACAATGGTTAAGTTAGGTTAGGTTTTGATCATCCTTAAACTTTTCAATAGTGATATCGTTATTCATGTTTGGGATATTATTCCGTCCTGCGCTACCTCCTTCTTTATTTAATCACTATAATACTTTTGGCCGTGAGAATCTAAAATCAAATCTTTTCAAGACTGACATCCCAAATTTTCTAATTCACAATGATTTGTCACTCTTCTGATTTGTCAAGAAACCCTTGCGTGAAATACTGACCGATGCGATGGCTTTATTTCCGTATCGCGTTAACAATCATCGAATCGTCGTGTTCCATAAACGGACAGTGTGATATTAATTCCCCTGATTACGGTTGCGTTGGTCCGGATGTTGGTGATAAACGCACGTCACAGACAGGTACCGGGTACCAGGCTAACAGAAACAAGTAAGAAGTAAGAGGCCATGCACAATCGGAGCGACAAAATAATCAGCGAGATCACCTATTCCCGTTTCCCTCATGTTGCCAATGCAGATAAGTGTACGCATTCACTGGACCATTAGCGATGATGCAAACTCTCGCCAGTGTTCTTCAATTTAACATTGAATTCAATTTGCTTATGTAGGCGGATGGTAGTTTACTGAAATACTTTGTTAACATTATTCATTGTAATTCCTCTATACGTGTCTTTTTTGACTTTTGATATAATGGCATACAGAGGCCCCTTTCTCTTTCATCATGAGTTTATATTATTTGGTTGTGGAAAAAATGTCTACACATTTCATTGTCTTTTAAAATATATCAATTTGCAAACAAATTATTTTAGCATAACCTTCATCTTCGAAATATCATTTGTAAATTCCTGGACGCATTTATTTACTAATGCGAGTTCTCAGGGTTATGTGACAATTTAGTACACTTTTGAAAAGTGATAAAATTATTATTTTTTTGTCTAAAATTCTAAACTAACCTAACCAATCTAGTTTTTTGTTTTTTTTTTTTTAATCATTTATCACATTTCAAAAGTGTCCTGTTTTATCAGTTACCAATTTTCTGCAATCATCCTCCAGCTCCTAAGTCCCAGCGAAGCTTCGTTCGCCTCCAAAATGTCTCGTCAGTTAAATTTAGGTCTCCTATTATCCTGCAAGCTAATTAAAAAAAAATTATCCCTGCAAAATGTCCTGCCCAGCGAAGCCTTTATGAAACCCAAAGAACAATGACTTAATAACCGTTCGAAAAAGTGCGTTTTTTATGTTAAATTCGACAATGTTTAATAATTAAATAAAATTTGTAATATCAGTCCTTCGCTCTGGATAGTTCAGCTCCCCTGGCCATTGAGCAGTTTCGCTAACGACTACGCACACACTTTAGTACAACGACCAGTCGGTAACATAAATCCCGCTCGCCGTACACGGCCGCGGGCGAGCAATGAGCGCGGCGCAACTTGTATGCTCGACTAACGGGACTGTTAATGCGCGGGCCGTATTCGGCCCATTGATATTTTTATCGGTTTTGTTTTCAGATCGTTTTTATATCTGATAATAAAAGATACGATGTTTATTATTACGGGGCATTTATTTGATGCTTCCCTGTACTTTCCGAAAATTTATATAAGTTTAAGAAATAAGTATATTAAATAAATAAAAATCTTTTGGTAAGACAAGATACATTATCGATAAAGCAATCGCTAAGCGTCATCGCTTAAACGAACACATTGTCGTGTCATATGTATCTTTGTTTTGTCATGTGTATCACATGATAATGACACACGATAATGTGTATATCTGTTTGTAACAGAAAAGTGTCGGGAGGCACTGTTTCGTGTTTTCGGTAGATACGGAGAAAACGGACGTGTTGTTTTACTGAATTCAAACAATTCATATTATTCCAAAGATAATATTCAAGTTCTGTGAAAGTCCTATCAAAGATCTGTTACCATCCGAGTACTGAGAAACAACTGGCCCATGATAAAATAATAGCAAAACTTGAAAAGAGCTTTCAGAGAACTATAATTTTAACTTTGAAATTTGATGAGTTAAACTAACTCCGTGAAACAACCCGTCCAGTGTGTAAATTCATAGTCATATTCAAATATGTTCATCTTTTAAACTTACTTCTATTTTTTCGTTTTTTTTTACATGAACTCCACACAGGAGGCCCTGAGGAAAATAATTTCCCTCAAGGCCTATGTCATCTTTGGGGATGCTGTGTGGAGAGTTTTTTTTTAAGAAAAGAAGGAGAGGAGAGTTCTGGGAAGGAAAAGGGTTTAAGGGGTGGGTAGGAATCTGGGGTTCAGTGTGTCCTGCTCATCCGCCTCCAATACCTAGACAAACCTCACCCCATAAACCCGAGCACCCCTGCTAAATCATAAAACGTAACTAACAACTTGAGGTGACCTATGGCAAAGGTGTTGGTTATCCAATAAAGGTTCCCGAGGCGGCGGTACCCATTCCCGCCTCCCAAATTGAAAATTATAAATTAAATCGTCTCAAAAAACCTTCAGTTTAATTCAATCTACGAAATGAGAACAGTGTGATAAGTTGGTAGATACTTTATATTTACAAGAAAATTTCAATTGCCTTAGGTATGTTATGTTATATCACATATGATTATGACTTATCTTGTCAGATCTTCGATATTTTTATGAAAGTTTTTCATTGAGCTGGCCAGATATTTCGGCAATTCTAAAGCAAGCAACTTCGGATACAAACAATCAATTACCTACTAATAATTCTTATAGAGTTTCTGAGGATTACCAAACTACCAGGCCTGCCCGCGGCGAAGATAATAAAAGCACCTATCCACTGTAAAACGACCTGCGATATAACTGCAGGTTATTAAATATTTATATCGCTCCAATTTCTATTGTTGGTATTCGCTCCCCGCAACGTATCGCGAGCGCAAGAACACGTTTATATAATTTACGAACAATTTCATACTAAGATTCTATTAGTTGGTCCAATAAACGAAGAAAGTTGTCGTAACCGGTTGTAGATTCTTCCATTCCTCGCGCTGAGATCTCTTGCAGGCAATCTGCGCTTGTACTGGAGATATGTAGTCGCGCTGTCACGTATATCGCTGTTAACTATAATAATAAATACATATTTCACTAAGCACATAAACTCAACATGGAATACGGTAGCGAGGAGGGTTTTGTACTACATGAGTGCGTTCTACAGGAAATCGCTGACGGAATCCGTGTAATTTACGAGCCGGGCAAATTCATGTATCGGAAGGTGTATGAGGAAGGTGGTTTGGGTAAGTAATGGAGAGATGAAAACGAGATGTTGATCCCCTCTTGTTACCTCTACGCAGCCAAAGATAGTTTGCTCTCATATATTAGACATAATTGGACTGAACATTTCTATAGGCATCATTTAAGAGAGCCTAATATAGAAAATCGTTGATCTTTCAAATGAAGAATGAAACGAACGTCATTTTCTCTTTAGACTTGTGACAGTCACTTCAAAAGTATTTAGATATTATGGAGTACAAAGAAAATATCAAACCTTCATTCTTATTCAGTTACTTTAAAGCCCTCAGTAATCAGAATTTGTCTTCTGTCCATTCAAAATTTTCCCTCCTTCTCTTCTATCATAACACGCTAAACGATAGAGTAGGTGCCTACTTACCTTTTTTTTAAATTTGGAATGATATTGCTAAAACACGCAGATTTAACTAGTATATTGTGATGATAGTACCTACTCTTTTACGCACCATCAAAGTACTATTACCTCATTATCATATCGGGTCCAAAGCACGAATGCAAGTTATTTTTAGATTTCCCAAAGATTCGTATTCCAAAAAGAGATCCAATGTCTACACCACAGATTCGAAGGTCTAACATTAATCTTCAAATCCTTAATTCACAGAAAACTCTTCTCTCATATTTTATTCATGAAATTAAAAGTTTAACTAAAAATATTGCTAATAACTTCAGTAGAATCCTTTCTTTCTTCAATTATTCACTACATTTCCAGCGGTCGTTTAATAATTTGACAGATAATGACATGGTGCGAAGGGATCTATAATTCGCGACGGTCTCACGCCTCGTTTTCCGGAGAAACGCCAACCATACGGGATGTCACTCTGTGCGTCTGTAAAAACTTTATGAAGTTACCTGGGGAGGTACCTTGACCAAATGTCACACGGTCGTTAAAATCTTAATACAACTCGTTTTAAAATATAACGACGGCGCAAACCTACTTAAGCCTTTAAAACCAAATTTATCAAGGACAAAAACCTTTATTGAAATAAAACACCTACCATATGTAACTAGACCAGCCAGAGCAAGTAAAAAATAATAAATTAAAAATGCATGTTTTTCCTTTAAGCAAGCTTTAAGTTGGATTGAATTTCTAGGTGAATGCGTTAAGTATTTTCTTCTGGAAACGTTATTTAAATTATGTGATAGAGATCCATCCATATAGTAGTCAAAGTAAAATCCCGATTAAAGCGCTCAAAGAATACAAAATCTCTCCACCAAAATCTACTTCTGGATTTTTACTAATTAAAATAAACAATAAATATTTGTGGGTTGAACCTAACATCGCGGAGATATAAGAAGCGAGCAAAGTCGCAATATGAAACGATTTAGTCATTTAATATGTGAGAAATGCAATTTTAATTGCTCACTTTATCAACAAAATGTAATTAAGAAGCTTAATATAACGGAAAACTAGATAATTTCCTGGAATTCTAATTCTATCCGTGTATTACTAATGCAGTAAACGTTCATTTCACCAGATAAGCTGAGATAAGTCAGCGATATAACGAACCTTTTGAGATGAATCTGACACGCGTGATGAAGGCTGTGTTTGACAGTGCTTCGTTAATTGTACACGAATCATTGTGAAGTATCTTCTTGCATCTGAAGAAATCGTGTCAATCTCGTCTCGAGTCAGCTGATGTCTGATGTCTGATGACTGTTGGCTGATAGCTGATGACTTGATTTCCCCGGCGGTGGAGCCTTCAAATGCCTAACATCCGAACGGTTTCATTAAGATCGTTTAGCTTGCTGCAACTTGTTCTGAAAAATACTTCTTAAACAAATAATTATTTATTTTTCACTTATTTTATCATTAATTGTTTTGCGGTAAGTGCATGTCAAATTAACGCCATTAAATGTTAATTGATGAAAACGGGACGTTATATGGACTCACTAAAGGACTTCAGTAATAAGTACGTAATATAGAAGAGAACTACAGCATCGCTCATCGTTCAGAACCGTATCATTTGGTTTCGATTGATTTTGGCTACCATTGATTCTGAGTTCTGTAAAACTAGGAAGTTACTCCTAATGTAATCTCATACTTTTCTATCCCTTAGTTGGTACTTTTATATTAGATGAAATCACTAGTGATTATAGTGATTAAGTTATTCTACTAAAAAACAACTCTTTTTTTTCAATCACTTTCCTCGGGTCTCCTAATGTTACCCTCAAACTAATTAATAAATAAAGGGTTGCCTCTAATCTCCATAGATGTCTAATGGATGAACTCTAATCCTTAGGAGTCTCAGAGATATCTTCGTAATTTGACCTTACCTAAGCTATGAAGGTGACATAGTTTTACAAAGATGTGCACTAACTTAAGTAGCACAAAACTCGTTCATCGGGTTAGGTGTGTTTAGGTATTGGCGGCGGATGCGCCTGCCGGACCGGATGGGAGAGGCTGATTTAAGAGACCCTCTGACCTCTCCGGCTGGTCCCTTTCGACCTATCGTCTTGCACCGCAGCGGTAGAGATGGATTCAAACGTCACTCCTGGATTCAGTGACCCTTACATTTATACCCACCCCTCAAACCTTTTACCTTACCAAAACTTACCTTTCTTTCCTGAAGAAGACCCTCTATACAGCCTCCCCAAATGCGTGGGCTAAAAAAAAAAATCTAAAAATATTAAGGTCTTCTAGATCGGACTCTTTTTAGCTTTGGTAATTTTTAACATAATCAACCCAATAATTCTTCAAATCGGTTGAAATTTTGAGAATGTCATACTCGTAAACACGCACAAGGAAATTGCGATGTTAATTTTTAAAAAAATAACCGAGATTAATTTTAAGCGCTATTTTTGCGAAATAATGCAAAGGGTGCTTTACAATAAATTACTCAAATAACCTTGTAAACGTAGAAAAATAAATCCAAATTTATTCTTACAACCTACCTATGAGCGTCTTAAGTAGCACAAAACTCGTTATAATAATTGGATAATTAATAGATTGCCGTTTTTATGAAAAATCACCTCAAGGGTGCTATATTATCAGAATCACTAAATTTAATAAAAATATTTTTTTTTCTTCATGGTTCGTATCACCGGACTCGCTCAATTACTTGCCTCAATTGACTGAAGCCTTCAAATGGTTTAATCAAGAAATTATTCAGTGACACTTTTAATGCAATCTAAGCCTAACATAGTGAGACCGTAAACTGAATCCACAAATAATATATAACACTAATGGTGTGGTTTGCGGTTAATGAAATAATTACACTTGGTAGGTAATTGCTTTGCATATCTATGTAGGTTTATGAATGAAATAAGAAGATTTCTTCATTAAATATATTGGTAAACTCTTAACAGATCATTATATAAACGAGATTAATTGTAACTTAGAGGTTCAGAACGAGTTATTCTTCCTGTTTTTAAATTAATTTTAGCTACCGATTAGAAAGTTTTGATTGAGTGTAAATTTTAAATTCAAATGAATTATAGGAGTTAGGTTGAAATGATTTCGTCGGTAGCCATTAAGAATGTTTACAGCGATTCATTTTTAATGTTTTTTTCATGCATGCATATATTAATAGCCAAATGGAAAATAATAATTATAGAACCTTTAATTTGATGTGTATCATAAATTTTGCTCGTTTTAATTGACGCGTTATTTTATCGGTGATTTATATAGATTATATAAATATTCAATCAGAACGCTACTGTAGTACTTGCCTACTTATATATGCACATACAAGTAATAGTGCCTTAAAAGCTCTCAACTCTAAATAGGTTCTTAGTTACATGTAAGTTTTTAAAGATTAAATTTAGATTTTTTTTTCCAAGTTTACAAGGTCATTTGATTCATTTATTGTAAAGCGCTCTTAGCGTTATTTTTCACAGAAACAGAGCTTAAAATTGATCACTGTTGTTATTTTTAAATTAAACATTACATTTTCCTTGTGCGTATTAACGGTTGAGACGATCTCAAAATTGGAACTGATTTGAAGTATTATTTTGATGATTGTGTAAAAATTACCAAAATTTAAAAAAAAAAGTTTAATCTAAATGAACCAAAAATTACATAATAATGCATAATCTTAACCACATGATTCATTTCATTCTATTTTTGAAATTTAAAACCGTCGACTGCCATAATGCGGGCATGTGCCTACATGGTGGTCGAAAAATCCACAAATTACTTATGTTACTATCAAAGCAATGCATGAAGAAAAAAAAATCTTACATTAACCCCACACAGAAGGTTCATTAGAATAACAACTTTCGTCAAGGCCCATGCATATTTGGGTACGATTTCTAAAGAGTTTTTTTAAAGAAAGAAAGGAGAAGAAATTTTGCTAAGGAAAAATGTATGAAGGGTGGGTAGGAATGAATGGGTCAGTGTATCCAGGAGTGACGGATGTATGAAACCATCTCTCCCGCTGCGGTGCAAGACGAAAGTCGAGAGAGACCGGCTGGAGAGGTCAAAAGGTCTCCCCAAACCGGCCTCTCCCGATTCGGTCCACCACGCAGCTGGCGGGAAGGCGCATCTACCGCCAATAACTAAACCTACCTCACCCGATGAACCCGGGTACCCCTGCGAACCACTTGGGGTGACCTATGGCAGAGGTGTTGGTTATCCAATCTGCCTCCCAAATTGATTGTGTACACACAAAGAAAATCCCTTTTCATCTTGGCAAGCAAAGTTACATCCAATAGTTTCTCACGAGTTTACATCTAAGTAGTTTTATTATAATGAATTAATATTTATAAATTCAATATTAATAATTATATCAGAGCTTCGGAGTAGAGTTGGCAGATCACGTTTACCAGGAGCTCATTAGGAGCGAAGAGGTAAATATAGGCAGTGCTCGGTGCGGTGCCGCAGTCACGTGCCCGCAGCAGTAACATAGACAGCTTCTGCCTGATGCGGCGGAACGTGCGCCTGTCGTTCATGATAGGTGTATCAAAAGGCAGACTGGGGTGTGCACCGTGCAATGGACATCTTCGCACGGCGTCAGTTATATTTTGATACAAGGAGAATAAAAATCATGAGTGATTAATTTCTCTTTAACATTATTTTTTGTGAGGTCATAAAATTAAACCATTTTGTTGATTTTCGAATTTTAAATTACCCTATCAATCAAATACTGCTTATTTTCAATAAACGCTTGCATGTGTTCTTATAAGTATATGACTATATATATGTGTTCTTATAAGTATATGACTATTATATGACTACCACAGCACGGGCAATAGCCTAGTATGGTAGTTTAAAAAATTGGCTGTATTATGTAACTTGTAAAAATTTATGAAATAATAAAAAATAATAAATAAAAAGTACCTACTCGATTCTCCGGCTGGTAGCTATGGTAAAACATAAGCATTTAGGGAACGCTGAGCGCTCGAGTGTGTTGTTGTAATTTACTTCGAAGGCAATTGGAATTATGTGGAAATGAATTGTTAAAGACTAAGGACGGGTTGTTTTTGTATTTGCACAGAATTTGAACAATTCATTAAATTTCAACGTATGTTTTTAAGTTCTACGAAAGTCTTATTCAAGTGCTGTTATTGTATCAATATGGGCTAATTGCTTCACAGAACTGAAATTAAAATTTGAAATTTTATGAATTGTTCAAATACTGTGAGACAACCTGTTCTTAACTCGTGAACCTAATAAGCCCTAGACGAAATTATTAGAGAAAAAGTTCAAGCCGCGGAGTGCAGGAGAAGATGTAAGAAAAATATAAAAATATGCTAGAATTTTTTATTGAGATATTCAATTCCCTATCTCGTCAAATACCCAAAATCATATCGTAAACCGTTAAAATTACTTCAAAAATACAAAAATAATTTTAAAACAGTTCATCATATATAACGATGAATACAAATCATTTCAAAAGTTAGTCATAAAAGATGGCTGCTTAACAATTTCCTCTCTCTAGTTTTGATATTAATGCCATTTATACAAAATCGCACTAATGCTCCGTTCTAGGGTTATTAGGTTCTTGCCTTAGCTTCTTCCGAGAAATACTTTAATGTTATTATTTAAATGAGAATAAATCATTCTGTTGACAACTAGATAATAGTCCATTTAGATAAAACCGATTGAAATGATCCATCGATGAGAAGTGGGAAGGATGCAGCATTCCGAATCAATAATTCTGCCATTGTTGTCACCAATTCTCTCCCCTAATAAGAGAAGATGATTCTGTGAAATATGTAATTGCAAAGTAGTTGTGATAACAATGGGGCAATGCTCTTCTTTTATTAGACTTATTCTCCTATTTTTCTTCTTTTATTAGACTTCTTATCTTCTCTTCTTCTGCCCTATTTTTATTAAACTACTCCTCTACGTTAGATTCATGAGTGGTGATTCCACGTCAGCCACTTGAGATGTGATTCTACGTTAGCCACCTGAGTCCACGTTAATGAGGCGCGTGGTCACCACGGAGCCAGGTTACTCCGCTCTACGCGAGTTCAAAGTTAATTCCCCAGGGGTCTACATAATGCGGCATTTAAAATTCATAAATCATCCGGGATTACCCTCCGACGGCGTACTGCTTCTTGCGGAAATAATTACCTGCTACAACACTGAGATCTACATCCAACATCTAACATCACGGACGTACGGAGATTACCTTAATGCATTCTAAAACACGGTGAGCGTAAATAGAACCTACATCTCCTGAAGGTACTGGCTCTTTGTACTTGTAGTTAGTAGCAAGCTTGAAAGCTCTTCCATTTTAGGTACGCGCAACATGAACGGAAATTGTACTGAACATCTTAAACATTTCTAAAGATATGTGTTTATTTTCCGTGAGTATTGAATCTGTTGAAGTATCAAAGCAATTTAGATTCATAGGTTTTATTAGGGTTTTATTCTACGCAAAGAAATCTGTTTGTTGATCAAATAAACAATGTTTTATAACTGAAGAAGAAGAAAATACTAGTAAATTTAAACTAAAATATGATAAAAAAAAAACAAGACAGTAAAAAGGTAGCTGCCATAAATATTTGAAAAAGAATAGTCGTCTCAAGTATCTGATTCATTTGATCGTGCCATGTCTTCCTCGGGCGTCCCCGACTTCTTATACTATTCACATTTGCGTCATATATTCTTCTTACACTATTTTCTTCATTCATTCGCTCTATACGCCCAAACCATCTGAGGGTCCCTTTCTTAATCTTACTCATTACGCTTGCATCAGCCTTGCATTCCTTGCAGATCTCCACATTTCTCACACGATCATACATAGTTTTACCACACATACTGTGATGAATCGCAGTGGATACGAAAATATAGTAGCTTCCACCTTACGAATGAATAAATAATAATTCAGAATTATAACGAAATCAACACACTAGCGACATCTAGCTGATTAAGTTTGATTGGGCCATGGAGACTGCAGAGATCTATAATTATTAAATTAATGTCAAGTTTTGATAAATAGAACACAGAGGGATCCAATTATAAACACTTAAGATTGATCTACCAATCAGAGAAGGGGGAGGTTACCTTTTTTCAAGACAAAGAGATGGACTTTGGACTGGACCATTAGTCTGAGATTTATGGGGTAAAAATCATCATCAACCCGAGAGATCAATACGCTTTAAGATAAACACAATCCCACGTTCGGTGCATTTGGTACAATGACCCTAATTTTAAAAGTAAATATTGAGTGCAACAGAGGAATCGACAACCGCAGTTAACGAACAAATAAATCCATATTATGTTGAAAAAATGATGCAATAAAATAGCAAGGAAATATAATGAACGGAAGATTAAAGAAAAGACCTGGAAAACGTGGGAAAAGCTACTGTAGGGATACTCAATTGCATAACGAGAACGTGAAGAACAAAAGGAGGCCAGATTCAGAGGAAAACGTACGTTTGATATTTAAAAGAAAGAAAAACGATGGAAATTAGGAATGTCACTTTTAAATGAAGCAATACGGTCAGGGAAAACGATTTGAAAAGAAAATCTAATAAAAAAAACGGACATTTAAACGGAAGTATTTATTGAACAATATAAGATTTCGACTTAATTTTGCGTTTTCAGACGAGTTTAAATAGATATCGTTATATATTTGAAATAGGATGGTTATTCTAGTTATATTACGTTAGATTAATTCAAAGGAAGGGATCGTTTTTACGTCATTTGCTATGAGAAAATACTATAGACGATAGAACAAATTGCTGAGGCAATTGATGTAAAAAAAGGTTGTCGACCCCACATGTATATTGTTGATATAAACAAGGAATATTCGAACATGCCTTTTGTTTATTTAAGGCCCATTATCCATTAAAAAGGGTCATAAAAATTAACATTGCTCTTACCTAGTATTTAGATTATAGAATTTCCGTAAAATTTAATTATAAACACATTAAAATGGATTTATCGCCAAGTATGTAGAAATCGTAATGTATACACACGTCAGGGCTTGCAGTTTATGGGATTTTGAACAAGAGAGAGATGGAAAATTGGGCGGAATTTGATCGAAGTAGTTAACTTGATAGATATCCCAGGATAGGAATAGTTAGTGGGCCGGAAAACACCATAAATAATATATCAAAAAAGGAAAAAAGGGTTTTAGCGGGAGATGGAATCACGGCAAAAAGGCAAACGTCAAATTTCAATAAAGGGATCATTGGGTTAGGGGTGGGGGGAGAGAACGGAAAACCGACATAACCGGAAAACTCAGATAAGGAAATGGGAAAAACTCAAAACGTTATAAGTAGAGTAGATACGGAACCAGTTTATGATTCCTTATTAACAACGAAGGGAAAATCATTTAAGAATAGTTGTTAAAACGCCGTTACTTGAAGGTAAATTAGGTGGGAAAATGGAAAAGTTGAATATGACACATAAATAATGGAAATACGGTTCTGAGACATAAGTAGAGACAATACAGCTTAAAATTGAATTGATTCATATAGGAAACATGAAAATGTGGGGAGATTTAGGGAAATGAAAATTGGAAAATGCGTAATGAAGATTTCGACATGAGTTTGTTCGTGTTCTGGTAACGATAAACCAAATTGAGAATTACATACAGTTTATTGAAGACGTACCTATTATATATTGAGAGAAAAAAGGACACGAAAATCATGATATTTTAGTTAAATTTGTAAGACCTGAAGACAAAGGAACGACGGGGCAAAATTTGACATAATGGTAGGTTCGACACTGGAACAATTTACGTAAGAGACGGAAGATTTCTAAAATCGAGGGGGCCGGACTTAACACGTTGATACGAATATAACAGAATTGATATATGAAATCTCGAGTTGTTAGAGTTTGAATTAGAAAATCAATGAACGCGTAATTAAGATGTTCTAATCCTGGAGGTACATATAAAACCTAGGACTTAGAAGAATCGGGATCAGTTTTCGGTGTTAGTTGTCGTGAAGGAGTCGTCGGGGACCAATCGTCGGGTTAAAACGGGGAAGTTACGTGACGTAGCGTCTAAAACGGTTATTAGTTGAAAATTTCTTAAGTGTTGTAAAATTTTGAGACTTAGAAAAATTCGGAGTGGGAATTCTGGGACTTATAAAAATTACGGTCGTGATTAAATCTGTGGAGTGTTGAAAATTAAATAAAGTGTTTTATATAGTTTTACAATAAATTCAACTTGTCATTAAGATAAAAAGTTTATATAGTGTAGCGAATTTAAAAGGAAACAACAGTGTTTAAAGAATTTTATAACAGCAGTGAATAATAATATATTTATTTATAAATTCAACTTGTCATTAAAATAAAAAGTTATATAGTGTAGCGAATTTAAAGAAAATCAACAGTGTTTAAAGAATTTTATAACAGCAGTGAATAATAATATATTTATTTATAAATTCAACTTGTCATTAAAATAAAAGGTTTATATAGTGTAGCGAATTTAAAGAAAATCAACAGTGTTTAGAGAATTTTATAACAGCAGTGAATAATAATATATTTATTTATAAATTCAACTTGTCATTAAAATAAAAGGTTTATATAGTGTAGCGAATTTAAAAGGAAACAACAGTGTTTAAAGAATTTTATAACAGCATTGAATAATAATATATCTATTTATAAATTCAACTTATCATTAAAATAAAAGGGGTCCTTCGACAACTGGGAAGGTTGATTAAAACGTCGCGCACGTCGTGAGAATTACCCTGGTAATTAATTAATAGAATCTAGAATCAGTTTTTATACTTAAAAATTTCAGTGGTAAAATAGAGTCTACAATCAGTTTATACTTTGATAAAACAGGGAGTGAAGTGCCCGGATAGGGTTAATCGTGCAATTTAACGGAGTGTATGATCTTATAATAAATCTAAAATCAGTGTTTGCAATAATTTCCGATTCAATAAAATCTAATAATTAATTAATTAATTACAAATTCAATGCGGGAGGAGTTTAATATAGTGTGTTTGAATTGCTTTAAATTTGTACTATGAAGGTTAAAATAGAGTTATTTAGTCCGAGGTTATATAAAGAAAATTACAGTCTAATAAGTTTCATTAAATAAAAAAATTTACGTTTAGGTCGAAAGTTGGAAATTTTATTACGAGATATTAATTATCGTTAGGTGACAACGCAATAATAATAATTGATCCGAAATCTGGAAAATACTTAACATAATTAGATAGGATCGTTCTTCCTCAATAATAACGGCAGATATTAAAGGAAAACGTGAGGATTTTTACATCAGAGATCTATTCAAAGGAGAAAGGAAGGAGATGAGTAGTTACACAGGTAGTATGGATGCTCTAATAAGTTTCTCGCCGATGATAGTAACCCGGTGGAGCTGAAATTAAGACATTAGAGCTTGGTGAGTCCTTACAATATTTAAGCTTTTACAGGTTCCTGTGGATATCCTGACACTGATGGACGTAACGCCAAGTAAGGGTAAATAAATAACTAACCAATTTATTAGCATTCGCATGCCACACCTCCCATATGGAATGAAATGTTGCTAAACAAATACTTAACACATAATTAGATAGAAACGCATCACTAAATCAATTTTGGTATCTTAGCGTATTTGTAAGATAAATACCTATCGTTTCTTTTCACTAGCACAATTAGGGTATGGTTATATGACCTTCGATAGTGTACCAAAATTTCGATTTGAGTTCAAGGCCATCCATTGACCCAGTCACCTAAATTCATTAACGAATAAACAAAACAAAACTTAACGTCAGGGACAAGTTTATCAATTATAGCTTGAGATGAAATCTGCGGTCAATATGTGAAGGCGACATTGACGTTTAAATTCACTCAATTCTAAACGACTTGATTTTACTAGAGCGATCGCCAATAGGTAGCATTGATTCAGCATGCAAAAATTTCGCAAAGTAAAGTACTGTGACTAGCTTCAAACTCTAAGAGAGCACATCACAATAATTCAGTAGGTCATTGATTCAATGTCGACTTGATTTATCTCATTTTTAAATCTTTCTTATAGGAAGTAGGTATCCAAGAACCCATAAATACCCATTATCCTAAATACCTAACACACGAGGAGCTAGTGACCTCATTTAAACAACACTGGTGTTCAAATACTCATACAGTCCTGAATCCTAACTTGTCTTCGAACGTAAACTTCAAGGCTTCTGTATGTAGGTATGAGCCATCTGGAAATGTAAGTGTCAACCTTTCTCGAACGGACGGCTTTGATCTTGTGGCGGTATTGTCGAGGTGGGCATGCGGGGAAGAGGAAGGACGTATGCGGACAGTACGCTGACGCGGCATTAAAGCCACAGGTTATTTGCATACCGTGAGTCTTGTCGAACCTGAAAGCAAACATAAGGTTCACGAGGTGAGTTTTATGTCAGCTAGTCAGAGGTGGAATGTAACGCTGGGTCGGTTACGTGGGAGGAAGGATCTGCCCGTCACAAGCTTACGCCACATTTAACGGATAGAGGCATGATAAGGGAAGACATGAAATACCCCTTCTAGACTCAGTAGAGTTAAATTCAATCCGGCGGAGATGGAAGTCGGAGTGAGGCAGAAAAACGGCATGAAGACTTGGTATTCCCCCATCTGGCGTGAAGAGTCCCTTTCGTAACAAGAGACGCTCGTCGAAGAGAGTAAAACTCGGACTTAAGGATAAGCTTAGCAAACGTACTTGGGAGAATCCGGTTTGGAATTGTTGTTCATCGGTTTTCACTTGGTTAGCGGAGGTGCCGACTTTTAAGCAAACATTATCCCCTCCCCATATCCCTCCATTCCTGCTCTTTCAACAATTTTGCGAATATTAACCAACAGCACTAACTATGACTACAAACACATTATGTTAGGAGAAGTTGCAGACAAGGACTTCAATTGAGAAAACTGGACCCTCGAGTTCGATCATCCTAAGGTAAGGTTTGCTTTCTTGAAATGTTTAATTTATTAACTGTTGTTTATGTTATCGATGTATCAGCGGTGATAGGAAGAATTAAATAAACACACTAAATTCCTATGGAAATCAAATAGACACAAGGTTTAGGGCGGGGGTAGTTTATCAAACTCGGTTAAATATTCTAAAATAATAATAAATAAATTGATCGGAAAATTCTCACCCTTTCTCTAAAAGAATCTATGGGTTACCACACGTAATACATTATTTTCTCTACATATGTGTGCATATTAAGTATGCAAACAGATGTAAAATCTAAAACAAAAAAATTACACAACGCAGATTATAGAAATAATGTGAACAAAAATCTTAAATCTTGATTACTGTGAGAAAATCGCAGGGATTTAAGAAGATAGGGTAGGTTTAGCTAGATTATAAGGTATAGGGGTTTAGAAATCACGAGCCTGAGGTAGAAATAAACCGAAAGGAGGGTTGAGTCAGGCCATCATACCTAGTGGTGTGATCAGTAGGGCATAAGGGTAGAATTATGAGCGTGGCTACGAGACAGGAGCTACGAGATTTAAACTACGAGGTAGAAGCTTAGAAAAGTAAATCAGCTAGGTAGGGTTCATCACAATTGGAGTCAAAAGCCAGTAGTGGCACACCATTACAACTGTTGCCGCGTGACCAGGAGAGTAAAGGTTACAAGTTGAGAGAATTCTGAGATATTATAAAAATAAAATAGAATTAACAAATAAATGAAATTATAATTAATTGGAAAAAAAAGTGAATATTTTAAACGAAAAGTGAAAAACGTGCCATTAAAACAACTTCAGATTACATAAAACAAGTGGAATAAAAAATTCGCATCATTAAATTATACAGTAGAAATATAACAATAAATCAAAAAAATAATTTAAACGAAAAGTGAAAAACGTGCCATTAAAACATCTTCATTAAACGTGAAACAGTGAAAAAAAAAACGTACCATTAAATAAAACAGTCGAAAAAAAAAAATAATAACTCAAAAACCAAATATTTTAAAACGAAAAGTGAAAAACGTGCCTTATACCAGATAAAAATCATAAATCACATAACGCCTAGGAATGTTGACCCAGATTTAGAAGGGTGGTGCGTATTGAAAAAAAAAAAAGCCGTTATATAAATAAAAGCGCATTCCTTCGGTGATCATAATGTTATCATTCAAATTGGTTCATTGACTGAAGCCCGAATGTAAACAAGCGATTGAATAGACACCGTCGCGAGGGTATGTTTGTGTTGCCACAAACATAAGTGGTCTTACTGATAAATATGTTCGTAACAGAATAGATAAATCTTTGTTATGTTCGCATTGGAACATCTCGAGATATTACTTTAAATAATAAAGAGATACTTAGATAGTTAATCAAATGACGTTGTTTATGTTAATAGTGGTCGAGGGTATTATTGGTTCCTTCGAGTTGAAGGATTTTATAAATAAATACTTCTTTTGACACGGCGACATAAAAATAAATAAAATCAACATAACATACAAAGCAAAGGACGGATAAAAATAAAATAAAATATTACACATAAAACATAAAAGTGAGCTTTTCAAATCGTTGCATTCAAACATTTAACAGGGGTGGATTGGACCTTTAGATACACCATTACATAGATGTCAGCTGAATAAATTAGAAATTTAGCCTTACTGGGGGTTGGCATATTTCTCGGGTGACCGGTTTATTTCCGATTTGCAATAAAGAGCAAATAAGCGGAGTGGTTTAAAACGCATACGAATTTAGGAGGGGGGGGCTTGTTTAAAACGGGGTTTAGGTACATTATACAATTGTGTATACGTGCAAATAAATAAATAAACAAACAAAGCCGGTGTGAAAAAAAAAAAAATGAGATAGTAAACGTTATGGAGTGCATTCGGATGAGTAAACATACAACATAGATCAAATAAACCTCAGATAAAAGATAAATAAGAACAGCATATGAAGAGATTACATAAAAGTTGATCCCATTCAAAAAAAAAAAAAAAGGGTGTGTATGTGTGCATATATGTGTAATACGTGTATGTTCATATGCGCATTGTTGCCATTAAAACGTTCCTGCGAGAAAAATTCGTGTGGAATTCTAGAATCGCGAAAAAAAAAAAAATATATATATATATATATATAGGAATAAGGAAAATCAAAGGTTGGAAACCGTCTCGATGAAGAAGAGGGAGTAAGGGTCATAGGGGGGAAGGTATAGGGGTAAGAATCTTAGGGGGGTAGGACAAAGAGTAGGGACAGCAACTGACGTAAGTTAGCCGACTTAAATAGGCCATTGGGTAGACAAGAGTAAATTGAAAAATGGTTTCAGCTCAGAGGAACACCGAACAGGATTCTACGATATGAAATAGTGAAAGGTAGGGGCGCGCAACCAGTTAGAATTTCGAAAAAAAAAAAATGCAAATAAGAATAAAGAAGACTTAAAGAAAATTGTAGAAAATTAGATTGCCTATGTTTAGTTTTAATTCCATCAACTAACACTAGGAGGCGTGTTTACCGCTGGAATTATAACTATAGGGGGGCTGTGATGAATCGCAGTGGATACGAAAATATAGTAGCTTCCACCTTACGAATGAATAAATAATAATTCAGAATTATAACGAAATCAACACACTAGCGACATCTAGCTGATTAAGTTTGATTGGGCCATGGAGACTGCAGAGATCTATAATTATTAAATTAATGTCAAGTTTTGATAAATAGAACACAGAGGGATCCAATTATAAACACTTAAGATTGATCTACCAATCAGAGAAGGGGGAGGTTACCTTTTTTCAAGACAAAGAGATGGACTTTGGACTGGACCATTAGTCTGAGATTTATGGGGTAAAAATCATCATCAACCCGAGAGATCAATACGCTTTAAGATAAACACAATCCCACGTTCGGTGCATTTGGTACAATGACCCTAATTTTAAAAGTAAATATTGAGTGCAACAGAGGAATCGACAACCGCAGTTAACGAACAAATAAATCCATATTATGTTGAAAAAATGATGCAATAAAATAGCAAGGAAATATAATGAACGGAAGATTAAAGAAAAGACCTGGAAAACGTGGGAAAAGCTACTGTAGGGATACTCAATTGCATAACGAGAACGTGAAGAACAAAAGGAGGCCAGATTCAGAGGAAAACGTACGTTTGATATTTAAAAGAAAGAAAAACGATGGAAATTAGGAATGTCACTTTTAAATGAAGCAATACGGTCAGGGAAAACGATTTGAAAAGAAAATCTAATAAAAAAAACGGACATTTAAACGGAAGTATTTATTGAACAATATAAGATTTCGACTTAATTTTGCGTTTTCAGACGAGTTTAAATAGATATCGTTATATATTTGAAATAGGATGGTTATTCTAGTTATATTACGTTAGATTAATTCAAAGGAAGGGATCGTTTTTACGTCATTTGCTATGAGAAAATACTATAGACGATAGAACAAATTGCTGAGGCAATTGATGTAAAAAAAGGTTGTCGACCCCACATGTATATTGTTGATATAAACAAGGAATATTCGAACATGCCTTTTGTTTATTTAAGGCCCATTATCCATTAAAAAGGGTCATAAAAATTAACATTGCTCTTACCTAGTATTTAGATTATAGAATTTCCGTAAAATTTAATTATAAACACATAAAAATGGATTTATCGCCAAGTATGTAGAAATCGTAATGTATACACACGTCAGGGCTTGCAGTTTATGGGATTTTGAACAAGAGAGAGATGGAAAATTGGGCGGAATTTGATCGAAGTAGTTAACTTGATAGATATCCCAGGATAGGAATAGTTAGTGGGCCGGAAAACACCATAAATAATATATCAAAAAAGGAAAAAAGGGTTTTAGCGGGAGATGGAATCACGGCAAAAAGGCAAACGTCAAATTTCAATAAAGGGATCATTGGGTTAGGGGTGGGGGGAGAGAACGGAAAACCGACATAACCGGAAAACTCAGATAAGGAAATGGGAAAAACTCAAAACGTTATAAGTAGAGTAGATACGGAACCAGTTTATGATTCCTTATTAACAACGAAGGGAAAATCATTTAAGAATAGTTGTTAAAACGCCGTTACTTGAAGGTAAATTAGGTGGGAAAATGGAAAAGTTGAATATGACACATAAATAATGGAAATACGGTTCTGAGACATAAGTAGAGACAATACAGCTTAAAATTGAATTGATTCATATAGGAAACATGAAAATGTGGGGAGATTTAGGGAAATGAAAATTGGAAAATGCGTAATGAAGATTTCGACATGAGTTTGTTCGTGTTCTGGTAACGATAAACCAAATTGAGAATTACATACAGTTTATTGAAGACGTACCTATTATATATTGAGAGAAAAAAGGACACGAAAATCATGATATTTTAGTTAAATTTGTAAGACCTGAAGACAAAGGAACGACGGGGCAAAATTTGACATAATGGTAGGTTCGACACTGGAACAATTTACGTAAGAGACGGAAGATTTCTAAAATCGAGGGGGCCGGACTTAACACGTTGATACGAATATAACAGAATTGATATATGAAATCTCGAGTTGTTAGAGTTTGAATTAGAAAATCAATGAACGCGTAATTAAGATGTTCTAATCCTGGAGGTACATATAAAACCTAGGACTTAGAAGAATCGGGATCAGTTTTCGGTGTTAGTTGTCGTGAAGGAGTCGTCGGGGACCAATCGTCGGGTTAAAACGGGGAAGTTACGTGACGTAGCGTCTAAAACGGTTATTAGTTGAAAATTTCTTAAGTGTTGTAAAATTTTGAGACTTAGAAAAATTCGGAGTGGGAATTCTGGGACTTATAAAAATTACGGTCGTGATTAAATCTGTGGAGTGTTGAAAATTAAATAAAGTGTTTTATATAGTTTTACAATAAATTCAACTTGTCATTAAGATAAAAAGTTTATATAGTGTAGCGAATTTAAAAGGAAACAACAGTGTTTAAAGAATTTTATAACAGCAGTGAATAATAATATATTTATTTATAAATTCAACTTGTCATTAAAATAAAAAGTTATATAGTGTAGCGAATTTAAAGAAAATCAACAGTGTTTAAAGAATTTTATAACAGCAGTGAATAATAATATATTTATTTATAAATTCAACTTGTCATTAAAATAAAAGGTTTATATAGTGTAGCGAATTTAAAGAAAATCAACAGTGTTTAGAGAATTTTATAACAGCAGTGAATAATAATATATTTATTTATAAATTCAACTTGTCATTAAAATAAAAGGTTTATATAGTGTAGCGAATTTAAAAGGAAACAACAGTGTTTAAAGAATTTTATAACAGCATTGAATAATAATATATCTATTTATAAATTCAACTTATCATTAAAATAAAAGGGGTCCTTCGACAACTGGGAAGGTTGATTAAAACGTCGCGCACGTCGTGAGAATTACCCTGGTAATTAATTAATAGAATCTAGAATCAGTTTTTATACTTAAAAATTTCAGTGGTAAAATAGAGTCTACAATCAGTTTATACTTTGATAAAACAGGGAGTGAAGTGCCCGGATAGGGTTAATCGTGCAATTTAACGGAGTGTATGATCTTATAATAAATCTAAAATCAGTGTTTGCAATAATTTCCGATTCAATAAAATCTAATAATTAATTAATTAATTACAAATTCAATGCGGGAGGAGTTTAATATAGTGTGTTTGAATTGCTTTAAATTTGTACTATGAAGGTTAAAATAGAGTTATTTAGTCCGAGGTTATATAAAGAAAATTACAGTCTAATAAGTTTCATTAAATAAAAAAATTTACGTTTAGGTCGAAAGTTGGAAATTTTATTACGAGATATTAATTATCGTTAGGTGACAACGCAATAATAATAATTGATCCGAAATCTGGAAAATACTTAACATAATTAGATAGGATCGTTCTTCCTCAATAATAACGGCAGATATTAAAGGAAAACGTGAGGATTTTTACATCAGAGATCTATTCAAAGGAGAAAGGAAGGAGATGAGTAGTTACACAGGTAGTATGGATGCTCTAATAAGTTTCTCGCCGATGATAGTAACCCGGTGGAGCTGAAATTAAGACATTAGAGCTTGGTGAGTCCTTACAATATTTAAGCTTTTACAGGTTCCTGTGGATATCCTGACACTGATGGACGTAACGCCAAGTAAGGGTAAATAAATAACTAACCAATTTATTAGCATTCGCATGCCACACCTCCCATATGGAATGAAATGTTGCTAAACAAATACTTAACACATAATTAGATAGAAACGCATCACTAAATCAATTTTGGTATCTTAGCGTATTTGTAAGATAAATACCTATCGTTTCTTTTCACTAGCACAATTAGGGTATGGTTATATGACCTTCGATAGTGTACCAAAATTTCGATTTGAGTTCAAGGCCATCCATTGACCCAGTCACCTAAATTCATTAACGAATAAACAAAACAAAACTTAACGTCAGGGACAAGTTTATCAATTATAGCTTGAGATGAAATCTGCGGTCAATATGTGAAGGCGACATTGACGTTTAAATTCACTCAATTCTAAACGACTTGATTTTACTAGAGCGATCGCCAATAGGTAGCATTGATTCAGCATGCAAAAATTTCGCAAAGTAAAGTACTGTGACTAGCTTCAAACTCTAAGAGAGCACATCACAATAATTCAGTAGGTCATTGATTCAATGTCGACTTGATTTATCTCATTTTTAAATCTTTCTTATAGGAAGTAGGTATCCAAGAACCCATAAATACCCATTATCCTAAATACCTAACACACGAGGAGCTAGTGACCTCATTTAAACAACACTGGTGTTCAAATACTCATACAGTCCTGAATCCTAACTTGTCTTCGAACGTAAACTTCAAGGCTTCTGTATGTAGGTATGAGCCATCTGGAAATGTAAGTGTCAACCTTTCTCGAACGGACGGCTTTGATCTTGTGGCGGTATTGTCGAGGTGGGCATGCGGGGAAGAGGAAGGACGTATGCGGACAGTACGCTGACGCGGCATTAAAGCCACAGGTTATTTGCATACCGTGAGTCTTGTCGAACCTGAAAGCAAACATAAGGTTCACGAGGTGAGTTTTATGTCAGCTAGTCAGAGGTGGAATGTAACGCTGGGTCGGTTACGTGGGAGGAAGGATCTGCCCGTCACAAGCTTACGCCACATTTAACGGATAGAGGCATGATAAGGGAAGACATGAAATACCCCTTCTAGACTCAGTAGAGTTAAATTCAATCCGGCGGAGATGGAAGTCGGAGTGAGGCAGAAAAACGGCATGAAGACTTGGTATTCCCCCATCTGGCGTGAAGAGTCCCTTTCGTAACAAGAGACGCTCGTCGAAGAGAGTAAAACTCGGACTTAAGGATAAGCTTAGCAAACGTACTTGGGAGAATCCGGTTTGGAATTGTTGTTCATCGGTTTTCACTTGGTTAGCGGAGGTGCCGACTTTTAAGCAAACATTATCCCCTCCCCATATCCCTCCATTCCTGCTCTTTCAACAATTTTGCGAATATTAACCAACAGCACTAACTATGACTACAAACACATTATGTTAGGAGAAGTTGCAGACAAGGACTTCAATTGAGAAAACTGGACCCTCGAGTTCGATCATCCTAAGGTAAGGTTTGCTTTCTTGAAATGTTTAATTTATTAACTGTTGTTTATGTTATCGATGTATCAGCGGTGATAGGAAGAATTAAATAAACACACTAAATTCCTATGGAAATCAAATAGACACAAGGTTTAGGGCGGGGGTAGTTTATCAAACTCGGTTAAATATTCTAAAATAATAATAAATAAATTGATCGGAAAATTCTCACCCTTTCTCTAAAAGAATCTATGGGTTACCACACGTAATACATTATTTTCTCTACATATGTGTGCATATTAAGTATGCAAACAGATGTAAAATCTAAAACAAAAAAATTACACAACGCAGATTATAGAAATAATGTGAACAAAAATCTTAAATCTTGATTACTGTGAGAAAATCGCAGGGATTTAAGAAGATAGGGTAGGTTTAGCTAGATTATAAGGTATAGGGGTTTAGAAATCACGAGCCTGAGGTAGAAATAAACCGAAAGGAGGGTTGAGTCAGGCCATCATACCTAGTGGTGTGATCAGTAGGGCATAAGGGTAGAATTATGAGCGTGGCTACGAGACAGGAGCTACGAGATTTAAACTACGAGGTAGAAGCTTAGAAAAGTAAATCAGCTAGGTAGGGTTCATCACAATTGGAGTCAAAAGCCAGTAGTGGCACACCATTACAATACGCCTCAGGGATCTCATTTCAACAGCATTCAGTCTGCTTTCATCCTTCCTCTGCCAGTTCCATGCCTCACTGCCATACATCAGAGTACGTGCCAGGACTGCGTTGTGGACTGCTAGCTTCGCTTCTTTTGACAGTTTTTTATTAGCGCCAACTGCATTCAGTCCTCCATTAATAGAGTTACCTGCATTTACCCATCTTTTAATATCTCATTGTTAATTCTGAATTTGAAATAAGAGATTGACAAAAATTACTTAAGAATAAAAGATCTTAATGGCCGAGGTCTCAAGCCGAAGTCTCATTGATGGAAATAAACATCAAAAGTTATTATAAAGGGAATTATTTTAATAAAAAAATATTGTTTTATTATATTGTAGGGTCACTTCTTAAGTAGATTTAGCTAAACCAACAAAAAAGCCGTCATTTCCAAAAACATAAAATGCGAATATTTTTCTTATTAAAAATGACATTACCTATCTGCTAAGTAGGTGCATATTGTAAAATGGATGATAATATAAGGTGGAATGTTAAGCTTTATTCGGGTGTGAATTTCACGCGCGTCGAATGAAATTAATAGTGTTTATCCCAAATTTTGAATGAACCATTTTACTTGGTGCATAAAGACTGTTAAGCACGTCTTCCCGCTTTCTAGCGTCAACCCGAAGAAGAGATCAGAGTATCCCGCTGTACACGCATAAAATTCTATCCGTTTCCCGTTCAAAGTGTTAAAAGAATTGGAAAAAAACACAGCATAAACGCAACATAACAGTAGATCAAAAGAATATAAAAAAACATGCGCGTAAAAATATGTTTTTTTTTCACATGAGCTCCACACAGGAGACCCTGAGAAAAATAATTTCCCTCAGGGCCTGTGTCATCTTTGGGGATGGGGTGTGGAGGTTTTTTTAAAAATGAAAGTAAGGAGAGGAGAGTTCTAGGAAGGAAAAGGGTTTAAGGGGTGGGTAGGAATCTGGGGTTCAGTATGTCCTGGTCATCCGCCTCCAAGACCTAAACAAATCTCACCCCATGAACCCGGGCACCCCTGCTAAATCACCAAACGTAGCGAACCACTTGGGGTGACCTATGTCAGAGGTGTTGATTATCCATTAAAGGTTCCCGGGGCGGCGGTACCAATTCCCGCCTCCCAAATTGTTGCATTACATACTGCATATAGCTTATAAACTAGTCCCAGCGTGAGCTGGAACGGACGTCATCGATATTAATTGTCTTCCTTCTAAAACGAAATACACAAAATTATTTGTATCAACCAAAACAATTATGTCACGTCCGATCTCTCGCTGGTACTAGTATAGCGAATATTGTGTGGTCAATTCCCACGAAGCTTCTTATCGAGCTGATTTTTGAATACATATCGTTAATTTTTGCATTAATGGTGATTTTTTTCATCGTTATTAAACTGAGATTGCATCTTCTGGTATTGGAAAAATTTACATAAATTGGCAATATTGTCTGTTTTGTTGACTTAATTACCTGCTTTATTACCGGATTAAGGAAAAAAAGTTATGTATTCAAATTAACTGAATTTATGAGATCATTAATCTATAAAACAAAACATCTCTCATGCAAAGCTGATCTAAGATATATTTTGTGAAAACAAATAGATTTATTTCTGTAAAAAACACTGCTCTATAGAGAATAAAGATAAGAAGACTAAAGATCTTTTGTCGGCATACCTACTTTTTAAAATCAATCTGATAATATTATTTCTTAATTTATTCCTCATTTAACGCCCAGTTCTTTAAATAAGAGTAAAAAATCTTTGACATGGCGTTCTTGGTAGCAGAGAGTGTAGAAGCTCCAGTAACCAGAATCTGGAACCTTCAACCACTGTGTTAAATTATTTAGAACGGTTTATAACCCCTTATGCCAATACTCGAAGCCAGTTCTAATTTCTCTTCTCCACTTCCCTTTTCTTCCCAATCCTCTCCAATGTTCTATCACGCTAACATGCAACATCTTCCTGAGTTTGAAGTACATACTTGGTCCTTTCTGGAAGTCTTTCAAGATAGCCAGGACATGTTGGTTCTTTCAACACAGCCATCGGCTTTTGTTAGAAAACCTGCCACAAAACGCATCTTTGTTGACGGCTAATTTCTTCGTCTAGTTTTTCTTTTTAAAATAGGCAATATTTTCGATAATCCTCCGTTTTAATCGACATCTTTTACACATCTTCATAAGCTGAAGTCTACACAGCCATTAGAGTGTTATTTTGAGGAAAAATCTCCAACATAAATTTGCTTAAGGTTCAAACCGACCACAAGCGAATCTAAAAAAATATTTCTTGATTTCCATCGTGTGTTATTTATATACGATCAGCTGGAAGGTAATTTCATTCAGTTATTTGTTACCATAATCGATTTTAGAGAAATAAGCAGGCAACTATATGTGTTTGAACAAGAGTTGACATTTGAAATGCGAAGAAGAATAATTGATGTTGCGTTATAATTCAACATTATCTGTTTAATATTATTGAAACCATATCTGGCCCATTATTATTTAAATGCAGTTGAGACATTGTGTCGCACCGCGCCTTCGCCTGTTTTGATTTCAGGATGCTCAGCTTCATAAATATTCATATCGCCTCGCGAATCTAAGAGGTGACATTTAAACCATAAAGTGTGAGTTTTTTGCTCACATGTGTTATTCTAGTAAGGCGTACGATGTGGAGCAAGGTTACAAGTTACTATACCGGCTGGGTGAGTAATTATACGAAAGCCATCTAGTTTTGTATAAAAATGTCATCTCTGCCATTTACCTGAACGTGATTCTTATTGACATTGAATTGCAGAGGCGTGCCTTGACTTGATTCCGATTTTAACAATTCAAGTCAATTCAGTCGCTATTCAACATAATTAACTAAAATACTTATTACTAATTTTAACTAAACAATATAAAAATAGCCAAATAAATTCTTCAATAAAATTCCACTCTCATTCAAAATCACAACAGCATTATAACATTTAAATCTAAAAATAAAATGAAATGGATTAAAAACGTATGGAAATCAGAAAAACAACTTAAATTGAAACTAGATACGGACTGAAACCGAAACCATTCAACTGCTCTAAAAACGTTATGTACCTAATAATATATTGACACGGAAAATAAAGTAAACACTACTACTTCGTATTATTAATACTATTAAATAAATGTTGAAAAAATCCTCAGCACACGAGATCCCATTGAGAATATTTTTATCTTTCTTTGTTACAAAAAAGGAAGATAATAAAACACTCTTATTATTATTATAATCGACAATTTGGGCTTTTGGGTTTCTTACCAAAGAAATCGAAAAGTTGGTGTAAGTTTTCGAGTACGAGGAAAGGGAATTCAGATAAACGGAATCCATAGAGGTAGCTCATCAATCTAGTACGAAAAATCTTTCTTTCTCTGTATTCAGTATAGTATTATTTATTACGGTTTTACGCATTTTTCGACTGGAAAGACACAACAAAAATAATTTTAAAGTTTTTCTCGCAAAGCTTCATGCATAATATTATATTTACGTATTATCGTTAACCTAGTTAGTGGTCTAGTATGACTTTACTATTTTGTGACGAATAATACAATTTAAATTTAACAAATGTAAACAACCTTAAATTAAATATAACGGCACACCACTGTTTGTTCAAGGGATTTATTCACCAGCTGTGCAATTATTTCATTAACATGATGTGAACTTAAGGTTTGACCGTGATTTTATCTTTATTGATTGAAAAAAGGCCATAAATAACTAACAACTAATGAGACCGCCTTATCATGCAGAAGCCTTTACACGTTTTTCTCTGTTTGTGTGGAATATTTTAATACCAATATTGATGTTCAACAAAACGGCACCAAGAGAACTTTTTTTTCAGTAATTAGTTATACTCTCTTGATTTGTTCGACAGTGATTTTATTGTATTAAAGTAGATGTTAATTAATTAATTAACTTAATATGTTCTTTGGGGATATAAGTAATTTGCATACTGAACTACCACAAAAAATTTTTTTTCGTTAAATTCCACTATAAATCGTTTTTGCATTATTTCAAATTCGATTTTCGATTGCATTCATATTTTTTTAATGGTGAATAGTTACGATAAACATGTCCCTTTAAATTATTCTTTCGTTTTATTGATAAATATTTGACAGTCTCCTTGGCCGAGGGGTTATGCCCTCGACAACAATCTGAAGATCGCGGGTTCAAATCCCGATATGCTCGAATAAAATTTATTTGATTGATTTGTCTTATTTCACAATTTATTCCTTAAAAATAATATACAGTATATTTGCGACACATTACAGAGTGGAAGATACTCTCAATAACGTCCAGGTTTAGGCCATCATTCAGAATTGACAAGTTACTTGAAATGGCTTTAGCCGTGTTTGGTGAACAGATCTTAAAAGCCAGGTACTTCCCTACGTTCCTCTTCCCCATCTCCATCCCCATCCCACTTCTTTCAGCCTCACAACGCACTTAAATTGGGAATTCCATAAATCTACTAGATCCAGACGGGAGCAGTTGGGATTCTTAAAGATAATAATAATATTTTAATTATTTGCAAAGCACCGTTCTTGTGAAAAATCACCTCAAAGGCACTATACAATCGTAAAACATATTTATATAATCAAACTTCCAACTACAAACTAGACAAACCATGGAAGAACTTATTGCTAAAAATTGCATCCACCGGTTCGATACGAAACTACATGTACAATGATTTGACCAACGAACGCGATACTGCGGTATTCACTTAAATGATACTAGAATTTGTTGCAACACTTTGTTCTACCGAAATCAAGCAAATTCATTTTTTTACAAATATTACATTATAAAGGCCATCAATTATTTGTTATGATGTGTTTCTGTGAAAAACTTTCAAGTCCAAAAAAGTATCAGGGTTATAGCTTTGCAATAACAGTGATCAGAGTGTTAATTATTTTGTTTCTGAGAGTGAATAATATGGTCGGTTCGTGCATGGGCGTATGCAGTGGTCAGTTCCTCAACAGGCTATCAATTTCGTGATCGTTTTCGGCAGTAGGAAGTATAGCCAGCGTATGATGACGAAAAAAATACCTGAAAAAACATCCTCTTTGGCTAGAGTGGAATTTTTTAAGGCAAGGCCGCGAAAATTGAGGCGTTTGTCGACAATGTGTTATTTCATATGGCGCATAGGAAAGATATTGTAGAACAAAATATGTAATAATTTAAACCCATTCCATTTTATTTAATAGATTCTCTCTTGCCGGTTCAGTGTTAGTATAGTTAAACCGGGCTTAAGACATGTTTACCAATACCTACGCCGTTTTTATGTCATGTAATTTTTTCACTATTCCGAACTTACATGCAATGTAACATTAACCACTTGAGCCCTTTTTGTTACAATATGGCACTATTTAAAATACCTCGGATTGCTTTGCTGCCAATTTTGGCAAATTTTTCCTTGGTTGTAAGTAATTAAGTAGAAGTTTACGACTTTATAATTTTTTTTTATATACATATAAAGATAATTGACAATAGATATATCAATTCATTGGCTATGTAGAACTATAATCAGTTTGTATGTCTCCATATTAAAATTCGGAGGCATGATTTTTTTAATGTGGGTGGAAAATATTCAAAATTATCACCAAAGAATCTCGATCAATCGGAGAAAAAAGTTTTAAATTGCTCTGTTGCTCTAGTGGTTATAATGCATTTATTAATAAGTAATTATAACGTTATTCCAACATGTTTAACATCGACATCTACTAAACTCGTATCCCCTTACTTATAAACTCGGGGTTAATATTACGCGGCGTGTAAAATCAGGACAGAAAACTTCACTTATTACAACGTGGTTTGTATGATTGAAACGGCCTTAAACCAGGTTTAAGACCGGCTTTATCATATCAACGTTGAACCGGCAAGGACGCACAATAATCTAACTAGGAAGATGGTTAGTCTAGTGATTTATTTTTTAGATACAATGCCGTGTTGCGCTATCTCCTTCTTTAGCCAACGTTTCGGACCCAAAATCATATTCCAAGTTAACCTTGGTTCCACGGCAAGAAGTTATTGCAAGTTATTTCCTGTATCTCGAGAATGAGAATCAGTCACTGCTCTATTGCATCCCACTTATTTAAAATTCGAGTACTAGATAGTCCATCTGTCAGTGCGGTGTGGAAAATGAGACTCTTGACCATGTATTCTTTAATTATAAAAATCACTCGTTCATCAAAGGCATTTATCGTTTACTTATTAAAATCACCCACCAATCTCCCCTTAGTATTCCATATTTGCTTTCACTCAATAATTCTCGCGTTTTTCCCGTTCTATATAAGTTCATAGACTTAAATGACTTCAATATTTGAGATTTCCCACGCCCTTATAGATTTTTCATAAAATGATCTGTCCTAAACGTTGGCTGAAGAAGGAGATTTTTGTTGAGTTGGCTGGAGGAGGAGGAGCGCATTACGGCATAATTCTCCAAAAAATAAATCATTATAATACTTTTGGCGGTGAAAATCTAAGATCACATCTGCCGAAAAATGATTTTTTCTTTATTTGTCCATTATGTATTCCCAAACCATTCATCCGATCGTGATGAAACTTTTGTGATTTGATGTGCGCATGCCCGCGATGGTTTCTGTATATAAAAGTGAGCTCTGACGTTATGATATTATTTCCTATAGGTACTATTCATCCGATTACGATGAAACTTTAGTGAGTTGTCTTGCGCACGTCCGAGAAGGTTTCTCTGGTGAGCTCTGTTTATGAAATTTGTTTTTTTTCATTAGGTGGCGCCCGATTCATTTGAAAAATAAGTGTTGAGTAAAGGAGGGAGGGCGAGCGGAATCCGGGACGGGTGGATGCTGAAAATGGGAGGGGGAGGGAGGAGAAGGTGATGAAGGAAAGGGATGCGGGAGAGGTGAGAACGAATGGGAAAGGACACGAAGAAAGAAATTTTCTGGAGTGGAATTGCAACGCATGTTGGGAAGTCGCTAATTTTAGTAATAAATTTTGTTGTGCCTATCATTAACTTTCATCAGCAATGGAACCTTAAATAATTTATATAAATATTTTTTATCATTTGAAGCCCTTGACCAGTCGGATGTTTGCAGCACTTATCTTGTATCCGGACGTTGCCAAGATTTTCCCCTGTTTGAAATCAATTATCTATCATTATTCCCACTAACCTACCTTCAACTATATATTAATTATTCTGCCACGACCTTGATCGGTATTCTGTTCGGGATTGTATTGACTTCTGATGACTACGATGACTCGTTCAGAATGGCTTCAGGCAAAGGCGTAGGCCAATACAGGCCATCCTTGAAAAATAAATCAACACATTACATAGTAGCTTGTTCGTACTTAACAGTGCACTCAATACTTGATATTCATTAAAGGTAATTCAATATTTTATAATATATTCATATTGATGCTAATATAACATTTTATATCTCAGTTATGTATCATTTCCATTCAAGTGTGCTTTGAATGTGGAAAGGATGATAGAAAAAAACTGTTTTATCAAGAACTTTCTGTGTCAAAATATGAATATGAAGTGAAGAACCGCAAATTCTTTTAATGATGTTTCTTTCGATAATTATAGTTCGTTCATGAATCCCAGCGATCCATCTATGTAGATGGGTACTAAGCCATTAAAGGTATTTTACAAAATAAATTAAAATAATAACACCCAATATTAAGTTAAATTTCTTAACTCAAATTTAATTTGGAAGGTATTTCATTTTATTCTCACAAATTCGATCTCTGCATACAATTATTGTTAAGACCAGCAAGGTTCGTAATTCCCGACATTAATTTGCTTCTCCAAATTAAAACATTTTAAGTGAGTTAAAGCTAATCTAGTCCCAGCGAGAGCTCGTTCAGTCTTTCTATTTGAAAAAGAAAAAGACAGAAAAAACTATAATAATGACAGAACAAACTAGAATAATGACGACTCATATGATCTCTAGCTGGGACTAGTTATATCAGCTTTTTACTAAAGGTCTTACTGATAAATGATTTTTTTTTAAATTTTAGACAAAGTACAGAGGTTATTAAACCTGATAGCGAATTATCTTCAATGTGATTTTTTACTTTTTTTACTTTACTTTTCTTAAAGATGTATTGTGTGGTCGAATAATGACTTTTTATTTCTTGGATATTTCCAATGACATTGAGACGATAATTAAAATAGTTGTACTTCATCATTTTGTTATTAACCGCAACGGACAAGGGCAACTTAGGGACCACGGGAGTCTTTTGTCAGGCCAGCTAGTTTTTTTTTTAAATTTAATCAGCAAACCATAAAGCGGAACCAACAATTATATAAACCATAAAATTATATAGATTTGCACCAATAGTGCAGACTGCAGAAACCCATTATTATCAATATTATTAAAAGAATGGGAAGATGAAAATAAAGTAGTCCAGTTCGGTTCTAGTATCTTCTGTTTTTTTCGTTTTGATACAATTCGTGATGGACTAGACCGATCGTCGATAACGTACGTATGATCTCTATCTGGGACTGCTATAACGTTCAGTTTTTCTGGTCTGCTGTCTTCTGCAGACCACGCAGTTCTGACAGCGTAGCACGCATGCTCTAATTGAATGCCTAACTGGATTAAAATACAGATGGCATTCAGGGGGCCTAGTCTCTATCTTTTATTAACCTCAGTTAGCGCGTTAATTACGTCACAAACACGTATTTTGACAGTTACGCTAATTTTGGTACTGTCAAAATACGTGTTTGTGACGTAATTAACCCGCTAACTGAGGTTAATAAAATATAGAGACTAGGCCCCCAGGTGTCGGATTTGTCGGTACAATTTATATGGTCTAATCATACCTAATGAACTTTGAGGTTTGCCAGGATATTGTGAGGATTGTTTCTTATGATATTTCAAAGTCTTTTTATTATCTCATAGATTAGCTTTTGTGAGCTAGATTACCATTATCGCATAAAATTGCCAATAAATGGACACACATAATGCAGTCTAATATTAATAAACTTTAATTTTATTTTAATGTAATGGATGCTGACATTGTGCCTTTGTTCAATAACACGCGACATAACATCATGATGACTTGTGGTACTAAGTATGTGAAGTGTTTGCTCGATTATCAAGATCTGTCGATCATTAAATCAACGACTAACATGATTTATTACATCAACACAATTATCATCATAACATCTTCTGTCTTCTTAATCACGCACTGTGGAGCATTGAATCGCATTTATTAAGTCTATTTGTTTACGTGTTTAAAGCCTACTCCAACCAACAAATCTTCCATATAAAGTAAATTGCCGATGAGCAAAACACGGTGAAGGAGAGTTCTGGCATCATTAAATTTCTTGAGTTTTTCTTGTCTGGATCAATGCAACATTTTCAGCGATGTTCTACGTTGTTCTATCTTCGATGTTCTATCTTCAATATAAAGTAAATTACCGATGAGCAAAACACGGTGAAGGAGAGTTAAAAAAAAAAAAAAAATTCATCATTAAATTTCTCGAGCTTTTCTTGTCTGGATCAATGCAACATTTTCAGCGATGTTCTACGTTGAGTTATGCAGTTGAAAAATCCATTAACTCTCAAAAATTTGAGAAAATTACTCATATACACGACACATTACTACCAAAGTAAAAAAATCTTTTTTTTACTCTGCCTTGTTAATCAAAATCATTTTCTGATCTATAGATTTATTGTTTCATTTAATTTATATCAAATTTGTCAATGTTTACTATTAATTTCTGCAAGAATTTAAGTTTTTTATTATTATGACAGCTGTTTCGGTTTACAAACTGTGATTTGTTTTTTTCTCAAAAAGTGGTAAAGTCACTTTGAGACTGCTTATTTACTTAATTCTATATCCCCGCCTACACCATATATAAATTAATCGAATCAAATAATTTTGTCACCTCATAGTGGCTTTACCAGAATATTAAAATGGCCTTGTAAGCCGAGACAGATGTCGCGATAATAAAGAAAAACTAAAACACCTGCAAAATTTAATAACAACATTATTGAACTTAATTCAAATTATTTTATTAAAAATTAAATGGGGTCCTACGGATTAAACAATTAAAATTAAAGTTTAATTATGCACACACGAAGCATAAAATCTTCAAAATACAATTTATATTGCTTACTTGTTTATACCTATAACTAATGCATGTGTAATGCATTTAAAATTACCTACTCGTTCAGAAATCTTATTTTTTACAAACATACTTCTTCTTATATCCTCCCTTTTCAGAGGGTGGCAATCATCAGGACAATCCAACAAGAACTGGACGCAATAAATCACAGACATTCAAAAATAAAATAAAAACCTACTAATGAATTATTGTCAAAATTGTGTGGGTTTCGTATATCCTCCTTTCTTTTGTCTTCTACTGCGCCTCTGTAAGTTAAAAAAAAAAAAAGAAAAACTTTAAAAAAATATATTATTATATCTTTTAAAATAAGGTTGAGTTCTATTAATTTATTGATTAACCTCGATCAACAAAACTGGCCATCTCCAAATGGATGATCTGTTTTCCTGTTTGTTTCATTATATAAATGGTTTATTTAATTATTTGTACATAGCTGACGATCGGCGACCATCTTGCCTTGAGTTGTTATTGAAAATAATTGTCGTGATTGTGATGAGTCTTGCCTACACCAATTACGGAGCAGATTATGAATATTAAGTGACATGTTATGTGCTACTACACCTGACAAGCCGAGAAGACGTTTTCCATACACAATAACGACAATTAATAGGTGGGTCGTAGGTATATGATTAAAGAAGAAACTTTAATAAAATCCATAACTGTTTAATAGTCCCTTTTCATTATAAACATAAATTAAGGAAAAATCATACGACTTCAAAAAATCTTTCGTAAATACCAAAAGAGACACAAAATACCTGGAGCTGTGGGTACTATGAGAATCCAAATTGGGGGATACTGTGAGGAGGTAAGAAATGTTGTAATAAATTGAGACAACATGATTTCTTCATAACATATACTCCGATTGTTACTAATATTATGAACGCTATCACCCTCGTACGAAAATTTTCTACATTAATATAACTAAACACATTTAATTGTGTATTTGAAAAAATAACATAATTAAATTATATTTTTATTCACTAGGTTCTCAATTGCCGATCACATCCTCTGTGGGAAACAATAAATAATTTTTCTAATTTTTTGTAGTTATTGGGTAAAACCTCAAAAAGTAATATTTAATTATTGAAAGAACAAATCAAACAAATTTACTTCCTAAAAAATTAAAAGTAAATAATTTCATTGAAGAAGAAATTAATGATAATAAATATAACAAAAATAAAAAAAAGAAAGAGACACAGAATAATAAAAAGCTAACGGTCGCAATTTGAACTCGGACTTAGGATCTCTTGTCTTACCAACTGGGATCTTAAGTCATTTTCGTCGATCTCATACCTCAAATTCACGATTAACATTATATTATCTTCGACTAATTTTAACTTATGTTTGACTGCTAAATTTTTAAATGGTCGCAAATTTCTGTAAAATTGATTTGTAACCTTGATAGTGTCTTGGATAATTTGAGAGATTCTGGGTTCGAGTCCCAGTTACGACCGTTACATTTTTATTTTTGTGTGTCTTATTGTTTTTCATATATTCGTTTAGATTTATTAGTAATAACTTCTTCTTCAATGATATACTACAATTATGGTATAACCTTCAAAAGTTATTATATAACAAGAGTTATTCCAATTAAAAAAGAATAAATAAATTCGTCTATTATAGGCATACAACCACGCCGCTCTGCTACGGAGGTCTTCACAAAATTTATTATCTTGGCAATGTTGTAGAATTTGAAATATTTTTAACCTACCAAGCAAAGGTTATAGCTGTCATATTATAACTTCTAAAATCGCATTAAACGATTAACTCGGTTACGTACCTACCGTAAAGTTTCTGCGCAGATTGATTGAACACCTGGCAATTTTCCATCATAAAGCGAAGACATTAGCTGGCACGAGGTGTTTCATTTACACCTTTTGTTTACAGATCTTCATTACGTATATATCAGGTATGCAATTAGATTATTGCAAGTCACAAAGATCAACCGGTGACCTTTGTATCCACAGCCTTTAAGTGCGATCCACGGAAATATCAAATACGGCGGTGCTTACCTATTATGATTAATCAATTACAGCCTTAATTGGAGCAAAGACGTCTGAAACAGCCTTAAATGGGAGCTATTAAGAAGCCTTCGGTAATCTTCTTCTCTTATTTTGAACTATGTTGATAAATACCTACATCTTCTACGGAGAGTCCAGTGTCAACTCAACGCGTATAGATTTTTCTCATAAAGGTAAATTAAATCATATTTACCTCTCGCATTATGTATCGTAATTAAATTATAATAGTTTTTCACCTCTCAATGTATATAGATCGTATCTGTAATGATTTGAACTATCACACGTAGTTAATCATTAATAAGTAAACATCGACAACTTGTCGATAACCTATTTCTTGCGTTGAATCATGGTCGGATAAATAATCATTAAATATCATTTGAAGCTGTCTACAGTCAATTGCAATATGATTATTACAGGCTGTAATTTTATAGATCTTATCTACAACTGCACATATTCCAAACTATTTCCCTACCTTAATAATAATAATAAAAATAATGCATAAAAATTTGTACAGTGCCGTTTTATTAACTCTGGATATTGTAAAATTATAACAACTTATGGCAGATTATACAGATTGCATCCACTAGTTCATCGATCAATAATGCAATTCCATATTATGTACAAAGCATTTGTCCAATGAGGACCATACTTACCTGGAACTCCTGATATCATACAATACTTACAGCCAAAGCCGATGCAAGTAGAGGTATCAAATACTAAAATTTGAACCACGTTAGGTATAAAAGCAATTGAAAATAATGTAAATTTGTTAAATTCACATAGCCCTGTAGTTATAACAGTCTGTCTGACAGTGCCTAACTGTTTGCTTATTGAAGGATCAAGGCAGTATCGTACTAAAGATTTCATCAGTGCTTTTTTTCAGTAATGTTTTTATTTCCAAGGCAGAAAATTATTTTAAACCATTATTTTTATTCTTGCCATAAAATGTATATCAATTTCATATTTCCATATGAAGTGAACATTTAAATAAGCCTTCAGTGTTTTGTTTGCGTGCAGTTTAAAGCAATGTTTTATATCTGAATCTTTTCCAGCCCAAAACGAAATGAGATTTTTATCGGCCTTTTCAACGGCCTTCTTCCATTGAAGTTGCGTACGTGCTTTGTGCCCGGTGCGTAAGAAATTTATTCTCATTTTCCTGGCTTATTTACGAGAGCGTTTCAATGGAGTTTTTATTGGATGTCTTCGTTTGCATTGGAAGGGCGCTCGTGTATGCTTGGGAAATTTATTTGTTAATACGCGAAGGTGGTACATAGCTTTGATTATTTATGTTTCTTTTCAATATCGAACTTTCGTGAAGAGGCATTTTTGATAAATCTTTGCAACACTTTTTTGTTAATGTTTGTAGGCTTTCTGGACTTTTTCGTTTTTTTTTTATTTACTGTGTCTTCCTTTTTTTAATTTTGTCTTCATTTAAATCACAAACGGGTTAAGAATAGCTTGACAATTTTTCAAAACCTCCTATTTTTATCTAAATTATAATTACTTTATTATTGCTTTTGTTTCAAAGTTGGAATTGATTGATTTTCATAGGTCTGCCCTAGTAAGACAATAAATAATCATAATTTTTAAATCACACGATAACTACCTACCTACCTATTAGTATTTAACCTTTATTCTGAAAAAAGTTACAATTCTTTCATTATGAACTAGCTAACCCGGCAACGTGTTGCTGTGGCTAACGAAATACAACGCCATCTACTGGATGGTTACCCAACCTTTATAACCACCGTCATTTGTTAATTTCCTCCCGCTTGCCAGCCCGCTCGTTCACCACACAAGGACATTCTCCTTTACTAATTTACACAAAACCTTAATAAATTATATACATAAACCTTCCTCATGAATTACTCTATATATTGGTGAATACAGCTTAAAAATCCATTCAGTCGTTTTTGAGTTTATCGCCAACAGACAGACAGATAGACAGACGCGTCGGAGGATTTTAATTCATAATATGTAGAGATGATAACCATTTAAAAGATTATTATTTCATTAAAGAAGAAGATAATATTAAAAATGAATAAAAAAGAATTCTTAGGTAAAAAAAAAAATTAAGTATTATCTTTGTCTTTAATGATATATTACTTTGACGGGAATACTGAATAACCTTTAAAGTTACTATAAAAAAGACTTATTATTTCTTCATGGACTATTTCGCCCATGTGCAGTACGTTCAATTGAATGTAGATTGGTAGTTCACTACTTGGTAATGTGTAATAAATATTATTAATTGCAGTTTTTCTATTAATTAAAATGACAGGATCATAGACTAGTAATCGATTATCTACGCCAGTTCAGAGGATACTTGCAATGAAACCGGTATGCAAAAAAGATCTTATCTGAAGAAATATAATTTGCATCCGACGGAAATTGAATCCGTGACCTCCCGAACGGGAAACGAGCACTTAACCTCTTCGCAAGGGGGCCGTCTGACTGGTGCCTACCTTTAACTTTATTTCAAAACGTTAATTAAAATGGCTTTGCTCCTAAAACCAAAGGTTAAAACGTAATCTTCAATAGAAACTTTGTTCTACCATTTAATTTAAATGTCAAGGCGCTGCATCTAAAAATTTTCGCATTAAAGAATCAAAATGATACCATTTTTAATTATATTCAATTAATAATGTTACATTCAACTTAAGGTAACCATTATTTAAACAAAATCATTAATTTAATTAAGTCAAAGTACCAGCCGGTAATCTGTTATGCGGAATCATAAATCGGTGTCATTGCATTGTTTACATCAGCTTTAATATATGGCCAAACAAATCAGAGGATTAAATTTAACTGCAGGCAATTGGGTCAGTGAAGAACTAGGTTCATTTAAAAATGATTAGAGCAGCACTAAATTTGTATGCAATTAAAGATATTGCAGCTAAAAGTGCTGCTTTTATGACATCGTTAACATGAATTAAATGCCAACCTTGGTGGTTGAGACAAATCAACGTTTTAAGATTTTTCCATTTTGCACTAAAAATACATAAGTAGATGAGTATACCTATTAGTTTCTTTTGTTTCTTTTTGATTTGCGCAATATAACAAAACGACGGTAAGTAATAAATTATTGGTCAGAACGCTGATAAACTATTTCTATGTCAAAGATCAAGTTGTTTTTCATTCAGTTTTGGCTAATTCAAGAAGCGTCGAGGGTTTTTGAACAAATCTTAATATGTTTTTGGTTAGTTTCGTACGCCCGTGGCGATACGAGTGGCCGCTTACTGCGATGATTTATTTAGTGTTTGAACAAGCGTACCTACAAGATTCGATTCTCTGACAATATATAAATACATTTAAATTAGAAAGTGTGGAGAGACGTCATCTTCTTCATTAATCACTTACTACCTTCTGCGAATCTTGTCCAAAATCATTTTTTCGCACGAATTTTATGTTATTCTTGTCAGTAGTATTAGTCTTTGAATATTAGTATTTTCGCTCAAGCAAAGTGTTTAGTTTCCTACCTTACAATGTAATTTAATAACCCTAACTAAAGTCACATTTAACCTTTTGCATGTCGTAGCTGATCTATTCTGGAGAAATTATTTATCGCCTATTATATACTATTTTCTTCTTTACCAGAGACGGTACAATTTACAGAAAACATCTTTTGGCGAAAAGCAAATAAATTATTACGAAAATGCAGTGCTAGATTTCAGATTTTAGATAAGTCTTTCTGGATGCGACTGTATCTTTTTCTGATTTTTCTGTTTCAAATTTTAGTTTCAGAGTCGCTAATTTTGTATTCAATGAATAAATAAAAAAATTGGTTTTGTTTAAACACTTTCATTTAACTTAACGCAAAATATATGATCAGAAGATATCGCATGCTTTCTGCAGACCTATCACAAAAGCATAATATTAATTATCAATATATTGAAAAGTTACATCGATGCCCAAAATCAGACATGGCTATCTGAACCTCTTGTCACAGGCAAACATGTCCCATGTATCTGTCTCATTAAAGCATCAGTCAAACAAATGCCAAACACATTGATTTTTTTATACTGTACGCCATCGATGAATCTGATCATCAGTACTTTGTCGTCTAACTAGATCTAATTGCTTTGTATGCTGGTCTTACCGCGTGCTTCTACTGCAAGATTGCCTCTAATGCATTCTGCTGAGAACCCAACGAGCAAAGGAACTCCTGGAATGTTACGTCGATCCATATTCTGCTTGCATTCAACCATATTCCTTCTAGCTCTAGTCTTGAGTTTCCGTGAGGCTTAGCCATACACAGCTGAGATAGAAAACGACCCATGACAGATGCGAAAAATATTGACCAAATCTTTATTGTAATCGTTTGGACTTGAGTTTGTGTGATGAGTCGTATAGGACAACGATTGCCATAACACGTTGATGATTGGTATTTTAAAAATGTCAGTTATGTTTCAATTGGTTAAATAAGCAATGTTTTACGTAGCAAAATACATAAGGGATTTTGTTTGAATCAAGTATTTTTGCAGTCTAATATTATCCGACACCAACAATATACAAGATCTTATCCTTTTTTCAGTTCATTATGTTGATTTGCCGTCTAACAAAGCTGCTAACTCCACCAAAAGTTGGAAATTGTTAAAAAAGCTTGTAATAAATATGGACTTAATAGAATAAATATTTCAATAACAAAACTTCTAATATAGCCGAGATAACCTGTGCACAAACGATCATATAATAAATTGATAGGGTCTTGGGTTAACTACAATGGGATTTCAAGATATAATAAATCCCATTATGATAACTGGGAGCGACTTCATTAAGATAAAGAACCTACATTGTAACTGGGAGTCGAAACAAAATTAGAAAATAAGACGAAACTTGTTTGGCCGGTACGAGTGCACTTCTGCTGAATTGTTTCAAGCTGTAATCTGCAGGAGAATTTTTAATTGGATGATATGTTGACAATGATAAATAAATTCTGACAGTATAAATTTAAGATGCAGTAGAGTTAAATCAATTACATGTAATACTCTGTAATAATGCAAAACAGTGTAATCAAAAAACTGTTTCACAACAGATCCAAAACTTCCACAAAAAATTATATTTATGTGGAAACAAAACTATTAATATTGAGAAAACTGTATCAATGATATACATATCTCCTTATACACAAAATAAGTAATAAAATCATACATATAAACACAGAATTCATTAAAATGTTCCAAGTATACAAACACTTTATATGATAACATACCAACATTTAAAAACCATCCACACTAACTGTGTTTGGTAAGTAATCCATCGGTAACGAGCGGGGCAACTTATATAATTGCTTCCCAAATAACATTAAAAATGAAAAAGTAAGTAGATTTAAAAATAATCATTTTTGTGGTTAATAAATAAAATAATGAAACAGAATAATATTTTATTGTAATGTTATGTAAAATGTATGTTTTTGTTTTTGTGTTATTCTCGTTTCACATCATAAATATCTGAACTTGCTGCCACTTAATAAAAATTATATCTAAACCAAACAGATCGTAGAGATTCAATTAAAAAATATTTATAATGTAAATTAAGTTCTACAAAGTGAGCACGAAACCTATAAATACTTTACAGTTCAATTCTTACCCCGAGTAAAATCATTTATAACGTACTTTCTAAGAATTGCACTAGTTAAAATACCAATATATTATGATACTATATAATGTGTTAAATATCGTACCTACCACCAGTTTGACTGATGTGATAGCCGTTCCGTACATAGTTTTGCCTCTTACAGTTTCTATTTAATTACTGTGTACAGCATCGCAATGTCTGGTTTATTGACTTGCAAAGTACGAAAGGGAACAGAAATGCTAGAGCATATAGAAATACCTAATTGGTAAAGCATTTCTTTGCTCTTATTCTAGAACGCAAGGCAAACGTTAATGAAGAACATTAACGCCATACTTACGAGTACAGATCTTGTCCAAAACCGACGTTCGTGTTATTTCACCACAGATTGGCTTTATTATCATTATCGTTGTTATGCTGTATACTTACACAAAGTAAACCAATTGTGATAATGATTTAAGTAGGCTCGAGAAAAATTCATTCAGGTTTAACGTAATTGATGATTAAGGACTCGAAAAGACGTATAAAGTGCTCAGTTCGAATGTCAATGTATAAATTCATCATTTTTTACTCTTGCCACTTGCCGTTTTTTAAGAAAACTTAAAGATATATAATTATTAAAAAGGTATTAAAGAAGTAATGTCACGACGTGAAAGAAAGAAGATTTAACGATCTCCCGACACAGGAAAGGAAAATATGTATGATGGATTTCAGTGTATTATTCAAGTTCTAGAGACTTGTATTTATCAACAATATATCATTTCCGATATGCGATTAAAGAAAGGGCATGTTATAATTATTAGATGCAGTTTTGTTAAAACTGTTTTTTTACTCGACACAAGAAATGTTATTCGGAAATAGACAGAGTGCGCTTAATTATACAAATATCAAAGACTCGCCTTACCTCTGTCTGCATCGGATTCTAAATGTGTCGAACAGAAGGAGGTTACATCAAATGTGTCAAAAATACAATTTTATGAATTCGAAGGTTCTTATCTGTCTGTTAGACATACTGCAATGGCCCCGTAACTTGCATGCACACAGCATACGCCAAGAGAGCATTTACTCGTTCTCCCCAGACATAAAACTGTTGTATTTGAGAATAGTTTCAGCTATTCATCTTCAAATATTTGGAATGAAATACCACTAATATCGACATCTTTGCAATGCTTCAGGAAGCTCTACGGCGAAAAGTTGCAGACCGCACAGTCAACCGTGCAACATCTTAATTGATAGAATTTACAATGTAAGGAATACCTACATGGTTTTGTGATTATATTATTTGTTTGGATTTTAAATATATTTTTTGCTTTAATTTAAATGTTTATTTATATGCTTTCATTTTAATTATTTATTATAATATATACATTATATTATTTTTATTACATTATTAGAGACACTCCTGAAAACCAGCTGCATTCCTGGAGAAATTCTGAATTAATAGCTGAGTAGTAACCCATTTGTCAATAGATTTTTTTTTACATTAACCTATGTCATCTGAGAGGAAGGAATGGACATTGGTCTTGAAGAGACCCATGCTGTAGGAAGAAGGAGACACAGAAGCGGGCAAATCGTTTCACAGCCCGTTCTCATGTGACAAATGTCAACCGTGTACATATGTTGGGCAGCAGTTGGGCAATCAATGATAAACAAGATGTATAAATTTGTGAAAAATATATTTATTAATGTATATTATATATATTTATTAATTATTAAAATGTTTTAATTATTATTAAATAATATCAGATTATATATAGTGTTCTTCTTTCCGAGTTGAACTGATACCGTTTTCATCGAACTTATTATTTCCACAGGAATTTCTATTAAGCCTTGTTAATTCATTACCGCAGCGAATTCATTCGAGCATTCTGTATAAGTTCTCCGATATATAATTTTGGTACAAATTCCTGTATCATTGGCAATTAAAAAAGAACCGATAAATATGTTGATTTTTATCGTCGCTTAACTGCTATCGGCATTACCTTAATAACCCATTGGCAGCTGATTAATAAACAAAGCTTTGGGACAATATCGCAGCTGTATTTCAGCTTTTCGGTTGCCACTGTGTTAAATCACCCGGCGTTGTGTCATAATATGGTAAAATAATTGTCAAAATTACTGTTAAATTGATATTTACATTCCAATTTTCCGTATTAAAATTCTCTTTTAAAAATTGATCGTATTGGTGGAAGTATATTTTAATATAATATGAATGCGATAATGGGTATGGCGTGTAGACGAGCCGATATTACACGTGCTCGTTCTAAAGTGAAATAATTGCTTTAATTTTTGAGGAACTATGATTAAATTAAATTTATTCAAACCAATAAATGGGACATGCTGGATATGAAGTACACACTATAAAAGAGGTTAAATGGTAATTAGCTCATATTAATTAGGCTTAAAAACGAATCGCAGTAAATATTCAGAGTTACTGGACTGAGATTTTCAGGGCAAATGTAATATCTTGAATTATTTTGGGGGTTCCACGGCAAATCAAAAAGTTATTAAACGTTTTTTAAAAACCATTTAATAGCCCATAACCTATCCTAATGTAACCTATTTAAACAATTTTTTATTATTTCATTTTCAACACTGTTAATGACTTTTCAAAGGAACTGTTAAAGCTGTATGATTATGAGTTGACCGGTCACAATTTTTGGGGTTTCATGTCATGTTGTGCTGCCTCCTTCTTTAGCCTACAGTATCGATAATCAAGGCAGGTGTGTAATCGAAGATTGTGGTGAAATGTACGCTTTGTTACTGAAGTCCTGGGAAGACCCATAAGCACACACTTCACCACAATATTCGATTATACATCTGCCCTGATGATGGACACTGTAATGCTATCCGAAACGATGGCCAAAGTAGGAGATAGCCCATCACGGCATAATACTCCACAAATAAATGCAACCATGCTTTGTTTCATTTTAATAATAATGAGAACCAACTATTTCAGGCACTAAAAATGGAAAATATTGCATTGCTATTTCGTTAAAAATACAGATAGTTTGATTTCTTTTCTTCACGTCATGTTTTGACATAACAATAATAAAATGGGTTTATTCGACTATTTAAGTATTAAATAGTTACTTTTTTAATTAAACCAAAACTATGGTCTGATTTTAGGTTCACTGATTAAAAATGGTTAAAATAATTTGTGGGTACGAACCATGTCCAGTAATTCTGGATATTTATTCAAATCGCCGTGCAACTAATAAACTTGTTTTATAATATTTTATGGGTTTTTTTTATATTTATTTTCTGAGTGATGGCATTTTTAATTCTCCTAGAGCCATGAAGGTAAAAGGCCAATTGATTTCTATTAAAAACAGTAACCCTCAAAGTATCTTCGAATAAACAAACAATTACAGAGTTTGGATTTATCATAAACTAGCTGGGTTACCCGGCTTCGCTCAGGACAACATTCGAGAGTGTTCTGGAATGTTCCACACTGATGTTTCCGATTCCCTATTCCCGAAAATTCCACTCCTACCAGAATTTTCTAGAGCTCTATGGAACCTTCTAGAACTTTCCGGAAGATTGTTCTCCAACCCCCCTGGCACTTCATTTCTTGACTCTTTTCCCGCCCGGCCCGTAGCCGAAATATTTTTCTAATACTAACATTTTTAAATTCGTGATATCTTTCTAATTAAATATCCGAATTGAAAAATTGAAAAATTTAAATATAGGTATTGAAGCTGTCTTGAATATGAAGTAATTTATTTTGATAAGGATTAAAACCAAGATACAAATAAAGAGCCTTTTCAAGCGGCGACATTTTAATTAAATTTTTAAAATAAAAGAATACTTATTGTGGCATAACCATAATAGTTAGATATATGCTGTTGCGACCTTTTTTGTAAATAATGATGTGTTCTACAAAGTCGTATTACATTATTTTATTCTATCATCAATAGTTTTCGCAGCGCACGCGATGTAAAGAATATTTTAGGTAATTTTTTTACACCTTGGGTTGCATTATTGAAGTTTTAGTAAGGATGCCTATTTTTTTTGAAAATATAATATAGCTTATGTTACCCGAGGATAGTGTAGCTTCCCAACAGCGAAAGAATTTCTCAAATCGGTTCTGTAGTTTCGGAGCCTATTAAATGCAAACAAACAAACAAATCTTACCTCTTTATATAGTGTAGTAGATATAATATAAGGTATTTGACTTTCAGTATTTTAAACTGTTCAATTATGAAAAAAGATTTTCAAAAAAGAGAGTTGGAAATTTAGCGATGTCTGGGTAGTGCTAAGGTCTTTTTATTATACTTTGAATTTGAAATCCATCACAATAAATAAATTTGTTTGCTTTCTATGATTTGTGAGCCTGAATGGATCTACGAGTACAATGTATTTTAGTAACGTACAGAATTTTTACATTGTATAAATAATGATCGTCGATCTTTTCAACTCGATTTAACGGGCCTTGTTAACTGCATATTTTATTGCATTTGCATTGTCAATGGCTTGCAATTACCTTAGTATACTTAAATACATACTTAAGCCTGTCCAACTATGGTCATTTTAGTGATTTGAATGAGAGAAAGTGACAATAAAAGTTAGATTATAATGTGCTATCTTCATCATAATTTGATGTGTTTTTCTACATTGTAATGTAGAACTTTTATCTTTCGAATCTATAACTGACGTTAACGTCTCGAGTATAATTTTTTTTACTAAATACCTAATAGAGAATAACATTATAATGCATAGTTAGTCTTAGTTGAGCTTTTTTGGTCGTTACAACCAATAAAAATAAACCTACCCTCCTCCCTTATGAGGTCACAAATCCTAACACATCAGTACATCGATCAACTTCCAGTATTTCATCGTATACAGTATTTAGTATATTATGATGCTTAACTTACTATGGGTGGGACCACGGAGTCCTCCTTGAGAGTCTCAAGGGGGATACTGTGCTATCACCTATGATGGCATAATAATACATGCGTACACCTCAGCACGGGTTATCCCAGTGAGGTGTTCACAAACCATAACCACATTCGTTTTAACCATTTACATACATTTAAAATAAAATAATAACTTTAATTTTAGTAGAGATTGTACTGCCCTGAAGAAGCTACGGTTGTAGCGAAATCCGGTCGGCATAAAGTATGAAAAATAAAAGTGGTGTTTACAAAGTTATTGTTTTATTTTAAATTATAATGTTACATCACAAAGTAACTGCTTTATATGAACAAACATTTACATACAGTTGCCGATCATATTTCACTCTACTACCTACTATGTTTCATATTAAGAATATTTTTTGTTTTACTTGCACCTAATGTCATTGTCATTGCATTTATCAACTGTATGTCATTGTATTTATTAACTGTATGTAAGAGCACAGAAATGATTAAATAAATAAAAATACAAGTACATTTTGACATTGTCGGTAAGTGTATATTTGCATGTATATTTTGGCATTGTAAGTGCACATTTGCATGTATGTTTTGGCAGTGTAAGTGAGCATTTGCATGAACATTTTGGCATTTTTGCACATATATTTGGACATTGTAAGTGCGCATTTGCTTGTTTATTTTGGCATTTTAAGTGCGCATTTGCATGTATGTTTTGGCATTGTAAGTGAACATTAGCATGTACATTTTGGCATTGTTACTGCGCATTTGCATATACATTTTGGCATTGTTACTGCGCATTTGCCTGTACATTTTAGCATTGTTACTGCGCATTTGCATGTATATTTAGGCATTGTTAATGCACATTTTCATGTATATTTTGGCATTGGAAGTACGCATTTGCATGTATATTTTGGCATTTTAGTGCGCATTTACAAGTTTATTTTGGCATCTACATGCATATTTGGCATCTTTAATAAAGGCAAAATTTAAGCATTTAAATAAAAACAAAACTGTACAATAAACGTAAGTACGAACTTATTACGTAATATGCTGCTAAAGGATTGAAGCACTGTAATACATTTTGTTTTAAGGTACATAGAGAGATCTTTTTTCTCAATTTATATAAAAATAAAATAACCAAAAATAAATGTAAGCTGTTCGAAAACACGAGAGCCTTTCATTTATGACACGCTTAGCCCACGAATAACATCACACGAAGGTGGCGGATTTGTTATGTGAACTTTTATTTGATTGCTTTAACATGGAAAATATGGAAAAAAAAGAATTTTTGAAATTCCAGCATACCGTCGAATGAAGATACTTATATATCTTACTTCAACAGAAGAGTAGGTACTTTTATCATAGAAATTACGTTAGGTATTCGATTTGTTGACTTGCAAACATAGAATTTGCAAATCACCACAATGATAATCATAATCATTTATGAGAATAGTACTGTTCCTCACATAAAATGTCAATCTTCCAAATATACGTTAATTAAAAAGGAATTTAATACATAAACGTCGACCTTCAAAACTAATGTAGGTTTCATAATTACCTACTCCGCGTTCTTTGAGAGAATAGCGATTCATGGTTTGTCAACGTGTACCTATTCTGTTTTTGGTTAGTTCACAAATGTCAAAGTTGTGATAACATAAGACGCCATTTGCAAAAACGAGAGCATCTTCTGATAGGGTCATGGCTTTTGCGCCACCTAGTAGATATATGTGTTTCTTACCTACATAATTTACGAACTCTGGCGTAAAAATATATATAGGTAAAGGCCTTTTTTCAAAAGGTAATCTAGTGAACTCTTTACATGCGAGTTGAGATATTATTTCTCTCCCGTTTTTGTCTTGCAGCTTTTTGTGAGGAAAGATTTAAGGAGTGTCGCAACGGCGTATGCGTGCCGCAGACTCATTAACAGGTGCACTACTTCTTCCGCGGTGACTGACGTCTCGGCAACTACCGCCGCCTATTATACTCACAGATGGTAGTCAGTCCTGTGCAGGTATGCGGTGCCATGGTGATTTTATTTTTTTAAGGAAAAAAATGTAGATCTAGGGAAAACAAAATCATAAGTAAAGCAGGCAAAGCCAATGCAATTACAATTCTTGCTGCTACCGTCAATCACGAAAGCTCCTTAGAAGTCGATTATTTGATAGTGGCGTACTGAAAGCATAATTTAACAGTTAACAAACGTTTTAAATGCATTTTACATGGAAATAATTTTGCATTTCTGTAATCCGATGCGTACGATACTTTAAATTTCATCGTTTCGAGGTAATTAAATAACTTTAATTTTTATAGAGTTAACTCATAAAACAGCCAATTTATTAAAAGCAAATATAAAATCACGCTCTTCCTTTCAATAATAGCGATAGAATTTAATTAAGTAGGTTATATATTTTAATCTTAAAATATTATTAAAAAACTGAAATTCGACTTTTAGAATTTTAATAAAATGCGATCACGAAGTTGCTATTAGATTAAATAAGACCATGTTCACAAATTGAATATTTCTACAAACTGACCATGTCAACAAATTTTATCTTTCCACAATTTGATCAGTTCAACAAATTGAATACTTTTCAAAATTGAATATTTCCACATATTAACTATGTCCATAAATTGAATATATCTATAAATTGAATATATCTATAAATCGAATATTTAAAAGAATTGAATATATCCATAAATTGAATATTTCCAAAAATTTAATATTACCATAAATTGAAAATTTTCAAAATTGAATCTTACTATAAATTGAATATTTCTGCATATTGAATATTTACTATAAAACTCCACATTTAAAAAAATCATTGCGTAGTGTCACATCCACCCATCATATTATCATATCCAGTCCACTCACCTAATGCACACTTACCTGCTCCTCTGAAGATGTTATGATAGTTCACATCGTGTCATAAGTCTCCGATACAATTCATATAAAACGTATCAATTATTTAAACGTAAGCGAAAGTTTCAATGGAAAAATGTTACGATTTTCTCAGAGTGAATAAATAAGAATATGGGTATAGAACCGTTTTCTCACGGCCCAAATACTTCACATTGTGTTTGTATGAATTACGCTTATTTCATAAGACTTCAAGAATCACATGTGCGTTGATCTAATAATTCAAAAATTATGCATAATACATAGATAGGTACTTGTTTCCAATGCACGAGGACCACAGATAATGGAGGGTTTCTAATATCTTTGATGAGGACCTTTCTGATCCAAAGACTTTGAAGTAAGTGTTCTTATTCAATGAAACTGTTGATTTTTCAACTACTCTAAAGAGCTTTTCGAACACGATTCAGAGAAAATAAACACGAATCTAAGTAGAACAAGTTTTACCATAAGTCAGCAAAATTCAAATAAAATTTGGTTCCCCAGGTATGCGAATAATTGTCCGTCGAAATTTTCGAGAGGCAAAAGGTACCTACTGTTTTATATTTGATCAAATATCAATTGCGGTTACCTGTGACCTGTGACCTGTGAGTGATATGCGCGAAATTATTCACGTTCAATGAACTTAGATTTGCTTTGAGTGTAATTTTCAAATTTAGAACTGATTGTATGAAGAATCATTCAGTTAAGCTATGAAGTAGGTTGTAGATTTTGACGGCCTCTGTGGTCTAGCGTTAAGGCTCTCGACTAGCAATCCGAAGGTTGCCGGCTTAAATCGAAAATTTTATTTAATTTAGTCGTGTATTTCGCAATTTAATCATTTTAAATAATACAAGGTATATTTTCGGCACGTTCCAGGGTGAAAGATACTCTCAGTATCGCCCTGATGAAAGACCATCATTCAGAATTGAAACGTCGCTTGGAATAGCTTAGTTGTGTTTGGTGACCAGGTCTGAATAGCCAGATACTTTATCACCTTCCTCTTGCCCATCTCCTTTCCCTCCTCACTGTCTTCAGTCTCACAACATTCCCTAATTGGGGATACAATAGTCTTCCAGGCGGTTGGGAGCAGTTCAGACTCTTGTGCGGTTATACTTAAAAAAAGGTACCTACCTACTACATAATACTTTACCAGAGAATTAAGTTAATTGTCTTCTCAAATTTTAAATTAGTGTAATAATTAATAAATTAAAATAAAAAAAAAAAAACAAAACTAAAAGCCAACAGAGGGATGTGTACGAACGCGTAAAGTTGCGTGTTTTGCCCATATTCGCCATTGCAACAATGAATGAAGCCTCGAGATCCCTTCATCCAAAAGTAGTTCGATTATGACTGGTAATGATATGTTAAATATCTTGTTCTGCTATCAGTGAGAGATCAAAAGAAAGTCATTGAAAAATTCGCATAAAAATAACCACCAAAAGGAATTCTCCCGCCTTCAATCAATGACTTCATTTTTCTTTCTCTGACTTTCACTCTTCAATAGTGTCCGGTAAAACTAAGCAGGTGGTAGTAGCTCAATGCACGTATTATTATTATGTCCGAGTGACTTTCCGTATCGGGTCCAGCATCTCGAGCAGTGGGATCAAACACCCATCTAAATATCGCGGCCATAAACACCATATTCCTCTGGTAATGACGACTCATTATCGACCCACCTTCTGGCAATAATCGCTATGTCCAGACCGGCCCACCTTTTGATAATCGCTGAACCGTTGCAATAATGGCGAGATGAAATATGGATATAAGCTAATGTCGATCGGTAAAATGTTTTATAATTTGTATTATGTAAAGAAAAGCCTTGCTTTAAAACGCTTTATTTTTAGACACTTTTTTGATATATTGGCATACAGAGCTCAGGGCCAAAAAGGCCACTTTCCTATTCATCTTGAGTTTATATAATTGGTTGATGGAAAGAGGATATAAATTGAATTTTTTTTTAAATTATTTGCCGGGGAACATGGCTGCAATATGGGGAGGTTAGACTTTACGGATGATTTGCTAAAATGTTTCCGCGAGAATAAAACGTATTTTTCAAAGGGGGATTTCAGAGTCTTGGTGAAGTTGAGAAACACTTATCCATTTGGGAATTGTTTTTTTTAGACACGTATTTACTATGATCCCTAAAGATAAACATATATTGTACAAGCATACATTATGTAATGGTTGTTTACGTGGACAAGTATTATACCCACAGTAACTATACAAGTACCGTACCGTACCGTAACTATAAGTACAAAGATGTCTATTTTACTTTGGATCAATGGTGAAATTCTTTTTTAATACTATTCGCTATTACTAAACATGGACTTATTTACACTATTTCTACATTAAATTTATTACATCGGTATTAAAATAGTGTTTTGAATATTATTTTAGAAAAATAACAACTATTTCAATCGTATCGTTAATATTTTATCCCTCTACCGGCCATTTTCCAACTGAAATGTTGCATTCGAATCTTTGTACTTAGCTGAACTTGAAAATGGACAGTACAGTTGAGTAGTTGAGGTAGTTGAGATGTTTTTTTATGGAATTGGGTGATTGTATATGTAGGATAACAAGGGATGGGAAGAAAAAGGATGACTAATCACTTAGCATTATACCATCTCTGCGAAGGAGCACATAAGATAATCCCTTTAACGAAGTATAGTTCCACCGCGATAGTTAATGTAATCCAACTGAACTAATACAAAAAAAAACATATTACGAGTATGTACGCAAACAGCATCAATTGCTTCCATGATTGTCAAATTCGTTCATCTTTTACTTTATTTATTTTATTTATAACATGTTACATATATTTGACATTTCTATAGATAAGATTTATTAAATCACCATAATAGGCGAATGCCTGTTTCATGGTGATTAATAAAGGATAGTTACTTTGAGTGTAGTCTAGTGTAAACAAATGGTTAAATTGGTAAAGTTATAATAAAAAATAGAAAAGAGAAAAAGAAGTGCGTAAAACAAACATGTAAATAAAATAAACCTGTAAATATATGGTACTAGTATGTAATGATGTTGAAAATGTATATCTTTATCTGAGTATATGAAACAAGTTGTAAACACTATCATAGTCACTCATCAGAAGGTCATTAAGCGCCTTTCTGAAAGTGAGATATTTGGCTTTAGACTTTGTTTCATTTGATAAGTTATTAAAAATTTTAGGTGCAAGAAAGTTAAACTGTGATTGTGCCAATGAAGTTTTTGTTTTTGGAATAATATAATTCGATTGGTTTGAATATCTTGTGTTGTATTTTGAATTTATAATATATTTTTTTGTAAATTTGAATTTAAAATAAGAGGTAATATTTTTTACATATATGGATTTTATATTAAGAACTTTGAAGTCTTTAAAAAGGTCTTTCGTAGGGTGTATATAATGTACTTTATAAATAGTGCGTATTATCAATTTTTGGGCTTTTATTAATGGATCTAATACAGTTTTAGAGCATCCTCCCCAGACAATTATACCGTACGATAAAATTGAAAACTATAATGATAAACTTAAAAACGAGATTATACTTAAACACGAACAAAATTGTCGACTTGCTTCCAAGATAGTCCGAAACCTGCTTCTTAAATATGTATGCATTTGTCATATTTGCAAGTTTAATATTACCACGTGGACAGTGAAATATTTTTGTGCAGCTTTTAATTATAATAATGAAACAGAATTTAAACAATGAAACAGTTTAAATAAAGAAAAAAAACTGTGTATCAAAGCAATGATTCTACTGTTCCCACTTTATAAAGGGGCCCTGATTAGTATCAAATAAATTATGCAATGCAAGAGGTCATAACTCAAGTATACCCAGACAACTGCGCACATGAATAAACCAGATAAACGACTCATCTACCCATTCATCATCTCTGCATTCGCGTGTCCCCTTAACAATTCCTCGATTATCCTATTGGAACCTCACGACAGCTTTAAGCTAAGGCTCTGCTTGGATCCTTGGGGCGGAGGCTGGTCGAACACTTAATGGCATTTAAGGATCATTTATCACCACAAATTACAGCGTATCGTTGCGCAGTCGAGTGAATCGAGCGGTGTGGGTAGCGCTCGCCATCCTCTCTTACTACTTACTGCCCAATCGAATTGTTCCCAAATCATATTTCTCGTACTCAGATAGAGGTGTTCATATTGTTTATATTTGTGAGAATATATGTGTATGTATGCGTATGAGTATGTGCGCATGAATGCATATAGATAAAAAGTTATGGATAGTTTTATAATCTAATCTTTATGCTTATCTTTTTCTCCTTCTAACCTCCACTTTCTATTATATTTTTTTTCCATTTTTCAACATTATTATACTCGTATAATAAATCTATGTTTACACTAAACTTCATACAAAGTAACTATACTCCATTGGTCACCATGAATCAGGCAGCCGTCTAGTGGATATGGTGATTTAATATATCTAGTCTACGTAAAGGTCAAAGGTTAATTTTGTAAATAAATAAAATAAAATGTATAACGTGAAACTAGGATGAATTATGTACCAACCAACTCGTTAAAAGCATGCCAAAAAGTTATTTATTTACGAAACAAAGATTTAATCCTTGGTTAAATTACTACAAAATCCTCTAAGTGGATACGCCTTGAATTCTTAAAACGTCATTTTTTTTGAGATTACGAAAATAACGAAATATTATGATAATTATATGTTTCAGAATTAGAATTTAGTGATACTCCTGCCGACCATCTATGTAAGCATTCGCAATTATCAGAATTGGTAATTATCTACGTGTTAGCTAAAAAGCGCAGCTGATTTTACTGGTCAAGATTAACACTAAGAAATTTAAACACATTTCAAATATGAAATCAAAATAATTTTCTGGCAAAATTATTATAATATAGGTTGATACATTATCTTATGTCTGAATTCTCGACACATCAGTTCCTATTTTTAAAATTTGATTAAAAATAATTTTCTGTTGGAATATTATATTGTACCCAGGTTCTTTATCATTTTTCTGAATTTCGGACACAATCGAATTTGTTTTGAAAATTACAATTAAATTCAAAACAAATTCGAACCTGAGTTACAATCACTCACATACATACCCACAACAAAAAATAATAAGTTTGATGATAATGATGATGAAAATTATACAATCAATATCATATTATAAAGTTATTACATTAGTTTTTTTAAATTATCGAAATTTATTTTGGGTGTATGATACGAAACTTTTTAAATCGTCATAAAAGGCAGAGAAGTATGTGATGACCTTGTTTAAAAATATATATATATTAAACTGAGTTGGTACTTTGAAAATATAACTGCAGTATAAGTATCACCTATCTTTATTGTAGCTGTGTACCCTCACACCACGTATTTCAATTAAAATGCATCTTCCATAAAACGGGGATAACTTTTATGAACACTTTAACAGATTGATGGTAATTTTATAACCCTGCTTAAGTGTATTTTCATTTCACAGCCATGCAAGAACCCTCTAAAATAGTAAAAAATAAACATTAAACATGTTTACGACTTTTGTTAGGGTCCTAAATATTGCATGTTGTGCAATTATCAACAATGCAGAACTGGAAAATGATGGGTAATACACATTTAATATTATTTCATGCATTTAAAATGTCGCGTATTTATGTAATATCAGTTATTTGTGGGAAATACTTATTTAGACCCTATTAAACACGTTGTTACTAAAGGAACTTCGAAAAGCAATACAAATTATACTTTGTGGAACGTCGGTATTAAAAATCATTACTTCGAATTTATCAACCTATTCAAAGTATTATCACTTCGTAGTACATAAAATAAATAGTGTACCTTTGCACATAATAGTTAATCTCATAGCAACCATTTCCACAGAAAACTGTACTGTACAACTGTGGAGATTTGTAGCAATTTTTATTTCACTTTATATTTTCTCCTCTGTTTCTCTATTTTCGATTTTATTTTTATTTTTAGTTTTATATATATCTTTATTATTCATAAAAAATCTTTGTTTTAATATATGTACTTATACTCTCTATGGTATTTGAGGGATTGCACTTAACTCCCCACATCCTGGAATAAAGATCTTTATTATTATTATTAATTATTTATTTATTACGCCGTTTTTAGGATATTTTACATAAGAATAGTAAAATGTATGCGTATACAGTATTTAGCATACATAACTGCCTCGGTAACAACATTTTGTATTTGTTTAGTGATATATTATAGATATCCACTGACTTGGTATAATAATTTCCCTCCATTAGCTTTCTGGGCAAAGGGGAATACATACATATTATATTGTAGTTAGTCCCAGAATTTCTGAACGGAAATAAATGCCGACTTCTAGAACTACGTAATGGAATACGAAAGCTAATCAATTCAATCAATTCTGGAGTATCAACTGCATCATTTAAACTTTTAAATAAAAATACCAAAAAACAGAGAAATCTGACAATTTAAGCATATTCTAAAATTACTGGAATACCTATTTTAGAACTTAGAAAACTATAATTATAATACTATGAAGCATCAATGCACTTGAACGGTATGCTCTCTAATGAAATTTGCGAAAGTTTTCCGTCTTGAACTTCTAGGTGAATAGTAGGTATAATTTCCATTTCATAACATTAGCATTATAAATTATGGAGAAAAAATTGCGTAACTGGAAAAATATAAGACAATTTTTTTTTTTTTAATTCATATTTTAAAATTTTAAAATAGAGTCTCGATGTTGCTGAATTGTGTCAATTAAGAAACATACAACCAGAAACAACATAATTATAAGTTCACATATTAGGTATCTGAGTAAAATGTCCATTCCATCAGTTTCCCAGAGGAGCATCTATTTTGAATCAACTAACTCCGTACACCTATTCCCACCTATTCCACTGACTGGCTAATTAAACTCATCATCTCATCATGGATTGTGACCTTCATTAACACTCTTCCATTCAATAAGATAGTTATTTCAAAGTGTTAATGTTAATCACACCATCATAAAACAACATTATGGAACAGGTCTATTGAAAGATAGACTGCAATATGTCGTAATATGGAGTAGGCCGCAGTTAGGCAGGTACTAGCGGCCACCTCGCGGAATTTGCAGGTGTTCCCCAATTGTGATGTTCGCCAACTGTGATTTGCGGGAAACAGTTTCACATCCGCAAATTGTACGTTGCGTGCGGCGGCCCGGACGGACAGGCAGATTACTATATTTCATACAAATTGCAGGCCTTTAGATGATCGGTAATAAAATGAAAGTAACAAAATTGTCGGGGTGCGGGGGGCGATGGCACGGGGCGGTCAGCGGCGGGGGGCGGTACGACTGTCATTCAAACCCAACGAGGAGTTGACGCCGATCGGCGGACGTTGATGTGACGAGTGTGAACCAGTCCGTATAATATGTGAAAGCGATAACCCGTGAGGAAATCGGCCCTTTCCTTGGGAAAAAAAAGTAAAACTCTTGTAGATAATTGTGATAATTCTTTTCATATTATTGGACGAGTGATGAAAACTAAAATACAGGTTACAGCTGGCATTTTGATTAATGAGTTTTATTCGAAATTGGGTTAATCTACCAAAAATTAATTCATTCTTAAACCTACTATGATATACCTGAGAAGAGATTTAATTAAACCGAACCCATTTTCAATTTCGTAAAAAGGTACATTTATTTTGTATTTAATATTAGCAATAACTTTTACTCTCCCAAGGACATTTACTAAATATTTCAACTGATAAAGGACTCTAGGGCTGTCCAAATCAAAGTTACGTGATAACTTTACTGTTATTTTGAAAATTCTGTAACCCAATGAAGCACTGGTGACCCGACAGTTGACAGTAAAATAATAGTAAATATTGAGCATTATTAACCAATTCCAAACCTAAAATAAACTTAAAAATACCTTTATTGATAAGTTGGTATAGATTTCAAACGAATTTATTTACAGTGTCGATTTTTTTAAATCATACGCTGTTATATTCAGTAATCGACGAATAAAGTAGTTTTATTTGTCATTGATGCATTTGAATGAAACTATGTTTTATATCTTTATTATTCGGCGGTACATTCTTTCTGCATAATTAGTTATATTTTGTATAAGTGGGTATACCGTATTTTCTCTAAACTAACTTCGTATTATATAAAAGTATACCAATATGCCATATACAGAATCAACTGTCAGTGAACCTCAAGCACATAAAAAAACTTTTAATCATCTCTCCCTCAAAGTCTAAATTCTGAAAAATGTTGATGAAAATACATTTAAAATATTTTGGTTATTTATTTAGATAATTATCAAAATATCACATTGTTCATCAAGTCTCTTATATAAGATACACGTGCACTGGTAGGTATCTACTGGCTATTCTGAATTCTTGAGAAATCTTAGATTTCCATGGTCAGAAGTCTCACTTGAATAAACCAGTATCCATGTGTACAAGACACATAAGTTAAAAACTTAATTAAAAATACTTGAAACATTAACATATTCTCACGGTAAATCAAGAGTTTTTTCTTTAATTAAATTCGATGCGATAATTTATCGAAACTATCGGCTGCCTTCAACAAAGCAATCCATTAACTACTGTATCTATGCAAATTTTGGCCAATTATGGCGATTTATGTCTTTCATTTGTCAAAGCATCGAAAAACTCATATTTAATGTTCCAGAAATGTTATTACAAACTGTTTTGGACTTCAAGTTCAGTTCGGTTCACCTTCACCCGGCAGGGGTCGTCGTAATTATTCATCGTTTCGTGAAATTATTATATTAACATGTAGTACTTTGCAGTTAAACAAAAAATTCTGTCAAATCCGTCTGCAGCCTTCAGCGCTGTTCATCCTTATGATGTTGAGAAAGCCCTCAGTTATTTATTGTGGAGGCATTTATCTTCTCCTGATCATACTGCCTGACAGAGGTTGTGGTTTAAATCACATCATTGTCTTTTCAAGACTCGAGAGAGATTACTCTTAACGTCTATCTCTCTTCGTACGCATATCTTGCTGCATTCTTTGAGTACAACAGGCATACGTTACGGACATAATACGGTCCGTTACGTCTGAAAGCTGCACTTGTGAATTTTTATTTCTGCATTTGAGATATTTATAGAGTACTTGAATACCAACCTATCAATTCTTTACTACCTATTATTACTATTAAACCTTTACGATTTTGAAAAGTGATTATTTGAATTGGCTTTTAAGTAAGGAGGTTTAACTCATGCGGAAACCAAGCAAGCTTTATCTTGTCGTAACTCAATGTAATAATGCATGAAAACAACGATTTTATATTTGGTTTGACTTATAATGTTTGGCAGTAAGTATCTTAGCTCGAGAAAATGTCCATATAATGTCCTATCGTAAAATCTCATTCTAAGACTTCAAAAAGCACTTCTTTTCGGAGCATTCATAAACTTGACGTGATTTTTCACGAAAAAGGCGCTTTATAAATCAGCCAAATATTATTATTTATAGGTAAGTTTTGTTCTAAAATAGTCGTCCTGCTCCAGCTGTAATATTAATATCGCAATATTTTGGGGTCTGCGTTCCTTGTAGCCATGGAATTTTTGCTATTTGCAACATCTCGCGACATTATCAGCTCATTTCTACATCATCCTAGCCGTGTACAGATATTTCCTAAGCTAGCCATTTATCTCGCATTCATTTTTTAATCTAGAAACATCATCTCGACAAACTATGTAGTTTTATTCCATTGGCGTCTGCTACTTGACACTTGACACGTTCGCATATCCAAATTCGTTGATTAGGCTTTTAGACTCTGCCCTATGTACATATTTACAAATGTCAAAATAAACCAGTTTTGTTTAAAGATTCATCTGAATCGATAAATATAAAATATAGAGGGAGTTATAACATATTTCGTGTTACATTTAAAAATCGTTATTACGATATTGTTTACTTTAAAACTTTTATGATAATTTTTCTTACCCATTTTTGTTTCGTCACTAAATTTCTTCTTTGTTGAGACATGCTTCCAACTTGTTTCAAATAATTATTGTTGAATATGTCAATAATATGCTCTTTGCATGGGTAATGGTGTAATTAAATTACCATTTAAACGCCATGATAACGATCATTCGATTATCTTGGCGTATACTTACTTAGTTCCGCACTTTAAATATTGATTAGATCAGAAAATGCAAATTAACTCCTTCTTGATAACCCACAATCATCAACAACTCGCATGACCTATAAAATTATTCTATAATTTGATAGTAAGACTTCTCTAATTTAATTGCACACTGCACATAGGCAAGAAAAAGGCAGAAAATATTACAGTTTTCCTACAATTTTTTCGGTTTTTTTTTTTTCATTAGCTTAGGGAAAGCCGGAGGCCTAGAGGAAAATAATTCCCCTGTGACCTGTCATCTCTGGGGATGTTGTGTGGAGGATTATTTTTGGAAGGAATGAGAGGAAGTTCTGGGAAGTAAAAAGGTGTAAGAGGTGAGTAGAAATCTGGAGGTCAATGTGTCCAAAAGTAATGGATAAAAGAATCCATCCCTCCCACTTTGGTGCAAGGCGATGTTACAAGAGATTCCTGCTGAAGAGATTAATTAGTTTCCCTCAATCATCGTTTCATCTCCCGATCCTGCCGCCACACAGTTTGCGGGCAGATGCATACACCGCCAAGACTCAGACAAACCTGACTCTATGAAACCGGACGCCCCTTCTAAGTCACCAAATGTAGCAAACCACTTGGGATGACATATGGCAGAGGTGTTGGGTATCCAATAAATGGTTTCCGGGACGGCGGTACACATACCCGCCTCTCAAACTGGGAATGAGCTGTTTCTTACGTAAATTTCAAACAAAGCGTACATAACCTCACTTTTTTATTGGGAGTTTTTTTTTATGCCACTGGAATCCATTTAAATGCAGCAACTAACGGTTTTTGTTCGGTTTATTGTTTGAAAATCATTTTATAATGAACGTGAAAATATTTTATACGAAGTAATTTGTAGCCCAGCCTCGTTCGTGTCCAAGCACTGAAATATATGCAATGTGTCTTACGCTCTTTTAGAATATAAGTAAGTAGTTCATACCTACTTGCGCAGTACGAATAACAGGTAGGAGAGGTCCATTATTACGGGCCGCCCATTGTGCCCGCGGATAGATGGTCTAATTTGCTCTCCGTGCGTACAGAATGGCCACCGCAGAGACGAATGACAACGACTTGTCGCTAATGTTGGCAACGGTATCACTTTCTTATTCTCCTCTCTCGATAGTACAAAGGCGTCCCTTAGTAGAGTGAAAACAGAGGATTTATTACGCGTTTCTTATGCGGTGAAACTAGACAGGAAGTGAAACAAAGACGCTAAGAGGAGTAACGATTTTCCTTACAAAAGAGCCATTTGTTTAAAAGGATGTCTGAAACATTTACCACATACTCGTACTACCAAAATAACCGCTGATACGTGTAAAATTCGTATAAAGCCAACGTGAAAACTTATCACATAAAAGTTACGACTTTTATTATCACCGTTTCTTAGGATGGTCATAAAGTAACACGTCTCAATTTTTTGAAGTGAAAGCTTCTTTAGCATCCTATGATTTGAAACTCAATGAAACGCAAAAGCGACACTAATAAGAGACAAACACATACATCTGTAGGATTTTTCCTGTGAGTGAATGAGATAGACTAATCGGTCTCCTCCTTGTGTGGTGCTTCGTACCTCCCCATTATTGTCTTCGTTTATTTTCTAAAGATTTCACTTCTATCACGTGTGAACTGCACACATTTTTTTTACTTATCTCCACAAATGGGGAACTGAGGAAAATGATTTCCCTCAGCGCCTATAACATCTTCTGGAATGCTGGGTGGAGGGTTTATTTTTACGGAAATGAAGGAGAAAGAGGAGAAGTAGATCTGGGAAGGACAAGGATATGAGGGGTGGGTTGGAATCTGGGGGTCGATGTGTCCATGATTGACAGACATTTGAATTCATCCCTTCCACTGCGGTGCAAGGCGATGGGTTGAGAGAGTCCTGCTCGACGGGTAAAAAGGTCTCCCTCAACCAGGTTCTCAAAATCCGGGCCCGCTACACAGTAGCTGGGCACATGCATCCGTTGCCAAGACCTAGGCAATCCTCACCACATGAATCCGTGCACTCCTGTCAAGTCACTAAACGTAGCGAGCTACTTGGGATGACCTATGGCAGAGGTGTTAGTTATCCAATGAATGGAAATGGATTATTTGTGATATCAATTTGCAAATACATTATCTACAAGCTAGTTTGGTTGTATTTTCAATGCAAGGAATTATTTCACATTGATTGCATCAATTTATTATTCTGTTGAAACCGACAAGTTCAAACTCGGTACATTTTGTTCTACGGCATATTGTTTTCATTAAACAACAACCGAGAAATGTCCAATATATTTCATCTAACTATTCCTCAGTCTTGTACAAGTACAGTATTGTACAACGGTCACGGTTGTACTAGAAAGTCTAGTAGTTCTATTCTAAATAATGGTATTACTTCCACAACAAAACGTGTGATTTTCACTAGATCGAGTCACGTAGATGTTCGCAATGGCAGTTGCAAGTTGTTAAAGTTGTCATCACGCAACATTACGTTACACAAATAATTGACTGGAAGTCGAAATCCCATTGGTTTTATTATTCGAAATTATTTTATAAGAGGTCTCAAATGAAATGTGGCAACCACGTAATATTTTTAATTTCCTAAAAAAAATCTTCTTTTTTTTTGCAGTTAAAAGAAAATTACATTTTCACTCATTTAACTAGAAATAATTATACACCTTAAGATTAACTAAATATTTCAATACTGCGCTGTTCTATTTCATTATGTAGTTTGCTTATCAAGAATAAATGTAAATAATTTTTTTTAAATATACTCAGCTTCTTTTCGTTTTTAATGTCGTTTGGTAGGCAATTGTATAAGTTGCCCCCTCGTAATCAATGGATTGTTTACCATAGTTAGTATGGATGGTGTTTAAATGTATGTTATCGTTTTGTCGTGTAAGTGTTTGTGTTCTTGGGACGTTTTAATGAATTCTGTGTTTGTGTGTACGAGTTTATTGTTTATTTTTTATAAAAGGAGACATGTATTGTATTCATGTTAATAGTTTTGTTTCAATATATATATTTTTTTTGGATGTTCTGGGCTTGTAGTTAAATAGTTTTTTGATTACCTTGATTTGTATTACCTGCAATTCATTTATGTATGTTTCACATGCGTTTCCCCAGATTTCAATCAAATTATTTAAATTTTATTATACGAGACTATAATGTAAACCTGTTTTTAATTTTTTTGGCAACAGATATGATAGCTGAATCTAGAATCTGTGTACCTTTTTCAACTTTTTTTTGTAAAACATTATTTCTGTGTCTAATGAAAGTTTTTTGTTTTGTCCACAGGAGGTGTTCCCATGAGCCAGGCGGCCGGAGCGCTGCCCGCCATGCGAGAGAAGGACCACTCCCCGCGCAAGATGGTGTCCGGGCGCTGTTCGCCCCGCGCGGGAGCCGGACCCCCCGCGCCCCCTTGCCCGCTGCAGGTGCGCGCCCCCCGAGACATCAACCGCTGCTCACCTGCGCTGTCCCCCGCGCACATGCCCCCTCGCGGGCCACTTAACCTGCACGCCTCTGACGAGCCCCTCGACCTGCGCGTCGATAGGAAGAAACTCTCCCTCCTCCTCATCCGCAGGCGGATGGAAGACGAAAACCAGAATCTCATCCTCAGATCACCGTCCCCAGACAAGACAGAAGACCACATGGAAGATACTAGAACTATGCTCACGCCGCCGAGAGGCATGTTCGTCCCTCCCCCTCTGCACCCAGCCGTGCTGGAGGCCGTCAGAAGATTACCCGTATCTCTGTACCCTCCCTTCCCTCCTAGATACCCATTCTGCCCCATGGGCACTCCTCCCGCGCCCCCGACACCTCCTGTACCGCAGCCCCCAAGCAGGCCCCGCGACAGGTACGCGTGCAAGTTCTGCGGCAAGGTGTTCCCCCGGAGCGCTAACCTAACGCGGCACCTGCGCACCCACACGGGCGAACAGCCCTACCGCTGCAAATACTGTGAGAGGTCATTTTCCATCTCCAGCAACCTGCAGCGCCACGTCAGAAATATCCACAACAAGGAGAAACCCTTCAAATGCGCGTTGTGCGAGAGGTGTTTCGGCCAGCAGACGAACCTTGACCGCCACTTACGGAAGCACGAGGCGGAAGGCGCTGGAGTTGGGCAAGGCGCCGGAGGAGCCACGAGACTACCCCCTGACGACTGTTACTTCGAAGAGATCCGATCCTTCATGGGGAAGGTGACGGCCGCCAGACTAGCCCGCCCCGCACACGCGCCCTCGCAAACGCGGTCTTCCGCCTCCCCTCCCGACAACACCTAGCCCGGTGGCATCCCTGACGAGCTCCCTTAGCTTCCCACCACCCAAGGACCTACCAGAATTGTTCTCTATCGTGTATGTACCTAGATATAAAAGTCGATCTTCCTATTTGAGCACCGTAGTTATTATATATTTTATATCAGATTAAATCTATATTAATTATAGCCGCGAAACCCGCGGGCGTCTCGTAGAGACACTTTTGTACGTAACAAATTATGATTAAGTGTAATATAATCCTACCTATTTATACCTGTAAGATGTGTAAAAAGAACAATAAAAAATGTGTATTTTTTACGTTGTATAAACATAAGATGTTGCCTTAAAGCGAAACGTTTGTTACCAACTACTATTATTATTAAGTGATTAAAGATTAGAAAACATTTATACAAAACATATAGAAGAATTTATATTGAACAATAAAACATTACACAATAAACTTAAACGTCGTATTATTACTGTCTTATAAACCTGATGAAAGTTATCGTTAAATGTTGCACTCGGTAAATCAAATAATATATGCAAGAGTAATGGTATAATTTTATTGAACTGTTTTTGCTAAAGTAAAAGTACAATCGATACTGTTTATAACAATAATTATTTATTACTGATTGATGATCTATAAGAAGCCACATCGTTGATGTGAAATCATCACTTTCCAATTATTTTCTACCTTCTAAAATATATTTGCAAAATAAGTAGCGAGAGCTTCAAATGTATTATTATAGTAATTTGATATCTGATAGCAGATATAAGATCTTTATTATAAGCATAAAACCATTTGAGGAGCGAAATAGAGCAAGTCAAGAAGTGCGGTGATTACAAACCTCTTAATAACAAAATAAATTAAAAGATACTAAGATATCAAGCAATTCATCGTCGTATTGGTCTTCATCAGTCTTTGGCGTTCAGATTTGACTTAATACCCTTAAGATATCTGTAATTAATCTGGTTCCCAAGAGTTCCCAACGATCAGCCGATCTTGCTCGGTGAGAAGGAATAATAAAGCAAAGAGAAGTATTTAATTCAACCAGCAATGTGTGAAAAAAGACCTATCGATATAAATGAGACATCAAGTAAGACATGAGCAGCGGTGGCAACGCTGGCTAAAATTTTATTTACTGGACCACAAGTTAATTTTCTTTGATTGACACTGCTATCCACTGTTCATATTAAGTTTGACATTTATAATACTGGTAAGTTCGAAAAAACCAAATGTGGTGTAGAGTAAAAGATAATCTGTTATTGTTATTGAAGATCTGTTGGCGTGAAGATGAGTTGAAGTCTCCGGATAACTTATCCTACGAAGTCCTACGACTACTTATATCTTTAAGGCAATATTTCGAGTGGTCGAGTGCTATATTTGTTACAAATCAGAAGGGTTCAAATGGAATTGGAGTTATTTGTAAAGCATCGGAATTAACTGTATGTGATGTTAACAGCCAAACGAAAGCTTTAAAAGACAAAGTTCTTTTCTCCAAATGCAAAAATTAAGACAATTTTCACGAATGTGGTTCATTTTAAATTTTAAATGTCTTAACACATTACAATTATCTAAAATAAAATATCAGTAGGTATGTAAGCTCCTACGTTTGTATTAACTGCATAGCAGGAAGCAATATCATTAGTCAAAATATGTAGTCATTGGCCACAAATATTCTCGTTGAAAGATAGACGCATGGAAGACGAAAACCAGAATCTCAGATCACCGTCCCCAGACAAGACAGAAGACCACATGGAAGATACTAGAACTATGCTCACGCCAGAAAAACGCCAAAACCCTTGACTCTGTGCAGAAACGGGCGGTCCGTTTGATAGATTCTCCCATCTTAACAGACGGATTGCAATCTTTAGAGCACAGGCGTCAGGTGGGAATGCTGTCCTTGTTCTACCGGTATTACAATGGAAAATGCTCCGAGGAACTAGCGTCGTTGATCCCCTCGGCACCGGTGCATAGTCGGGAAACACGCCAAACACGCACCCAACATTTGTACACGGTTGACATTAGTCACATGAGAACGGGTCGTTTTTACAACTCGTTCTTGAGTTCAACAGCTCGGATGTGGAACGATTTACCAGCCTCTGTGTTTCCTCCCTCCTACAACATGGGTCTCTTCAAGACCCATGTTCACTCCTTCCTTTCCTCGAAAAGACCCTCCACACAGCATCCTCAAAGATGACATAGGCCCTGAGGGAAATTATTTTCCTCAAGGCCTCCTGTGTGGAGTTAATGTAAAAAAAAAAATTTAAAAAATGGATTCTGAATTAAAAAGTACTTTAGAGAAATAATTTTCAAATTTAAACGGGAAAGTTATTGCTGTTATACAAAATAATCAACATATTAACGAATTAATATCAACTCAAGTGTAACGTTTTAATCCATGGGACGTTATCGATCGTTCTGCCAACTTCTGAAGAAACAAGTCTCCATGTAACGTACTTAAAATAATTATTATCATTCGATAGACTAGTCGTGAAGAGCGTTGCATAAGGTCTTAAGTAGTGTTATCAGAGATTTTAATTCATGGATAATTGATATGAACAAGTAGAGCGACTACCCTCGGGGCAAGGCTTTACCGCCTGCCAATCGATAGTTGCCTTACAATCAGAAATAACTAAATTACTAACACGCCATGTTCTGTAGGGATTGGAAAAGTAAAATAAGGCACGCCTTACTGTTTTAGAATTTGCTATGCAAATGAGGTATTGGGTAATTAAGTAATTGAGAACCGGGTACCATGCATTAAAAGTACTTATATTCTTGATGTTAACTCATATGTCCTTCGAATTTTATTAACTTCACGCTCCAAATAATAATTGCCAACTATCTTAAATGCATTTTAAAAAACACAATGTGTAATTAAGAATACTTATATGAATGCTTTTATACAAATTTCAATAAAATGTATTCAAAAATATTTTGGCAAATAGCTCAATAAGTAAGAATGTCGAGATAAAACAAAAGAAAAATGAAGAAACATATTCAACTTATTTTTTTAAATGAAATTAATATCGGCTTATACCTATCTGTTTTTTGTAAGGGAGAACATGTCTCCTGTGCTCGAATTTACAAAGCTCCAGCGTAGGGAAAAAAACATTTTCTTATTATTATTTTTTTAAATTTGAATACCGCACAAGAGTCCCAACTGCCCTTAACTGTGAGACCACGGCATCCCAATAATTGGGGTACGTTGAAAGTCTGAAGATAGTGGGGTAGCGGGAAGTAGATAGGGAGGAGAAAGGTGGGCTTATTATAGTCATTAAACACGGCTAGAGTTATTTCAAGCAAAGTTTCTTTTCTGAATAGTGGGCTTTCACTAAGGTGACACTGAGAGTACCTTAGCAATTTAATTGTGTAACAACGCAAATTAATTAAATTAAATTAAATTTTCTTTCCACCCTACCACCTCAATAGCAAGGTAATCATTCGATGCATCGAACACATAGCCTCCGGCGGTAACACTCTTGTGAGGTGATACAATAAAAAAGTAAATATTCTTCAAGGATGAATTGGCTAAGCGTACGAATTCCAAGAATCTAAAGAAATGTGTATATTTAAAACTTACATTCGTGTTAAATTAGTAAAATTAGATAACTATGCTCTAAATGTAGTCTCACACAACATAGAAGCCTTAATAGACATTACAAATCCCAACACTAATAGAACTTTAGTTTATATGGTTTAATAACAGCCTACTGATCAGTTTTCTAATAAAACGACTTGCAATTAATCGACAAACAACATCGTTAGTCTAATTATGAGTCATCTATAATCTACATCAGAGGTTCCCAAACTTATTTTTCTGGTAGACCCCTTTGCAATTTTTTTCTGGTGTCGGTGGACCCCCTGCTGCTACATTTCTACTTTATTCGCAAAACTCATCAAAAATGTGAAGATTAGACGATGGAAATTTGCGTCGCGGCTGAGTTCCAACCCTAAATTCGGAGTGGTCTAAGTAAAAAGAAAAAAAGTATATTTTCTGGTGTTCTATTTATTTAAATAATATGATTAAAGACTTTGGGGGTAAATACACGTAAATGACTCAAAAAAATGCTTAGAAAAATTCACAATATTTTCTTAAATAGATGTATAAAATGACCTCAAAGTTTCAATTAATTATACATACACATTTCTTCCATGCCAAAAAATTCACGAAAATCATTAAAAAAACCTTATCCTGTATTTCCCACCTTAATAGAATTAAATATCGGATAAGCAAGTTATCACACTTCAGTCGCTGACCTTCTTAAAATATGCTAGGTAAAGCCAAGCCAACATTTTTGTTCTTTACTATCGAAACCAGATAAATTTTCGTGGACCCACATTCAACTTGTGGACCCCCATTTTTTATCATGCCAACGTATACCCCGTCGAGTCTCCCATGGACTCCTGTGGGCCACCTGGACCACTTTGGGAATCACTGATCTACACATACAGTTAGTGCAGCACGTTCCTTCATTCCAAAGGTCTCAGTAAAAAAACAAGCAATTTCCTCTCCACATTCAAGATTTAGCAAATTATTTGTGACCGCATGAGTATATACGATTTTTACACGATAAACTTATAATAAATATTTTAAAAAAAAAACATTGTTAAGAGTTCTTCTTTTCTCGTACCCTCTGCTATTGAAGACTGGCATCCGCTGTTATTCAGTCTGGAATAACGTAGTGGAACTGCAATAGTACCAGCCTAGTACCAGCATAATTTCAAAGTCCCGCGTCTTCCATCAATCATTCACTGCTAACTCTAGCTGATGATAATCATGGATTTGTCATCCCTCTCCATGCTTCACTGGGGTTTTATATTATTTTATGATCAACACATTATAGCAATATTCTATCTAAGACCACTAAGTTAGTTACCTAGAATGTGCCCATTAATCTGCATGTAATTCTTTCGTGTAAAATGTGCTTTGTTTTTTTTTTATAAGCTCCACACAGAAGTACCTGAGGAAAAAAACCCTCAGGGCTTATGTCGTCTTTGGGGATGTTGTGTGGGTGGCCTTTTTATGGAAAGAAAGGAGGGGGATTTCTGGGAAGGAAAAATATGTGATAGATGGGTAGGCATCTGGGGTTCAATATGTCCAGAAAAGACTAACGCATGAATACATCCCTCCCTCTGCGGTGCAAGGCAATGGCTTGACAGAGTCCGACTGGAGAGGTCAAAAGATCTCCCTCAGTAGGTGAGGAAGATCTTTTGAGACTTAGACAAATCTCACTCCATGAACCCGGGCACCCCTGCTAAGGGACCTAACGTAGTGAACCACTTAGGGTGCACTTTACCAGAATTGTTTATTGAATTGTGAATTGTATTTTTGTATTATGGTACTAAATTTCTATTTGTCGTTAATTTATTGGTCAATTACATACATATTATTATTACTATCATTTATGAATTTATACAGACTGTTTATAACGCTAACAAATAAAATAATAATATATATCCAATAAATGGTTCCCGGGGCGGCGGTACCCATACCCGCCTCCCAAATTGAGTTTATACAGACTTCGCTAGTGATATATATTACACTGTTATCACACTCAATGCCTTATGATACAAAAGGTAACAACTGAACATTGCAAAATATTGAGAAGCCTAAAGTATTCATTAAAGATGCGTCTCACACCGAAATTAACGGGATTTATTCTTAATCATTTTACAAGGAGCTTATCAATATCTGGTTATCAACAATGTATCCTCAATCACCAGACATAGGAAAATACCTGCAACCGGGACCGGACTTGGGGATGGGTTTTAAAGGAATTCAAAGAACATGTTAATAGAATCATCAATTCAGAAAAGTACTAATTGATATTCAGTAATTAGTATACATTTTATTTATATATTCATGAGACTACATTAAATTGTGATTGAATATATAACTATGAATTTATATGACTACTATGATTAACTTGGCTATTAATTATGTTGGCCAGACTTTAGTACACCAAAATCAAAATCAAAAACACATAAGTACCTAAATTTTCAACAATAGTATTCCTTTTTGTATTATTAAATTCGTCATATGGACACAATGTCTTATTCTTAGACATTGGCCATGAGTACTAACGTCCGGGTGTCACTTCGATTGTACGATATGAACAATTTCAAAAGTATTCAAATTACGAGTAATTATAAAACAACTAGTGCTTGTTTTTTTATGTCTTTTGAGATTTAGCCAATGTAAAAGAACCTATATATTTCATATTATTTCCATTTACTGAATAAATGTACACACTAGAATTGACTTCCACGTAGATTTTAATGGAAACAAATAATAATGTTTGGATGATTTCTATAGCGCCATTTTCATGAGATCACCTCAAGGGCGCTTACTGTCACTACTGATTTAGAGTATTTTATTTCCAGCCCACTTAGTACGCGTTTTGTTTCTCTTGTTGTCTGAAATGACACAAAACTGCGCTATACAAATATTACGTTATATTATTATTATATCGCCATCCCATCATCATCAACTTCTTCCCCTTGTCTTTTTCGGGTCGGGGACCCACTGCATCGATAAGGCATCTTCATTCGTCCCTGTCTTGCGCTGATTGTTCGGCCTCCGTCCAAGGCAGTCCCATCCTCCCCTCACATAGTTTCTGGAGTTGTCTCGCCCAACTGTGTCTGGGGCCATGGCCATCCCATTTAATCTAGATGATGTTGTCATGATGTTGATGAAACATGAAATTTAATCAAATTGGTAAGACTTTTCAATCATGAAACACTCTCACATCACATTTCTCGTGCTCTTCTTTAATATAAGTTTTTAGGCATACACGAGTATTCACAAACATAATTAAAAGCACATATTTTTTTGTGATAATCGATTCAGATCTCAGTGACCTGTTTTTAAATCGCTTGAGAGTTTTATGAAACTTTCGGTAGGGCGGAACAACTTTCTGCAGGGTTGCAAGGTATTTTACGTCCGGCACTGTATGCAATATGGTCGGTTATATTATATGTGAGAGTCTTGGAGTCAATTCCCTCAGCATCACGTTACATATTACACGATTCTGTACTCCCTACCATATCTGCGGTACAGATCTTGATTATATGACCGACTCCAGCCTCTTATCGAGTACATCATCGACATCTGAGATTGGATTTCGATGTCAGAGATCTCTTTTGATTCTAAGCCGAGTGATGCAATTTGTAATGAGACGCAGATGCAGATCTCTAATTAATTGGGAATAAGACCTATATGGCAATAGCGAGCACTTCAATTTGGCGTTTGATTCATTTATGTCTTGATCAAATCACAAACTGTTGAGTGAGTGTAGCATTCCGGTGCTAAAAGTTTTGCTAACGAGCAGCACTCTTTGAAACCGTATTTAAGTTTTATCTTCAATATTCATACCAAATCAGCAAAACAAGTTCTGAGAGTAATACTACTGCCTTATGATTTTCTGTTAATTATCGATTTTTAGCTGTCGGAGGTTTACATATAAATTTGTAGAATCAAATAGGTATTCCGTTAATGGAGTTGAACGCGTTAGACGCTAACAAAAATTTATCAAAATAAGCGAAGCTGGCAGTCCACCATTAAGTGCTGGTATCTACCATGATGTATGGCAATGATGCATGGAACTTGCATGGGATGAAAGTAGACCGTATGTAGTAGTAATGAGATCCAAGAGGCCTATGTGAGGTAAAACAATTTATGATCGCGTGAGAAATGTGGAGATTTTCAAAGAATCCCAGACTCGAGAAAGATTAAGAAAGGGACATGTAAAGTGAATTAACGATGAAAGGATAGTAAGGAAAATATACGACAAGAATGTGAGTCGTAAAAGAAGTCGGGGACGCCCGAGGAAGATTTGGCATGATCAAGCGAAGCAAATACTTGAGTCGGGCCATGTCAGACATTTTTTTAAATATTAGATCCACACAGGGAGCCCCGAGGAAAATAGTTTTCCTCGGGGAATATGTCATCTTAGGGCAGTTATGGGAAAAGTACGGCCCGCAAAAGTATTTAATCCGGCCCGCCGACGATCTTTCGAAATTATAAGTATAAATATTATACGCTATTAATTTCGAAGGATCGTCGGCGTAAAATATAGATAATTATCACGGGCTATTATAGCCAACTGTGTAAAGTAAATTATTTGAATTTGAAAAACTAGACTAGCCACGTAGTTCCCAAAAGCAAGTTGAATTTTTTTGAGCGGGGGCGTGAAGAGCGTAGCGCGGTGAGGTGTAAGGCGAAAAACAATAACAACGCGAATTGATGATATTGCATCAAACTTGACGACTGATTGTAATCTGTAACTTATAATAGTGTATGTGTGTAAAGTTTTATAATTAAAATATAGATTTTAAAACAAAATGCATTTTGGCTATACTCCTGGCCCTCCTCTGAAATATCTTAAACTTTCTGCCCCTCATGAAGAAAGTTTGCCCACCACGGTCTTAGGGGATGCTGTGTGGAGGGTTTTTAAAGAAAAGCGATAAGAGTTCTAGGAAGGAAATAGGTATGAGAAGTGGGTAGGAATTTGGAGGTTAGTGTGTCCAGGAGTGACGAACTGATGAATACATCTCTTCAACTACGGTGCAAGGCGAAGAGTCGAGTGATTCTGGCTGGAGAGGTCAACAGATCTCCCTCAACCTTCTCTCTCGATCCGGCTAGCCAGGCAGTTGGTGAGGAAACGAATCCACCGCCAAGATCCGGACAAACCTGACCACATGAACCCGGACACCATGTTCAAAGCATTTAAAATAATTCACTTTGAACCATGTTCAAAGCATTTAAAAGAATCTTCGGGGAAGCGTATAACGAGGCAATCGTAGTATACGCATATCATATTAGTAGACATTATTCTGATACTTCTTCTTTATCGTTCAATATCACCATCGTCCAAGAGGTCTTCAGTATTTAACGATCTTGATGTATTTATGTTAACCTCATTAAGTTAAGGGGAGCATCTTCTCGGAATTTTTTCCGTGTTATTAGCCCGCGAACATTTTCAGTTCGCTGAGTAGGAGTTTTTCCTCTTAACTTTACATGCTTACACTTGTACCATTTCAACTCCATGTATCTTTTTTGATCAGATGATGGCAGCTAAAATATGAAAAAAATAAATTATTATCAACTACCCATCCAGAAATGTATAAGCTCTGATAGATCAAAAATACTTCACAAAAAACATCGTCTATGACTGGGTCGTTGACGTTTGTGATACAACTGGTAGCAAAACACGAGCAAGGCCGGGTACGAAAGCCAGTCTTAATATAGAGCACCATCACATTTATTGCTGCATCCTATTGACTATTGGTATATCGTGTAAACACCCTCATTATACGTGTAATTATTTCTCGATATGCAAATAATATTTATGCATCGCGGCAATTGAATGCACTCAGGGGACATTCAGCCTGGTCCTTATAAATAACCAACTTTATAACTAGTCCAATGGCACTTGGACGAAAGGCTTTATATTTATTTGTATAGATACGATAGATAACGAAACTTTTTTACTAAAGCCCGCTGGATTGAAGTTAGGTTTAGTGTCATTTGAACATGGTGAAGATTGACCTTAAAATATGCAGTTCTCGAATTGCAGCGGTTTGAATAATAATAATTATGAATACAGTCTTGAATCATTCTGTTATGGTCTGATTTATATTGCGCATCGTAAGGGACCATTTGTGCAGGGGTGGCGCATTCTTATGTGGAATGTGTGCGACGCACATGGGCGGGCGATCATCATGAACATGCAACATGATCGCCGGTATTCACGATTTTTTTTAAAATTTTATTTCTTTATTCAGCAATTTTATACGTTTTAGAATAGATTTCTTGGGGATATTAGGTGTATCCTAGTGAGCAGGCATCGAAAAACTTGATTAAAACATGTATTTTATAGATAAATAAATTTAACAAATAAATAAATCGGTAGATCGAATTTATCAAATAAATTATCATCCACGAGTTTAGTAAATATACAAAAGTGTAAAGGAAGTTTTTATTTTATTTTAAACCCTCAGGCCTTGAAGATATTGTCAGAAGGTCAGAATATTTCCACTTTGCGATGAAATCCAAATAAATTGAATATTTCTCAACGTTTCCGTAAACTATAAAACTATTTCTTCAATCTTTGCAAAATAACTTTGTGGCATTATTTATTATTTAATTAATAACTGATAACTTTGTATAAACCACTTTTTTAATAAACAATAAATATTATAATATTAACATATTCTGAAGAAGATAAAATTGTTATTGAAACATGTCGATATTGTTTATTAAAAAAGTGGTTTATACAAAGTTATCAGTTATTAATTAAATATAAAACTATTTTTGAAAGGAGATGAAATACGCTTTCAAATTGTATTATTAGAAAAAAACATATGACAATGTAAATATAAAAATGTTTGAAAAATTGCGTTTTTTCTTACTAAAAATACGCATATTTTATTGTACTATAAACATTTTCGTCACCTCATTGTTTTCGATTCATGTAAAAATAAAAGTTAATAATTATTAAATAAAAAAATCACTAAATTTCTTTTTTTTAAATTGCGGTCGGAAATTTAGTTTCATAAAGGTGGTACATTTTAGGTTTCATAAAGTGTTTTTTTCTTTTCTTTTTAACACCGCTCAGATTATATTTCTCACTATATATGTTGTTCCCAAGAGCGAACTAATTATTCTGAGGGGTTAATTAAAATAAAAACGACCATACCTAGCAAATTTTAAAGCTTTTAATATATAAGTGATTCCAATATAAATAATATGTTGATGATTTGTACAGCGCCAATTACGTGAAAACTCACCTCAAGCTCGTTCCACCAATATTTTTCCACTGCAATAGATCTTAAGTTCGTTTACGATTAAGAAGATCAAAACAGACTGCAAGACCAATTCGAGAGTAAAGGACAGCAATATGAAAGCCTAGCTAAGACTGACAAAGTTTTGGGAAATTGTTTTCTCAAGTAGGCTCCTACAAGTCAAATCAGGGAACTGTTTCAAAATGTATATAAGAACTACCTCAACATGAATGGATTATTGGCCGAAAGACGTTTATATACTTCTGTCAGATCTTAATCTTGCAACAGCTGTCTCATTTTATGGACGCACTTGATATAAGGTTCACTTACTGAGGTGAAATATCACAGAACTGCGCTATATAAATTCTATGTTATTATTATTAAGGTTCATTAAGGTTTATGGACTTTTTAGGAAGACATTTTTGTCGCAGACAAGTGACTTCAGTCCTCGTTATGGTGAATGATGAACTTCATTTTTAAATGTCTCTTAAAACTGAATGGTGAAAGGAAGATGAATTATACGGGTATTTTTTCAACATGAAGCTAATTCACCGAAAAATTATTGCTCCAGATAAAGACTAATTTATCTGAATAACAAAATAAGGTGGGTGCCGAATGTAAAGGCGTTAATTTTTTCGTGAAAGCACGTATCGATTTATCGGCATATAAAAATGGCCTGTCGATGATGTCAGATAAAAATCGCGCAGGAGAAAATGATACGATTTTTTCGCAAATGATTGTAACGTGTTCGCATTAATCTCTCGTGCGTGCAGATTAGTTATTTATACTATGTACCTCAACGCACACGAATTCTCAATCACCAGAGAAATTTATTTAGAAAAAATTGTTGGCACAAAACAAAAAACCTTAATCCCAAATTGACGTTAGATTATAAAATAAATTAGCTAATATTGCGTTAAGCGGAAAAAATTGGGGAAAAAAAAATACCTAAATTATAAATACGTTTTTTTCCATTAAACCCACCAGGAGGCCCCAGAAAATGATTTGCTTCAGGATTTACGTCATCTTAAAGGATGCTGTGTGGAGAGTATTTTTAAGTAAATGAAGAAGAGGAGACTCCAGGAACGAAAAAGTATGAGGGGTTGGTACGAAAGTACGAATCCAGAGGTCTGTGTGTGACCAGGAATGACGGACGTATGAATCCATCTCTTCCCCTATGGTGCAAGACAATGGAGCGATCAAAGGACATCACCCGGCCTGCCTATCCTGTGCCGGCCCTCCACGCAGTTGGTGGGCACATGCATCCGCCGCCAAGTCCCGCACAAACCTCACTCGATGCACCTGGGCACCCCTGTTAAGTCAACAAACGTAGCGAACCACATAGAGTGAATGATGGCAGAGCTGTTGATTTTCCGACAAATTGTTCCCCCATAACCACCTCCCAAATTGAGATACCGTAAACTACTACCGTTTTTTTATCACAATTATGTTGTACCTACAACAATATTCGATTTGTGTCATTCAATTTAATACGTTTTTTTATTTTATCTACTTTTCCATAACCCCTGCAGACAGCTCTGCCATTTTAATGCGATTGCCACACAAGGGGAGCAATAATTATTGTTCAGAGCCATCTTGGAAGATAATAATATTTCGCCCTTTTCAGGACCCTCGCTGCGAGCCGTAGAGAGCGACTCACTACTACCTATGTACATACTTTATGCAAAATATCTACATACTTTGCAGCAAAGGGTCGAAATAACATATGGAATGATTCGTGACCAATAGTGTAATCGTTTTTCTTTTTTTGTAAATGCACCAATAATGCTGGGCGCATTAAATAATTTTTATTATAAACGCAGCCACGGTATTTCAAACGGGAATAATTTTAATAATATATTTATAGGAAACTAAGCGATGCCGTCAAAAGCGTTAATTCTTTGAAGGAAATGCCCTAATCCACGTTTATAGTCACAGTTGAATTTATACCCTATTATTTTACACATTTTTTGTCGGCTTAATGTAATTAATGATTTGCTAGTTGGGAGCGGTTCGATGCCTAGTGTTGCTTAATCTGGACGTAATCAATAAAAAAGTCCAAATTAGAAAATTATGTCCTGAACAAACTATGTGGGAATATTTCACAGGTAAACGCACTTTAATTGTAATATAACCTATTATTAATACTTAAAGCTCCGCAAAAAGTAGAGGAAGATGGTTTGAAAGGGAGATTTGTAGATACGAATTTAGAGTGAGCGCGTTAATAATTAAAAAAAACTATAGTAATTCATACTCATAACATGTTAAAAAACAAAACAAAATGTGTTTTTAAGGATTTTTTGGAGCGTATTTTGCGATTTTTTTCTATCGAGGGAATTTCATATAATGTCCAATTCAAGAGTACCAAAATATGTAGAAATTATCTTCAAATATAAAGCATATTTTTTTTAGAAACTTGAAAACTTGAAGTGTTCAAGCGAAATATGTTATAAATAGTTATAAATTCGGAATGCGGGGGCTTAAATATCCTACAAAAAGAGTGAAACTATATATATTTAACGGACCATAAGTTTTGTAAAATTTCAACAAAAATTAGAAGAAGGAGTTTTTCACCATCATCGTTTTTTTTATATATTAAGTGAGATACCAAATATAGATGGTAATCTTTAACCGTTAACATAAGATATTTATATTTAAATTTATTCGTAGGTAGGTACACCCATCGTGTTGATGCAGACGATGATGTTAAGATTATCTTTGGCCCGATGACGGAGGATAATCTTCATCAGCGATGAACTCTGGTCACTGTGAATGATATGCATATTCATCACATCATCCTCCGCATAAACGGGGTAATAAACCAGGTGAGCCCTGCCCGTCGCCGGGTCGGGTACCCGGTGGATGTATTTATATGGCGTGTGGTCGGGTGGAACGATACACTCCTAAATAACCGTTTATACTTCATTCATGCTTTCATGGAGATGAGGGTGGTGTCACCGGTTATGGCGTAAAGTAATAAATTATCTTGTTTAAGCAGTTATAACAAGCTCTTACGGTTTATTTCTCCAATGAAACTTAGTAAATCGTAATAATTAAAACTTTAGCGGTTAAGAGGTTTACCTTTTTTTTAAATTTTATTACACATATTTTTTTTAATGTGCTTACCGCACAAGAGTCCCAACTACTCCTGTCTAGAGCAAATGGACTGTGGCATCCCCAATTGAGGTATGTTGAAAGGAGATGTGGAATAGAAAGGTGGGGAAGTACCAAATCTGGTCCCCTAAAGCCATTTCAAGCAATGCTTCAAATCTAAATTGCAAATATACCTTATTTTATTTGAAATTTTGAAATATCATAATTCAATGTAAAAAATTCACTAGCGCATGCTGGGAATTGATCCCGCGATCTTCGGAATGCTAATTCCAAAAACTATGCAATGTAATGTAAAAACTATGTAAAAAAGTACATAATTCAATATTCTAGCAAAGTAAGTGAAAATGTTGTTTTCTTTTTTACTGGAAAAAAAAAATCAAGAGTCTTACTCCTCGACCACGGAGGCCGTCAGATTATTCGGCCGTCAAGGTATTGTGATCATCATAATGTTGCATAACACATAAAGTAGGTACCTTAATGATTTTTAAGCGAAATGTATATAATTATTTAACGTATAGAAAAATACGTCCTTGCAATGGTTTTAGCTAAAAAATAATAATGAATAAAATGTTCTATTTTTCTGGCCTCAAAAATATCACATTAGAGAATTGCTGAAACTATACTCAGTCAATTTCAGGAAATAACTTTGACTAACAACTAGACGTTCGCTTTTAGTTCTATGACAACTGACAAAGACTGCTGTCAAAGTTAACATAATATTTTGAAAAGCATACTGAAAAGAATTAAAATGCGTTTATTTGCTTAGTTTTTTTTTAATGGTAAAATTTGTTAAACCTTTAAATTTCACAATTGTTAAAACGGGCATATTTTTAACCCCACTCTCGGTGCCGCCAACCCGTTAAATAAATAACAATATCGATGGCCGAGTCTTCCGCCCTAGCATCTAATAAAGTCGATGAATCTCCTCGTGTCTCGAGTCGTACGATCGTCTCCTAAACAATGTCGATTCGAGATACCACCGGACTATCGATGTCCTTCCCGACATCCCTCAGACTCGAGTTCAACGTCGTAAATCAGCGAGGAAATAATGCCCGGCCTATTTGAGTTTTGCATAGAAATTCTGGATTCAACAGGAATCATAAAAGGCATTCATCTGCTGCATTATTGTAAGCAAGTTTGTATCTACTTCAGCCTTTAAACGGCAATTACATTTAGTCGTAATTTAATATGATATCCATTTTTCAAAAAATGGTAGAATAACCCCCAGACTAACTACATACGCATAATAATAATAATTTTAACTGCATTGTAATTACTGCAAACCGTTTTTGTATTTTGTATTTTTCTCTGAATTTTTCCAAAGTAATATAAGATGTATGGGTGTAATACAGGGTGTTAAGGGACGTACTTGACTTACTTTCTTTTTTTTTTCTTTATTCATTAAATAATTTGTGTACAGTTTTACAGGTTTTACTTTAACCGGTGATTCCTGACATTATTTGGAGTAAAGAAGTAAGTGAAATGTTGATCTCCGGTGACATTTTTGATGGTTTTTTTTCTACAAAAACATAAAAAAATGGTAGGTGTTAGATAGTTGGAGGGGGGGAAAGGAGTTTGTCGGTTACTCGGTTGAATGGCCAGTGACGGCATGCGGAAGATTTTTTTTTGTTTGCTTTGGAGAAAAAAATTTTTAAAAAATAAAAATTTCATCAACAAAAGTCACCGGAGACCAAAATTTCATTTACATTTTTTACTCCAAATAATGTCACTGGATGGAATGGAATCACTGGTAAAAGTAAGTCAAGTACGTCCCTTAACACCCTGTATAAAATATTTTTAATAGTTTAAGCAAATTAATTGTATGAAATAGGAACCAGTAGGTACTCATACCCCGCTGTGTGAACATTATAAGTCATAGGTGTTATTTGTCTATCTAAAATGTCTCGAATGCTAAACTCCGCTGCGTCTTGAAAATTGAACAGCTTTTTCGATATTTGTAGAATGTTTAGGCGAACGCAGATATTTTCAGTTAGAATATGGATTTCATTATGAGACATAGGTTTTCAGTATCCATCTAACTGACAAAAAATAAAACATAGGCATAATTATTTTTTAATCCAAATAGGTAGTCATAAATTATTACAATGTATGTTCCTGCACAGTGTTCGGAAAGCGGTTGTACAAGCACAAGCAGGAAAGTAAATCACATTTGGAGTCGATTTTACAGTTGAACCATAACAACGAAGACAGTCAAAAAGTTGAAATATTTTTCTCTTTATATAATATAAATTATAATCACTTTCAGTGTTTATAATATTTCACTTATTTATATTTGTTTACATCAAAACATTCTTCATTTGTAAATAAAAGATTTTCAACGTTAAAAAAGTGGAAAATAGAACGGAAAAGAAATCGAGCTAATACATATAATGGTGTCATCAGAGAGTTCCCCTTTTTATATGAACGTTGCTCTTCCTTTATCGTAGGCTTAATAAATCGTGCGTATTATGTTTTTTTTGTTCCAACTGCTCCCGACTGAAGCCAGTGAGACAATGGCATCCCCAATTGGGGTATGTTGTGAGGCTGAAGGTAGTGTGGAGGGGAAGGAGATAGGTAAGAGAAAGGTGGGGAAGTACCTGGCGATTCAGATCTGGTCACCAAACACGGCTAATGCCATTTCAAGCAACCTTTCAATTCTGAATGATGGTCTTACACCAGGGCGATACTGAGAGTATCTTCCACTCTGGAACGTGCCGCAAATACACTCCTATATTATTTCAAATGAATAAATTGTGATATAACACTTTTTTTTAATATTTGCCACGCCGGTATTTGATCCCGCGACCTTCAGTGTGCGAATCAAGAGCCTTACCGATGGACTACGCCTGACATATCAATATGACATAATATAAGGTATCAGATTAATTTTCATGTGAATGAAAATAAATCACCTTATTCGTCTACTTGAACTAATGTTTACTAAATTCCTCCCCAAGGACTAAATCAGATGTACCATTCATTTATGAATTCAGGAAGAATCGCTTTATATTTATACAGGCTCGGCATTACGAGATGCCTCGCGCAGCATTCCTGTCCAGCTGGGTTGGTTAGGAGACTGCAACGAGCGATAGGTAAAGCGCGAAACCCGCTCGCCCACCAAACAAGATTAATGAGATTATTGTTGGTGAAGAGCGGACGCACAGTTCAGAGACTTTATTCCAAGTCTTTAATGCGGAAATTGCGCTACTAAATGCGTGAATAAATACAAAATATATAATAATTTTATTAAGGATAACTAATAAAACTTGCAAACTTGCTTGTAAACCTCAGATGATTGTAAAATATAGATGGATTGTAAAAATAAATATTCGGATAGGACTTCGCAATCACACAAAAAAATATGACAGCCGAAAACAAGGGAAATATTTGTAACGAGGTGGCAATAGCTAAGTTGATAGAGTGCAAGTCCCGGACTAGAAAACCTGGGTTCATGTCCCAGTTACGACGGTTAAGTTTTTATTTTCTATGTCTATCTGTTTCATATTTTCATTGAGAGTTGTTGATATTTATTATCTTCGTCACTGATTGATATCTATTTCGTAATATGAAATGTTTGCAATTTGCTGGTTTAAGTATATAATTGATATGACTTCACCAATAGACTACCTCTACACATAATACTAGATTACACTCGTTCCGTGCAAATTTAAAAAATATTTTTATCCTATATTGTTTACTTTGTTGTTATATATTTGTAGATCGATTAATTACATAAAGTTTAAAAAATATGAAAATTGCATTAGTATACCAAATAAAAAAGCTTTCTCAAAACTAAATATCAACCGATAATTTGTTCATCTGCAGTTAAAATACTGAAAATTAATTATAATATCAGTGGATACAATAAAGTGAAAATATTCTTTTAATTAAATGAAGACAATGTAAGCGAAACTCATTCAAAAATCTGGAAACAGAAAAATCAGAAAAAGATATTGGCACCTCTGGGACTCGAACCCAGGACCTCTCGCTTTCCGGGCGAGGGGTCCTAGGTTCGAGTCCCAGAGGTGCCAATATCTTTTTCTGATTTTTATGTTTCCAGATTTTCGATTGAGTTTCGCTTACATTGTCTTCATTTAATTAAATGTTACAATTTGAGATTTTACTCATAAAGTTAAAATAAAAATTATATGAAAATATTCTAATTATCTCTGCTATCGTCATTAAAGGATGTAAATTAGATTTAACCTTGATTAGATTGACCTGGTGCGTTTCTAATGCTTGTGACTATTTGCCACAAATCGAGAACTTGTAATATGATAACCATCCATCCATTTTTTATCGGCATAAGTTTTTTACAATTTTATTTCAACATCGTTTTGTAGGAATAATAATAACGTTATTTCTCGAAGTAATTCATCATCTCACTTATGATGAACAAGGAGATGGGCGTTACGTTTACGTAACGTTTGATCCAAAAATAAAGAGACCAAAGTTTGGAAATTTGATAGCCGGGGTTTTTGGGATTTCCAGTTTAGTCACTTTAAATGACTATGCAATAGATTATAATTTAACAAAACGTAAAGTACATCAAAAAAGATTTTGTGCTCTGGTGTTCTGTTTCTGTATCCTGTACAGGATTTTCTTCAAAATTAGGTACAATTGTAGAATAAGGAAATTAATAAAATAAATTATAATTACAGACTGTATTTTACAGGTTCATTAAGAATTCAGCCCACGTCCCATATAATTGATTTTTTTTGTGTATTCAACTTGTTTCTTTACTTAAAATTTACTGTGAAAATATGTATAACCATACGAGATATGTGGGATTACACTTTCCTCCCCATATCCTGGAATAAAATATTATTATTAATATAATAACAAGTGGAATAGTGCTGTTGCTTGAAATAATTTCTAAAACCATAGGTAATATAATATTATATGTATTATTATGTATTTTAACAATAAAATTTGTAATTCCTTAAAAAAAATTGTGCCTAATGAAATAATTCCTGTATTTTATGCAAATAACAAACTTAAAAATTACATATTAAATAGTAAATATAGAGATTCAAAAATGAAAAAATCTCGAATCTAGAAATTGAAGTGTAATGATTGCGGTTTTTTTATATAGGTAAAACTTCGAGAAACTTTGAAATAAGGATTAAAGGGCATAAATCTTTGAACAGTAATAGTTTCTCTGAGTTTGCCAATCATTTGTTGGAAACTAGTCATACCTTTGACTTCAACAGTGGAATTGCATTGATGCATTGGGGTGTCAATGGTATTCAGTTGGATAAACTTGAAATTTTGGAGATCAGAAAGAGTGTGAATGCAAATTTGAAAATTATTAATAATAAAAAATTTGTTTTTAAATGATCCAATATTAAACTTATTTCATTTGTAAATTGTTCCATATTGTCCCTATCTATTTTAATTTTTACATTGTGACTATTGTCTATGTTTATTATTTGTCAATGTTTGTTATTTTTCTATTGACTCCGTTCTATGTCTATTTTTAAAAATTAGTATCATTAAAACCCTGATGAAATAAGCTTGGCTTACGAAACATGTCGGTTTTTTTATAATCAATTATAGTGGTAAAAACAAAGTAATTTATTAATTTGAGGTAATGTATTTAATTCATCTTAAAATTACCTATCCAAACGTTTAAAAATCGTCTACAAATGCATGATTAATCTGACAGACTAATAACCAATAATAACGCAGTACAAAACTGTGAAAATGAAGAACGAATAGAATGAAAAGCACCTACCTAGTTACAAATCGGCCATACTTGATTAAATCCAAAGATACATTGCAGAAAAAGTAAATCAGTATAATTATGATTTCTGAACGTGGTTTTAATTAAATGCAATATCATAAGTTTTTCTAATTTCAGTTTAGCTCAGCGCTGATAAATATGAGTCTATTTAAATATGTAGTTTTATGAATATTAATGTGTCTAATTTTTTTCTATCCAAATCGACCATTTTACAATATCGAGCTCAATATGTTTCATTACATTTTAATTAAAATTGTAGGTACAAGTGTTATTTTGGGTGACCGGCCAACTCAGAATGAAACCAACTCAGAAGAACCTCAGAAAGGTCATTAAGAGTGATGATAAAAAAATGGTTAAATAGTTTAGGTTAGCGTTACCGGCTATTTTAAATTTACTTTTGTATAGTTTCAATGACCTTTCTGAGGTGTTTCTGAGTTGGTTTCATTCTGAGTTGGCATGGAACCGTTATTTTGTATCTTGTAAGGCCTATATTACTATACACATTATGTAATTTATTTTGTATTCAAAATTATTATACTTTGTAAACTGATTTTTAATAAATAAATAAAAAATAATTGAATTAATTAATAAATATTGCCTGTTCTAAGGAATAAAATGCTCGTGAAAATGCCAAATGCATTATGCTGAAAATTTTTTTTATTTTTTATTAAACCTTTTTACTAAGTTTTTACCAAATGTGCGTTAATAGGAAACTATATTTAATTTTAAGTGACATTATTTAACAGTTTTTCAGGCTCCCCCGACCAAGCGAATCAACCGTTTAGTTATTATTGGACTGTATAGGACATTTTTCATGTTTAAATATTTAATTCTGGGGGATTTTATTTTATAATTTCGGTCACAGTTGAATTTCATTTACTTTGTATTTCAGTTATTATTTATCAATTCTAAAAGTCGGGCGTAGGCATTAGCTACCACTTTCTTTCGCCATCGAAGTCTAGCTGCATGAAACTTATTGCGAAATAGATACCTTCAAAGAAGACAAGTGCAGAGGCTGTGTTAGTTGAGGAGGAGGTAGGCGTGTTATATAATAAGTTTGCATATTTCATCCAATTGGGAAATTGCGAAATGGAGTCCGGTGCCTTATACGCGCGGAGACCGTTGCTATCAATCATAAACCGCGTCTAGGCGAAATTTCTAACTGCTTGCATGCGATGGAGACATAAAGATAAACAATTTTTTTCTAAAATATAATGTTTTTTATCCTTATAAAATCTCCCTGGCATTGACAGTCAAGGATAGTAATATTGAAGCCCGATAAGGTGACAATGGTAGAAAGTGGAATTTTGGTTTAATGAGATCCAGAAAAAAATAAAAAAGAAAGAAGAATGCTGGCAACTTGTTCTGAAGCTGAGATTTTATAAAATAAGTGTTACGTAGGAAAGACGACAAGTTTGCAGGCTACCGACATCAAATAATGTGAATGATTATTTTACAGCCGTCTGCTGAAATTCAGCAATTGTTCAGCAGGTCCTCCCTCCTGCTTTTGTGAAGAAAGTGCTTGTCCCGCTTGTGAATTAGAAAGAAGGAGGATTGAAGGATTTCTATTGTATTTATAATCTTCGGAATTAAAATACTAACACTACAACAAACCAACTGTCAGCATATTTTCAAGTAGTTCACAATAACACTTTTCATTACCGACTGAGGGAGAGAGTGAGAGAGATCTTCTTTATCACATAGTAAATAATTATCATAACGATAGTAGATTTTAGTAAAACTCCGATACTAATTCCTTTTAATGCAGTGGTAATTATTTATCAAGCATATTGCTTTTTCAACATTAGTTACTCTGAGTATGGATTGCTTCACAGAATTTGAACCATTAATCAAATTTTCAACTTCTGTGAAATTTAAGCTTCAAGTTCCGTTTTTTTTAACATTATGGGCCGGTTACTTCACAGAACTAAAAAATATATATATTAAAGAAATAAAAATATCTATCAAAAGTCGCCTTATAGATAACTGTTTTGTAAAACTTTTTTCAATTGAAATATTATTAGGTACGTCCACAAAGAAGTTGATTGGAATTTTCACGTTATATTATATGGGAGAAATATCGATTATAACTTATTCAAATCTGAATAACCAATCACTTTACCACTTATATCTTTCCCTTCTCTTTACAACAAAAATACATTGTAAACATCCGATGTGTTTTTATATTTTTGATATTTACACAATCGAAAGGGCGTTTATGAAAATAAATTTAATACCCATCTTAACTCAATTTATTATATTATTAAAATAACAGTACTGTAAGCTGTTTATTATACCAATCGAGCTGGCTTTCCGATGCATGTTTCGCAGATAAACCCCTTGTAAAAACAGCCTCAACCCGCCCCAGTGGGCGTGATAATCCAACTCAATCAGCGCGCCTTACCGGATATGCGCCAGAGTTCAGATTGCCATGTCTCAATTTCGTGGTAATCTCCCGCCAGGCTGTGTGAGGATCAGGCTTCTCGGCGTTCAATCATTGTAATACACGCGCTTACGGATTGTTAAAGGATTTCCAGTGGGATGAAGCGCTTTTCGGGTACTTAGTTAAAATTAAACCAGATATTATCTGACAAAGGAATTTTATTTAAGTTAAAAGGTCGAGTCTAATTTAGGGAGATCAATCGTAATTAGCTTATGTAATATCTACAGAGACATTCTATATTTTGTGAGTACTAAGACTAGTATTCTTCAGTACTACAAGATGCTTGTCGAAAGACTTGGTTCATTTTAATCACAGTGACTGTTTATTGACATATCGTAATTTATAATTATAATTCGGAGAACTTAAGCCCTTTCTGACTGAAAGCTAGGTTTCGTCTGCGAAGCTCAAGAATTATAATGACCCTGCATATCTACCTTCGGTTATTTTCGGTACATCTCGGAAATGAGACCATGTGACCCGAAGAGCCCACCTCCTGGATACACTGACCCCCTGATTCCTACCAACCCCTCTTACATTTTTTTCTTCCCAGAACTTCCTCTCCTTCCTTTCCCTAAAAATACCCTCCACATAGCATCCCCAAAGATGACAAAGGCCCGAGGAAAATTATTTTCCTTTGGGCCTCCTATATGGAACAATATAAAAAACGTCATTGCTCGATGGCACTGACTTGATAACGTGACACTTCAAAAATCCATCGCGCGCCAAGGCCTGTACTAGATCACCCTTGTTCTTATGCAATACTATATTTTTCCCATAGTTAATCACATTTTTTATCAATGATTTAAATATCTAAAAAAGTAGTGCATTGATTTTTTTTACCCAAGTTTTCAACAATGTTCCTCAGTTGAACTGAGTGGTTTATACTACGTACTTAAAAATTGTGTCTCACATAATCATATAGTATAAATGTGAACGCAATAATTAGTATCACCAACCTGTTAAACAATGGTTCATTAAGGTACGTATACAGTTTTACTTCACTTTTCATCCCGTTTTAAGCCATATCAAAAGAAGCGATTATTACGTTTCACCTTTGAACCTTTAAATAATTATTTACGAAATAAACTCCCATGGAGCTAATGTATTGTAAATATTGACAGTGCAATAGTTATAGTGCACAGTTGGTTATGGACCATCCAAAATTTTACTGAATTATAAAACCACATTGTACCAAAACGGATCACATAATGTATGATGATATGCCAGAGGTATGTCCCGCAAATATGTAGCCTGGAGTCATTTCCTTACATTTTTCTTTATTTTCTTTTTACATTAATTCCACACAAGAGGCCCTAAGGAAAATAATTCCCCTCAGGGCCTATGTGACCTTTGGGAATATTGCATGGAGGGACTTTTTAGTAAAGGGTGGAGAGGAAATTCCGGGAAGGAAAAAGGTATGACGTATGAGTGTATCCAATAGTGACCAATGAATCCATCCCTCCCACAGGCGATGTTCCGAGAGAGACCTACTGGAAAGGTCAACAGATCTCCCTCAATCAGTCTTTCCCGATCCAACCTCCCACGAAATTGGTTGGCAAACGCATCAGCCGCCAAGATCCGGACAAACCTCACCCCATAAATCTGGGCACTCATAATAAGTCACCAAACGTAGTGAACCACTGGGGTGACCTATGGCAGAGGTGTTGGTTATCCATTGTTCCCAAGGCGTTGTTCCGAAGGTGGTGCTACACATAACTCCAAATTAATGAGTTGCTATAAATTTAGGTGAGCAAGATAAGGTTTTTGATACTGTTTATATGTCTGATAAGCTATTTATTGAAAAAAATTGTCTAACCCCTGCGATTATTCACGGATCTACTTATTGTCATTTTAATTATACAAAGGGTTTCAAATAATCTTTCTCATTTAAGTATAAATACTTTATCATTACATCCCTATTGATTGGTGTAAATAAAATGGTGCATAAATATTTATGCCCCATTTTCATTGCATTTTTTTTTCGGTTTCGGTCAATTACGTGGTCCTGCGACAACAAATTTTACAGTTGCGCAGGAGCGGCTCGTCGTCCGCCGGCAATGGGTTAAAATCAATCATAAGCGGTCCGCGGCGGCGAGCAGACGACAGCCTTACGCAACCCGCGGTAGGAGCACTCATTAAAAAAATGTCGAAGCGGGGCTCATTGAAAAAACTAGATCGGTATTTCGCAACCACCCGGAGCATGCGGCCGTAGTATCTCGTCTTTAATTAGTACCTGAACAAGTATCGATACGAGATCTAGATGTGCGCGGTGCTCCATAGTCTATGCCCGTAGCTGCGTGATGGTCTATAATAGTCTATGGGCAGCAACTGTATATGCAAAGATATAGTATTCGCTAGATAAGCCTTTAATGTCAGAAATTAAACAAATTGACTTTTTGCTATATTCATTCTGAGTAGGAACAACACTGGCTCCGAAAGACGGGGAAATTCCCTGCTTCCTAGATCGGGTTGGTCTTCTCAGGTCAGTCAGACAAAGTGTCTTTAACTGTCCCAACATTCCGCTATCTTCTGGGCCTTTTCTAACTATCTATGGTGTGATGAATTGGATATTTTCCTTCTTAAAATCCCGACAAAAAAACATTTCAGTAGTCATTCTGCTAACATCCGTATTAATGAAAAATAATAATAAATGTGGAGTTAAATATTTAATAAGTTATTACTTATCCAAGCTACCTTGTCTAGAATAGAAAATATCAAGAGTAGCAGGTGGTAAACACTTTTCTTTCTTTTGGGCTTCTTAGACTATTCTAGAGACCTGGAGTGAGGCTACATAAAAGTCTTCAAATAAATCTAATTATTTCTGTTTTTAACGGGTTGTGTAGATTGATACGCGTAATTTTATAACCATAACGAATAATTTCCTCTTCCAAAGAAGACTTCTACCACCGAGTCACTTGGTCGCCTATACACTTAAAATGACCCAGGGAACTTACCGCATAAATCAGTACACGTGCTACTGAGGCACTTCATTTGCAAGGCTCACGGCGTCTAGTATTTTATTTAATTTTATTTGAAAAACCGAGAGAGCCTTCTTCATCTTGCAAAAAGGAACCTAGGAGTTTTTTTTTAATTATTTATTTTCAATATTGTTTTCGTGAATGAAATAATACAAATCTTGGGAGTGAAAATTAACCCACTTTCCGACATCCGATCGAGCTGAAACTTGGCAAATAGATGAGTAAGCATCATATCAACTTTGCAGCATTCACGCACACACACGAATTTTGGGAAATTGGATGAAAGCATTTTTAAAAAAATTACAGTAGTACTGCGAAACATATCGCAGTGCTATCCAATTAGGATTTGACTTATGTGCGCTATTTGCTCATTTTCGTCAGTCCCTGGGGAGAAATGTTCAATGCTCAGTCAAACCAAAAAAAAATTAATTGGCTTCTCCGGTAAAAGAGATGGCGCAAGTAGATCGAAAATTTAAAATTGATTGTATTTTTTTGAAAACTTTGCCTTTGACGGGTTGATTTTTTTAAGTGGCTAGTACTAGCCTGTCATAGTGCCTTACTTCATATAGTAAAAAAGTTGTGACAAGCAAAATGTTTTCACCTACATATTATTTCGCACTGTCACCTTATTTCGACTTGCCGACGGGAGGTAACCGCGTATGCACAGATGACCTCGGTGACGTCAAATTATAATGATTTTTATTTTTTTAAATTATATAAGACGTTACTTTTGAATACCTACGTCCCTGTTCCAGTTATAATAATATCGTGCAATCCATTTACAATCAAAGCATTGGCCACGCATCACAATGTAAGTGCAATTAAAGAGAAAAAAGAGTTTTCAAAATTCGTTAAGCTTCACTGGTATAATATATTATTTATAAGTTATGGACTATTTTGCTACGGTGGTAGTTTATTGTTATGGAGAAGTAATGAGAGAAGGGAAGGAGAAAGGATAGATGCACGACGAAGGATGAAAATATGCGCTTTTCAGGTGTTAGTCTTTTTTATACGCTTACTGTGACTATAAACAATATTTATGTCGTCGTCAGCAATCAAAATTATGTACGTATTTACAAAATAATAAGAGTTAAAACCCAGTACGATGGGCAGTACAACAATCCGCCAAAATGTGTACTGTTTTATAAAATACAAACTGCGAGAAAAGTATCACATTATTCAGAATGTATCAGTACGTCCTTGAAGGATTTTAACAAGCAAATTTAAAAAATGTTGTTGTAATTTTGCAGTCCGATGATTTTTTTAAATTACCTTTGGACAAAAACAAAACATATCAGAATGTGCAATTCACATGTGGTGGAAGTGAAACCTTCAGAAAACTAAAGTAGACAAGATTGGGGAGGCTACGAAGCATCGCACAAAGAGGAGACCAATTATTCTATCGCATTCTCTCGCAGGCTAAATCCTATAGATATATGTGTTTGTCTCCTTTAGTGTCGCCTTTTCGTTTTATCGAGTTTCAAATCACAACGCTGATAAAGAATTTTTCACTTTAAAAATCCTTCATACGTCGCCACTGGGTAAATGAGTACAGCCTAGCCGGTCACGTGATAAGCACTTCGTCTCATTCCAGCAGCACGGTAACAGACGTGTTATCCATTGCGACGTGTAGCAGTGTGATCAGTGGCGACGTATGATGGTAAAATATACATTAAATTACATCTAAATTTTATACTCCAAATACGAGTATTACTCAGGAATCGCCTTTTAAAACCCTTCGGGGTACATGCTGTTATACCAGAAACGTTCAAAGCTTTCGAAAATGAATAAGGAAAATGAATAAGAAAACGAAGTAGGATTTGAACTCCATCCAACCGACAGTCAATCGAACATCTCACCCATCAGGCTAGCAGTCACCTAGGAGTCTAGTCCGTTCTATGTCAATATTATCCATGGATAAAGTTGCAGTGCTCGGGCAAGTGCAACAAATGAGATGCCTGTAATACTATAATAGTTCGATACTATGCGGTTCCAATCAGATTTATGTATCGAATTATATGTATTTTGATTGAAAAATAACTACATGCATACTTTGGAGAGCTATTTGGATTAAATATAAGCACAGATTGCGATGCTTACGACTGAAGTATTTTTATTAATTGGGCCCTAAAATAGGAATAAAATGTTAATCACGAAAATAATAATAATCAAAATATCTGGAGTCGGTGAAATATTTTCCCATTATGTTTCTGGTGGATTGACGTATTGTTCTTGTATTGTTTTGTATTTATTATACTTATATAGTGCACTTACATTGCTTGAATTTACTAGATAACCATTTGTGGAAAAGTTTGTGGAAGGGTTTAGTCTTTCATTTGGGAAAGATTTAACCCGGACATAAATCTGGAGCACCGTAATAAAATATTAAATAATTGCCATAATTTTTTCAAAATGAATATTACAGAGTCCCTGCTGCGCCTGCACCCAATGAGCATATGGCATCCCCAGGTTCCAGGTATGCAGGGTTCCATCAAAACTCAGAATCATGCAATTTCAACACCCCTTTAAAAAACCATTAAAAGAAATTAAAAAGTATTTAAAAATGGCCAATAACCTAACCTGTTCAACCAATCTTTTGTTTTCTTTTCAAAGGGGGGTTGAAGTTGAACGGGCGGTCCGTTTGATATATTCTTCCATCTTAACATACGGATTGCAATCTTTAGAGCGCAGGCGTCGGGTGGGAATGATATACTTGTTCTACCGGTATTACAATGGAAGATGCTCCGATGAGCTAGCGTCATTGATCCCTTCGGCACCGGTGCATAGCCGGAAAATACGCCAAACGCGTGCCCAACATTTGTACACGGTTGACATTTCTTCGACTCGGTTTTGTGTTCAACAGCTTGGCTGTGGAATGATTTGCCGGCCTCTGTGATTCCTCCTTCCTACAGCATGGGTCTCTTCAAGTCCAATGTTTATTCCTTCCTCTCCTCAAAAAGACCCTCCACAGAGCATCCTAGATGACATAGGCCCTGAGGGAAATTATTTTTCTCAGGGCCTCCTGTGTGGAGTTTAAAAAAAAATGCTGTAGGTACGTGGGTAGACGTACTTATAGTTACGAAAAAAAATATAATAATAATATTTGTCGAGACTCTGTTCATCTGGAACTCCGGTTCAATGAGTTTGCTATAACTTTTGCTTTGAGTTTATGTGTCATTTTCAAAATTGAATGTGTTTGTTTGGAGAAATCAGACAAGCTTTAAAGTTCCTACATCTGTAATATTATTTTTTTATCAAAAAAAATATTCTATTTATTGCCATTTTAAAAAATTACTGATTTTTGAAGAGTTCTGACTGTCCGTGATTTTTCACAGGACCTCGCTAATAAATAATAAACGTCAAAACGTGAGCCTGTCGATACGAACAAAATACCAGGAGTACAAAAATACGAGCGAGTAAACTCCATTTGGTTGTTATCATAAAAATTTATTGCTCAGAAATTCTTATGTTTTCTATGTTTTAAAACGGGTATTCCAGCAATTTTGTGGAACAACAACACTCTTTAATTTAAACTTAAATGATAAGAATGTGCTTGAATTGTCAGACAGAAAGATTTTTACTGAGTTAGTACTACCATATAAAATTTTAAATGTTGTGGATTCCACTATAAAATACTAGAAGTCGGGATTTATTTCAGTGCAGAAATTGCATTCTGAGACCAACTCCCATATATTTATTCCTCTTTACCCAGAATACTAATAGAGGGAAATAATTATACCAAGTTAGTGGAGTTCTTCAATTTATCACTAAACAAATACAAAATGTTGTTACTGAGGGAGTTTAGTGTAATAAATATTGTATAATTTTTACTATCAATTTTGTTGGCGGAAATTTGAAATGCTATAAGGGACAATAATTCCAAAACGAGTTAATTATGTCATTTTTCCCCTTTTTTTCTTCTTGTTTTTTGATCTGCGTCGTCGAAATATTTCTAGGAAAATATGTGCGTCTTTTACGACGGGCATTTTAAGAGAATTTTTTTGTCTTAAATATTGAAAATAAATTAAATACTGTTTAATTTACTGACAATTCGTGGTGGAATTCCATTTAAATAATATAATAAAACAAATATAAAACTTATTTCCTTTTTCTAACATAGCAAACATTTAATTTGAAACTTATTTCCATATAATTTATTTGTGACCGTAATGAAGGCCATCTTTAGACTGGTACAACTGTTTTTACATACATAACATGTGGAGGAGAGTGAGGGGAGATAGTCCACAAGGATTTTATTCAATTTATATGGGTTTCCCACATTTGTTGCGAAGTCGTCTTTGACGATTGGATTTCTAATTATTTGGTTATTATGAATTAAAGACTCTCTCCTCCCTTTCCCCCATACGTTACATATATAAATTGTATATTAAGAAGTAATTGTACCAGTCTGAAGATGGCTATGGTCACAAAGACGGTTATAGTCTCAAATAAATTAAGTTGAAATAAGTTTCATATTCGTTTTATTATATTATTAAACTTTTTTATTAAAGAAATTTACAAAAAAATATCAAGTTTTCTGAAATATCTATTCCATGTTATTTTATAATAAAATTTCATAATAATAGGTCTACAAAAACAGTACATTTGATTTTATGAAAAAAATTAAATCTTTCCTTTCGCTCTCCTGAACAATTAACATTTTGTCCTTCACAACATTTCAAGTTTCAGTGATCGATATGTAAAAGCCCTTGAAAATGGCAATAATATTTTTTTTTATTCTCCCATCACTTTTCATGGGTCCGCGCCAGTACCTGCTAAGTTCGTTCATGTTGAATGTAGAATACATGGTTTTTAAATTTAAAAACATTTAGAAAAATAAACAATAACTCAGGTAGGTACCTACCACCTACCTCCGCCGTTGTGTACAGTGTATCACGTCATGACGTACATGATACATCTCTAAATCTTGTTCAGCCGGAGAAATCCTCCGCATTTCTAAACCATAGACACGCTCCTAATCTCTGTACATGCAGGATTTGTCTATGTTCCATAGATATTGTACACCGAGCCTATAAACTGCTCTCGAACTGTCCGCCGCTGCAAAATTTATTATTTTGATTCACATTAATCGAAAGTTATTGCCTTGCCCAGCTGTGGAGGATTTTTCCCGCGTAAGCCTTCCAGGAAATAACGCTTGGATTATAAATTATAACAAACTTATGCGGCTTGCAGTGACTCGGAATGCAGATTTAATTGTTACAAAAAGTATTTTACGAGTTGTCATCAAGTTGTCAGAACATTCACTTTTGTGAGTTTGTTGGTCTTAAATCATAAGTTATTACTTCTAATTGCATGGATAAGATAAGTACCTAGTTATAATTCAGAGTTTTTTTTTCTGCTGATATTTCTTGATGATGCTTTTAATGTAAGTTGGGGCTTTGAAAATAAACTAATTTTAAAGTACCTAATATTTATTTTATATGGAAATATTTATGGGCATGTTTTTTTCTATTTTTCCAAAAAGACCTCCGTGGTCGAAAAAATAAGGCTTTCGCCTAGCTATTTCACAATTTATTAATTTAAAATAATATATTGTGTTTTTGCGGCACGTTTCGGGGTGGAAGATACTCTCAGTATCGCTCGGTTGTAAAACCCCCCATTCAGAATTGAAACTACGTGAAATGGCTTTAGCCGTCTTTAGTGACTAAATCTGAAAAGCCAAATACGTCCCCGCCTTTCTCTTGCCCATCTTGTTCACCTTCCCACTACGTTCACTACACAACATACCCCAATTAGAGATGCCACAATCTCACTTGCTCCAGACGGGATCAGTTGGGACTTGGGACTTAATGCGGTATTCAAATTTAAAAAACTTCATGCAAAAATTTGGGTATGATCGGAAACATCACAAGTCATACATATAAATTCTATTGCCTTTACATTCGGAATCAAAATGTAATATTTATTATTTTGGATTTCTATTTTCAGCTTCCTTTCGAATTTTCCTATAAGAAATATTTGTAGAATCACAGACCCGTCCATTAATCGGGGGATATTATTTTAGTATTTGTGATACTGACAAATTTTGTAAAACTTTATTAAAAAATATTTGTCTCAGGATCATTACCCTCCAAAATAAAAATATACCCTTTCAAATGTTACTAAACTTAAAAAATATGCACATCTGTAAGTATTTTTATAAAAGAAATACACTTTAAAAATATATATTATTATTTATTAAAATAATTTTGGCAGAAACCAGCTTTATTGCTTATCTGATATGATTTATATTTATCGGATCTAATTTTGAAAACTAAAAGTTTCTTGAACAATAATTTTACGCATTACGCAGGAATATTTCACATCACCTTCACCTCTCATCGCTCCCTAGCATGACTGCTGATTCACAACGAATATCTAACAGTTCACAATGATTACGTGTTCTTAATATATTCCATGTATACGGTTATCCTAGGGAACGATGTTATACTATCAATCTTTATCGATCGACCGTGCTAGAGGACCTGGTGTGACTTCAAAAAATTAAGATAGTTTCAAACACACAGTTTATTAAACATTGATTTTCTGAGAATCCATTTGGTAAACTCTGGAAAGCGTCGTGTAAAGCTAGAACAAAAACACATACTGCCTGTTAAATTCTGGAATATAATCATTAAGGCTTATGAGCGCAGGCGTAGATTTATATGGCGGCAAATCAGGCAGGCGGGAAGAGCTGCGCGCGCACTGCGGGGAACCCCCCGACAGCCGATCGATCTGACGTTATCAATTCGCGCCAAAACTTGCACGTGACATATTGCCAGCTGTCAGAATCGCGCATGGGCGCTATGACGAAATGTCTTGACGGTTACAAAGCGATCCACGGGGTAAACAGTTAATTAAGTTATTAAAGTTTTGTCAGGTAATTTGATACGATCATTGATTGTGATGTACGGAGAAGATTATTTGTAATTGACGAAAATCATAGCTTGCTTAGGCTGTGATTAATTAACATCGCTAGAACGACGTTTCTCTACTGTATAGTTACTTTTACATCTTATGATACAATGTCTATAACGATCTACGAGTTGTTAGTATTGGAACTCCGTTTTCTGGCGCGTTTGTATGCCCACAAGTAACTTCCCACTTACTCCCTGCAAAGTGGTCGTCATTCATTAAGAATCTTTGTCTTGTAGTTGGAAGACCTGGATCAAGTTAATCAAATAGATACTTGAGGGTGATATCAAGTATCAGAATAAACGAATGGTCTATTATTTGATTCTGATCATTGAAAGATGTAACTAGAATTACGTAACATGCAAACTAATATAAATCAAACAATAACTTTTAAATTTAATTAATATTAATGATAAACTTGTGTTCGGGAGGTGGGTATGGAGAGACTGATTGAGGGAGACCTTTTGACCTCTCTAGCCGGGCTCTCTCGACCCACCGCAATGAATGGAATGGATTCATACGTCCGTTACTCCTGGACGCACTGATCCCCAGATTCCTACCCATCCCTCACACCTTTTCCTTCCCAGAACATCCTTTCCCTCCTTTCCCTAAGAATACCTAAGGTCCCGTTGGAAATTGTTTTCCTCGTGGCCTCCTGTGTGGAGCTATATATACGCTTGTTTATTTTGATGAATTGATCTAACTACCATAAAATGATTTGTATTATTGGAATTAATTTGAAAGTTCTTAATTAAGAGCCATTACCCAGCGGTCGAGAATTTAAATTTTGTCGAACGATCATCTTGCGATCGTACCCTTGCAACTTTACAGGGCGGTTTCGATGAGCAAGATTAATTATTCTCCATAGCAGCATTTTATCATAGAAGTATTTTCTTCACAAAACAAGTGCGCTGATATTTTTTTATTGATTTTATTTGAACTAAAATTAAAATTCGGAAAAGTAGCTTTCCCAAATAATTTATTGATTTATTTTTATATGATTTGAAATGTATGTTGCGTAATGCAAAATTTTATTTGAAAATTTAACAAATCTGCCAACGATCTACGGTAACACCTTATTGTACTAAAAATAAATATATTTTTTCAAAATTTAAAACAATGCTTTTCTGGATAAAAGAACATTCTTTCGAAATTAATTTATAATTTTTTTGTGGAATAGAGTCGATAGGTCTAAAATTTGATTTAATAATGACATATTTCCAGTTTTGTCTGGTTATTCCTTCTTAAGCTCCTGGGAAAACAAAATAGTCCGGATGTCTATTAAAAATTCCATGAAATCTTCAGGAGAATCTGTGTTCTGAACATTAAGCAACTTTACGCCAAACACGTACAGGCATACCTCTTCAAACAAAGAACTGTTTTTGACAATATTAAAACCGCTCGTATTTCTAGAACCCAAGGGCATAATCTCTTACTTATCCCTTTCGTTATAACAACTTTTGACCAAAGAAATTTTAGATACTCTGCAACAAAGCCATACAATGCAGTTTCACCGGCTATTAGACATAACAAATTATATGAAATATAAATCAGACACAAAGTCTTGGATCACCAGCCAATACAAACCAAACAAAAACGATTTTATCAACACCTATTAATAAGTACATATTCCCAATGGCACAAAGCAGATTGTCTTTTTTTTTTTTTTTTTAATGAAATATTAATGTTGATATTTTTATTTTCATTGACCCAGGGCAGAGGGTGGCGGGCAGAGGAGGTTTTATAGTAAAGAGCTTCTGTTAAACTACGCCTGCTCTCAAAACAAGAGTTCCTAGATAGACGAACATACCACCAAGGTAATTCATAAAGGTGCATAATAAAAAATAATAAAAAAAGGTAAAATACAAACTTTAAAAAGAAATTACCTAATTAAATATCACCACTGAGTTCATAATATTATGAAGAAAAAAAAACTCTGACTGACCAAAAGTACTTCCTTGAAAACAATAATCATAGTAGATGACAAAGAAAGTCATTATACGTTTTAAAACTCCGACATTGATCGAATTGAAAAGTTTGGATTAATGTTGGGGATGACATAGTTCCAGTAACTCTACGCTTTTGGGATTGTTGTGTGGTATTAAATAAAAATAAATATGTCTCCATGCACAGTTTTTGCTCATGAATGAAAGTTGATTGGTCATTTTTTTCATGTAATGTACAGTGTGTTAAGAGACTTGCTTTAACCAGTGATTCCTGAGGTTATTTGGAATAAAAAAATATTTAAAAAACATTTCGGTCATCGCTGTCTTTTTTTTAAAACTAAAAACATTTATGAAATCATTAGGTGCATGACAGTTAGGGTCGGGGAAGAAGAAATGCCAAAGATTTATTTGTTTCTTTGTTTTTTTTTTAAATTAACAAAAAACATTTTTTACCAAAAAAAGTCATGAACCTCTCTTATCAACTGGTTCATTATATTATGCAATAAGTGGTATCTAGTAGTTGCAAAATCAGTCAATAAAAAGTTGAAAATAAAAGAAACCTGTTGAAAAATTGGTGCAAAAAGTATCCAGAGCGAATTATGTGGCGAATTCTGCACACATCACATAATTCGTTATGTTGTTGTCTGAATTCTTTCCGTCCGCAGACTTTCTTCGGGCTCCTTCTCATAAATCATGATTACACCTGATCCCTTGAACATAAATAACCACTTCTCTCTTCTTATCTCGAGGTGGAGAAGGCTGTGGAGGACGGGGGGAGGTTTGCACTGGACCAGTGTACCAGTGGTACACCGCAGCGCACCAGATAGCGGAGAAATACATCATTAACATTTTTAACGACAAACGACGATAAAATAGCCGAGGCCCTATCGCGGCGGCCCAAACGAGAGATACATTTCCTCATGCAATTAATTAATTGTATCAAGCTTGTGTAGTGTACAGTCTCTTTAAGATTAACTCGTTCAAGTTGTGCTAAAAATGATTTATTCATAACGTTAAGTCATTAGCACAGTGCGCAACTAACGTACTGACGATTTAACAAAAATATACCTCTTTAGTATTTTTAATGAATCTCATGAAAAATCGAAGACTTTTACAGTAAGTAAGTTTTCAAAAATACTAATTACGGTTTTTTGTCTGTCCTGCGTAACTTTTAAGCAATGAACTCTTAAACTCGGATTTCCTTTGAATTGAGGTGTCATTTTCAAAATTCGATCTGTTTGTCTGAAGAATTCATACAAGCTATAAAGTGGGTACCTAGCTGTAACATAATATTTTTAACAGAAATTTTCTTTAATTGGCAACTGATTTGCTAAGAATTTAGTGTTCCTGTGATTTTTCATGGGACTGCGCTACACGGGTCGTCAATTGTAAATTGTAACCATATGTAGAAGCCCTATGGGCGTATAAAAAGTGCACTAAACAAATACGTAATACAGAAGTTCAGTTAAAACCAAGTAAATTATCAATATCATAATCCAGCGGTTGAAAATGGTAAGTATTAGTGTAATTCAGTAGTTCGACAATACGAAAGATTAATTTTAATTCTGTGTTTAAAGTATCAAAATAAGTAAGTGGTTCTGCAAAACGTGAACTTTGCATCTCATTTAACTCTGATTTGATAATACCCATATAGAGTACCCATATAGATCACATGTTCAACATTAGATAAGAGTGCCAACATAGTTCAGTAGTTCGACTAAACCAGAGGTTCCCAAACCTTTTTTCCCTCCTGTCGATTATTGAATTTTCCTAAACCTCTAAATATCAATTGTATTTCCTTTCTTTCTTTCTTAAGAACTTTGAATACCGCGCTTCAACCCCATTCCAAGAGGCAAAAGATAGAAAAGCTAACAAAAACTTTCTTGCCATAGTCTGTTTGTCCGCCTTTATAAAATCCAGACATCTTCAAGACCTGCATTAATAAACACCTTCCTTCAGCCCCTATATTAATCCACATTTAAACGCTGCCCAACAACCAGGTGGCGTTATATTTCCCTAGTTTATACTTTGCAGATATGGGCGCTCTTTTGAGGTGTTAGATAAGAAAGACCACAATGTAGGAAGGACAACAGTTCTTTCTTTCTGACGCTAGAACTGCTGATATCCATTTCTGATCTGGCCCTGAAGTTCTTCGTTAGTGCTTATTCCAGTCAGTTCTTTTCATTTTTAATGATCCATTTCCGTAGTCCAAACATCCTCAAACCAAGTAAAGTCTGTTTTAAGTACCGGCCGCCGTGCTCGAAGGGGAAAATTCTTCACTCTCAAACCGAACTCCATCCTGGAGGTTTATCAATCAAACTTCCACTGCGCATTGTTTTACTCCAATATATTAATTCGGACAGTAAAAGGAACGAATACTCTATATATTTTTAAATGATAAAATTATTATATTATACCTAAATAAAATATCAAGTAAGTAATTAAGTGATTAGATGATTATTTTAAGCATCGTTAAAACACAATAATTAGGTGTAAGTGTCATTTACAGTACGCCAGCATGTTTGATGATGACGTTATGTAAATGACGCTCGCGTAAACCCCCATTTTTTTCTCGCTAGAAAGTTAAAGTCGCCCACCAAGGGTCAATGTTGACCACTTTAAGAGACTCTGGATTAAAGGCAAGTAAGTAATATGAATTCCAAATTTTTTTACTAATTCGACTTTAGTTTTAACATACTTTTCTTGTTCGACCGTAAGTAAGAATAGTATACCATAATTATTTTATGTACTCAACACCTCATTTCAACAATATGATGTCAATAAAGATAAGTAGAACACAATTATAATCGGAGTTCTGAATAAAATAATCAACGAAACATTATGCAATTATGCATATTCCAATTTTAAATACCACTTTTTAGTGTAATCAAAGTAGTTCTTTTAGCATAATTACAACACTAAACTTATAATTTCAATATTTCTTATACAAACAAAACCAAACAAGACACGCGATCATTTAAAAAAATTGTACAAAAACCCAAGCAAAATAATAAATTAGCATTTTTTGTTTATGATTTTTTCCCAGAATCGAACTCATTGAACCGAGAGTGATCTCTTAATTCGTTCGCCAGTCACTCAAGTGTTTCTAGCTCTGCATTCACGTAACAGTTAGATAGGTATATTGTTTAAAATATGTCTATATGTATAATTTAATAGTAACCTACAACGGTGTTTCAAAGTCCGGAAGAATGACATGGTAAAACAATTTTTAAAAGTGTATGTTTCTTTCGTTCAAGAGTCCAATAAGATCCTGAAAAGAGGTTTATAAAATTTTAAAAATATTGTGCCACGGAAAACCAAAACATTGTGGCTCTACCCCAATGTTTCATGTGTGCACAAACATTTGGTTCCAATTTTTATTGTAATATTGTCACTGGACCAGGCTTTAGTCATGTATTATAGTTTTAATGCCTTATATTATGTTGATTTTTGATCTTATCACTAAATCGGAATTTGAATACATATTTGTTCTTCAAAAAGAAATCTGCAACTTTGATCTCTATTTTATTTAAATTTATCTGTGTCTCACGTCCAATTTACAATAAAAAAACACGATTTAAAAAAAAGTGTAAATTATAAGATTAAAGGATGATAAATGAAATAAAAAACAAAATCAGATAAATCATTAGAAAATAGAAAACATAAACATAAGAAATAGAAGTGACGGGTTAAGTAAAGTCTTAGCTAGAAATTAAAATACATAGTTTTAAAATATCGTCAAATATTTAGCAACCATCTAAAAACATTTAGGACGGGTTGTTTTAAGAAAAAAAAATCATCGAATAATTGAAGTTAATTGTCACGTTCTGTGGAGGTTCTATTCATGTTCTGTTATTATATGATTATAGACCAGTTGCTGTATGAAACTGAAATAATCACAAAACTTGAATAGAACTTACACATAACGTGAAAATTACCTTAAAATATTTGATGAATTCATCAAATTTTTTTAAACAACCCGTACTTAGACGTGTTGACCAGTCTGGTTAGAGGTGATTAATATCTGTAATTAATGAAGTGTTGATTGAGGGAATGCAGTTCATTATTGAGTCTACGGTAAGGTGTATTGAAAGGGATGAGTTGCATTAATATAGGTGAATTAATACTACAATTGATAATTTTGACGAAACAAATAAAAATATTTTTTTTCGACGATCTTCTGAATGTATGTTTCCAGACGTCTGAACATGACTGCATTTAATTTTTAGATGGTGATATCGCTGCTGGTGGTTTCGCAAGGCGCAGGCGGTAGACATTGCTCGACGGAGATATGCGAGAATAGATACCGCAGTGATGCTGTGATGTAACGCGAGGGGAGATAAGTCGATCGGCCACGCCCGGTTTTGTCCGCTACCATTATGAAAGTTGTAACCTGGTAGGTGGCTCGTTGACTCGGCTCTGTTTGGACTTGGTCTTTGGTCGCAATAAATTATATAATTCTTTATTTTATTTTCAATTTGTTTGGTAGAACCGTAACGAGAAATCATCTTTTTAGTTGTGTGGTTATAAGGTTTTTCAAGTTACTTAACGTAGTTTGGTGTATTATGCCTAGTAGCGCGAACACGTAAAAATTACAGGACATTATAATTATTGTAGGATTGATTATTGCATGTCAGCCAAAAAGCACAGACCCTCGAAAAATCATGATATTTGTTTCGAAATCAAAGGTTTTTACGCCAGGATTAAATGAAAATTAACAAAAATTACAATAGAGAAACATGTATATAGACAAATAAGTACCCTTAGTTAACTAATCTCTAGTAGATTTTAATCGATAGCTTGTAATCGTTGTGAAGTTCTATGTATATTCCATAAAGTTTTTAATTATTATATACCTACATTCATTTTATCGATACATACTTTATGCGGGTATGGGTACCGCCGCCCTGAGAACATTTATTGGATTAGCAACACCTCTACCATAAGTGACTCCAAGTGGTTAGCGACGTTTGGTGACTTAGAAGGAGTGCGAGGGTTCATGTGCGGATGCATCTGCCCACTGGAGTGACTGGTTGAGTGAAACCTTTGTACCTCGTCTGCAGGATTCTCTTGGAACATCGCCTACCTAGCACCGCAGAGAGAGATAGATTCGTACGTGCGTCGCTCCTGGTACACTGGCCCCCAGATTTCTACCCACCCCTGATACCCTTTTCCTTTCCAGAACTTCCTATCCTGAAAAGACCCTCCTCACAGCATCCCCAAAAATGACAAAGGCCCTGAAGGGAATTATTTTGGTCGAGGTCTCTTGTGTGGAGCTAATGTAAAAAATATATATATATACCAGCACTCCAGATAGAAAAATACCTACACTCAATTTCGTTCAAGTAAGAAAACATAATTAATAGTCAAATTGCTGCTTCAAATAACGAATTTTAATTTAGTATAGAGGTTGGAAAAATCAGTAACATAGGTACTTTCCAACTTCTCTGTTCACCTTGTGCGTCGCCTTCCTAAATGTCTTCTGTTTTACCGAAAATCTCCAAATACAGGTGCCATAAGCTCACATGTTTCGGATAGCAAGACTCTCGCATGGTGTCACTGGTTAAATTAAGTCAAGCACTTCCCTTAACACCCTATATAAGTGTGCCGATGGGCCAACTGTCGGGGGAACAACTTTCATGAAATGGTTAAAAAGTGTTAGTCCCGACACATACTATATTACCGAGAGGTTGGTCAGTATTGTTATTGTGGCTACATGCCATACTAATAAAACTTACAACTTTTTAGACACCTTTTTTGAGACACCTACCATGACCAAATCAAGCTATATCGATCCTGCGATCTAGGAACTGGTTTTTTTAATGTTACAGTTGGATGCACCTCGTTATTTTTGCTTCTGAAAACACCTGAGATATCGTAAATAATAATAAAACTCAGAAATATAGCACACACGATTTTAGCACGAGCTTTGGATCATGATTTCTTTCTACATGGTGATAATAATAATAGTAAGTTAAAAAAAGGCAGTTGATTAGTAGCAAGCTAAAGGTTGTAGACATTCTCATCAAAATTTACTAACATGAAAAGGCGTGACTTTGATAAATTTAAATTTTTAGACAAAGTAAATTTTTTTTACAAAATTTTGTATCATATTTATTGCACACAATATAAGAAGAAGAAAATTTGGGTACACATATGTGTCTATAAAAATGGTGATTAAAGTTATCTTTCAGAGTGGGGTTACTAAAACTGGAGTTAATCAAAGTTTGTAGACATTTTCATTGAAATTTACTATCGTAAAATGGTGTGCCTTTGTTCATGAATATTCGAAAATGTCAAAGTCATCTTTCGGAGTAGTAAAAAAATGCAAGTTCGAATATTCAAGTAGTTATATATTTATTTTGATAGATTCTAATATGCTTAACAATATAAATTATGCGAAACTATTATGGTCGTTGAGGAATTCATAAAATTTATTTATATTTTCTCTATCCAATATTAAAAACAGCCTCGTAATTCAACCATTGATGTTTGAATATAAATAAAAACCAACTTATTTGACACTTATTTTCGAAGTGTCATTGTTTCCACGATGTACGAAAAAAATCATTAAAAGAAGCAAGAATTTGCCGGGTGGAGGTGGAGATAATTTAAAAAGATAATTTATTATGCGTGTATCCGCGACGATCAAAGTCATCCCCAATTAAAAACCTTATGGGACCTGAAATGGGACTTTACCGGAACGTGGCACAACAATATACTCGTATTCGAAAGGCGTTATTCGTTACCCGCAAATGAGATGGGCTAACAACATGAAAATAACTGCGGTCTCCAGATATTTAGAAGGAAGAGAACAAGTAAATCTGGAGAAATTTGAGGGAATTCCATATCCAAGACTATAACCTACAAAGCTCACGAAGAAGGAGAAAAGGAAAGGGTAAAAAGGTATTACGAAAGAATATGAACATATTTCGCGTGCAAGACCTTCAAGGAATCTCTTAATAAATGACAAAATCTTCGCTGAAGCTCGAGTTGATAAATGGATACGCGAAAATAATCAGACGCATGTTTTACTTTGGTCATTTAATTAAAAATTCAGAGATGAAGAGATAAAGCAATAAAAATATTGTCAATTAAGGCGCGGAACGAATTGCAAGCCACCGGGTAAAACGTAAAACGAATTCCAAGCCATTTTTTCTCGTCGTAAATTCATTAATATTTAAATTCGGGATGAAATTAATCACTCACAACCGATCTGACGACAGAGAACTTACCTTTTAAAGCTGGGAGCTTCGTTATAACTAGTTACGGACTTTTTATCAGATTTTTCTCAAAGATAGCGTACTTCCTCATTAATGAGGCAACGTTAACTGACAGTTGCATCGGCAGGTTCTTCATTTTTTTACATAAACTGATATAATTAATTAAGTAAAAGGCAGCATTTAAACAATTTAATTCATATAATGCTTTATACATCTACCTACAAGTCCCTAGGCTCCTCGCGCCTGCATGATACAAAGAAAAACTTATTTTTGGTATGGTAAATTCATGGTTGAATTGAATTTATGATTTTATAACTTGTTCCAATAATTTATTTTTTGTTTGGTTATGTTTTGACTGGTAACCGAACAACTCGGAAGAATGTAAATTGAACACCTGCTTTAAAGTCATTAAAAGTGATGAAAATTTGTTAAATAGATTACGTTAGGTTAGGTTATGTTGTTATTATTTTCTTTTTTTTAAACACAAAAAATGAACCCAATAAAATATGTTGATCCTCCTTACGATATCTCTGCGTATTCCTGCGTAACGTTTTGCGAAAAATTATGCATTACATTAAATGCACTTTTTATTTTCAACATTCGAACTGATGGTGGTAACCAAGCGATAAAGTAGGCACCATAATTATATAATTTAATAATAATTCTATATTTGAACTTGTTTTTACTTTGTTAAATTTTTGGAAAGACTTAAATCTGAATCACTTATGATATTTTAGTTTACAAATGCTAAAAACATTTTAGGAAAGAAACATATTATTAAGACTTTCAACTTCACAAATCCTACAATTATAATATCCCATAATTTTTTACGGGTCTGTAGCTACATAAAACACAAAATTTTATTTCAACTTCTGAAAATCAAAGTTAAAATGTTATTTTAACTTCTGAAAATCAAAAATGTTATTCATGAAAATCAAAGTAAGCTGTATAAAACTCAGATACGTTTTTAGATTTTCACGGCCAAAAGCATTTTTGTTATTTGTTTTTGGGGTGTTAAGCCGTGTTGCGCTACCTCCTTCTATAGCCGACAATTTCGTTTCATTTCGGACAATTACACATCTGTCGGATCGGCTGGATCTGCCGTGGTGATGCATAAAACTCTATTAAAATGTTATTTCGACTTCTGAAAATCTAAGTAAGCTACATAAAACTCTATTAAAATGTTATTTAAAATTCTGAAAATCAAAGTAAACCTCATAAAACTCTATTAAAATGTTATTTCAACTTCTGAAAATCAAAGTAAGCTGCATAAAACTTTATTACTGTAATTCTATATTGACTGTAATGTAATATGTCGAAAACAGTGGACCCACTTTTAAATATTAATAAAAATAAAGAACAAACATTTCCATCTCTGACCCAAATGTTGAAAATACCCTAGCCAAAATATTAAAAGTATCAGCCAGAAAATGTCAGTCAGTAAAACCAATCCAGAAGTAAGTTCTTTTTTTAAATTCGATTAATTAATTGTACATCTTTCCTTACTAATATGTTCACTACGAAGCAAATTGAAAATTTCCGAGAAGGATCTGAAATCTCGAAAGCCGCTTTATAGATCAATAAATCAGGTAAGACATTCATTTCGACACATAAGAATGAACATAAATCTATTTATAACACCAATGGGACATTCCGAAAGTATTGGTGGGTACCTTCGTGTAGTTACTTTGTTGTACGGGTTAACTTTTAACTGTAAACATTAAGACTAATTTATTGAAGACAGGAACCAAAAACAAATTAACTTTCACTCGAGAATCAATCAAAGAAAACGATGCACCTAACATAAAAACCTTTTTTAAAGAATATCCAACAAAAAAGTGGCAATCTTTTGACTGGCCCTACTCAAATAATAGCAGACGTACACAAATTGAAAAACAATAAATGAACAGGAGATGGTGGGATCTCACCTGTAACGCGGATGGAGGGATGGATTCACAACCCTGTCACTCCTGGACACACTTACTCCCAGATTTCTACCCGCCCTCTCATTTCCTTTCAAATTCTATTTCGTGACAATTATTTTTCTTACATCAGGAATTTTAGAAAACAATTTCACAAACTAAAGACCGACTAATTATCGTAATTCTATTATAAATTTATTTTGTTATTTTACGGGCCTGTACAATGAAATCCCCTTTACTATAACTCAAACCTTTTTCCTACGAAAAACTTCTCCCCTATATTTCCTTAAAAGACCTTCCTCACAGCATCCCCAAAAATGACATAAGCCCTGAGGGAAATTATATTTTTCGACACCTCCTGTTAGAGGCAAATGCAAAAAATTATATATATTTATTATATATAATTGGTGGTGAATTTGATGGATTCAATATCCCTTTCCCTATCTTCAATATATTTTTAAAATATCCTAAGTGGTGCAAATATTGTATATACGCTGAAGGATTATTAAATGATGTATTTGAATTACTTTAACCAGTGATTCCTGACATTAATTGACAGTAATATAATTTAAATTAAATTTGGGTCTATCGTTTTGTATGTTTTCATTTTTTTTCCTGAACACGAACTTAATTGTCTAACACCTTCTGATTTTTTTGTGAAACATCCAAAATGTCACCGGAAATGAAAATTTCATTTAAATTTTTTACTCCAAATAATATCAGAAATCACCGTTTAATGTAAGTCAAGTACGTCCCTTAATACCCTGAACATGTAATAATAGAAAAATTGAACGCTAAAAATTAGTATCATATAAAATTTGAGCAGAAAAAGCTTGCGATGGATGTTTTACACTATCCAGCAGACACGATGAAAAATATCACGGAATATGTCTATCTCCGTTGAAATCTAAGCTTTCGGCCATACGTTCCCCGGCCGCCGTTTACCAGGCATCTTTACAACTTTACCACGGAATTATAATAAGGACCCGGCCCTAATCTGGCTACCGTTGAACCAAAAATTAAATCACTCTCCGGCGTTAAAAAGCGGGCTGTAAATTTACCAGAGGGCCTACCTCGGCGCGTAATGCTCCAAATACCCTTATTTGGGTATCTGCCCATGTTCGGCCTTAAGGTGTCGTCAGATTTATGTTGAGATGAGCCATACATTGCCGAAGGAGAACTGTATCGTATCTTTTGCCAGTAAAATATATAAGGCTCATTTATTTTTTTCGAATAATTTAAGCGTAGTTTTGTCTGGGTGGTCCAAGGCTTTGTTTTCCAGGTGTTGGGAGATTAATCTTCTGCAGACTAAGTTCAAGGTATATTTATGGATTTTTAAATAAAATTCAAATACTTGCAGGAAATAACTGTATAAATTGTAACTAGGAAATATTAATTTTTTTGCACTTAAAATATTCTGACGAGGAGTAACGAAGCTCAAAATAGTGCGTTAAAATGGTTTATTTTACAGTTTGAACTATATTCTATGTAAGGTTGTCAATTGATAATACGATACCTACTTATTATTAAAATATAACAACTCTTCTAAAGTCGTTTGGTAAAAAAAAGGGAACAAATAGTTTATCAACGTTTGAGTGGGCTGGAATCCAGGGTCAGTGTGTTCAAGAGTGACGGGGGTGTGAATTCATCCCTCCCACGACGGTGAAAGGTATTGAGTCGAGTGAGTTCGACTGGAGTAGTTAAAGAGCCAACATCAACCGGTCTCTCCCGGGTTGCCACAAAGCTGGTGGGCTGATGCATCCACCATTAACTCTTGGACAGATATACTTCATCCTATGAATCCGGGAACCTCTGTTCAGACACGAAACGTTTCAAACCACTTGGAGTGACCTATGACAGGGGTATTGGTTACCAATTGATGCTTTCCGGGGTTGAAGTACCTACGTCTGCCTTCCAAATTAAGTGTATACACATTTTCTGGATATATTTTCCATGATGTTAGATTGTGTTAGATATTTTCCGGCATTCTCGGAATCCACCGATTACATAGAAGTTGTGACTACCTAAGGAGCTGCGCGCGCAATTGTGTTTGTTTGTAAAGCATAGGCAAGCTGCTAAAAATTCAAATCATTTTAGATCCAAGAGAACCCCGTATTATTGTATGTGTTTAATCGTTTAAGTGTTTTTATAACTTACCTACTGTTGATATTTCATTTTGGGAGGCGGGAATGGGTACCCTCGCCCCGGGAACCTTTATTGGATGACCAACACCTCTGCCATAGGTCACCCCAAGTGGTTCACTACGTTTGATGATTTAGCAGGGGTGCCCGGGTTCATGGGGCTAGAATAACCAGGACACACTGAACCCCAGATTCCTACCCACCCCTTAAACTTTCCTTCCCAGAACTCTCCTCTCCTTCCTTTTGTACAAAAACCCTCCACACAGCATCCCCAAAGATGACATAGGCCCTGAGGGAAATTATTTTCCTCGGGGCCTCCTGTGTGGAGCTCATGTAAAAAAAATATATTGTCTTCGCACATTTTATTTTCAAGGGTTATCTCAAATAATCCTTTAGGTACTTTGAATTGCATACCTATGATCCAACACTGTTCTCGTGTAGTGATGATGACACAATCGCACAAGGATTTATCATTGATTCTTAATGAACCTACCTTTATACCTATATCTAAACCTGCCTTTGTAAATAAAATAACTGTTTCCTATAACCACAGCTACCCAAAAAAACTGTATATCACATTTATATGACTAGGAAATGAAAGTAACAAATAAACACCGTTCAAACCTTGTTATCTAATTATATATTATAATTTATTTGAAAACTCGCTCATTTACTGGCTACCGAGTCAGAAATCATCACGTACTGTACCTACTAATATTTCGCTCTTCGTGCATGACGGAATATTTGGTAAAAAATTAATAATGCACGTGAGATGTCATTTCTGCCGCACGTTGCGTAATGAATGGCTTGTCCAATCTGGACCAGTGACGGGAAAAAAGTGTCTGTACTGGCAGATTTATCTGAACGGAATCAATTCAAAGTCACAACCCGTTCCACCATACAATCAATTTATCCCAATCAATAATATTCTGTCTGAAAATCTGTGGAAAAAATACTGCTCTGGATGACGGCGAATCGATCATGTCAGTGCAAATAAGTATGTGCGTGGATTTGATGGGTTATGGCGTAGGCTCATTAACACCTTTATTTGTTCTGTGAATGCCACTCAAGCCTTTTTCAAGGGAACGTTTATTAATTTATTATTTTACGTAAAAATTGTCCATTAATAATATAACATCACACGAATGGAAAAACAAAACAAAGAAAGGAGAACACATATCATATAATCTTGAATATGGGAAAAAAAATGTACATAAAGACAAAGATAATCTCAAGTCAAAGCCTGAATAAGGTTTCGATAGAGTCCAAGAAGTTGATTCGATGGAGTAATAGAAAAAAATATTATTATTCGCGTAACGACGGACAAAAATCGATATACATCGAAAATGTATCTAATGAATATGTCTGTGATGATGTGAAATATTTGAACTGATTGTAGGTAGAAAGCGATTATGTAGGTACCAACCAGTTTTTTTTTAGTTAATTTTAGTTAAGTTAACCAATATATTTGATTATTATTTTTAATTGGTAAACTAATGTTTAAGACAAGATTTTTATGCTCAGTGGTAGAGCAGTTGACCGGATATCAGAAGGACGCGGGTTCAAGTCCCTTCGGCGGCATTTATCTTTCCTCGGGAGATTATTTCAATGTTGATGAGTGTTTCAGGCTAATAATTATTGGTTATAATAATTGTTACCCAATATATTTGAATTGCGTATTTCTTTTATTGATTTTTTTATTGTTTTTATGCGAAAAATTGAAAGATACAAATCTGAATCACTGATGATTTTTAAAGATTACTAACAGTGTTTATTCGAAAGGAAAGAAATTTATGATTGGGTCAGAGACAAATATTTTACAAATACGTTCAGCTTCACAAATCCTATAATTATAGTATATCTGTGCTATTAATATATAAAAACATAAAATAATCACATAAGGATAGTTTTAGGGTTCTAGTAATACAATAAATTAATATTCTCTCCGAAAAACCGAACTTTCTTTGTATTAGAGCAGCAGAGTCATTTACAGTGAATTACCAATTATCAGAACCATCCAGATATTCATCAAGTCTTGCGACAACAATTATTGTAGTTATTAGTCGTCTCTACTCGGAGCCCCGTGATTCTCGATCAACTTGCATGACTCTACACCGTGTGATAAATAAAAATCTCTTGTTAGAAGACCGATTGCATATTTACGTGATCCAATGTAAAAAAAATAGATTCAGTGAAAAACTCCTTAGCACAGACTTAAGTCCATGACACCAGATCTCAAAGCCAAGGATCTTACCAATCTGCCAAAGAAATTGGTCGAAGGTTTTGGAATGTATTGGGTAAATATATCGATTAAAGAAGAACACAATTAATGGCAAGTGGGCGTTTTCCCTGATTCAAGAATCTGTCCATTTATTTATAATTTCTCCCCGTATCTACATATGTTGTTATTTTTTTATTACATAAAAAAATAACTTCACTGGGACTAATAGCCTGTATTGAGGTTAACATTTATAAATTTGAGTTAAGAAGCATTACATGTAATACAAAACACTAAGAGGCCCTGGGGAAAATAACTCCCCTCAAGCCTATCTCATCTTTGGGATATTTTGAGAGGTTTATTTCTTACAAATAAAATAAAATAAAAATTAAAAAATATATTCAAATCTTACACTTAGTGCTTATCTTCCCGTTATGCCATTCTGGCTGTCAACCTCTCTGTGTGCCTCTCAGTTTAATATTGTTCATTGATTTATTGATTTTGGCGTCTGAGTGCATACCTATTCTATAGAATTTTCAATTCCATCCAATAACATCGATCAGCTACTGAGAAGCGGCCACGGCAAATCGAAAAATCGCTCTGGAAGGTCGCGTCCTTAGCGCTTCAAGGTAGTCGTGTTTTTTTCTTTAATTTTCCGCAAGGTTGCAGTTTTGACCACCGTTTTGACCGAGCCGTGGTCCAATTTGTATGCCTCGTTTTGACTGATTACACAGTGTTTTTCTGAGTCAATGGCGTGAAAATACTTTCAGCGAGTATCTTCCATTTTTACGTAATATTAGCAAACCGCACATTTTTTCGACAATCGTTAATCTGAATCAGTAGGCCCGGGAAATTATCTGCTCTGTTTTATAAATCTTTTGATATTTGGTACTTACCTACCTAAATATTTCATCTATATATAAATAGGATAGAAAATAAATTTGTGGAAGAGTATTTAAAGAATTTAATTATTAACAAAAGCAAGAACGCATTTGGGATACGGAAAACTGTTCTTGTCAGATAGTATTTTCTAGTTATGTGAGGCTTCTTCGACACTCAATTTCTTTATGATTCAACCACACGCCACACGTTCGTCATTTAAAAGTACTTAATTTGTTGAGCTGTTCTCACTTAAAAAATAATCTGCGTCTCACACGAGCGCCATATTATTATTACGGTATTCGGGCGTGGCCTATGTAGATTATATGATCTAGTCTCACGCGGAAGCTATAATCTTTCTCTTCCCACATATATTAGAGGGGCGATGAAGTTTGAGGGGGAGGGAGGTTGGAAGCACGTGACTATTGTAGATCCCTAATTTATTTAGATAGATAGGGGATAGAATAGAGCAGGAGAGAGGATAACATCATTTAACAAATATCGCTCGGCTAGACCACATGAAATATAGAATCTGTCTCGTGTGAGACGTTTATGCGGGTTTGTATGGCGAGCGATATGGTGATATAAGCCACGCCCAAGTACCGCATTCATAGTATAGCGCCGTGTGAGACTACCAAAAAATGTTATATATGTTATAATTGGGGAACCAGTCTGTCAAATTTGATAATCATTACACAAAGTCTTATAGCACAAATCTCAATCATATAATTTGATCATTTATGTTTAGAGTCATGACATGACCTTCACAGAGCTTGAGTGTGTTTAGTTGGCTATTTATAGGTCAACATAACTATCTTCAGCTTAAATGTATCTTTTTAACCGTCAAAAATTAGTGACAGTTCGAAAATGGAAGTTTAATTGACAGTTTGAAAATGGCCTTGTTAGTCGTAACAGCTGTAACAAAAATAAAAACAAAAATACTTGCGGAACTTGTTAGTAACATTATTAAATTAGATTTAAAAAAAAATTTAATGGCGTTCTAAGAATTAAACACAAAAACTATTAATAAGTCAAAACTTAATCTAAGACTATATATTTTTCTATATTTTTAAGTTGAAGCTGGATAATAATGTTTAAAATTAACATGATTACAATTAAAATGAAAAAATCATTTGGAGTTGCCAACATTTCAAAAGTGGGTAATTCAATATACGCTTTTTAATACAATGACCGAACAACCAAACAGAAGCTTAACCCTACAAAAACAGCTGAGCAAATTAGCCTGGTAAAACTCATGTTCCGTGGCCTGGTACTCAATACTCCGGCCTGGTTCCTGCTTTTCTTGGACGCAAATAAATTACTCGCAGCGAATTAATTGCGCATTACGTGACTGAAATTTGTTCCTCGCGAACTTTCTTCGCACACTTTTTACCTTGGCAGTTCCTTCTTGTAAGTAACCCAATTTAAAAATGTTTTTTTTTCGAATTTATTTATTTATTTAATGGAGAAATCACTGAAAGCTTTGCATGAAAAAAGGCATATTTTTTGCAAAGTAATAGCTTGCAGTCCCAATCAACAAAAATAATCAGATCTTCAACAAACTGAACCATTTATATCCCATTATGATATACTTCCTACGGACAAAGACATTTCAACCCTTAAAGTCTATTTGTTCGGTTTTCAGAACAACTTATATAGGTCTCATAGAAATCGTTGTATCTCGATGAAATATGACATAAACGGTGTTAGAAACAGAAAACACGACGGTTTATATTCAAATAAAAAACTAACCCCAAAAGAAGTCAAATGTGCAACTTTATGAAACCAAAGTTTCGAATTACATTTTGAAATAAATTTTATGAAATTTTGTAAAATTTTAATTAATTATGTTTAGATGGAACGACAAAAAAGGGTGAATATAACGATAATAATACATTTTTCTATTAAAATGTATGTTTTTTTTAAAAAAAAATCGGTATCTGTAATTTTAGTTTGAAAAAACGTAAAGTTAACCATTTTTAAAACTTTTTATGTTTGCTTGCAGAATTTTTGTGTTTCAAAAATTATTTGTTTATTTCAATTTATAAAATTTAAAAAAACGCGTATTTTATCATCTTTCCAAAACAGTTTTTCGTTTTCGGACACATTCAGAAATATTCCATTTATTTGGAATTTGGTTACGAATTTGGCCGATACTACTAGGTAGCCGGCTACTAGGAAATTACTAAACTCTATGGTCACATACCTACATCATTAAAGAATCCACACAGAATTCCCCAATGCAAATCATCAAATATACAAATATAATGTGTCAATCTAGATGTAAACAAAAGGGACAGGATTTTGTATAGGAAATAACAATAACATTTGTTACATTCAAAATTGTTAACCAATTATAGCTTCACGCGGTGCACTTATAATTTTTTTTTAATAACTAGTTGACCCAGAGAACTTCGTACAATATCAGAATCAATAACTGTTGTGATACCTTTCTAGCTGAATTAAGTTCAGTTTTTTTATTAAGTTAAAAATTACACAATGAACCAATGATGCGCAACTGTCCGTATTTTATTTTTATCGTTATCAATTTGAGGGGCGAGTATGGGTACCGCCACCCGGGAACTATTTATTGGATAACCAACACCTCTGCCATAGGTCACCCCAAATAGTTCACTACGTTTGGTAATTTATCAGGGGTGCCCGGATTCATGGGTTGAGGTTCGTCAGGGTTTTGGCGGCAGATACATATGTCTACCCACCAGCTGCGTGGCAGGCCGAATCAGGAGATAGTGGTTGAGGGAGTCCCTTAGACTTCTCCAGCTCTTTTTGGAAGATCACCTGGCACCGCGGTGGGATGGATGGATTTATGTGTATGTCACTCCTGGACTCACTGACCCCCAGATTCCTACCAACCCCTCATACCATTTTCCTTCACAGAACTTCCTCTCCTTCCTTTCCAAAAAAGACCCTCCACACAGCTTCCCCGACATCCACGACATAAGTCCCGAGAGGAATTATTTTCCTCAGGGCCTCCAGTGTGGGCTAATGTAAAAAAAGTATCAGAGATGGCGTTATGTACGGATTTATATTTTTTTGTGTTTTTTTTTTTTTTCAACTTACGGGAATTGCGTTATTTTTTCTTTATACGTGTTAGGGAAATTTATTATAATTATTGTATTTTCCCTTTGGACGGGTGCAGACATACGTTCACCGTTTGTCTCATTTTCGACTGTTGACATTTAGTGTATAAGAAAGAGGGACAGCATTATATGTTTAAGAAAAAAAGCAAAACAATCAGCGCATTGGCATTTGACGTTTTTGAATATTTGGAATTCACTCACTATTCAATATTATACTTTTCACAATATTGCTGCATCTCTTTCAAAATATGATAATTCGTTCCATACAAAATGTACGAGAAAAATAATTTTCTACTAAAAAAAATTTCCTGAATTTTTCTGACGTTTTAAAAGCTATTCTGCTATTCGGGGTGGAGACAAATCCAACAAATCAAAGATCATAAAAATCCGTTTAGCCGTTCTTGAGTTATAAATGGTGTAACTAACCGACTTTGTTTTATATACATATTAAGATTTATGTATACGTCTAAAAGGCTTTTACATAAAAGTGATACATTAAATCATAAATGTACAGTGTACATAGGAGATTATCTGTATCTATTATTCGCAAAATAATTAAAAGCACTTTGCGTTTGAAATCGTCGTCTCCAGAGATTTTTATGCATATTACCTATATCCGTGGTGATATAAGGCTCTCTAAGAATACATACGTTTTTGGCTCTTCTTAAAAATAATAAAACCTACCAAGAAAGTTCTTTCACCGTGCTCCATGATTCGTGATCAGGGAAGATTACCTGTTAATTGCATTACACTTTGATTAATAACCATTCAATAATTAGAGTGTCCCGCCTCCAGCAAGCCTCCGTAGCGTGAAAACCTTCCTTCATATAATTAACTATAGCCGCGGAGTTATTATCTTGACTCAATTTCGTAAATAATCATCAATTACAGATCGACAGGCAAACCACTGCTGTATTTGTCAACATCGAAAGCAGGATTGCATTTCCACGATGATATATATTTGTAGTTACCCAAATGATTACTCGTCCCGTGAGATAAAATCAACACTTCGATTGCAGAAACTGTTTAAGTTTACAGAATGTTTTATTTAAGGAATTGTATTTAATAAGACTGGGTTTTATTGTCCCAAGGCCATCGAAGTCTCTCCATGTAATGAAAATGGGAGACTCCTGGTTGAATGAATCGGCCTCTGACCTGGCGATATTTAAATGTATTTATTTAATTATTTTATATATTAAATTATCAAAATGTTGTAGTCTGACGACAAAAAAGCATGTTAAAAATTATGTAAATTTATGATGGAAAAGACTACACGAATCCCTAAAAAAATTATTTTTTAATACCGGCAGTCTTGTTGATATGTTTCCCCTGATCTGTCGAATGTTGTCTACCCAACGGTGACTGGAAAAGCTCCTATTTTAATAACCAAACCATGAGGATCTTGTTCGCATCCACACAAAGCTACGAGCACCTGCTTAGTATAAATAATATTTTTAAGTAACTACTGCCGCCAGAAATACACTGTATTAAACAAAAATAATTTCCAAAAAGAGAAAATAGAATTAGCACAAAGACTAATAATGTATTTTATACCCCCCAAACCAATACCAAATTAATGTAAACACAAAGCAGTTTCATTCATTCTCGTACATTTAATCTTCTACCATGACACATTCAAATAAAAAATAAAATATAAAATTACATAAAAGAATTTAAATTATGACTGAATAATTCAGCTGTTAAAACACTTTTCATGCAAACTATTTGTAGACCTTCAAGTTTCGCTTTTCACTTAACAATACTAACATTATGTACTTACTTATACTTATATAATATGTAAACTTGCTTTAAAATTTGCTTTATTTTGTATTTTATTTAATTTAAATAGTATATTTTTAATTTATTAATATTTTTGCTGTTGTATTATCCACCCTCAGGAAGTGCCTTTAATAAGTAATCATTACTTATATTTGCTTTATAATTTATGCGTATGTAATTTTATTTAATGTACGCACTTATGTTGTAAAGTTGTTGAGAAAAAATGAAGAAAAAAATTTTACGAAATTGAAGAGACCTTTGCAAACCGACCTGAAAATAAAAATATTTTTGCTAAAGCTTAAGTGCCACAATAAGTTGTTCAATTCGGAGATCTGGCATATTAAATATTGCATGAAAATAATTGTTGACCCTATGTCCGGAGGACTAAAATATACTACTCGCGGTGAAGAAGAGATAATTGGACCAGAATTAAGAAAAGAAAATACTTGAGTTTCTCTGGAAGCCAAATAAGTGTTGCCATCTGCTAGAGGCGGCGATTGCTGACTAATGGACCAATTTTAAGCTTGGCAACACGGTCAGAAGTGTTATAATATTTGTAATACGTATTTTTTGACGTTTGCTTTCCTTATCTGATTACTTGTAATGTTTCAAAAAATCACAGCACGTATCTGATTGATTACAGTGAAGGGCGTTATTACAACTTTTGATGGTTGAACATACAGGGTGACTGGTGCAAGTGAATATATGAGCGTAATATATTGAGACATTTTAAGTAAGACGGAATTTTTTATATTAACACCGCATTAAAATTCCATCTGCCCGAACTGCCCAACAGGAATACGACATCCCCAATATTGGGGAGGAAAAGGATATGGGGAAGATAACGGTTAAATAGAAGGTCTCTGGCTATTCACGTCTGATCACTGAAACCACCTTAAACAGTGTTTCGATATTGAATGGCGGTCTTTCACCAGAATTAAAAGTGATAGTGTCTACCACTATGATTGCCACGTCGTGCGTCGCGTCACATTAACTAAGTCCTTAAAACTTTCACGCCTAGTGCCTATTTAAATTATTTTTTTATTATGTGTCTATTTTCTGTAAACGTATTTGTTTCTTCATCGGTAAACAAAGTATACTAAAAGCTATAAAGTGACAAATAAGTACAGATATGAATATAACTACAATTAGATAAACTTTGAATTTTAGAAAAAGAGTTATTACTTAATAAAATATTATTTAAAACGATTTTTTTTTTTTTAAATACCCTTCACCTAAAATATTATGTTATTTAGACATCTTGGTTGTACTGTCTTCTGTATCATAAAAAACTCGAATTATAAATTTTTTGTTATATAAATACAACAATTATTTTATAATAATCTTATTTATTTTATATAATTACTAACTGACCCTGACATATAAATAATTTTTAGTGAATATTTTGGTTGATAAATAAAAAAATAACGAACGGATTTGATGAGGCGGGCGTAGCGCCATCTGTCATTCAGCAACATAAATAATTTCGTTCTGTTTGAAATACGAACGACGGTTAAATTTGTTCATACAAAAATACTAAAATAGGGGTAGGAGGGTGAAAATTTGGGGTTATAAGTATTTTAGGCCCTAATCACCTAGCGGTATGATATATACGTTACGACCTATTCTCATACCTACCAAATATACATACAAAGTGCGACCACAAATACCGGGATACGAGATTTTTATGTTTATAGACTAGTGCCCGACGTTTCCCGGGCTTTATACCCAAATATACAAAATATCATTAAATTATCAAAATTCTTTTTGAGGGGTGGGAAAGGGAGTTGGGGGTATTTTTAATAAATCTCGTACAGACAATAATCTATTTCTTGTATTTAAGGTCAAATGAAAAAAATTTGATCAATTTCGGAATAAAACTGTCGATTTGTATAGCAATCAAATCAACAGCTCCCACCACAGATACTCTTCTTTATTTAAATTCATAGATTTTTAAACTTTTAAAAGATTAATTACTTTCATTCTTGTCTATTCTCATGCCTCAATTTTCAATTTACTTTGTATCCTGATTAAGGAGCCTTTGGTTCCAATACAAGGAGAAAATTTTCATTAAAATAGTGGTTTAAACATAATTATTAATTTTATTTAATAAAATTGATTTGTATTTATTCAACACAGCTGTGCTTCACGTTCATCGGCTGACCCAAAACATGACAATCAATAAACTTTTTTTTAATCATCGAAACCCATTTGTAAAAACGTCACTTACTTGGTTTTGCTTTCAGAAAGCCGGCATACTTTTTTCTTTAAATTCCGCTCTACTTTTTAACACTCTTAATCTCTTTTAAATACCGTTTATATGCGTATTTATTGCCGCAAATATTTTAAATAATTCATTTGATTATTTATGTGTTTTCGCTGCTCTTATTTGCGAAGTAATCATTTTGTTTATTCCTCTGTTACTGCTCGCGAATTGTTTCATACGTAATGAATTGCCAATGAGAAAAGTGATACGTCATTTCCTTTGACCGCCCCGGGCTTTGAACCGGACAAATAATGAAAGTTCGACCACATAGCGAGCGATGTGTCCTGTCGCATCTCGTCAATAATGGAACATGAAAAAAGTTTGTTTGCAGTAATTAGTTTGCTATGAGAACCTACCTAATCAGTATTTATTCTTTCGAGTGAATAATACGAATGAGTAATCAGTGTAAGCACACGTGATTTGGATTATTTCATTTTTGTTGTTGGTTCTCAACAGCTCCAATCCAATACTACATTGGATTATAAAGATATTAACGTAAGCGATGACAGTTCCTGTTTTGATTTTCACGTGTGTTTGTCAATCTGATGTAATGTATCATAATATATATATATATATAATAACACACAAGTGTCATTTGAAACATGTTTTGTCATCACATTAGAACCTACCCAATTTTGGAAATAACCAATTTAATTTTGAGTAAATATGGTGAACTTGATTTTTGTGATAACATCTCGATACATGTTCGATATTTTTTCCATTATTTGATGTAGAATAATCTTTGTTCATTCAAGCAAATACTTTGTGTTGTGAAATTATAATTTAAATAAGACAAGAACGTAGTAAACACAAATCTTAATTTTTATTTACTTGATGCCGACCGGATTTCGCTGCAACCATGGCTTATTCGTGGCAGTACAATACTAAACTCTAATTTCTACAAGTTTAGTAACATGTGTTATATGTATTATTATGCTTTCACAGTGGGTTGCAAAAAATGGACTCAGCTCCAGTGGAGGAGGTAGGGGATTTAGGGTTAAGTGGAGGATTTGGAAGAGGATGCTCTTTGTCAATAGCGAACAAGTTATATATTGTACCTACTTTTATTTAGGTTTTTTGGGTTGTTGATTACTTTTCCATTAATGTGTTTGTCTTTCCGTTATTCTATATCTTCTAAGTTATCCAATCATTTTCCATTTTTATGTAGTAAAGTGACGCCTCTGTAATCTTCATAATATTAATAATATTTATTTAAAAACAATGAAATTAATGAAACAATTTCATTTCTTCATATACGTATTTAACTGAAGTGAAATAGTCTTAATTTAAAGAGCACATAGACAGTCCAGACTCCGGACACGTCAGGCAACTACTCAATATAGTTGGATTTTTTAAACATTATGAGAAAGCTACATGGTAGGACTAATAAATATTAACACAAGGGACGTACAGCTATATTGCAAGTTTATTTTAAAAACAGCCATTCATCTATTTAGCCAACTTTCCGCCACAATGGGAACAAGGCTCAGCTACCTCGTTGGCTACTTTGAACCTACAGAATGTGACAGAACGGATTGAGCAGTTTTGAAAAGTTATAAGGATGTATTTATTTTCAAAATTATCATTATTTGTGATTTTCCATCATTAACTTTTGAAAATAATGACCCCAAGATGGCGACCGTAAACGTGAATTCCGAACATTTCGGCAAAATTTTCGGCAGCTCACGTTGGAAGCGATTGATGAAGAATATGACTTAGAGGACTATTGAAGCCAATGTGATGAGACTTATGTTCTGAGAGAAACATTTCCAGAACGTCTGGTCTTTGTGATATCTTTCTTCAGGGATATCTGAAAAAAGATATGTTTAATCGTCGCTCTCACACCCTACAGAGCCCAGGGAGCGGATTGTTGAAGAAGTTAACGCTATCAATCCTCGCTATATGTGTGAACGAGATGCACAAACTTTGAGAAATAATAAATATCCAACAGCGTGTTGCTGCTAACAGATGCCATACCGAGAACATTATTTTCAAATATTAATTATTATGAATCATTTGTATAAAATTGTTAACTTTTTTATTGTATAACCCAACTACTTTTTCATAACTCCTAAAAACTGAATACTATCGTAACATCAATCAAAAAAGCCACATCAAAGTGTCGTACCCTTTACGTGTATACATATAAGGGGCAAAACAACCAATCCTGATGAAAGTAAATTAGCTATTGTTCAATGAGAAATGACAATATTCAATAATCTTAATATATAAAACAAAATCGGGTTAGTCACACCATTTATAAATCAAGAACAGCTGGACCGATTTTTACGATCGTTGATTTGTTATTTATCTCCGCCCCAAATAGTAGAATAGATATTTTAAAAAAAAACAGAAAAATTCTTAAAAAAAAATTATTAAGAATTTTCTTTTTCTCGTACAGTTTGTATAAAACGAACTTTCATCTTTTGAAAGAGCTTTTTTTTACATTAACTCCGCCCTGAGGAAAATAATTTCCCTCAGGGCCTATGTCATCTTTGAGTTTGCTGTGTGGAGGGTCTTTTTGAGGAAGGGTGTAGGAGGGAGGAAACACAGAGGCCGGTAAGTCGTTCCACAGCCGAGCTGTTTAACTTAAGAACGAATCGTAAAAACGACCCGTTCTCGTGTGGCTAATGTTCCCGACTATGCACCGGTGCTGAGGGGATCAATGACGCTAGTTCCTCGGAGCATCTTCCATTGTAATACCGGTAGAACAAGGACAGCATTCCCACCTGACGCCTGTGCTCTAAAGATTGCAATCCGTCTGTTAAGATGGGAGAATATATTAAACGGACCGCCCGTTTCTGCACAAAGTCAAGGTTTTTTTTAGGTATTTTGGAGCTCCAGACAAGAGGTGGCTGCCAAATTCAACCGTGGGGCGCACTTGCGATTTGTACAGGGTTAGCAGTTGTGTACTATTAAAGTATCTGCGGGCCCTGTACAATACGCCTGCGAGCTGCAGCAATATTGTGATAAATATAATATTGAATAGTGGGTGAATTCCAAAAATTCAAAAACGTCAAATCTCAATGCTCTGGTTATTTTCCTTTTGTCCTTAAACATATAATGCTGACCCTCTTTCCTGTTGAAATTGAGACAAACGGTAAACTTATGTTTGCACCCCTCCAAAGGAAAAATACAATAATTATAATAAATCTCCCTCACACGTATAAAGAAAATGAAACGCAATTCCGGTAAGTAAGATGAAAAGTAAGAAAATCACAAAAAATACAAATCCGTACACAACGCCATCTCTGATAATGATTCAAACAAAACACGGACAGTTGCGCATCGATAATTGCTTTATTGTGTAATTTTTAACTTAATAAAAAAACTGAATTTAATTCAGCCATAAGTTAACACTACAGTTATTGATTCTGGGGCAGCACGAAGTTCTTCGGGTCAGCTAGTAGTATGTATTAATTTTCTGCTTCTTCTCAGTCGATAACTTGGTACGGGCCCGTACAGCACCAACCCCAGGCGGTCGCCGAGCCACTGATATGTAATACGAAGCCTACCTCCTGCAACACGTTAGTTGAATTCCGATCCTAAACACGTAGCGGAGAAGGCATTTCGTACAAGAGTATTGTAATAATTTTAATGGAAATTTCATAACATCTTACTGGGAACCTTTCCTACATATTTCACAGCACTCACTTCGAGAATTTAATGTTAAATATTTGCTTACCCCCGAGCGTGCTACATATTCAATGTAATTTTAAGTATTTGCTCAAGTATTAAGAATCGCTAGATGTTCCTGCTACTAATACATCTGCTTTAATTTCTCTTTCTTTTGCAGAAGTTGGTTACGGGAAAGAAGGAGAGGTTACGACGGGGTTCTCAATGGTATGCCTATACCATCCAGTGCAGTTTGTGAGCTTCTCGCGTGGCTAGAGAACAACAGTCACTCGCCCCCACAAGGCATAGATGATTTACTGACTTGGCGCTTATTAAGCGTGGACGTAATTGGACGATAAAATGCAGTGATCGTTTAACCCACGATGAACCAACTTATGCGGTAATACCGCAAAATGTTGACAAATATTCGAAAGTAAATGTTTTCGTAAATAAATGAAGCTTTTTAAAAAAATTATTTTGATTGTCATCAATTTGCATCTTATTCACACTCTCACGTTAATAAATAATAAATAAATAACTACTAATTATCTTTTCAGAGCTAATGAGCGAACCGGTTTTTGAAAAAAATATTAACTTTTATTTTCTTATTTTTTTAAGATTCTGTTACATCGAAAATATTAATTAACAGAATCTTAAAAAAAGAAGAAAATAAAAGTTATATCAAGTAGTTTGAATACTAATAAAATATATGAATAAGAAAGTTATATTTTTTATAAAAGCATGTTCAGATGTCTTAAAAATATATTTTAATTTTTTACTTAAAGTGCATCAAGGAATACGAGGATCTTTATTAATGCAATACTTAAACCCTCAGACCTCAAAAAGTCAAAATATTTCTGCTTTGCAATAAAATCCAAATAATTCAATCCCGGTCGCATCCAAAAACTGAAAACTGTTTTTGAAAGGTGAAGAAATACCCTTTCAAATTTTATAAACATATTTTTTTAAATATAAAAATATTTAATGCAAACATAAAAATTTTTTGATAACGAAAAAAAATACACAATCTTACTTTTTAGACAAATGAAAAAATAATAGTCGTTATCGTCAACTCACTTTTCTATCGTTTCATGTAATAATAATTTTTAAAAAGTAAAAAAAAAATTGTTAAATTTGTGAACAATTTAATTATTTTGAAGTTAATTTTTCGATTTTCTCCTTCTAGTAACGTTTAAATATTTTGTTTTATTTATTAAGGAGAAAATACAGATACAGATGTCAATTTACAAGAATATACATAACAATAAATAGAGAACTCACCTGCATCCAAACTATTTCTCACGAATTAACATTAACAGCAGATAATTATACAAATATTTTTACTTATAAATGTGGAAAAGACATATGTATACATAAGAATATTATTTTACAAATAGAGATGAAAAAAAAAATTCTAACCACGATAGTAAAGGAGCCACAACGATGTATATGAGACCTATATGAGTTGTTCCGAAAAGCGAACAATTTGCCTGACGGGAATAATTCATAATCTGTACTGTCTTAGATAACGCGAGTGTAATTATTTTTAGAAAAAACGATTTTGCAAATAATGCTTTAAATATTAAGGTGATTTATCGTTTACGCCTGTACATTGGCAATAAAAATATGAATAAATAGTCTTGGTTCATAAACAAACTCAAATCTTAGAAGAAAGACAATCAAATACAATATTGTATCGGTGATTCAATTCAAAATTGTATGTTTAAGATTTCAGTTTTTTTATGGATAAAACTATTTATTTCATATTCATATTGCGTAACAAACAATGAATTCATCTTTATACTAATTTAAAGTAATATCGTACAAAAATTCCCTAATTTTGAGAGCAACACCTCTCCATAGTTCACCCCAATTGGTTCGCTACGTTTGGTGACTTAGCAGGGGTACCCGGATTCATAGGGTGTGGTTTGCCCAGTCTTGGTGGCTGATGCGTCTACTCATCAGCTATGTGGCGGGCCGGATGAAGAGATACTGGTTGAGGGAGGTCTATTGACCTCTCCAGCCAGAATCCCTCGACCTATCACCTTGTACGTCACTCCTGGTCACACTGAACTCTAGATTCCTACACAATCCTCATATCTATTTCCTTCCCAGTGCTTCCCATCCTTCCTTTCCTTAACAAACCCTCCGCACGGCCCTAAGATGACATGGGCCCTGAGGGAGATTGTTTTCATCAGGGCCTCCCGTATGGAGCTAATATTAAAAAAAAAACTCCCGCCAACAGAATTCTTTTACTGTCACCTTGAAGCGTATCAATATTTTATAACGTCATTACGTGAAACAAAACATAAAAGTTTTTTATTACATCTGCAGTTAGAACTCTGTCATAAAAATGTCACTATACATACAGGTGTGGTGAGCTTCCGCAAAAAATCATTTTTTGCTTCGTGATTCATTCAGCAAATCATCATCATTATGTTCCTCATTCCCATTTTGCTCCTAATTATGTGCATATAATGAACTGCAATGACTCAATTGCATTGGACACTGCCGCACCCATGGTAAGCATGAGCAGTCATTATGTGTGCATTAATACACAGTTTTTTATAATTAACATTTATTATTATTTTTGGTACAGTAATGATGATTCGGAAAAGTATTACACAAAATGATGACATTGTACCACTTACAGGTTTTTGTACTCGTCCATGTTATCAATAAAGACTCCGCAATGTTTTTTAATATACAGTCATTAAATTGCCGAAGAAATGTGGCGGATTCGGTGATGTTATTTAAACTTATATTATATATCGCCGAAATTTAAAATATTGTGAAAGACGAAAAGTTAATTAAACAATTAACATGTTGTCCTTCACAGCATTTCAAATTTCCTAAACACAAGAGTGAAAATAAAGTTATTAATTTTTATTATATAATAATATTGAATAGTTTTCAGAATACTTTAGTAAATTATAATACTTATTAATATTTTTGTAAATTTCTTTAACAACATTCAAAAAAATCTTCATACACCATACATATAAAAAAAAATTAAAAAATCAGCAGCAGTATCATGCGTAGTACTATATATTATGTAGTAAGAAAGATATCCAGGCTTATAGAAAGACAAAGAAGTGCGATATCCGTTGGAACAGGTATGCTGTCAAGACGTTTTCACTTTTGCAGTACAGATGTCAAAAGAATACTATTCAACGCATTCTGCACATCGGTGTATACGTCAGAACTGTGGGTAGATTACACTGCATTGCAATGGCAAAAGCTAAAATTTGCTTACAATATTTCTTATCACCAACTATTCCGCCTACAGCGATAATGCTGCGCTACGGAAATGTTCACGGAGGGAAGGGGGCACTCTTTCAGAGCACTTCTCCGCCACCGCATGGGAAGCGACTACCACTAAGCGATTATCACTGGTATGACTGCCTGGATGGATTCCCCCCTATTGGCAATCTGGAGACAGGAGATGGTCAAATGTAAACGGCGATTAGCATAAATTTTGTTTTTTTTATATTATGCACTTCTTTTCTGCTTATATTTTACATATGTATTGTTATTTTGTCTATTTTTAATGTTATTTATTTATGTACGGTACAAATACATTTATATACAGAATAAAACATTATTTACCTAAAAATGGAAACAATTATACTGTGACTTAAATTAACTTAAATTTACAATTTTCGAAACCAAATGTAAACTAAAACATTTTTTGAAAGGTAATTGAAAATATTAATTCTGCTACTTCTGCATATTGATTACCTACGCTGTGTAAGCATGGTAGTCGTATAAGGGAGTACATAAACGATTTGGTATTAACAGATTATTACATTGAAATATATACTTTTTAATTCATGTGACTCTATTAAGGACATAAAATGAAATCAATTGTAATAATGCAGTGCTGTCAATAAGGGAGCTACTGAAGTTAAAAAGAAATATGACATAAGATACCAATCTTCTGTAAGACAGCTTTTATAATTTGCGATTTTTCGTCTGGCAGTTATAGTTTATATTTTCAATAAGAGTAATTAAGTTTATAAAATTATATGTCTTAAAAATTTGTGCTGTATTTTTTTCAATACAATCTGAGTAAACCTTGTAATTCAGTGACCAAATAAGTAGGTTATATTCAATGAGCCTTCGAACTAATGAAGTACACAAATTTTTTAAGGTAGGTAGATATATTACGAAAGTCTTTGGCAATTCTTATTATGAAACAGAACATATTTTGAAATATGGAATGTATTGCATTACGCTACCCCTGTTAAGTTGAGGAATAAATTCATATTATTATTAGTATATAAAACGTGCATCACAGACAAACTGTAACACCTGACTAATTATAGATGCAACATTCAGAATGCAAAGTTTTACGAGTGTCGGATGTGGTGAAATCATCCAACCCCCCGATTTCGCTTCAGGCACTATCAGTTACTACGAAATTACAATTTAACATCACAGGAAGCCTTGCACAAAGACTGTACCAGCATGTAAAGATGCTGCGTGAGCCAAACTCATTAAGACCGCAATAATTGTTAACAGATTGCTCTCAGAGAATGCAAATTTTGTATTGCTTTTATTTTCTCTCCAGTAAATTATTTAATCTTTATGACTGCTTTTTCTGTTCCAAGCGTAAATCACGCGTGAAACAATTAGCATCAAAAGTGTTTTAAGGATGTTTTATCGAGGACAAAGCAGTTAATTATATCTTCTGATCATGAGTGTGTAATTTCAGTATGCTTTCACTATGTCTTTATCTGGAATATAAATAAGTTAATTACGTTTTGAATATCACCCTGGTGAACGACCATCATTTGGAATCAAAATGTTTCTTCTTGTAATGGTATAAGTTTTTTAGTATCTAGATAAGAATACCAGTATTTCACAACCTTCCTCTTAACCCTTCTCGTTGCTAACCACTATTTTCATCCACTTGGCAAAAATCTTCAATAGGAGGTGCCAATCCCACAGATTCAAGTCGTCGAGTCTATCATATATTTTATAAGTATGTTATAATTTTGTCGAGTCTATCATATATTTTATAAGTATGTTATAATTATGTATCTTCTTGAAGAATATATAGGTACAAGTATATTATACATTGCTTATTATTATTTCTTTTATTCCACAAGTAGCATCAACACCTAGTAACAACAAAACCTTAATGTAAGCATGTTGTGCACATTTTTAATTGGAGTGTTATTATCCTTGCACATCCCAAAGGCAATTTCATGAATGTAATATATTATTACTGTACACTCTGTAATTGTTTCAAAAAATAAAAATATCAATTAATATTTTTTATGATATCTGCCGCATACGAATGCTTATAATAAACTGTCCCAAAGTGTTTATTCTCAAATTATAAGAACAAATTCATTATATATTATTTTTTCTCAAGACAAGACAAGTTTCGATTAAGGATTTTTTGTTTAAATTTTAACGGCCTGATGACCTACATGGTCTAGGGTTAAGGCTCTCGACTAGCAACTGGAGGTGGCGGGTTCAAATCCCGGCGTACTCAAGTAAATTGTATTTGATTAATTCGTTTTATTTCACAATTTATTAATTAAAATTAGAGTGGAAGATGCCTGCTCTCAGTATCGCCCTGGTACAAGACCATCATCCAAATTGAAATATTGGTTTAAATGGCTTTAGCCGCGTTTGGTAATCAAACCTGAATATCTAGTTACTCCCTCACCTTTCTCTTTTTATCTCTTTTCCCTCCTCACTAACTTCAGCCTCACAGGGATGCAATAATCTCACTGGTTCCAGACGGTTGGGAGCAGTTGGGACTATTGTGCGGTATTTTCATAAAAAATATTAATAAATAAACTAAAAAAAAACATCTTAAAAAATCTTGTTCCTTACGTGAGTTTATTACAAGCTTTTGAACCTGATGTAGATAAGTATGATTTTCAAACTTTGCTTCGGGTTTGCGTTGATCCTACAACCTTCCAATAGCTGATGAAATTGAACACTTTCCTTTCTTAGGTCAGTTATAGTGTTAAAACATTTTGAGTATGTTATTCAGTGTTATAAAGGAATATAAAAATAGCTTTACCTCACCATAAAGAGACAAGGCTCTTGTGTTTGGTGAGGGAATTCATGTTCAATTATATGAAATTATGTATTAAGTAAATAATAAATATTACAAATAATAACAAAAGATAAATAAGAAAAACTCAAGATTTATCAATAATAGATATGAAGACTAAAAAGAAATAATAATATTAGATATGAACTCTTATAGTAGTTTCAGGTAATTTGATATATTTTTATTTGGCACTCCTCTGCCGATACAGATTGTTTTCAAAACGATAAATTACGCTCCAAGGATGCAAAGTGAATCAAAACACATTGAAGAGTAAATCTTCGAAGCGGTTATCTAAGCGAATAAAGCATTCTAAAGTAATCTTGGCCGGTCCAGTTTCCGGGTTCGTTCCGGTAGAGCAGTTTCACGTTCAATCTCGTTTTTATCTCCCGCAGCGCCGAGCGAAATCTTTGCCAAGGACGGCTGTGGACCGCGATGCTGCGATGATTCGTGCTTTTTCTCGGTACGATTGTGTTATTGATTAGCCAGAAGGATGGAGAAGGGACGGTCTTTGTTACCACTACCGTATTCCATATAAATAATACTAATTTGTTTTCCAGCGATATTGATTTAATGTCACCTTCGGAGTGTACGAGACGAAGTCACGCAAAAGCGAGCAAAGCGAATCGTCAGGCCTCTTTGTTGGCATCTTGATTATGTTTTTGTGGTCGTTGATTTAATTTCGCTTTGTGAGATCCGTAAAATTATATATTACGTATAAAAAGTTGGTAAATACGAATATCTACCATATTGACGATGTTTTGGTAAAACCCCAAAAACCACTGTGGATATTACTTTTCAGTGATTTCACGTATTTTTAATAATAAAAACTGAATTTTTGCTCAAAAATTGTTTTCGGTTATTTCTAAAAAAAACATAGATTAAATTACACAACCCTCAAATCTTCTATATAATAAAAATGAATCCCCTAAATATATGTACGCGCATAGCTTCCGAACGACTTTACCTATTTCATTGAAACTTTAGGGTTTTGATTTGAACATGCCCGCGAAGGTTTCTATGCATTAATATTGGCGAACTCTGGCATTATGAAATTTGTATACAAAAATTGCAATAGGTGGCACTCGAGCTGTTTAAAAGATTGAATGTACCGGCTCTGAATGAATGAAATGCGGGGAGGTGAAATCGGGAGGGGGAGGGGAACTCGGGAGGGGGCGGTTCGCGGGAGAGGGAAGGGGAACCCGGGAGGGGAGAGGGAAGGCGGAGTGGGAACGCGAGAGGGGAAGGGGACGCGGGAGAGGAAAGGGAGGCGGAAGGGCAACGGGACGAATAGGAAAGAACACGCAGGTAAAAACAATTTCTTTAATAAGTGGCTTAGCAACGCATACCGGGAACTCGCTATAATAATATAAATAGAGCGACCGATCGATTTGATTTGTATGCAAATTAAAAGATGACGAAGTGAGTTAAAATGTTGGGTAACCATCCAATAGATGGCGTTGTGTTTCGTTAGCCACAGCAACGCATGCCGGGTCAACTAGTCTTTCATAATTATAAATAGATTTGCAATATTTTTCATCAACATTTTGAAAAACAGATCACTGTCACATAATCTTCGAAATTTTTGATTCTAGCCAAATTTTGGGGGTTGGTCTTCGCAAGGGAGGCAAAATTTAATAATTTTTAACAATAATCTCGGGACGTAGATACTATAACATAAATGCACCTATTCCTCACTTTCGAAACAAAATTCACCTCAAATATAGACATATTCACTTAAGCTTACCATTAAGAGATACCTGCATGATATTTTTATGTACATAGCATAATATTTACGTATGTGTACCGCCGCCCCGGGAACCATTTATTACCTCTGCCATAGGTCAACCCAAGTGGTTCGCTGTGCTTGGTGGTTTAGCAGGGGTGTCCGGGTTCATGGAGTGAGGTTTGTCCAGGTCTTAGCGACCAATGCATCTGCCTGCTTGCCGCGTGGTGTACAGGATCGAGAGAGACTGGTTGAGGGAGGTATTTTATCCTCTCCAGCCGGAATCTCTAGACCCATCGCATCGCTTTGCACCGCGTTTGGAGGGATGGAATCATTTGTCCGTTACGCCTGGATACACTTACTCCAGATTCCTACTCCATACTCATCTGGAGTATGGAGTAGGTACCTACCCTCCTATTTCCTTCCCAGAATTTCCTCTCCTTCATTTCCTTAAAAAAATCCTTCACACAGCATATCCTTAGATGACATAGGCACTGAGGGAAATTATTTCCTCAGGGCCTCCTGTGTGGAGTTAATGTAACAAAAAAATCGCGTATATTTATATTTTTGTAATTATTTATTTGTAACTTATGTATTATTTTCTTCAGATAATTTATTAAAGACACATTTTTCTTTGTTTTTCCTTGGTAATTTATGAAAGACACATTTTTTTTGGGTAATAATATTAAAGACACATTTTCCTTGGTGTTTCCTTAGTAATTTATTAAAGACACACTTTTCCTGGTGTTTCCTTGGTAATTTATTAAATTCACATTTTCCTTGGTGTTTCCTTAGTATTTGTTAAAGACCCATTTCCCTTGGTATTTCCTTGGTAATTTATTAGAAACACACTTTCCTCGGTATTTCCTTGGTAATTTATTAAAGACACGTTTTCATTGGTGTTGGGCAAAATAAGTGTTTAGTTTAGGGAATACTAATTTGTTTTGTTGACCGGTTGATTTGTTGACCGGTCAGTGGTTGAGTGAGCATAGCGCTTGGGTCCCATCTCGGCGTCGCGTGTTCGATTCCTCGGCTGGCTTAGTCCGCCATTACAACACAAGCAACGTTTTCGGCTTTCTGTGGTGGTAGTAGGAGATTTTCAAACATTGTTGGGTTATTCGTAATCCGGGAATGTTTGTCTTCCTTTTTATTAAAAAAAATAAAATGTTAGTCTATTACGATATCCAGTTATGAATCTTTGCCTTTTATAATTGAATCTTTTCCAAAATGTTTCTGAATGTGAGAACTTTGAATTTTTCGAATGTTATAAAAAAATCATCTTCCTATTGTGTTCCTATTCTATAATTACATCTATCAATATTATTATTATTTCCTTTTTTATATGAATACCGCTAATGCTAAAGAGTCACCAACTGTTCCCGTCTGGAGCCAGTGAGACTATGGCATCCCTAATTGGTGTGTATGTTGTGAGGCTGAATTTAGTGGGGAGGGGAAGGTGGGGAAGTACCTGGCTATTCAAATCTGGTCACCAAACACGGCAAAGCCATTTCAAGCCACGATTCAGTTTCGAATGGTGGTTTTACACTAGGGCGATACTGACAGTATCTTCCACTCTGGAACGTGCCACAAATATACTATATATTATTTGAAATGAATTAATTGTGATATGCCACAAATTGATCTTTTTTTTGCGCACACCGGGTGCGAACCCGCGACTTTCGGATTGTGAGTCGAGAGTTTTACCTCGGGACCACGGAGGCCGTCAAAGTCCTACATTGGTAATACAGATAATCTCATTTAAACACTGTATACTTAGGTATAACTTCACCTTTATGTAAAAACCTTTTTAGGCGTATAAATAAGATAATAAATCTTTTTCATTTTTGCATTTGGTTAGTTTTGGTGAATTGGCAAATATTGTTTAGTATGTAGAATGAAAATCAGTGAATTGTATTGACTTGTACTATCACTACATTATAAGGAAGTCGATATCAGAGAAGTGTTTTATATTCAGTTGGAATAACTTATGCGTCAACAATATTATTGTCGTGAAAGGACTGAATACTTCAGAGCATCCTCTTATAGTTCTAAGCAATTCTAAAGAATCCATTTTCATAATTAAACAAGTTTTTCTAACAGGATCTTTTGAGTGGGTATCAGCAATAACCGTATGAGGAATTTCGTATGGCGTATTGTTTATGGTGGAAACTTATTATTTATAAGAATCTTGAATTTAACGAATCACCTGACAAACATTCATCTTCAATGAATTCAGATGAGTCGACTTGGAAAAAATCGTTTACTCTCTCGATGGAATTCCGAGAAAAAATGTTGATTGAGTTGGCTCCTAATGTATAGACGTAGGTACTATACCTAATCCCAGGTAGCAAAGGAATAATAATAGTAGGGAAAAAACATCTATTTGTGTGTGATGCTAAAAACTTGCGAACGCTCATCTATGGCATCATGAAATTTCCCCTGCCTTTCTGTATTGGTTTTTTAGGTTGACTAAACTATTTTCGGCCAGCAATATCATTTCCGTCGTGAGCTATAGAGTTTTTAAATGTTCATTTAGCTATCAAACATAAGTGAAGATGCCTTAATTATTTTGTGTTACTTAATTTTAAAACGTTGAAAAAAACAGACAAGCTAATTATTTTTTGTATTTCTTGGGCATTAACTATGTAACAATTTCTAGACATTTTGTTTTGAAGAGTTTTAATTTTCAATGTCCACCTTTCTCCCACTCCTTCACAATCTCCCCTCCCACTACCCCCACCTAATTAATTTTTGTACTTGTATAGAATTTTCAAGTTAATTTTAAGTTTGCTCGTGAATGACACGGATGTGTCGAAACCGGTCGCAGAAAAATTTAAAATTTAAGTAACAAATGTACATTGAAAATTAAAACTCTTCAAAACAAAAAGCTAATTATTTTTCACTGTGATGTGCGTTAGTTATTCCTGCGTGAAATTTGCTTTGAAGTTAAGTGTCATTTTCAAAATTGGAACTGATTGTTTTAAGAATTCAGACAATCGGCAAAGAGGTACATTCTTACAATCAGAATAAGGTTTTTATTTTAATTAATTAATTCATAATTTCACATTTGATAAATTAGCATTTATTTTATTAAAAATTTTGACAGACCTTGGACAGATTATTCAAGTTTAGTAATGGCGTACATTCGAAACGTAAATTTCTGATGGTCTCTCTAGTTTGCCAACCAAAAACATTATTGAATTATTAAAAAAATATTGTAGAATTGAGATCACTGAGGCGCAAGTGTGGTAAATCCATGTATGATCGTGTGATAAATGTGGAGATCTGCAAATAATTCAAAGCTGATACGTAATTATAATGAGTATGATTCAGTACTTAATGTACCTGCTGTATTTTCTTTATCAGGTTAATTTATTGGTTTTCACATACTATGTTGTACTCACACTTTGATTTTTTCTTTACATTCATGTATTTTTATTTAAAGGCTTTCCCATGTATGTATTGTTTTAAATTGCGTGAAACACTGGTGGCAAGCTGTGTAAGAAATAATCATAATTTTAATTTAAATGCTAGCAATATTCATTTAGTTTCCAAGCTGAAACGCAAGCGAGTTGGATCGCGTTTTTGTTTTGAAACTAACCGCCAATCCATCGCCATTCTTTCCCGAGAGACGTTTGCAGTCACATCGTACTTCTTACATACTAAACAACTTTTTTCCAAACCTTTCTGATAGCATCGCTATTATAAATTTGAGTGCTAAATAAAAGATAATCTTGGTAAAGAATAAATCTCTTTATTTAAGTGCATCCTAATATAATAAACGCATTTTTTATTAATCAGCAAATTATACGAATAACGATAGCAACAAACTACCAATTCATTATGAAACTGATAAGAACCACAATTATTTTATCTTCCTCCCAACCCCTTATTTTTTTTTGGTGACCGCCGCAGTGAAAAGTGATAAAAGCAAGTACCTTTGTTCATAACTCATTGATAGACTTAAGCAGTAAGGAAAATCATAGGTCCCAACCGAAAATGTAGTATTGAAAACGAGATCGCTACTCCATACTTTTATTTCCGATGTGCAAATAATTATATACACGAAGAGACGTAATCACGAACGTTCGCGTTTCACCGGAAGATTCCCCGTACTTTCAAAACCACAAATTCTCGATACTTTTTTTCTCAATTTTTTCAATATCTACACTTGTAACATATATTTCTATCCTGTATTTTAGTCATGAAACTGAAGGATTAAATATCATGAAATATCGTTATTTCCATGTTTTTTTTTTACATGAGCTCCACTGAGGAAAATTATTTCCTTCAGTTCCTATGTCATCTTTGAGGATGCTGTATGGAATTTTTTTGTTTAAGGAAAGAAAGGAGAGTAGAGTTCTGGGAAGGAAAAGGGTTTAAGGGGTGGGTAGGAATCTGGGGTTCAGTGTATCCTGGTCATCCGCCTTCAAGACCTAGACAAACCTCTTCCCATGAACCCAGGCACCCCTGCTATGTAAATCACCAAACGTAGCGAACCACCTGGGGTGACCTATGGCAGAGGTGTTGGTTATTCAATAGTGGTTCCCGGGGCGGCGGCACCCATTCCCGCCTCTCAAATTGTAGACGTTACTTGTGAATTAAAAAAATAATCTTCTTTTCCCTGTTACAGGCATTTCTCTTCTTCTTGTTTGTGACGATCACCCTGGCTTCGGCCAAACCAGTGCAAGAGGATTCCACCAGAATCCGCAGGTCCAGAAAAACTGGTCTACCTTTTTGGGTAAGTACCCAACAATCCTCGGTGAAATTTCTTTCAAAGGACTTTCACAATTTTATTTCTGTCTGAACACCTACTTTAGGATGTGTTATAGCTACTTAACATCGCAATTTCCAAAATTCCATTATTTCAACTGAACTTTCGTGATTTAATTCAGTTAACTTGCTGACTTAATAACAAATCCCACAATTGTTTCCCCGTCCTTCAGCAGAGCTACCGTTTATAATTATATCAAGTTTATACTAATCATTACGTGCAACTGCTCAATAGTGGTCTGGTATCGCACCCGAACTTACATACACATATCAGATTTTTATGATGAAACCAGGAAAAATTTCGTACGACTTACTGGATAAGGTTACATACTTTTTTACTTGAAAGCTATATGTCGACTTGCTAATAACTATGTGAAGTTGCATTGTTTTTTAGCATATTGATTTTCAGCATGAACATAATGTTAATGTGTGCTATTTTATATTTACCAGATATGAAACAGAAAACAAAAATGCCTGCGATGAAAAGGACGAGAATGGTAATGATCAGCAGGTTGTAGTGGTGAAAGGATCCTTCTCCTACGGCAATCCCGAAGGAAACCCCATCACCGTCAGCTACTTCGCCGATGACACAAGCTTCCATGCCGATGGCGCTCACTTTCTAGTATCCCAGTCGTCTAAGATTTAACCTTTCAATGGAATAATGGATCTAACTAAGTTTATCAACGAACTGGCTCGGTTTTATCATACAAAATTATCACACATGTGGTACTTTCTATATTACATTAGGAAATAAATGCTGAATTGATTTTTAGTAATATTCTTAGCGTACAGTAAAAATAAGTGAGTTGTGTTTGTAATATTATATTTCGTACAGTACTATTTAATGTTTTAACAACATTTACCCGTTTTAAATAAAATACCTATGTACGTGTAGATCTCACCATCCATATTCTGTAAAATAACAAAAATCGTTGAAATATTTTTATTTTTATTTTTGATATTGTCAATTCTTGGTGGATTTTCATTATAAGAGTTCCTATTTCAATCTAAAATATATATCCGTATTTAAAATTTAACTATCAAAAAATAGCAAATTCTTTGTTATCATAAATATAATAGGTATTTAATAGATAATAGACATGACAACAACAGATTGGGTTGTTAATAATTCATTTTATTTAAAAGTTATTGTGAAACCAAGCATGCTTAACTTCTTACTAAATAAAAATCAAAACAACATGCGCTCAGTTTAACAACGCCGACACCGTGTAGCAAGTAGCGACTACAGCTCCCCTTTGACACAGGTAACATGCAAACAACATTAATAAAATCCAAACCTCATCTTTCAGCCCGGCTGGTCACCGTGGAAGATCAAGACCAAAACCCTCTGAAGAATAAATTCTAAAATTCCTCAAAAATACGAGCAGTGATAAATGGGTTTTTTTAGAGGAGGCCTTCACCTTCGTTTGAGAGAAGGGTTCTTGCTTATGAATAATTTAAGATTCCTATGTATATTACATTTTTCAAAAATAGCATTAATTATACTTTTTATAACTCTGTAACATACCTATTTGCAAGAAATAAAAAGCTTTTTATTTTATTTTATTTTATTTAGACATGACAACAACCAATTGGGTTGTTAAAAATTAATTTTATTTAAAAGTACCTAATGTATTCCCCAAATAAGAAATCCAATCGTCAAAGACAAGGTAGCAACAAATTTGAGAAACCTATATAAATTGAATAAAATCCTAGTAGACTACCCCCATTCCTCTCCCCCATATGTTATGTATAAAAGCTGTAGATTAAGAAACAATTTTAAAATTCTGAAGATGAAACTAGTTACGGTCACAAATAAATTAAGTGGAAATAGGTTTTATATTTGTTTTATTTTATAATAAAAAAAGTCTTTTAATAATAATTCATTAGCATATTTATGAATGGGTCCTACTTTCTAAATTGGTATTATTTGGTCATGACGTTGCTGATTTAAAAGTGTGGTAAGTACGTTTAAAACAATGCACTGTTCGGAAACCATTCGGAAAACATTCCGCTATTTACTATTGAATTCAGCACATATTTCACAAACAGATATGATCGCGGTTTCAAACGCGATAGATTATGTTTCTCATCACAAGATTAGACTGGAGTTTTTGGTCACACAATGAGTTGTCTCATCTTACAAATTCATTCGTTTACATAACGTAGGGGTTGCATTTTTTCCTTCAAGTTTTAAGTTACCACATTGTTTCCCCCTGGATTACCGAAAAGGATAAAACTGGGTCCACTTTCCGCTATTCATTTCATTAATTATATTTTGACATTTAAGTACATTAACTAAATGAACGAACACGCTCCAGAGTCCAAGCTGAGGTATTTGAGAGGAGTGGAAGGGGTTACGAAATGGGATCATATAAGAAACTCGACGATCCGAGATGATCTAAACATTGAACCACTGCTACTCTTTATAGAAAAACCGCAACTGAGGTGGCTTGGGCATCTACTAAGAATGTCTGATGAACGAATTCTGAGGAAGATACTGAGTGCGATTCCAGAGGGTAGACTTCCAGTGGGCCGCCCAGACACAGTTGGGCGAGGCAACTCCAGAAACTGTGTGAGGAGAGGATGGGTCTACCATGGACGGAAGCCGAACAATCAGCACAAAACAGGGACGTATGGAGGAGCCTTGTCGATGTAATGGGTCCCCGACCCGAAAAGCACAAGGGGAAGAAGATGATGATGATGAAGTATATTAACTGACTATCTCAAATCCCACTTAAAAAAAATATTAAATTGATTGGGTGAAGAAAATTTATTGTGTCAGAACATAATTTTTACGTAGATTACCGTTTTAAGAAAGAATGTGCATTAATCACGTAATAATTAATTTCTCTAAAGTAAGCATTTTATACATTTAATTAAAATAAAATAAAACGCATTGAGCACGATATTGCAAAAAAATTGCTTAGTAAAAATTAGAAATGTTAAAAGGTTAATTAAGAATTGTATCCAGTATCTTGAAAAACATAATGTTTGCACAAGTGCCGTTTTTGGGAAAATGCCACTGAACTGATTTTGTAATGCGTGTCGAGCACACAAGTGCCATAGTAGGTTAGGTAAATAGTAAGTAAATACATTAAAAATAATGTAAACGATTCGTGAAACAAATTTAAAAAAATATATTTTAAAGTAATTTAATTTTCAAATTGAAATCGGCTGCAGACATTCCCAAGGATGGGTCAAATCCTTAGACTGCAGAGGCAATGGTAATGTGTTCCCTCGCCGTGGAAGCCTATCTGAAGAAGGGGACGGTGACGGGTTTACCTTCGGGGTCGAGGTAGAAGTAAGATGTCTTCCTCGTTCTTTACTGCCTTTAGAAATCCGACCTCGTCACGGGTGATCTTGTTCTCAGTTTCGAATCACCGGTGATTAACTAAAACACAAAAAATAAAACTAACAACGGATGATAGATTTGGACGAAATTATTCATATTTTAATAATGTGATCAACTTATCCGAACCTCCTAGAAGCCACCTTCGAGCTGGATGTTGAAATCAGATAAGAGGATCTTGAAGGGTTTAAGATTGCCTATAAATAATCAAAAAAGACAAAGACTAATTTCTGGCGCCAAACTACTACCATAAAGCGATACGCAATGTGAAACTTTTTAATGGTTAAAACTTGTTTAGAGAAATAGTGTTTTTTTAACGTTACCAATTACTTGCTGAAAAATTTGATCAATTGACGGAACTCTACAAAATACTGGTAAGGCACTAGATGATATATTGTATGCATGTGAAAAAAAGACTGGCAAAGCACTGATGATGATTTGTTCATTTGGAGGGCGGGTATAGAAAACCATATAGGTCATCCCAAGTGGTTCGCTACGTTTGGTGACTTAGAAGAGATGTCTGGGTTCATGGTGTGAGGTTTGTCTAGATCCTTTTTCCCAACTGCGTGGCGGACCGGATCGAGAGAGACTGGTTAAGAGAGACCTTATGATCTCTCCAGCCGGACTCTCTCGATCCATCGCCTTGCACATTGAACCCAGATTCCCATCCACAGTACATTTTTCCTCTCCAGAACTTTCTTATTTTCCTTTCCTAGTAACTAGGCAGGAAAATATTAGAGAGTATTAGGGACGCGAAAAAAGTATTTATACTTTGTGGTAAAGAGTACTTTTCCTTTCGATACCGATACTTTTGTACTCGATATTTTGTATTCGATACTTTTACTCAATAAGTATTTTTTGGCAAGAATCGATACCTTTAAAAATTTGGCTAGCTTTTGCCAAAACGGCTGGATAAACTTTTATTTTGAAGTGATTGTACGGAAGAGGAATGGGAAATTTAATTATATGTGCTTTACGTATGGACGTGGAGTCTCACAGGCTTCACAATAACTTAGGTTTAAGTTAACATAAGTGAATATTATGATTTTTCTTTTACTTTTTAATGATTATAATTCAACAAAAATAACTTTATTTTTTTTTATCTAAAAATTTAATTACTGAAAAACACCATTAGGTGAAAAAAATCTGAATAGTGCCATACTTGTAGATTATTTCAGATTTATATCTTTGTGATTAAAATGTTGATTATAATATTACATTTTTTCATTGTCATAAATCTATTAGGTTTTAAAATTAATATGACGTTTTGTTCCAATAAAATCCTGTGTCAATTCAGAAGCCTCTGAGACTCCACGTCTAGAATAGTGATACGAAAAAATAATTTCCATAATTGGTGAATTATTTAATACACTAAAATGTCTCGACTGTAAAAAAAACATAAATTAAAGAAAAAAATGTATTGCAAAATTTAATTTTACTTTTTAGTTCGTGTTTTAACAGGGCAACTGTGTTTCATTATTTATTTAATTACGCACGTTTAGTTTTGCAGTTGATTATATACATAAAAAACATTACACTTTTTTTTATGAGTAGGTACCTAAGATAGCAATTTATGAATTTACAGGTCCTTTTTATTATTGCTTATACGTACTTAAGTTTGATTGTTTCTTTTTGCATTTCACTGACGTCCTTTTACCTTTTCTAACTAATATATACTTGAATTTGAAAATTCTGATCTTGGGGGGGGAGGGGGGGTTGATACGTAGTTAGCCCGGTCAGAGCTGTAAATCAGGCTTTATGAAATGTACTCGATACTTTGAAGTATCGATACTTTTGTTTCAATACGTTACGAATACGACACTTTTTTCCAATACTACTCATGAGTACAGTATTGATACTTTCAAAATTCGGTATCGTGTTTCTACCTTATATATGTAGAAACCCTTTAAATATATTTTGTTTAAAAAAAACATGACATTGTATTAAATGAAAACACAAATTGCAATACTATATTCACCACTTCAAATGAATCAGTACACGACAGCCTGTCATGTATTGATTCAATTGTAGTGCATTAAAAGGTGTTTTTTAATACCGTTACTGATCATTATTTATGAATACTAAAGAATATATTAAGCATATAAATAGTTGGTGATCCACCAATTGATAAGTTGAAGGAATTTTTGAATATTTTTGTTATTGCTTTCTTGCGTATTTTGAAATATTATTTTCAAAAATATTATGTAAAAAAAATATATAAATATATCGCTTTTTCAAATCACGTGGAAAACGGGGTGGTTAATCAAAAGTAATTGAGTGGTCAGACTCCGGTAGCGGCAGAGACAGGATGAATTAAAAATCGGCAGTTGGTGTTGTGAGTGAGAGCTGTGATGGGCTTCGGTAGCCTGAGATGGAGCTGTTCCCTGGACAGTAGGCGCGGTAGGCCTTTTAGTCACGCATATATTATTCTTCTGAAAAACATAGTGTTTGCACAAGTGCGTTTCCTACACCTTACAGCTTCTGAAGATGATTTGGTTTTTTATCATCTGGCTTGATTTGGTTTAGTATAAATGTGAGTGTCACACGTAAGGATCATTAGTACGTTCCAGTCTTTCGTACAGTTTCGATCTAAATTACTTAATTCTCCACCATGAAATTGGTAAGAAAAAAAACATTAAAAACAAATGTACGATGAAATTCAGTTTTCTATAATGCGTGCACAAAGTGATTGGATGGATGATATATTGTGATACTTTTTCCTGTATGTAATAATTTCACCTAATATTTTCTTTAAAGGCAATCTTCTTCATTCTGGCGACATGTACCCTGGCCTCATCCAGCCCAGTGTCAGATAAACCCATCAAGATCCTCAGGACTGTCTTCGATTTACAGCCCGAAGATGCCCACAAGTTTGGGTGAGTGTAAATCATCAACCGTTTTGTCTTTAGGAAAATAAGCTGTCAAAAAAATATTATTCTAAAAAGGTTTAATTACAAAATAGAACCTTTAATTACTAATAAAACCCAAAGTATCGTCTAAAAGTTCACACCAGAAATTTATTTCCATTGCCAGGTCTATTACTTCATAAAAGTTTAACATCTACGCAAAAAACATAATGACAACAACAACAACAAAATTGAATTAATTGTCAAGTGCGTATTTAATATTCACAGATTAAAATAAAAAATTTGAATTACTAAAAATTAGTGTGTTATACCATCTACTTATTTTCATTCATGTGCCCATAAAGTTGTTTCGTTAATATTAATAATTTTCTCAAAAAGGTACTTTTTTAAGTTTCAAACATACTTAGTAAGATGCAATCTAATAACAACAAAACCAATTAAAATAGTTATACTGGCGACTTTTCTTTAAAAATATCTCACGTCTTAAAAGATTTCCTTTCTCCAGCTTATTAAATAAAAATAGCACATCTTTGAAAAAAGGGTTAACATATAAAATATTTAGGGATAAGTTCTTTGGATTTTTTTTTTCTTTCAAAACATATGGTCAGGTATCTATTTTAAATAATATTTGCGGTGTTCTACACAAAAAAGGTAGAGAAATAATGAAATATGCGTTGTTCGTATGAGAAAATAATTTTTTTTTATTCAACTTTCTTCAAATAATAAATTAAAATAATTATAAGAGCATTAAAAAAATACAATAATTTTATTCATTTTACTATAAAAAACTTTTGTACAAACATTTTCTGCTAATCATTGATAAGTAAGTAGGTACCAATTATTTTGTTATAAAACTTTGTGTAAAAGGAGCGGTGATTAATCAAAACATTTGATTGTCAATTTAAAGCGTAGTTTTAAAAGAAATTCGAAAAAAAACTTATTTTTTGAGATGAATTAAATTTTTTATAGCAAAATGCCCAAGAAACACCAACAAGTATTGATTTTTTTTTATAATATTAACGATATCTATGTATTTATTGTACTTAGGTAAATTATTCTAGCTATTTCCATATTTATTTATTTATTTATTCACAGAAATAAACAGTAGGTACATTATCCATTGGTGAAAAAAAGATTCCAATTAATAGTGAGAAAGTGTGTGTGTGTGAGTGTGTGTGTAAGTGAGTATGTGTGTATGTATGTATATATGTACGCGCATTGAACAATTTATATTATTGACATGATTTTCTTTTTAAATTTGGGCAGCGAATCGGAAAAAATGTCGATGTTAGAATTTAGAATAATATTATTAAACATGTGAAGAGCACGATTGATTGGCGAATTAGTGGCTGCATTTGTCTTGTAATTAAGCGTGTGAAATAGTTCTGCATGGCTTGTACGTCTTAATGGTATTTTAAAATTAACTAGATGAAGAAGTTCGGTACAGTCAATATTATTATTTAAAATTTTGTGTATAAATTTCAAATCAGCTATTGCTCGTAATAATACTCCTATAATACTTCTACTGTCGAATCTTTTCGAGCAAAATAACTTTGTGTTGATCACTTCCCCTTTCAGATTCGAAACCGATAACGAGATTGTCCGTGAAGAGGTCGGAGAGTCGAAGAATAAGAAAAGAGAGAGGAGAGTGGTAAAGAATGAGGAAGGCAAGGATGTTCAGGTGTTAATGATCAGGGGATCTTACATCTACTCCGACCCTGAAGGTCTCCCCATCACCGTCGTCTTCTTTGCCGACGAGACAGGCTTTCACGCCGAGGAAGCTCACATCCCCGTTCCCCCCGTCTAAACTTCGTCTGCAAATTTCAAAAGAATATTAACAAATTTAATTACTAGACAAATTTATTTATGTACATAACAAACTCGTGATAAAAGTTACCTACCAAATATATCAACTGTTATTTTTTGTTTGTCCCCACCAATAAAATTGCTAAAATATTACGTATCCTCTTTGATGTTAGAGGATAAAACCTTTTCCAAATAGTATGGTAAACATTAAAAAATAGCGATTTTTGTACGAGCCATAGAATTTAGTATTTTTTCTGTTTGTTTGTTTAATGAGGAATACCTATTTGAATATTATTTTCAAATGTTTATCGCTGTCGTATTTTCATAGAAAAAAATCGCTTTGTGTAATAAATCTTTGATTAATGAAGATTTTCATAAATTCCGGTTTTGCAAAACACTTAAATCGTTTTTTAATTTTTTTGTTGTTAATAGGTGGATATTCAATGCACATAATTAAAATGTTTAGCTTTACGTGGTATTGTCAAAATGGGATGATGTCACTGATAAAAGATATTTTTATAGGAAATTTATAGATAGCAAAAAGAAAGAAAATTTCGTGTTATAGGTAGATATTTTTACTTTTATACGAAATTTACTGAATATTTTCAAACTTCGTGAGACTGAAGTTTGATTTTCATCAAATAATTCAGCGGAGAAGAAGAATTTAACAATAATAATCTAAAAGAAAATATGAAAGAGAACGAGACACAGAAAAACAGAAAAAGACAATGGTCGCAACTGGGACTCGAACCCAGGCCTCTCGTCTAACCGGGACGTGCGCGTTAACCAATTTATCTATTACCACCTTTTGTCAAACCGTCGTATTTGTCAATCTCATATTTTCAAATTAACATTATTATCTTCAACTAATTATTTTTCCATATTATGGGCAACTTACCTTTTTATTGGAAACAATCATTCTATGAATTGGTTTGTAACCTCTATAGCGTCTCGGATAGATATATCCGAATTTATTCATATGGAACAATTGACTTTTTATTAAAGTCTAAATGAATGTTCAATTTTATAAGAAAAACTTTCTTTTATAACTTTTTGGAAGGTTATTCCTATCTGATATATTTCACTTATGTGAATAACCTCCAAAAAAGTTATAAAAGAAAGATTTTCTTATAAAATTAAATAATTCAGAAATTAAATGGCTGTGACTTTTCTATTTTATCTCTAATAAAGACCCTTTTGAACATCTCAGGTGGCGTACTAATGTGAGCGTAATACCAAGAAGATTCGACTGGATTTAATTCGGCTAATTTGCGAAATTGTGGTTGCAACAAAATTACACATTTTGAAATTTTAACAAGGTTTATAACTTTTAAAAGCTATTTCAAACAGACTTTACGGCATTAAACCGTTAAGGGGTGACAATATTTGTACAGAGTTTTACGCACTATTTTCAATTTGGGAGGCGAGTATGAATACCGCCACCCCGAGAACCATTTCTTGGATAACCAACTTTTCAGATAACCAACATTCCATTTATTGGTTTTCCAGGATACGGATGGTAACATCTAAAGGAGTCAAAATCTGCATATGACGGCCTCCGTGGTCGAGGGTTAAGGTAAGCATCCGAAGGTCGCTAGTTAAAATCGCGACGTGAGCAAGAAAATATTATTTTATTAATTTGCGTAATTTTAACTTAATTCATTTAAAATTAAATATATATTTTTTTATGTGAGGACCTCACCAGAGTTTCAGTTGCTCCCGTCTGGAACCAGTGAGACTATGGCGTCCCCAATTGGAGTATGTTGTAAGGCTGAAGGTAGTGGGAAGGGGAAGGAGATAGGGTAGAGGAAGGTGTGGAAGTACCTGACTATTCATATCTGATCACCAAACACAGCTAAAGCCATTTCAAGTGGTTCGCTACATTTGCTGATTCAACAGGGGTGCCCGGTTCCATGGGGTGAGGTTGGTCCGGGTCTTGATGGCGGATGTGTCTGTCCACCTGCTACGTGGAAGGCCAGTTCGAGAAGACTTGTTAAGCAATGTTAAGGGAGGTCCTTTGACCTCTCCAGCCACAATCTCTCGAGGTTCCGCGACTTTTCATCCCGCGACAAAATATCCCCGACCAAATATCCTACGGACAAAACATCCCCCAACCAAATATCTACTAAAACCTAACCTAACCTAACAAAAAATGGGACAAAAATAATACAGACATCCTGTAAAGAAAATAAATTACTTTACAAAATAGAAAAATGGGACAAACATAATACAGACATCCTGTAAAGACAATAAATTATTTATTAGATTAGGTTTTAGGTTAGGTTTGTGACACGGTTTTAGTAAATGTTTTGTTGGAGGATATTTTGTCCGTAGAATATTTTGTCCTTGGGATATTTTTCGAGGTATACTTTTTTTTCGATTTATATTGTCGGAATATTTTGTCGCTTGACTAAAATGCGCGGTACCCTCTCTCGACCCATTGCCTTGGAGGGATGGATTAGTACTTCCGTCACTCCTGACACACTGACCCCCAGATTCCTACCCACCCCTTATACATTTTTCCTTACCAGAACTTCCTTTACCTAAACAGAACCTCTACACGACATCCCCAAAGATGACATACGCCCTTAGGGATTTTTTCCTCAGGGCCTCCTGTAAGAGATAATGTAAAAAAAACAACGTTTCAATTCTGAATGGTGGTCTTACACCAGGGCGATACTGTATATAGATACCGATAATTACACAGCCACAAAAGCGGTATGGGTACGGGTGCCACAAATGTGTCATGTGTTGTGGCACGTTTTTTTTTTACTTTAGCTCCACACAGGTGGCCCGGAAGAAAATAATTCCTCTCAGGGTCTACGTCATCTTTGGGGAGTATAAGGGGTCTTTTTAGGAAAGGGAGGAGTCCTGCTAGAGAGGTCAAACCTCTCCCTCAACTAGTCGCTCCAATTCGGCCTGCCACGCAGTTGGTGGGCAGACGCATCCACCAAGACGGCCGCCGTGGCCGAGGGGTTTTGACTCACATTTCCAAGGTCGCGAGATCGAATCCTGGCGTGCGCAAATAATTTTTGTTATTTCACAATTAATTAATTTAAAAATAACATATAATGTACATATTTGCGGCGAAGATTCTCTCAGTATCGCCCTGGTGTAAGACCACCATTTAAAATTGAAGCGTTGCTTGAAATGGCTTTAGCCATGTTTGGTGATCAGCTCTGAATAGTCAGGTATTTCCTTACCTTTATCTTCCACTTCTATTTCCCCTCCCCACTACATTCATCCTCACAACAGGCCTAAATTGGGTACGCTATAGTCTCATTGGCTCCAGACGGGATCAGCTGACACGCTTGTGAGACTTTGAGGCTCTCTCTCACATAAAAAAATATATCATCGCGCTTTTAGAAATCATACCTACATAATTTTGCCTTAACATATATGGAAAAAGGTTAATATAGTGTATATGTTTATGTATTAGTTTTAATGTTTTTCAACAGACCTCGTTACTATTGGTAGTTGTACGTATTTTTGAAGTGTCTCAACAAATGTCAGTAAAGTTGTAAAGTAAATTCAACTGCCACTCCTTCGTATATAATACCCGAACTACGAACAAAAGTTGCATAAAAAAATCGCTAAACCAGTAAGCTTCGCGGATGCATAGATCGACCGGTTCATCTTTAGATTCCTCTGGTCTTTATTCAGAGGGTTTCATTGAGTTAATACCTAAATATCCCAGATGTGTCGACTGTATAACAAGATAGAGTGCGCTGATGTGGATATTTTCGTTGACAATTTGTACGGATTTAAAAAAAAAGTTCTAGCGCTGTTAAAAAGTACTAACTAATTATGTTGTGTGAATTGTCTTTCTATGCATGCTCGCGTATTTCATATGTCTTTTACCACTCATTGCAATGTGTTACTTGAGTGACCTTGTATATAATTCTGTATTTTTATTTGTGATGTTTTTGTTTTTCTAATTGTATTTATTTGTATTTAATTGTATGTAATTGTAGATTTTTATAATTGTGTAATAACTGAGTTTTATAACTGGATTGTTCTCATGTAAGTGTAAACATCTGTAAAACCCAGTATAAATAAATAAATAAATATCACAATATTTTTTAACTAACCGAAAATCACAAGTCTGTAGAAGTCGGTTTCAAATGTCAAACAAAAGTAAAATACGTAAAGAAATCGTTAGGCATATAGGTACATTTCAAATAAACGCGATGAGCTTTTAATAAATTTAGAACAAAATTAGCCGCCCACGCCTAGCAGACCGCTACAAGTTTTTATTAAAAGAGCATGTATGAGACGATATATAAATGTGAATGAGGCCAGGAGAGTGTGCCAAGACCGAGTTGTTCGTCGGTATCTCATATCTGCCTACCCCTGTAGAGAAACGGAGTGATGGCTTATATTTGAAAGGCTGAGGAAAATATTTTATAAGTACTTTCAGTTTCACAAATCCTATGTGTAGTTATAATATCCCACGAATTTCATGGGTCTGCGCTAGAAGGTTTTGGCTAAAAAAGCTAATTTATTTAGAATCGAGCTTTAAAGTAAGTTTTTATTTATTTAATTTTATTTATGTATGTTCTCCGTAAAATGGTAATACACCAATATATCAGGGAGAAGATTACAAATTAAAAGGTATGGAAGCTGTTTTACTATGTTGTTTCATACGCCAAAAGAACTGTTTCTAAGTGACATTGATAATGTCGATGGTCAATGCAGAATCGTTAAGCACTTGAGTCGCTCTGTTAATTGGTGTGTTCTAACAGAAAAGCTATCGCTTTCTGAGCATAAAAAAGTGCACGGGATCTCCCACGAGTACACTTATTAAGGACATATAATTAAACCTCTTTCAACATACCTATGTGGATTGAAATATTCCGGAGATTAACTTAAAAAAATGTTCTTAAAAATATTTTTCGATGGGCTTCTGAAGTGTTGAAATCGAGCTGTCCTATTAAGAACAAGGATGGATACAGGAATGGATAGTATGTATATTTCCTCGTGTACAGGTAACGAATCAACCTGTTTTACACTTTTCTATTTCTAAGACACATATTTAGATATATTTAACACGTATCACAGTTAAATTTCTTAAACTATATCGTTTCCGATTAAAATGATTCATTCATTGGAATCATTTGAGTAATTACCTGACAAACATTCATCTTATGAAGATGCGTCGACTAAATTCAAAGAATCTCACCCACCTGCTCCCCACAAAAATTCTGAGAAAAATCTGTGGATGGGAGCCATGTGCATTATGCACTGTGCAAAAAACGGTCACATGATTTTGTATACCTGATCATAAAATTGATTTAAAAAATATACCTATCAAATTCCACATTTTTTTACTATTTATTAGTCATCAGATCCAAGGCGAGTAATCAATGACTAGCAAATTCAGTTAAAATGGTGTTTACGCGTTACCTTGACTACTGTACCTGCTATTACAAAACGATGACCAAAATGGACTGTTGTTAGAATACTTTCTGATAAATGGTTTGATCATCAAATTGCAGGAAAGCATGGTTTCTTATTTTGTCTATAGTAAATCATTATGTAGTGTTGATAATATCGTAAAACTGGGCAAGCATAACCGAGTAGTATTAAAATAACTTGTTTTTAGATAATATTGTAAATATTGTGGTATTGGTTCTAATGCTGCCTGAAAATTTATGACGCCGATACACTCGTACATATCAATAAATTATTAGCTATACGTTGCGAAGTCCTGTTTTAACTCGACCATTTTGCATCAAGTATTTTTGTAATTTTGTCTATACGTTACGTTTCCGTTTCACCACCATCGTTTTAATAGTTCAGTAAAGATTATTTTTTTCAACTGTGATATCGTTGTGTTTATTTGAACTTTCTTGTTTGCAGTTTTTCAACATTATTTTACCTACCTGCCTGAAGAAAATTCGAAAATAGAATTGAACACAAGACATTCTTGGAGGGGTTCTGCTTTAACGTCTTTTTCTTATTTTTCCGTTTCAAATTTTCGTTTCAGGGTCTCTAATATTGTCTTCAATGTTTAAATATCGTAGTTAAGGTATTCAAGTTATTCCAAAAACAAATATTCATCCTAGATTTATAGAAAAGTCATTATATGTCATTAAAATTAAAAATGGATCCATCTATCCAAGACACCCTCTAGATTGCATTTAGTTCGTAAAAAATCTTGTAATTATACATAAATATATCAACCATTCATATATACAGAGTGGAAGATACTCACAATATCGTCCTGGTATAAGCCCATTATTCAGAATTGAAACGATGTTTGAAAAGGCTTTAGACGTATTTGGTGACTAGATCTGAATAGCCAGGTACTTCCCCACCTTTTTCTTCCCCATCTTGTTCCTCTCCCAAATTACCTTCAGCCTAATAACATACAGCCTAATAGCCTAATAACATACATAATTGGGATTGCCATAATCTCACTGGCTCCAGACGGGAGCAGTTATAGTCGCATAAAAAAAACTTACTTGAGAAAATGATGATAATGTTGGTAGTTCTTAGTCGAAGTATGATATAGTTAAGTATGACCGAAAGGAATAGGGTCGAATCAGTTCATTGTTTAGAGCAGAACCCCGGCAAGTCTAAGGTCCGGGGTTCAATTCCTAGATGCGACCTATCTTTGTCTGATTTTTCGGTTTCAAATTTTCGTTCAGAGTCTTTAACTTTATCTTCAATGATTAAATATTACAATTTCAGGGTTTACTAATGAAGCTATTCCAAAAAATAAAAATTAAATTCATATAGTATCAAAACAGAAAAAAACGAATTAAAGCTTTTGTAATCAAAATAGACAAACCGATTGGCAAAGAGAAAATAACAATTTTACTGGCGAAAAAAAAATCAGAGTGAGTAATTCAGACGCGGTAGAAGTAAAGCCTTCAGAATACCAAAGTAGACATGAGTGGGGAGGCTACGGAACATCGCCCAAAGAGGAGTCCGAATAGTCTATCTCATTCTCTCTCAGGCAAAATCCTTTAGATGTATGTGTTTGTGTCTTTTTAATTCATCGAGTTTTAAATCACAACGGTACTAAAGAAATTTTCACTTCAAAAAAAATTTAGCTCGTTACTCGGAGTTCGTTGAGTTATTGAATACCGGCAAATAACCTAACATTGCGTATTAATCAAACATTATTACTGTAACAAAGACAGGATTTCGAGGAAACATGGCCGTTTCATTAACTTATCTGACTAACAGTAATTAATAAAGCGTGATCGTAATTATTATTGTTATGTTTGGTGGCATTTAGTGCTCGCCCACTGGATCCATTTTGGGAGCGAGTGACTACTACACATCCAAGTTGCGAAACTAGGAAGTGAAATGGATCGAGTTTGCAAATAATAAATCACTATTTCCTAGAATAGCGAATAGTTTCTTTGGCAAAGGCATTTGTTTATGTTGCTATAACGTAATTAGGAAAGTGACCGAAGGTTTTATTAATTAGGATTACACCCACAATAAGCTCTGGCTTCAATTACCTAATCAAGGTTTCATGAAACCGACACATCTTATTACAGAGCTTTCTCCACGCAGGAGGCCCAAATATGTAATCGAGGAAGGTGTGAATTGCGTCGCATGAACGACCAGTTCTCATGTGACAATTGTCAACCATTTACAAATGTTAAGTGCGCGTTTGGCGTGTTTTCTGACTATGCACCGTGCTGAAAGGATCGATGACGCTAGTTCCTCGGTACATCTTTCATTGAAATACCGGTACGAGTAAGTTAAGATAGGATAACTGGCTATTGCGTGGTTACGATCATTGGTGGATCAATTTTATTGGGTTCATTTGTATTTCGGAATTGTCTAATCAATATATATTATAAAAGAAAGTGTACTAAAATGTGCGTGCTGCTAAAACTCAGAAACGAGTCCCGGTACGATCAAGGGAGTTACACGATGTGGTAGCCCTCTATCCCCCACCATCCATGAAGAAGGTTCCCGTTTTTAACTGAAGGTCGTGCTTTTGCAGATATAAGGGCTGAAAGTTTGCCCTCTAGAATTTTTTAGAATAGTTCAGAACATTCGAGAGTATTTAAGAGCATTCAACAACATTCCAGAAGATCTCGGAACATTCTGGAATGTTGTGTGCGGGAATGGTCTGGAACGTTCTGGAACATCCCAGCACATCCCAGATAATTGTGGAACATTCCAGAACACTATCGAATGTTGTGGAATGTTCTGGAACGTTGTAGACCATTCGGAGCCTTTTTTGTTTGAGTAGGGCTATCCATTGGTAGGGGTATAACGTCGTGGGTACGAACGTCAGTTCTATCTCATATCAGCTCCCTGAGCGATGCCGGGTACCCCAGTTAGGTAATATATACCTACTAGATAAATTTTCGGCATGTTCCAGAATGGCAGAAACTTTCAGTATAACCCTTGTGAAAGGCTACCATTCTGTAAGGAAACGTTACTTAAAATATTTTTAACCGTGTTTGGAGATCAGATCTGAAAACCCACCTTCTTCCCTACATCTCCTTCCTCTCCCCACTATTTTCATTCTCACAATACACTCCAATTGGGGATGGCATAGAATCACTGGCTCCAAACTATTGAGAGCAGTTCTCATCATCTCAATCATCTACTTTTTAACAAACTACTTCTAAATAGGCCAACTCCGGCATCAATAAAGGCGTTAGCGACGCCCATTTTAAACCGCGTGGCGACACAAAAGAAAAAACGAAAATAGTTCAGGACGCAGTCAATGTCGTAATATCGTCTATCTTCTGAGTTGATTGGTTCCGCTAGACTCTTGAACCAATCCAAGGTCGCTGTTGAGCAAAATACAAATCAAGTCGTTGCCAATCGAAGGTCGATGCGCAAATTAAGTAGGAACGCTTCCTAACTTTGCATCTGCCGATCCATATAATTTGCGTTAGATGTTAAAATGTTTGGTTACATGGAAAAGAATTAGCCGTTTGACCATAACATCGTTTTGTGTGGGCTGATTCAGTGATTGGCTTACTTGAAAATGGTTCTCAAACTTTACTAATCATCAATATAATGGCAATAAGCAGTAGGACAGTTAAGCTGTTTTGCGGAAATTTAAATCTAACATTGTTATCAAATGGCCATTCAGTGCAATTTTGGTTTTTTGTTTATTTGAAAGATTCCCGTTAAATGTCGATTCTAAGGGCCAGTTTTTACACAGAATTTGGACAAATCATCAAAGTTCTGTGAACATCTTATTTTTCTAATTATCTTATTTTTTCAGTTATGTGAAAAAACTGGCCAATAATAATAAACCCATCTTGAAAAGGACCTTTACAGAACTTTAAAATAATTTAGAAATTTGATGTATTCTTGAAGTTCTGTGAAACAACTGCCCCCAAGTTCTTTTCAGCTGTTGAACAAATTGTAATCTACAATAAAAACACACATAAATTTGTTGTAAACCACTTTTATTTTATACATACTCTATCGGTTTCGGAAGCACCCTTCCTTCGTCAAGAGAATATTATAACTGCAAAAACTGCACAAATTTTAATCAGCAGAAGAGGACCACTATCAAGTTGTTAAGCTTGTTAGCTTTCTTTTTTTTAAAAAAAAGAAAGACAAACATTGCCTGGTTACGAATAACTTGACAATATTTTAAAATCTCCTACTACCATGGAAAATGTTGTTTGTATTGTGATGAAGAATTTAGCAAGCTGAGAGATTGAACACGCGGTGCCTTAATGGGATCCAAATGCGATGCCAACTCAGCCACTTACCGGTCAATATAATATAAGATAGAATCGGTTTATTTAAAAAACAAAAAATTGATTATGTATTTATACTCTTTGGTAATTCTCAAAACCCTTTGTGGTAAACAAATAAAAAAATTTGAGAATATTTGTTTTATTTAAGTCATTACTTAATTAAATTTTGAAAACAAACGATAAAGATTTTTTCATAAATTTTAATTGCCTTAAAGGCAGCAACATATAAATTAACGAATGCAAATAAAAAAAAAAACAATTTTTTGCTTATTCGCATCCGCATGTTGATTGATCTGTTACGAAATCAATAAACAATTTGAAGATTACTCTTAAAATAAAATGTATTTTCCGCCCACGCAGTCATTATTTGTCGGAGAGAAGTTGATCTACATAAAGCGTAGTGGGAGTCGGTCTCTTCTGAAGTGTTCCAATATATAATGTCAATAATTCAATATGTTTTAGCAGTGTAATGGTAAAAGGCATCAAACCTTATAATATAAAACATATTGTAAAATGTTGCAGTTCACCAATTTTTCCTGTGTTGTGTAATGTGGATTTAATCTGCCTTTATATTCAGTTCAGTTTTAGTGCCGGCAACAATGGCGTTTATTTTAATTTTCATTAATGTATACAGTTTTCTTTTACCCACCTCACTAGACAAAGTATGTTCCGATTCGGAACATATTATATTTATTAAAAAAGATATGTTTCATAAAGATATCTATATAAAAAGATAAAAATATATGCATATATATAGATACATTACATGTACATTAACATACATATATCCACATACATAATACATAAATAATATTGATATATTAAATACTTACACGTACATTTTGTTTTTATTATTTGATATATTTATTTCCATAAAAAGATAGCGTACATAATATAAAATTACACATGGAGTTAAGAAAATGTAAATACAGTAGGCACATGATAATTAAAATATTGCAAGCAAGCACTGCCCCTCATATTTTGTTATAATGAGTTATAACATACACACTCCTCTTCAAAACAAACAATTGGTTCACTCGGATAGGATAATTAATCACAGAAATGTGATACGATTTATGGACACGTGTTGAATCCGGAAAGTCGAAAATCGTGTCGAATGTTGGAATAGTGCTGGCACAAACTTTTATACCTCCTCTTTAAAATGAGACTAAGATGGCGATGCAATATTTATTTTTTACCGAGTTATGGAAGTTTCAAAATTACCCCAAAAGCCTCATTTGGGCACGATTCCTTCCCACACCCGGTACACAAGAAGGTCGACTATTGAATCACTGACACAAAGATCTTATCGTTTTGACACGGAGGGTTTACGGCGGTCACTCCGAAGAACATAAAAGTTTTAAATTTGTATCCCTCAAGAAAAATTTATCGCATAAAAAGATGAAATTGTTTATACATCGACCAAAAATAAATGTTCTCTTGTTTACGTTCATTATACTTTTGTAAATTACCTTTTAAACTTCTGAAGTGAAACTACTTTAGCGCCGTTAGTGACTTGAAATTCGGGTGCAACGGATATGCGTCACAACTCAGTTCTTCACAAATACTCGGTTCTAATATAATGCGGTAAATTCACACCTCGGTGCGTGCCTTCCATAGCGTAGTTGGCAAGGTGCCTGACAAGTCTCAGCGGCCAGAGAGACAAACATCAAGCGAACTGAGGTTCGAATCCTACGAAACACAAAAAAAAACATTTTTATTTTGTGAAATCAATATCCAATTTTCAAACCACTTTAAAAAAGCGACATATAAAGACTGTCTAGTTACACTAGACGGCCAGCGTAGTCCAGCGGTAAGCCTCTTGACTCGCACTCCGAATGTCCCGGGATCGATTCCCGATGTGGCAATTATTTGATAAATTTGTGTTCATTTAAAATAATATATAGTATGTTTGCGGCATGTTCCTGAGTGGAAGATACTCTCAGTATCGCCCTGGTGCAAGACCACCATTCAGATTTGAAACGTTGCTTGAAATGGCTTTTAGCTGTGTTTGGTAACCAGATCTGAATAGCCAGGTACTTCCCCACCTTCCTCTACCATATCTCCTTCCCCTCCCCACTACCTTCAGCCTCAAAACATACCCCAATTGGGGATGCCATAGTCCCATTGGCTCCAGACTGGAGCAGTTCGGACTCTTGTGCGAAATTCATCTAAAAAAAAAAACTTCTATTGCATGTGAATTACAAACTCTGTTTTTTTTTTTTATTTGTGTGTTAATCCTTTTTACCTTTACACTAAGGATGAAGTAACCGATCGAATTGTTTGGCGAATTAGACTAACTTATATTTCATCTGGCCAAGACAGGTATTCACATAAACATCAATCATTTATTGTTTTATAACGCCATAAAATTCTGTTTTATAGCACGTTTATATAGGAGGTTCTATCAATTGTTTTAAATATCGACACGTTTCCTTTCAAGTCTGGGCGTTTGAAAGAGGATATCATCGGTAGGTTGCCTTGATATAAATTTATTTTTTATTGACCCAGTTTAATACTAAATGGAGCCCGCTGACAAGGAACAATAAAAGTGAAGCTTTTGGTATCGGCATTTTGAAAATGACTCAATTTGAATTCTAAAAATCATAAAAAAATCTTTGCTTTTTATTCACGTAGCTTAATTATATATGTAACGGAGAGAATATAATAAATTTACCTTTACAAACCAATTTTGTCCTCCAAACATATTTATTCAAATGGAATCCTAATGGTTACTGAAAGCCTTTGGCTTTTAGTCAGTATTTAATAACAAATTTACCATCAAGTCGTATCTTCGTAAAGGTAGGCAGTAATGATAGACCGCAACACAATTGTTTATAACTGCACAACATTTTATTGGTCCTCGTATATTTAATCATCTACCAAAACATATTCAAATGACAAATAAAATATCAAACAACATAAAAGATTTAAAATCGTGGTTGAATGATTCATTGGTTGCAACTATCTTCCTATGAACTCTATTTGTGAACCTTCGTGTGTCACTTTACACTTGCTTGATGTTGTATTTTATTTTGTTTAAAACCATATTTTTATTGGTATTTTTTTATGTTACCCACAGACACGCAGAGCCTTTAGTGGGTACCATTTTATAATTTTATTTAAACGCATGTATTTTTTTTTAAATACCTATTTTGTAAAATTTGTGTTTTTGTATTTGGTGTATTTTTATAGACATTATTGGGAAAAATAAAAATTGGGCTTGACACATACTTATTGCTACATTCACTTTTACACATTATGGGCGTCATCTTCTGGTATAGGCGTTTTACTAAAAGACTTTAATATAAGTTTATTACTGATTGTGAACGTGCTTACTGTTTGACATTGAATGGTATATTTGTGATGATTTGTTGACGGCAACAACAAATGACAGAAGCTTTCATGCTATTGCCACTGCCATTCAAAGTGTTGCCATTTTTCGACGATTTAGTACACTCCCAATATAATATATCTTCCCTAATGACAACTATCTGAAATCGCAAGTATAAGAATAATATAAAATAGAGCTAAGGGTTTTCACATTGGTCCCGATACAGTTTCCATAAGGAAATCCGTATGAAAAAAAACATCGTGTAAAATTTCCATAATTCTGACATACCTAAATAAATTTTAACAAATTTTACAGATAAAAATAAAAGCGAAATTATAAAAAGCACAAAACAAAACAAATATCAAAATAAGCCTCAATATCATGAAAGGTCAAAAATTAGCAACGTTTCGGAACACACAAAAGAAAGAGATGTAATCATTCCGTGACCGTGTAATTTCCTGGATGATGTTCTCTCGACGTTTCGAGACGATCTCACGTCCCGTCACCGGGAGTGACGCTGTCAGTGCCACTACTGACATCAGTATCGTGCGCTCCACGGTAGCGTGACTCCCGAAGACGAGACGTAAATGTCTCGAAACGTTGTCCTGAATTTACAACTGAAATCGTGTAGCTACTCGAATCGACGACGACTCAATCTTTTTTACTTGTAAAAACGCACGCGAAAATAATATGTTATGGAAGGTAAGGACAGTTGCTGAAGACTTATCTTTTTTAATTTTTTTTTATATGAATACCTTATAACAGTCCCAGCTGTTCCCGTCTGGAGCCAGTGAGACTATGGCATCTCCAATTGGGGTATTTTGTGAAGCTGAAGGCAGGGGGGAGGGGGAGGAGATGGGGAAGAGGAAGGTGGGGAGGTACCAGGCTATTCAGATCTGGTCACCAAACACGGTTAAAGCCATTTCAAGCAACGTTTCAATTCTGAATGTATCTGAGCCACAAATATACTATGTATTATTTTAAATGAATTAATTGTGAAATAAACATGTTTATCAAATAAAATTTATTCGCGCACGCCGGGATTCGATTCGCGACCTTCAGATTGCGAGTCAAGAGCCTTACCCTTCGACCAAGGAGGTCGTCTACTTATTCTTGACGTTGGCAAGGAAAATAAAACTCCCAAAAAGTGAGCTCTGGCACCATAAAATTTGGGTTCCATGACAACTCAGAATCATGACTCAACCCTTGACTCTGTGCAGAAACGGGCGGTCCGTTTGATAGATTCTCCCATCTTAACAGACGGATTGCAATCTTTAGAGCACAGGCGTCAGGTGGAAATGCTGTCCTTGTTCTACCGGTATAACAATGGAAAATGCTCCGAGGAACTGGCGTCGTTGATCCCCTCGGCACCGGTGGATAGTCGGGAAACACGCCAAACACGCGCCCAACATTTGTACACGGTTGACATTAGTCACATGAGAACGATTGTTGATCACGGATGTGGAACGATTTACCGGCCTCTGTGTTTCCTCCCTCCTACAACATGGGTCTCTTCAAGACCCATGTTCACTCCTTCCTTTCCTCAAAAAGACCCTCCACACAGCATCCTCAAAGATGACATACCTCCTGTGTGGAGTTAATGTAAAAAAAAAAAGTAATTTCAAGACTTTTAATATACCTATCTTTAAAAGTTACGAAAAAAATTGAAAAAAAAAACTCATAACCTAACTTAACACAAACTATTAAACCATTTTATATGTGTTTTTTCATAATTTTTAATGACTTTCCAGAGGAAATATTCAAGTCATCCGGTCACCAAAATTTGCTATCTTTCTTTGTTTTAAATTTTTGCTGGTCAAAATGCGACTGTTTTGACGAACACACAAACTATCTAAATACCTGTTGAGCATTAATTTAAGTTTGTAAATAATAAGACTTGATATCCTAGTTTTCACCGGTTAGTAATCCTATTGTGTTTTTGTTGTCGTTGTTGTATATATAACAGATTGAATTTGTTTATTCAGGAATTACTTGGTATGTGAATATCATAAAAAAGAAGTTAAAAAGATATTGAAAAAAACGTTACATAAACTATAATATGCGGCATCATTATCGTAAATTAATTATCCTAAAACATTGCTTGAATTGACTGATTCATTTGATTTTTTACGTAATTATTTATTAGCGTCCGAATTAAATCATTGGCACGATATTTTGTTCAATGAATAATCGTTTTAAATTTTGCCTATTGTGACGTGATATTTATTGGAGCGGTATAATTTTATCAGTTTATAATTGTCCAACAAAGGTGTTTATAAATTAGTAGGTACTTGCAAAATGCCAAATTTTAATGACTTTTGATTGAATGTTGGTTTAATTTAGAGCTTGACCTTATTTGTTTAATTTTATGGTGTTTTGTAAACTAGAATATTGGACTCGTAACTCAAGAATCACTTCAACGATGTAATTCGATATTTAAGGCCAATTTAGGAATGTAAGCTAAACGTCGATACAACAATTTACGAAATGCAGAACATTATTACGACTGTTTTATTGAAGCTTGTATTTACGTACGAAACTTATAGGTAGGTACCTAATTTACATAATTGAAAACTCTTCTAATTACGTAATAATTGACTGAGCATAGCTTTTACTCGACAGGCTACATTTCGTCTGTTTTTAATTTTTGTGTACGTTCCGGTTCCGTTTCAAGATGGTGGACGTTTTAATGGTTCAGTAAAGATTTTTTTGAAATGCGAAATCGTTGTGCATATTGTCTGCCAAAAATAGGTTTGAAAATAATTGTTATTGAGTTAGTGACGTTTTTTTAGACTTTGTATAGTTCCTAATTTGAATTTTAAAAAATGTTACATAAAATATGTAGTAAATAATCAAGTAGATAGATATAAGTACATACCTATTACAAATCCTGTAATTGCAGAGGAAATTTCGATTTTGATTTGTTTTGAGATCATATATTTATAAGGGTTCCATGCCAACTCAGAAAGAAACCAACTCATAATAACTCAGAACCACCTCAGACAGGTCATTAAAAGCTATGAAAATATAATTTTAAAATAGCCGGTAACGCTAACCTAACTTAACCTATTCAACCAATGTTTTTATATTTTTTTTATTATCACTCTTAATGACCTTTCTGAGGTGCTTCTGAGTTTGTTGCATTCTGAGTTATCTGGTCACCATTTATAAGATAAAATTAGAAACATTAAACTTATGACTTTAGAGGAAATTTTGATTTTGATTTATTTTGAGAATGTAAAATAAGAGAAAATTAGAAACATAATTTTAGACGCGTCCACATTTCTCAGAAAGGTCGGTTATAAATATTTGACACATTAGAATACAGATTTTTCCCTACATAAAAAAGTAATAATTCTAAATAATGTGTCTTAGATGAATATTCAAACCAAGTACAAGAGTGCGTACTTAGAATTTCAAAAGACCAACTTCAACATTTGACTCAATTTGAGTTATGTTAGAAAAGACAAATGGAAGGTGTTAAGTAAGTTAAAATTAGGTCAGGATAGAGTGATTACCACAAACATTTTTCAATTTCGTTTTAGGTTGTAGTAGGAAAATTAGTGGTACAATATATCAATCATTTCACGAACGCAATATTTGGCCGGACGGGGCTTAGATGTTGTTGCTTTATTTTTTAATAAATTTAAATTAAGGCCCATCATTTAAAAATCACCGTGATGGTGGCCACGTGGGTAGAGGAATAATGGCGGAAACATCACACGGCAAGCAATGGTACTGAGGCAATCACCCGAGGCCGTGTATTACTTAGGTCTGTATGAAAGGTGTTTCGAGATGTCCGTCCAATAGCCACTCTGGATGATATTTGTCATCTCATTGGCTTCGGATCGTAAGAGTATAAGTAGAAGTCTAAATAAAAATGTAATTGTTTTTATCGATTTTTCACAAAATTAGTCGACCACCGTCACAAGGGCGGAGTCACATAGTCATGGTCAAGTCACAAGAAGTTATAATTTAATTTTGAGAATAATAGATACAAGTAAAAAGTAGGTATTTTATTAAATACTTAAATAAAATGTATATTGTGACAAAAAAATATAAAAACATTATTTTTTTAAACAATTTCCTGAACCCAGCCCAGGGGGGGGGGTCATGGTGGTCGTGACCCCCTGGGCTGGGTCCAGGACCTAGGTGGATCACCAATTATTATTGTTAAAAAAAATAATGTTTGTTAAAATTGTTAGTAAAATAAATATACACGCTTGCTATGTATTACTACAACCTTGAAAAGTTCTGTTCGCATCCAGAAAATGCCTTTCTTCCGATTTCCTTCCATTTTCTGGATGCGAACAGAACTTTTCAAGGGTGTAGTAATACATAGCAAGCGTGTTTTTAAACAAATATCCAATTAAATTAAGTTATCCCTATTTGGAAAAACTTTTTAGGTTGAAGGGACTGAGGGAGAGGGGATATGATTATAAGTAAAAAATCACAATAGATTATAATATTATTTACCATAAGATCCTTATCACATGTGAAGATAAATCCATAACAAGAAAAAGGTTGAACACTTGAGGTGCCTAAAAAGTAGAAGCTTACATTTTAATAGATAAAGATCACTATTTTAATAAATCTTTGGGGCTAGATGTACAACGTAGAAATGGGAAAGGTCTAAGTCTAATTTAAAGGCACTTGAAATTAAAAAAAAATCTTTAAAAATAAATGGAACCAACTTTTTAAATAAACAATAAGATTTATCTAATAGTAGTATTTTAACATATTTCCCTACCCAACACCTACTTTTACCCCCTCTCTTTTTGGTACCTCCCCCCCCCCCCCCCCCCCGCCCCCCGTCAAAGTTGATGTTCTCTATCCTTTTCTATGTAACCTATAAATACTCTGTAATTAATTTAATATGTTTTTATATACCCCAGAAAGATATGTAATAAAGTGGTATTCAAAGTAAGTTATAGTAGTTAAGTTAAGTTATTTTATTATTGAAGAAGAAGATAATGAAAGAGGAAAACGAGCAAGATACAGAAAAAAAACTAACGGTCGTAATGGGACACGAACCCGAGATCTGTTATTTTATTCTAATTATTATACGAAAAAAAAGATTCTGAATGACAGTGAAAAGTTCTTCATCTCTGGAACCAAGAATACTAAGTTACTAAATTTTAATTATAAATCAATGGTTTATTCCGCTCTACCAGTTAGTTATTTGAAATCACATTTACTCACGGATGAGTTAAATCTTTTAAAGTGATTACAATCCTTCAATAAAACTATTAAAGCATCGACTGTCTTTTTCGTACTAAATGCCTTGCAAGTATACTCTCCGATTTATTTTGTATAAACGTACCTCATCGTGCTGGTCTTCCATATGACTATAAACAAATTTAATTGAGGTGTGTAAACTGTAAACTTGAAAGTATCTTTTTAAATTTATATCGCCATTCAAAAAAGAGTAAAATGTTGGGCGACGAGACTTTTTGGCGTGCGTGTTGACACCCGGCCATTCACGCCAGGGTTTTTGGTTCAAGCAGTCCATAAGTTGTCGATTTGACATGAAACTTAACTTTACTCTTTCGTTTAAATGCCATATTATTTGTATGTATGTAGTTAACTTTCAAGAGATTTATCGTATACTAGCTGAAGTCTCCGGCGTCGCCCAGGTTTTATGCAGAGTTTTTTTGAAGTTGACCGTAATTTTTCTCTAATTTTATCGTGAAGTGTGCAAAATTATTAAGAGTTGTTTCAAACTTCTGCTTTCAGGTATGGGAAAGGGGCATGACGGTAGTTTTTCGAAATCTCCTGTAAACCGTGAACTTCCTTATTCTCTAGGTCAAATGGACAAAATCATCATTCTCGAAATACTGATTTATATAAAAACCAAACCCACACCGGGACACTTATTTATAGATAATGTTTAGCTCTAAAGTCCACGGCGTTGCCCAGGCTTTTTGCAAAGTTTTTTTTAAATCTGACGAAGATAGTAATTTTCTTCTTATTTTGAATTTTAGGTGTACAAATTTTCTTCAAAAGTATCAAAATACTGCCCTATGGTGGGATAATGGAATAGGTAGTTTTTCGAAATCTCGTGCAGACAGTGACGTTTCTCTCGTTTTGAGTATCAAGTTTGAAAAAGTTCGTCAACCTGGTAGTAAAAGTGTAGATTTGTAAAGAAATCAAGTTTACGCCGACCCCACATCATAAACATACAGACACTCTTCTTTGTAAAAGTAGTTGGATAGATTGTTGGAATAAACAAGCTACAAATATAAGAAGAAAAATAAAGACAATAAAATAAATACAATAGAGTGTTTCTATGTGTGAGTTCAAAATATATGGCAATGAAGCAGAAAGGGTTCGAACAATCCTAAAACGGAAAGCAAAATATTTAATTATGTGTTTTCAAAATCCGGTTCACCAAAATGTATATGTATTTGCTTATGTCAGTTTTTTCACGAGCGTGAAAGTGAATAAACTTCTAAATAAATAGGCGCCAAACTTAATCCATTTGCATTCTGAAGTCACGTTATGAAGTGCTGTCAAATGAATATTTTTCTACGTGGGTGCTCCAATGATCTCGGCAGACAGAAAAACAGAAGACTCAACCAGGTCCCCGGGGCACGGGACTTAGCCATCTCAACTCGGTTTTAATTTTAATTTGCGCTGATCAAATTAGAATTATAGAAAGTTATTTTCAATTTACAAAACTAGTCCGGACTGTATTTTTATTAACGCTATTTGTTTTGATAAAATATGACCGGCTGGGTGAAATTAGATTGATGTGATATGTTTTATGTTGATTTAAGACTGATTTGACACTAGTGTAGTGATGTTATAATAACACTTGCAAAGAAATCAAGAAATTTTAGTGACATTAATTTATGTAACTGGTCTATATAGATGAATGCTGTCTGCTGAAAAAAATAAGTGGCCAAATCTCAATGGCGAGGTTCTACTAATATATTATATCTCTTCACCTCTCCCGTCTCCATCACAATCGCTTCCCAACAATCTCTAATACTGGGGATCTAATGATAGTCCCACTTGTTCTGGGTAGGTGTTGTGTTATTATCACGATTTTTTTTTTAAATATATAAAAGTGATAGCGTGAGCCACGCGCTAATTCTATTGCGAACGAAGGCATGTTGATTACAACATATTTAAATAACTAAATGGGTTATTAGGTTCCAACAATACTGTTAACCCCAGTCTGTTGAGATAAACGTTATCCATGTTCGTCAACCGATATTAGAGTTGATCGTAAGTGTGCGTTTTTATGGATTTTTTTGTTATCAGTAATTTAAGTTTTAGTTTTAAACTTTTTTATGTTTGCTAAAATGTATTATCATGTATTTTTCTAAAATTATAAAATTTGAAACAGTGGGTGTACTTTTGACTTTTTTGATTCAATAATGAAGATCATAAATACTGCAGGACCCAGTACCGATCCTCTCGGAATTCCTTAAGTATCCTATAACGGTACATCTCTTATATCATATGGTTTTTATGTGTTCACAAAATACAATTCATTGGGTCAATTTTAACAACAAAAAATAAACCCTTAAAAAAACAAAGTTTATTTACAACAAAAGATACATCTATGTTTTTTCAAATGTCTTAACTTTACAAAAAAAAGTTTTAAAAGCTGTAAACCTTCCTCCCCAATGTGAAATTTTTGAAAAATGGGTATAAATCCGCAATGTCTTAAAACTTTAAAAAAATCTTTATTTATTTTTTAGATTGACTGAGGTTTGTACCTTTCTACCCAGGCCGAAAACTAGGCCAAATCCCGAGTTGGTAATACCGACATTTACTCGTAGGTGCTTATAATGCTTAAATTTCTTCGAATTTCAGAAACACGCTTGTGCGTGATTGCCACCAAGTCGGTAGATTGCATAGACATCGATAACGAGTCTCTGTGCCGTGTTTCAGTTCAATCGAATGTCGGGAAGTTGGATAATTTTCACTTCATTCAAACAAACAAAATGGAAATTCAAATAGACGTATTTAAAAAAGTATCTTGCTTCTTCATCATTCTTTCAGGGATGTTGTAAAGTTATTTTTGGAACAAACTAAGATAGAGATTAAATAACTCGGTGTGTCTGAAACAATTGGTATAGATGACAGCATAAAAGCGGTCAGTACAAATATCTTGCGATCGGCCTATCAACGCCATCGACAATATCCTCTGAGGTATTCGCTCGACGTATGCCGGATGCCATGCTTGGGCATTGGGCAGACCATCGACCAAACCATTCACGTAAGTCATTGTGACTGGCAGCTGGCGCTGGACGGCCAGTTTCTTCTCGCCCCGAGGCCCGAATTGCCCATAAATCACCTTTACAGTCCGATCGGCGCAAATCAAACCAGATTTTGCAGAACCGATGCACACACTGAGATGTTATTTACGAGAAATTTGTCAATGCGTTTGCACAAACTGCCAAGAGCATTGTCATATCCATTTTCTTCTGAATTAAAGTCCAAGCCATTTTAGCGAGTGATGTAGCTTAGATAGTGACTCGTAGATAAAAAAAATATTGGAGGAAATATTGTTCTTGAATAATTCAATAAACAAAGAAGAACCTTAAAAGCTTAAAGAAACGTCAAATTAGTTATAGCAATATATATATAATAAAAAATAAGGAATTCTAGTGAAAGATATTATGGCTTAAAAAATATATTTATTCATGCAGGGCAACCAAAGCTTAATCTAAATATGCAAAATTGTATTGCATTTAAGTATAAATAATAAATCATTATTTAAAAATGAATAAAACAGTGTCCCCTCAAAACGCATTCCTTGGCTTCAGCTGTTTTTATCTTATGAAAAAAATTATGTTTAATTTTCAAAAATTTGTGAATCCAATAGATTTCAGATTTTAATGTTACTTAAAGAAAAAAAATAAGCAAATAATTTGATAACAGCAAGAAATATGTCTCAAAGTTGCTTGGAATGGTTACTATGTTTAATGACAATATCCGTGTAGCCACCTACTTCCACATCTTACTATAATTTTTTTTCATCTTCTGTACTTCTTTCAGCATCACAACTCCTAACCGGGATGCCATAGATTAACTGATTCGGACTATTTGTGCAGTAACACAAAAAATATTATGTTTTTGTTAACTTCCAACGCCCATGATCGATAAACCTGTACGGATATTGAGTTTCTATTAGTATAACTGTCTCAAGTATAATACAAGTATGTAGGTATTTGAATTGATACCAAAAGATTACCAGATCCAACAAATGTAAATTGCCTTCATCAGTTCAGATAACGAACCAAAGAAATATCTCTACCCTTGAATATTTCAACATGAATTGGATCGTTTTCACACCATCAACACTTGGACAATTATAATTTACGATACATAATATTTCACCGCTGAGTCGAAAATATGTCTTCAGAATCCGAATTTGCATGATGACATAAAGACAAAAATAAATTATCGTCATTTCCCCATGAATAAATTGTCGAATCCGTTGGAGGAGAAAAAGAATGCGACAAATTTTAATACGGTCCATTACGGCAGCAGCGGTTCGGTAATCATTGTAAGAGAAAATGACCCTTTATTGCCAATATCGGGAGAAGTATTTTTTTAATGAAGCACCTGGAGTGAAGAACAACCTCCGACTCAGCTTTAGTCCCTGGCATTTATGGTCATCTTCCTTTTCGTTTTTTTTGTATACGACCGCTCAATTAAGCCACAAAGAACGCGGAATGACACATTATAGACAAGTGATATTTATAGTGATAAGAATGAAGACTTTTAAGGCTCGATTTTTAATGGATGTACATTTTTGGGCATTTAACCTTACTTTATTCCCGAAGATAATGATTTTGACATAGTTTACGCGGAATGTACGTTTTAAATATTTACTCTGCATACAAGAGAGCACCTCTAAATGAAAAATAAGAACCGTAACCTTGCTCTATGTGGTACAATGTAGGGGATGCAGGATGCAGGGAGGCTTGATCTAAACTTTTGATTTTGACTCACAACTTCAATAATATTAGAAATATTTGAAAAGAGTTAAGTAGCGACCTGTTGTTTTGTTATCAATGTGTATTATATGCTTTAGCTCAAATCTTCGAAATGAAAATATTTTTTTATATGTCAATTTTTTATAAGTTATTATTTGGCAAAAGTACCAATGCTCCCCAGCATGGGTGGACTCGATTCTGGGATTGGGTACATTTGATTGCATTTGATTCATGTTATCTTCAGAATGATTTATTGATTAAATCTCGTATTTTTAACTGAAAATAGAATTTATTGTTAGCAGTAGCGAATAAAAAAAATAATGTACCAAATAAAATACTTTAAATAATGTAGGCATGTATCCTTTTAGAGAATTAGAAAAGAATTACATGACCGTTGTTAGTGATATTGATTAATTTTAGCACGGCCTCCGTAGTATCGTAGTAGTAGTAGTTAAGTTTCGGTTAACTGTCAATATACGCATTTATTTGGATAATATCGTTCGTTATGCAAAATTATGGCTTATTATTGAACTGAGTTAACGAAGCTCTTAGAATCGAAAGAAGTCGTATATGCAATCCATAAACTTAAATAATTCACCTAGACGCGACCGACTTATTCCGTTCGATCTTTGAGAAACGAAAGTGGTTGAAATATGACTATAGACCCCATTAACTAATTAACTCCTTTTTGTGTCAAAACGAAAATTCGAACTGCCAATGCATGTTTAGGTTAGTATTTCAATTCAACATTTCCAATTTATTTATTTTTGTTGTAATTGTTTGGTGTATGCCATTTGGGATTATCAATTTATAGAAAATACCTCAAGTGTTGCCAACGTAAATGGATTTCTTATTTATTCCTGTCAATTTCCGGCTGTCAACGGTGAAACCGTGCTCGGGACATCGATCTAAAATCATCGAAAGTTACGCTTATCGATCCGATATTGTGAAGTTATCGATGTCATTGTGCTAGAGCTCACGGACCACGTCAACGTCCTTCCCGTATCTCTTTAACATACTTCCTGTAAAGGTGTACAAACTCCCCCACTTTCCCAAATGTTTCATCGTTCTAACTAAAATCAACACTACACCATCGATATACAACAGGCAACATAGGCATTTCTCACCCAATCCTACCTCTTTCAATTCTGTCATACAATTATCCATGTATAGATTGAATAACCACTGTGACATTACGCAGCCTTGCTTAACACATTTTGTTATGTCAAACCACTCCGTAAAACCACCCTTTACCTTAACACGTGCAACGCTTCTCTCGTACTGAGATGCAATTGCCTTATGAGATTTGTATTCACTCCATACTTGGACAACACCTTCCATAGCTTTTTCCTGTCGTCTCGGTCGTATGTTTTTTGTAGATCTTCATAATTTTCATCGTTCAAGATATTATAGCAAAGTATCCTCGTACCTACTTGTTGAAATAACTCAACTTTAGACAAATTTTCGCAGTCATAATGATTGATCTATCATCGTTGATTTATTTAGGTCACACTTGTTCAAAATTATAAAACCTTTAAGTCCTACGCGTGGATTCAACGAATCAAGCCCACCATATAAAGGCTGTGCAATCATCGAATTGTTCCCAAAATAAATCAATCTCCAATTCATCATTACGCAATGCGACCGTATCAGATTGTCACTATGGAGCGAACAATACAGCCTGAAGGTTGCCTCCCTTTTGTAACGTCAATCAAACTCGTGTAATGATACCAATGCATATTTATTTGTTCCATCATTATATTTGGATAAGCTTGTAAATTTAAATCTATGCGGCCTCCGTAGAAGAGCGATAAGACCCTTTGACCTCTCGGCCAAAAATGCGGCTGTTAAAAATGACAAAATCAAAGAAAAACTATATTGTTGATTTTTTGATTTTCAAAAAATGTTGAAAATTTTTCTTTATAGGCTGCGTTCAATCTGAAGTAAATACTGCAGCGGCTAGTAGATGGCCTTTTTGTGGATGGAGATTTTTTGTAAATGAAACGGTATTACTATGTATGAACTACTTTTTTTACTACGGTTCCGAAACAACAGGACCTTCCTCAGGGCATAATGAGTCACTTGAAATTACTAAACAATGGGTCAACCTGATATATTAATAAATGTAGAAGTCGGGGTGATATAGTCATATTCGACTTGACTTCGAAAAAGAGAAAAATATGAGATTTTTGATTTTAAAATATTTTTAAAGTCTCTGCCGTTGCGGAGAATGAAACCAAGCATTTTTAATCATGTATTAGTATCTGTCAAAATGAGTGAAATAAAATTAAAATTGAATAAAAAATAATGCCAAGTTCATTAATTAAGGATTAGTGACAAGTGGAGGAAGATATAGAACGGACGACGATAGGGAAGATGTCTAAGGTGGAACTCAAAGATAATATTTTTTGTGTACATATTAATAATGTACATATTATAATTATAGGTTTTCTTTGTTTTAATGAATAGTTATGTTTTTATTTCATGCAAACCTTACTTCTCTCTCCAAATGAGATTGAAATCGAGCTTTAAAATGATTTTTATTCGATGTCGATGAAAAGTTGTAGAAGTTTATTCCATGCTTCCCTGTATGGAAACAATGCTTCCGTTTTCATGCCAGGAAGTGTTTCCTAAGATTGGATGCAAAAAGGTGTTTGGTCCAGATAAAATTTAGACAGTCTCGATCAAGTCATTCCTTTCTTATCTCCCTTTTAACTTTGCTAAATTTAGCTTCTTGAGTCTTTCAAATTTCTTGGTATTTTGTGAATCATCTATGTACCTCCTCTGTTAAATATCATTTGAAGCATTTTAAACAAGAGATGATAATGTAGTCGTTCAACAAGAAAAAGTGTTCTGGTAAAATACCACATCTTAAAATCCAAAAACTGTTGGTAAATATTTTTTATAAATAATGCTCTGATTTTTGACAATATTTTTGCATATATTTGTTAAATGTGACGGATGGTTGAACTTTTCACTGTGATTGTAGTAGGTTGCCACTAATCTACATACCACTTCATTAACTGGATCTAAATCACTCACCTCTTCTTCTTCTTCTATCTCTCACCTCTCCCCAATTTTTTTCTCCCTCATAACTTTCCACATTCAGAAGCACGGTTTTAAAATAAACCACAACTTATTATATAACTTCATGAAAGTAGAAAAGTAGGCCATTTTAAAATTCGCTAACCATATATTAATTGCTTCATTCATATTATTATTATCACTAACAACGTTCTAATTAAACATTCTTCAATATAACAGTTACATAAAGAAGAAACTTATATCAATTAAACTCATGAATTTTAAAATCATAAGAAGAAAACATTTCATTATAAAACACATACAAATCAATTTTGGAGGCGTTATATAATTAAGGTATGCAAATATTGATTTTCCCGAAAGATAAATAATATTTCATTCACTGATCCAATGCATAAAAGATTTCGAATTAATTGAATTGAATTTCATGGACTTCGAAGGTAAAAAATTCAATCAATTGTGACTCATCTAAATCGTCATATTATAATCAATTCATCCATCTTCCATGAATGAAGATTAGTATGCAAATAAGGCAAAAGTTCAAATGCATGATGCCCACAATCGAGTCGTTTATCAAATTCTATACGCTTTGGCCTAAATTATTTGATAAGGACATTTTTATATTGAATTTACAATTAAAAAAAAATTTTAAAAGACTTTTATAACATACAACAAAAATAATTAAATCTTTGTTTTTTGTTACATTTTTTAGTATTTTGAAACCCCTAATACGTGGTAATGTGTATAAGTTGAAAAGTTTAGTTTTTACAAAATAAACTGAGCCATTACATTAGGCAAAATGTCAATTTCATTGCAAATACAACAAAAAATTGTAACTATATAACATTTTCGTTCTGGAGACGTCAGGTCGGTTAAATTTTTTCGGTCAATAAGTGATTAAGTATGATACAGTGAAAAATGACCGAATCGGATAGAGACACCTTAGCTCAGTGGTCAAAGAAGAGGCCCCGAAAGCCGGAGGTACTGGTTTCGAGTCCCAGAGGTGCCAATATCTTTTTCTGATTTTTTTATCTCCAGATTTTTTATTGAGTTTCGCTAATATTGTCTTCATTTAATTAAATATTACAATTTGAAGTTTTACACATAAAGTTTAAAATAAAAATTCTTCCTAGACTTGCAGAAAAGTCAATATATGTGCACATTAAAGATAAAGTGGATAACAGTGTATCCAGGCTGTATCTAGATAGCATTTAGTTCGGGTTTGAATTTTGCAATCATACATAAAGATAGCAGCTAATAAAATATGGGTTAATAAAATGAAGATAATGTTGATAGTTCTTTGTCGAAAGCATGATACAGTTAAAAATGACCGAATCGGATAGAGACACCTTAGCTCAGTGGTCAGAGTAGTGGCCCGGAAAGCCGAAGGTCCTGAGTTCGAGTCCCAGAGGTATCAATATCTTTTTCTGATTTTTCTGTCTCCATATTTTCGATTGAGTTTCGTTAATATTGTCTTCATTTAATTAAAGATTAATCAATTAATTGCATGTTAATTCATGATTTTAATATTACATAAATCACGTAATAATAGGCATGTCCTTAGCACGGTGGTTGAAAATTTTTCAACAACTGTAATAAGAAGCAATGCACTGAATAAATAAATAAAAAAATAATAAAATATATCAATAAAAAATCATTTTAAAAAAACACGTAAATGTTGCCGTGGTCGATAAACGCCACAAAAAATCACGGATGTTTTAGCATAAGTTAAAATATTATTCTACGGAATATATTCAAACATCTAGAATATTTATTTTATACCTCCACGCGCAATACTTCATTTCTCTTTTTATACCTAATTTCGAAAATCGTTCATTTCAACCTCAATGTCCATTAATTCAATATCTTCAATTACGAAAGATAAAATCGTCTTATTTCGAAATCGACTCCTGCCCATAAAATTTATTCCAACCAGGCGGGCAGAATCAGAGAGAAGAAACATGCTAAAAGGACAACGAAAAATATATTATCTTCGTGAAATTTTCCAGTAACCTTGCACCACTTCTGACAGACTGTGTGATTTATCACAATACGGGATGGTAATATGTCATAAATCAGATTTAATAAATCAGTGGGAGAAAGCTCTTTGTGGTGATGGCAAATATTGGGCCACAAATCACAATTATTTGTAATAAAATCAGGTGTACTTAATTTGTAAATTATCATGTAGCAAATAAATCAGACGAAGGTTGCTTTAAAACATATTTAATATCATAAAATTGATATTTGGATAACCTACATCTGCAACGTTGCTTTTTTGACGTTAACGATTTGGCGTTAAAAAAATAATATCACTTTTGGTCATTTGAAAAAATTTGTAAAAATTATAACAGCCAAGTATTTGACTTAATTTTTTTTTTCATTTTCAGTGCCGAAAAATCGACTTTTGAAACAGTCTGCTCTCATGTTTAATCAGGCCATAAGGAGGGCCATAAAGGATAAAATATCCTACGGACAAAACATCCCCCATCAAGGATGGATCCTTAGAGAGCGAGGAACTAACAGTTTCGATTTAAATTTTAAATTATAAAATTGGCGCCAAAAAGTTTTGTTAGGCTATGTTAGGTTAGGTTAGGTATGTTAGGTTTGAATTTTAAATTTGGAGCCGAAAGGTTTTGTTGGGTTAGGTTAGGATATTTTGTCGGGGGATGTTTTGTCCTAGGATATTCGGTGGGGGATATTTTGTCGCGGGATGAAAAGGCGCGGAACCCACATGGACACCTTGATTCCTGAGTTGTTCAGGTAGAGTCCAGCGTGTAACAGCAGCCAGAGCTTTGCAGAAGCAGTGGGAATATGGTTAACTATCGGATGAGGAGTGCCCGCTAATTCCAGCCACTTCTCTATTTATTGGGAAAAAATCGTACATTCAATTTCCCACACGTGTTCAATATTAATTGATTATTTTAATAGAAGTGGTCATCCTTATTTCCTCCTTACAGAGTTACACAACAGACATAATTTTTAAATGTCTGGTAAGGCCGAGAATTCTTTAATATTAATTTTATCCGTCTTACATTTGAGGATTCCTAATTAGGAATGATAGTGTAATATGATATTATAATATCTTATTTTATAGTACATGGATATGATAAAGATTTTATCAAAAAAGATTAATGTTGTCATAAATTTGAAAATTTGTTTTCTCTTAATGCTTGTTACCAATAGATGCAAACTTCTCCTAAGATAAGTGTCCTGTTAATATTCCCACCAGCTTCCTCAGAGAGTAAGTTTTTAGCAGCTTGCTTGTTCAAGGTTCAATTCTAAGAACAATTATTTCACCATTCCAATACTAAGGAATCTTTCTCATTATTTTTTCCAATTTTTGATGGAATTTTTTCTTTGAGTTATAAAGCGCTAGGTTATTTTTAAAACAATTCATTTTTAATGTTATAATCATCTTTAAAGTGATAATACGTGCCTTCTTATTGGAGAATATGTATAAATAATCTTGATGCATATCAAAACTGAATGGTTACATCATTTAATAGAACTTGTGTACTACATTTTGCTATCTAAATGAATCCATTTATTCCACTCAATATTACAGTTTAAGTGGAATGTTTACGGTTAAATTAATGCTGATAAGGTGGTGAATATGTGAAAACCTAAGAAGACGGGATTACTTGTTTTAGCGATTGCTTCTAAAAGTAGGTACAACCAGTATGACACAATTACTTACATATTTACGGTGTTCGCTCTAGGTTTTAACGAGTGGACGTTGATGTTTTCCATTAAAGGAAGATTATTCCTGTAATAAGCTTTCTGTCGATGTAACTCTGAGCCACTTCACTTTATAACTTAATTAAAGCACACTGATAATTTATACAAACTGGTGTGCCTTAGAAATCGGTTTTCTGTCGAAGTGAACGTTATTTATTAGGTTAACTAGAGATAATAACTGTCTTTGAAAAGTGTACAGAGAAAATCCACTATGAAATGTAGCGATTACTTGTGGATGCGTTTGAGCCAAAGAATTTCATGATTTTCCAATCCACTATGGAAGTCGGCGACTGATTTTATGGCTCAAAATGAGTTGTTTTTTTTATAAGAGCTAGTTCAAATCCCAGCCTTATCATACGAAAAAAGTTTAAAAAAGAGCAAAACAAAAAGCAAAGATTCTTTTCGTACATTATTATTACAATAAAATATTAAAAAAAAAATTGTATGAGTATTTATTAATTTGTACCATTAACGCCTTTCGACATAACATGATTTATAGTATAAGGCATTAACTATAATATGAGAAAATAGAATAGCAAAAATGATAAAGACCCCGTAAGCGTATAAACCAGCAAAGGATTGTAAATGGAAGTTCAGAACATGTGTAAATAACAAAGCAAAAAGAAAACCTGCTTAAGAAATACACATACTTAATATTTTGGAATTTATAAAATGCGTAACGTTACTTTCTATATGCAAAAATTCATGTATGTATGTAAGTAACTTTAGATAAAGATGGGGTAAACCGTAAATATATAAGGGTGGTCACATAATTAGTAAAATATATTTCAAAATGAAAAGAAGTTCAAAATGAGAATTGTGTGAGTAAAAGGCGGGTCTAATCGTCTAATGAGCGAGTAAAACAGCGAAGAATAGAAAATAGAAGTTGAGATCATATGTAAATAACAAAGCAAGCAATGTGATCCTGAAAATAATGTAAAATTGCAATGATAAAAATATGTATTTTTACAAAATATGTAACTAAATAAATATAAAGATGAGGTAGGAATAATGGTATGATTGATTTTGTCAGTAATAAATTCAATTAATTAAGTAAAAATTGCGCGGTGAAATAAAACTCTTCAAAACAAAATGTCTGGAAATTGTTACATAGTTAATACCCAATATATACAAAAATTGTTCGATTCAGCTTTAAGTTCACGATGCATTTATATAATCATAATAACGAGCCTACGAATATTGTATTATAATAGGTACCTATATATGAAATATAAACAGAAAACGCACCGGAACTCATGAATATCTCGTTTTATCGAGTGAATAAAATGCAAAAACAACGTATTCGTATGTCGTGATCGTATCCCTGCTTGATCTGTCACTAAATTCAAATTGAAATAAAAATGAATCAACTTTATTCAGTCAATATCGCCGTTCCTCGGCTTTTTATGCCCCTTTCGGTCGAAGTGGAGCAAATATTGCAAGCGAAAAAGGGACTAAATTAAATTGAATATTACGTGCGCGCAGAGTCAAAGCTTGGTCTGTTGGAACAATAAGTTTGAAAAGCTATTGGTTTCATTTAAACACTTGGCGTTTATTTTTATAATGAGGAAATCGATGCACAAAGCGGAAAGTTGCGTCTCATTAGTGAGATTATGTTGTTTTGTTTTGTGGTTTCACAACAACTTAATTAAATCCTGGCTGCGAAGCAATGTTCCGACAACATGATCCAATTAACAGAATTGCATTTTTAAATATCAATTATATAACATAAAAATTTATTTATAATTAAATTATTTCAAATACCTAATCTCATTTATATTGACGAATAATAGATCACATTACATTTAGTGATAAGAAATTTTTAACAATAAAAAAAGATTCAAAAGTAAAGTACCTAGAAATACTCACGAATTCCAATATTACTTAAATTTTTTTACGTAATCACTAAAAATCATTGCGGATGATTTATTTTACAGATTGAACAATTCATCAAATTTCATGGTTAAAATTCAAGTTCTGTGAAACTTCTGTTATTATTTTATTACTGGCCGGTTGTATCACATATCTTGGATAATAACAGAACTTCCGGGGAATTTTCAAAGATTTAATAATAACGCGAATCAAAAAAATGCAAATTATTAGAGTAAATGATGGTGTATGAAAGCAACGACAAAAAGCAGATATAAATATAAGAAAATAGAAGTGACAAGTCAAGTCAAGACTTAGTTAGAAGTCAAAATAGTTATAAAATATCTTCAATTATATAGTGACCAACAAAAATCATTTAGACAAAAAATCAAGGTCTTGAATGGTGAATAATATCCATATTTAGCCGAGTGTAGGGAAGGAAGAGCAACTCGTTATTTCCGAGTCTACGGGAATATTAACCATTATTTTTATTAACTTGATGAATTGTTCTGACTCTATGGAACAACTTGTACTTAGGACATGAACCAAAACATTCAAGACCCTAACTGCAATATTCGAAACTTTGACAAGATTCATTTTGAATAATGCAGAAATAGTACCGTTTTTGTTTTTATTAGACGGGGCGTAGACGAAATCAGTATACTGTCGCTTTCTCTTTTATCACTTGAACAAGAATGTTACATTACAATAATGTTATCAATGATATAATAAATCTCAATATTATTAATATGACCGCATTCATAACAGTCAACGAAGGCTGTCAGCATTAAACCGACAAATCTGTGCGAGTGCCCGGAGATCAGAAGTGCGTGATAGGAAAACACGGTATTAAAACCTTCTCGTTGCGTTATCTCTTCGCAACTAGGAAGTGTGCTGCTACTCGCCACCGTACCTAGTAAGTATATGTTATTATATCAGGGACGCAGAACAGAGAGCATTGTGAAAGGCAACGAAGGAGTTCACTTAGTGATATCGGCTCGGTACGTCAGACCTTTCTTCCTACCGCTTGACACTGATATGCTCCTGGTACAATACTTATGGCCGCAGATAGGAAATGCCTTGCAATGGATAGTTGTGGCACTTTATTATTTATAACGCACGCAGATGGTTTGAGCCCTCGGCGTTTAACCCTGCGAGTAACCTTTCATATACATATGACTGAAAAAAAAAACCAGAAGCAATTTTTTCTATTTTTGAAGTAAAACTTCTTTACGCACGCTTTACTTTGGGAGTAAGCTGGTGAATGCGTTACGAAAAGTATGATGTGAACGGTGATCGGGCGAGAGACTTTATGAAATCGATGTGATCGGGCGAGGCGAACGGAAGTTGAGAGGGAGATATAAGTTAGTGAAGTTTTACTTCAGTCGTGTGGTCTAAAGCACACACGGTCTAAACACACACAGACATTCTCCATTATATATTATACATTTCAACCAATTTACACAAAACCTTGACAAATTATATACCTAAACCGTCCTTATGAATCACTCTATCTCTTGGTGGAAACTGCATAGAAATCCGTTCAGTCGTTTTTGAGTTTATCGCGAACAGACAGATAGATAGACAGACAGACGCGTCGGAGGATTTTAATTTATAATTTGTTGAGATTTTGGTTAGAAAAAAACGTGAGTAATTTTAAAAACATTTTATGTTTGCATATTTTAAAAAGTTTATATTTCAAAAATTCTGTGTTAATTCTAATAATAAAATTTAAAAACAAATATTTTCACCTTTCTAAAACAGTTTTCAGTATTCGGATACGTTAAAAAATATTCCGTTTATTTGGATTTAATTGGAAAGCGGAAATACTCTGGACTTCCGACAGAATAGCCAGAGGACTGAGGGGTAGTAAATTTTCAGTACACTTGCTATCAACTATCTTTTATAACTCTGCTTGAAACTGTAATTAATTCAATATGACTGGAAGTGCGGTATACAGTTATACAGTTAGTAATTATTTCTAAGTCCATTGTTGGTACATTTAACTGATAGAAAGCCTTGTGGTTTGTGAATGCATTATAAACATGTTAAAGTTATGAATATTTCATATTAGCCTGTCCTAGTTGAATAGTTTCAATCGATTTCTTCTCAAATATATTTACAAAATCCTGGTCAATGTTTGCTAAACAAATATTATTATGAGAAATCCATCGTAGCCACGTTTTAAAGAAAATTCACAGAAAACTTCACTCTCTTTGGTAGCTACATCGTCGCCTCAGTTCTTATTTTTCCAACAGACCATTTTAGTTTTTGTTTAATCTCTACATTAAAATTAAAAATAAAGTATAAAACATTATAGGTATTAATCACTCAAATGAGAATTATTTTAACTAATGAGACCTTTAACTTTAGGAAAATAGCTTTATCTTAAACACCTTTCATAATGTTTAATTGAAATAATGAAAGAAAACCTTTTCCTCCTGTAAAATTTTCTAATGGTCTGTTGGACAAATGCGAACTAAGGCGACGACATAGGTGGAATAGCCCACGTTAATAAAAGTACCTACAATATTATTCTTAGGGAACTTATTTGGTTTAAAATCAATAATAATTACTTTTAAAACGAATATGCATGTATGCATCTAAAGATAGTAAAATCTTTGTATTTTTTTTACATTAGCTTGGGAGCTTTTTTTACAATTTGGGAGGTAGGTATGGGTACTGCCGCCCCGGGAACCATTTATTGGATAACCAAAACCTCTGCCATAGGTCAACCCAAGTGGTTCGCTACGTTTGGTGACTTAGCAGGGGTGCCTGGGTTCATGAGGTGAGGTTTGTTCAGGCCTTGGTGGCCGATGTGTCTGACCACCTACTACGTGGTAGGCAGGGTTGATAGAGACTGGTTGAGGTAGATCTTTTATCCTCCAGACAGTATCTCTCGACCCACGCCTTGCACCGCAGTTGGAGTGATGTTGGAGGGAGCTGATGTAAAAAAAAAGCTCAAGAGGCCCAGGCATCCTGTGTGGAGGGTCTTTTTAGGAAAGGATGGAAGCTCGGGAAGGAAAAGGGTATTAGGAGTGGTTAGAAATCTGGGGGTCAGTGTGCTTAGAAGTGACGTATAAATTCATTCTTCCCTCTGCGGTGCAAGGCGATGATCCGAGAGAGTGCGGCTGGAGAAGTCAAAGGGACTCCCTCAACCACTCTCTTCCGATATGGCCTGCCATTCACCCCATGAACCCGGGCACGTCTGCTAAGTCGCCAAACGTATCTAACCACTTGGGGTGACCTATGGCAGATAGATTTAACTTATATTCTCAAATGAATGAAATTTTGGACCCCTGACCTTCAAAACAAGGGGAAAACTTCTGTCTACATTTAATTTCTAAAAACTATGTCTTAAGCCAGGGCACCACCGAGTAGGTACTAATATAAAATATTACAAAACCATTCAAACAATCTTCAAAGACGTTAACGTTGTTTTTAAACCAAAATCATTCAAAGCACACATTAATATTCTCGGTTAAAAAATTGTACCTACATAGATTCTAATCTGTGTGATTTTTTTTACACACATGTATTTAACTTGATTGTACTTAAAATTATTATGTTTGTTCTGGAGTAATTTGTAGTTCAAGTTAAGTTATATGGTAATGCGCATCATCTCATCATTTTAATGGCGGAATAAACCAATAGCAATAAACATAAAGAAAATTAAAACATTAAGTTAGTTCGCCTCGTGCAGCCATTACTCAGAGATACCCGGCAGACGCAACGTCCTGGGGCTGGGGCAGTGAATCACCTACGAGGGGATATGATACCACGAAGTTCGCTAACATTGGGATCTTGTTACACAGAGAAATATTAAAACTACGAGACTGTGATGCATAAACAAGTCGCCTACTGATATGCTACTCTTAAAGGCTGGTTTCCGTACACAACGCTACCCGACTTTAACTGAACTAGATCATTTTTTAAATGCAGATTTGTAATCAATTTGACAAGTGACTCCAGCGACGAAGACAATAATATTGTTCTTCTTTATCTTTAGATCTAAAAGAAGATTTCGGGTTTACCCGTAAAACGAAATAAATCTTAATTATAGGACATTCGTTGTTGCCAAGGAACTACAAGAGAATGATGTCAAATTGACTTTATTTCCACTCTCAACCAATGCCTTCTCTAGCGTATCCCGGTAAATTGTAGTTATATAAACATACATGCTTTCCCACCTCCAAAACAAATTTAAAATTCGAATAAAGTTCGGATGTTATTTCTGAAAAACGAGTAGTAGATGAGAATTTAACCCGTTTAACGTGCTACCGGCACTGACAGTAGCGTGCAACTGACGTCAAATCTGTAGTGATGCGTCGGGTCGTGTACGAACACTGGCGAAATAGTATAGCGGATACTCACGAGCATCGTGTATGCTACGCTAACTCGAGTCGCTTGAAAGTATCTCGCGTACGAATGACCTTAAACAAATAATTAACTGATCGTAGCGAAGTCTTGACTTTCTGCTACTAACCTAATATACAATACTGTCGCCATGGGTAAAAGCACAGAGTCTCAAAGACGATGCTGGGTTTTTACTTACGACAACAGAATAACTCTTTATCTGAAACATACGAACACCTCAGCATAGGTTCTCTTAGTGAGATGTTCAAAAACACTATTGCTAACCCATTTACTTTTAGTTACATACGGATTGTTAAAATTAAAAACTTTACTGGGTGGGTACTTACTATCTTTGTCAACATTCGACCGAGTATTTCTTTATTATGATAAAAGACAATTTGTCTATTTGTTGTATTTTTTTATTAATAATGTGACATACAAATATCATGAGTTGCTTTGCTGACAAAGAAACTACAATTAAAGTTATTTGTCCGTCTTCAAAATATTATATCACTTTGTAATTATAAACTTATTTTTCAATCTTCTTATTACTTCAATCTGTGCTACCCAGCTAGACAACAAAACAACCATCATCTATCATTTTCTGTCTCCATGACAACACCTTTTTAAAATTCGAACATAAAGGAATCCTATGCATTTCTAGGTAGGTAATCCTTTACATCTCCCCCCTCTTTTCCTCCCCCAAATTTCTCTGGAGATTTTCGTCTCTTTCAATTCCTTTTTCTTCTGTCTAATCTTCATTTTCTTCTAGTATGGGGGCAGGAATAAGTTTTGTAATATGGAAAAAAATTTGACTCCATCTTTCTGTCCTGTATTAATCTTGTATATTGATTGGGATAGTTTATCTTCGATTTTAAATGGACCAATCCTTAACTCATCTAATTTACTTCTATTTAGTTTGTGACCATTTTCAACATATACCATATCGCCTATTTTAAAATTATGAATTGTTCTTTTTTTATCAATTAACATTTTATTATATTCATGTGACTTAATTGTTTTTTCTAATGCAAATTTTCTATCTCTAATCCAGTCATCTGCTTCTTTTTTTAAATTTAAGTTCATTTGGTATGAATGAAACATCAGTACCATCCAATAGGTATCTCGGTGCAAAGCCTGTTATTGAGTGTTCCGTGTTATCATATCTATCAACACAATTATGAGCAGTAGTTGTCCATGCTTTAGTATTTAGATTTTAATTTATCTTGCACCTTATTTTATTTACGAGTGTTTGGTTTAGCCTTTCGTTCAGTCCATTAGAAAACGGCGAATTTACTGCAGTGAAAATTAGTGTGATTGATCTTTCATTTAAAAAAGTTCTTTGAGTTAATTCCAGGATATTGGTCGGTGAGAACCATGCCAATTTCATTACAATTTGGTACAATATTTATAAGTTTTATAAAGTCCTTTGCACTCTGTGTCTTTGAGGTTACTATATAAGCATATCGAGTAAAATGGTCGACTAAAAGGTGCAAATATTTTTTGGTTGATCGAGAGCCACAAAATCCCCCAATTGTATCAATTGAGACAATTTCAAGTGGTTTTGTGGCAGGGCTTAAGTGTGACATTACACCATATTTATCCTGTCCTCTTGTCTTATTTTTTATACATATTTCACATTGTTTGCATAAATTTGTGATATTTCTAGTTAAATTCTTTGCTTTATAAATGTTTCCTATTTTCTTTTGCATTTGTTTTATACCTATATGACAAATATTTTCATGTATCAGTTTGAAAAATTTTATATTGAGTTCATCTGACAGTAGTATTTTGTCTTGCTTTCTTACCCTCTTATAATATACATTGTTTTTATATATTAACTAGTTATTGTATTTTTTTATATCCTCATTTTTCTCTTGATCTGTTAATATATCATTCAATGTTACTAAGTTTATTATTTTTAATTGTTCATGTACATCTTTATTAGCTTCTAATACTGGGTTTCTGCTCAAGCAATCTGCCTCTAAATTATTTTTTCCTTGTTTATATTTTATTTCAAAGTCATATTGTGATAGGTAATAGGATAAATCTCCTAACTCTTCGTCCGTTCTAGTTTTAATATTTAAATTTTTCAATGGTTTGTGGTCGGAATATACTGTGAAAGGTTTGCCTATTAGCCAGTATTGCCAATATCTTATGGCCTCTTTAATAGCTAAGCATTCTAAAAATATAGCATTTTCTTTCTTTTGGACTTCATTTAATTTTTTTGAAAAATATGCTACAGGTTTTTCTTTCCCGTCTTGTTGAGTTTGTTTCAGCACTGCTCCAATACCTTCCAATGATGCATCCGTATATATGTTTATTGATAAGTCTTTATCAAAAATTTCTAAGATTGGTTGTGAACACAATAGTTGTTTAATCTTTTCAAAAGCTTCTTGGCAGTCTATTGACTATTTGAATGTTTGGTGCTTCCTTAGTAAATTATGTAATGGTTCTAAAATTATTGAACTGTTAGGTATGTACTCGTGGTAGAAATTGATTTTTCGTAGAAGTTGTCTAATATTTTTCTGATTCTTTGGTGTTGGGAAATCTCTTATTGAAATTAAGTTATCTCTCACTGGTTTGACTGTATTATATGTCAGAGGTATTTTACCGAATTTGTTGAAAATCGACATTTTGTGAGTTTAAGTCGGAAACCTTCTTTTCTATCGCCTCTAAAATCTGTGATAAATGATTTATGTGCTCGGTATAACTTTTATAAAATATTAAAATGTCGTCAATAAAATTTACAGCAAAATCTGTGAACTTGTACTTTCTCAATATGTTGCTTAGTATTCTTTGAAATATGGCTGGAGAAGTTTTTAAACCGAAGGGTAAACATATCCATTGGTAGTGGCTTTCCTGGGTTACAAAAGCAGTTTTCTTTCTATCTTCAATTCGCAGGGCAATAGACCAGAATGCAGAATTTATATCTAATGTTGAAAAGTATTTACAGTTTCTGGTTTTTGTTACTAAGTCTTCAATCAAAGGAAATGGTTTAGCCTAAGGTACCACCATTTTATTTGATTCTCTAAAATCGATACACAATATTGTTTTTCTATTGTCTTCTTTTTTTAAAGCTAAGGTTACTGGTGCTGCAAAAGGGCTGTATGATTCCTCTATAAGATTTCTTTCAAGCAATTTTCTTACTTGTTCTTCTATCTCTAACTTATCTTCTATTGAACATCTGTAGGGTCTTTTACTGCAGTATTTGTCCACAAGTAGATCAATGCGTGCTTCATAATCCTTTACTGTTCCAATATCATATTTATCCTTTGCAAAGCTTGATTTATATTTTACAATAAGTTTATTTATTTCAGATTTTTGTTGTATATTTAAATGACTCAGATCCATTGTAAATTCTTTTTCTTTTGTATGTTCCTTAAAGTTTATAAAGTTCAAGTTCTTTATATCTTAATTTTCATTAGGATTGTTTTTACAATGTATTTCCTCTTTTTTAAAGCTTTCTTCAGATTTCTGAACAATTTCCAAATTTTCATTCTGAATCAAATTAAACTCTTTTATAGTATCAAGTCCAATTAGAAAATTGTATTTGAATTATTTTCCATCTACAATATAAACATCAATTTTCTTCTTTATATTAAATATCTTAATTTTTATTGTTGTTAAGCCTTTTTTCTTTTTTACACCACTAATCGTTAGTAAGTTTGTAGTGTTATGTATATTTTTTCTTTCTTCCTTTATTCTTAATAATTTAGAATTTATTAAGGAAACATTAGAGCCAGAATCATATATACCCAATATGTCTAATTTTCCTTCTAATGATAGTTTTATTTTAATTAATGGTGTAATTATTCGTTTTTTGACTCATTATCATTCAGTTCAACATCTAATACAGTGTTGTTTACATTCTTATTATAGTTTCTCTTTTTCTCATAATCATCAGTTTGTGTAAACCAGCATTTCTCTTCAGAGTGGAAACGGCTACATTTATTTAATTTTTCACAAGTTTTGCAGGGCTTAATTTTATCAACTCTTACTTTATTAACAAATGTATTTCTCTTGAATTTATCATAATTATTTTTATTGACTGTTTGTTCATGTTTACCAATTTCATTGAATAGATTTGCAGTCGATGTTATAGATTCCTTACCATTTTGTACATTATAATCTGGTAGACTCATAACAATAAGATAAATCAATGTCTGTGTGTCAATATTTTTATTTATCTCTAATAACAATCTTTCTTTCTCTGTGGCATATTCTCGTAATGAACCTCCTTGAAATTTAAAGGCAAATGCAAATTTAACTTGTGACCAACCTTTGTTTCCGTATGTTTCACAAAAATTTGTTTTCCATATTGCCCATTCTGCGTTTACTGTATATTTTATTAACATACTAGTGTACCAATATAGGCACTGTTTTTCAAGTAAATACTTTAAGGTCTCAATTTTTTCTGCCTCCTTTAATATCTCGAAACGTGTACATTCATTTTCAAAATCATTGATCCATTGGTTAACAACATTTGATGTTTTTCCTGAAAACTTCTCGAGTAAAAATCTTTCTGCTATTTTTCCTAGATTTTTATTTTCAGTACTAATATTATTGTCAGAAAGTTTCGTGTCATATATAATTTCTTCCAGGTATTGGTCACCAAATTGTAAATTCTCACCTTCATCTAAATAAATTTTCCTTAAATCTTGTGTTAAGGGAAACCATATTTTCCGTGTTTGATATCTTTTCTTTAGAGAATTCTTAATTTTGTTATAAACATCCGTAGTCGTTATGGCGGTATGTTTGCTTGCATGTTTTAAATCATCGGGAATATCAAATATATGTCCATCGGGTGTCTCGATTAAGGTTACGCAGATCACATTGCTTTTTCCATCCGATGCTGCTGACACTGAAAATGTGAATCTTAATTTTTCCATTTCTAAGGTTATTGTTTCTCTTCACGAAAATTGTAGTTTTATAAGACAATTCGTCTATTTGTTGTATTTTTTTATTAATAATGTGACATACAAATATAATGAGTTGCTTTGCTGACAAAGAAACTACAATTTAAGTTATTTGTCCGTCTTCAAAATATTGTATCACTTTGTAATTATAAACTTATTTTTCAATCTTCTTATTACTTCAATCTGTGCTACCCAGCTAGACAACAAAACAACCATCATCTATCATTTTCTGTCTCCATGACAACACCTTTTTAAAATTCGAACATAAAGGAATCCTATGCATTTCTAGGTAGGTAATCCTTTATACACATAATAAAAAGAAAACAAATAACTTTGTGAAAACAACTTACATATACAATCAATATTATCAACATGTTTTCACAAAGCTATTTGATTTCATTTATTTAAAAATTATACCGCAAAGTATGTTTGCAAAGTTTGAAGAAGTAAATAAATAATAAATTCTTAACTTTAGATGCACTCAGAATCCTTCTAGCATTCTCGCGAGGGAATTGTTGGAAGACCATTTCCTTTGCGTACTATCGACGTATCAACCTTCAAGCGTATTCCCGATATGTACGTAAATACTTGCTCCACTTGCAAGTTGCGAGCGGCATAATGACCCATTGGGATAATAACAACGGTAATTCACTGCTTATGGGAGATGTTATTATTGCACGGACATGCGGCTACATGTTTTCAAAATTATTAACTATAATGAACGGAGTATTTTACATTTCACCTATACGATTATTTTTCATGAACTTTTTTATTGCAGATTGCTTCTTGGCAATGCAAATAAATGGTTTTTTTTTTCATATCACGTAGAAATAACTGAACAACGAGATTGCACGTATCGCATCCTTGGAAGTTTATTTTGATATATCCAAAAAATAAAATAGCTCCTAGTAACACTTTTTAGGTTTGTCCTAGTCACTCCGTAGAAAACTGTAACGAGGACGGATGAAATATAAAATGTGTTATGTAGGTGTGTGTAAACGAAATTTGGATAACTTTCAAGGCCGGTGGATAACTTTTATTTTGGGAGGTGGGTATGGGGTACCGCCACCCGGTGAACCATTTATTGGATAACCAACACCTATGCCATAGGTCACCCCAAGTGGTTCGCTACGTTTGGTGACTTAACAGGAGTGCCCGGATTCATGGGGTGAGGTTTTCCAAGCCCTGACCGCTGATGTGTCTGCCTACATGCTACGTGACGGGAGAGATCGAGAGAAACTGTTTGAGGGAGGTCGGGAGGAGAGAGAGGAAGTTCTGCGAAGGAAAAGGGTATTAGGGATGGGTAGGAATCTAGGGGTGAGTGTGTCCAGGAGTGACGGACGTATGAATCCATCTCTCCCACTGCGCGCTGCGGTGCAAAGCGATGTTCCGAGAGAGTACGGCTGGAGAAGTCAAAGGGACCCCTTCAACCAATCTCTCCCGATCCGGCCTGCCATGCAGCTGGTGGGCAGACTCGTCCGCCGCCATGACTCGGACCAAACTCACCCCATGATCTCCGGCGTTGTGAAATTATTTCCTATACTATTCATCCGATTGCCATGAAACTTTGATGGGTTATTGTACGCACGTCCGCGAAGGTTTCTATATATATAATGTGAAATTTGTATAAAAATTTTGCTATAAGTGGCCCGTGAGTTGTTGAAATGCGTGTATTTCATATTTCATATGGTTTAGCGGCAGGGAAGGGAAGTTGAGGCTGAAGAGCGACGGGGAAGGGGAAAAACGGGAAAGGACACGCAGCGAGAAACTATTTATTTATTTTAGTGGCATTACAACGCATGCCGGGAACTCTTTAGTAATAATATAAATTAAATTGAGAAGTGATTAATTAAAAGCGTATACATCCAGTGTCCTCCGACTCGGGACTCAGGATTCCCTGAGGAAAACATTCTCGAAGGTTTATTATCATGTCCCGCATTCCTAGCACTACCCCTTCGTAATGATGACCAAACACAATAATCTTACAGCAATTAAAGAAAAGGAAAAAATACATGGAACCAGCCACAGCCGTGAACGATCGGTCTCTAGGGGTGGTTTGAAGGCAGCATAACATCATTATTAAGGGTTTCAAAGAGCGTTTAATTAGTAAGAACATCATTTTAATTATTTTTTTTATTTAATTTATATATTCAGTAATATTATTGTTTAATTTATAAAAATAGTTTATTTATGAACCAGTTCTGCTTTGTAATAATAATTCCGCGCGACAGCTGTTTCGCTTTCTGAAGGCATCATCAAACTGTCTATTAAATGCCCTGGGAAGGCGAAACAGCTGTCACTCGTAGTAATAATTACATAGCAGAACTTGTTTATAAATACATTTTTGATGAATTAAATAATAATATTATTGAATGTATAAAGGATATAAAAATTAAAATGAAGTTCTGCAAAATAAACTTGATAACAATAAATAAAAAATGAGTCCTGTTGAAGAGGTCAATAGGTCTCCCTCAATCAGTCTTTCCCGATCCGGCCTGCTACGCAGCTGGTGGGCAGATGCATCCACCACCAAGTCCCGGACAAACCCCACACAATGAACTCTGGCACCCCTGCTAAGTCACCAAGTAGTGGACCACCCGGGATGACCTACGACAGAGGTGTTTGTTACCCAATAAATGGAATTGCCAGGTGTCTACCGATTTATACGATTTTTTTTTTGGCGTTACCATAAATATGTAACAACGCGCTTACTTAATCGGTGAAAAATTACTGATCCGAATATCTTATGGTTTATTTGTTTATACCTGATATTCATCACGAATTTACTTGTACAATATAATTCAATTTGGGTTATAAAATTAAGTGGTAACTTTAAAGATCGTTTTGAACCTTAAATAAATCTTTACGATATCCCTTAGCCATACCATCATCATACCACCTCCTGCACGAGTTGATTGACGTTAAACGCTTTGAATATCCGACCTCACTCAACGCATAGCATCAGGCAAACAAAATACTAGCAGGAGGAATTATTGAGTTACGAAGGGGGGAAAATAAATTATAAATTGTAGGTTGTAGGTACGCTACGACGCGACGAAAAGGTTTAAATTATTGGTTATTTTTAAAAGGTTCTGGTTTTTTCAATTTTGCTCGTGGCTTTGAAAATAAAGGGTGACGGAAAACTCTAATAAGCTAGCTTAAGGTGAAGAGTAACATGAAATCATTATTTTAGTTTTATCTTTACGACGCGATGAATCGGTTGACATTATGAATACTAAAAATATCCTTTTGATAAATTGAAGATTATACTATCGTTTCGTTTGAGTTTAAAAAATTGTTCATTATATTTTAAAAACACAAGCATAAAATACAAACAAAAAAACGAGTGTGCTTTACACCACACGACTGGAGTAAAACTTCACTAACTTATGCCGTCCATTAACAATATAACAATAACAGGAATAAAAATATCCCCATCCCCTCAACATCCCCATCAACTCAACTCAACTCAACTATCAACTCTCAACTCTCAACTCTCAACTCTCAACTCTCAACTCTCAACTCTCAACTCTCAACTCTCAACTCTCAACTCTCAACTCTCAGATCTCAGCTCTCAGCCCTCAGCTCTCAGCTCTCAGCTCTCAGCTCTCAGCTCTCAACTCTCAACTCAACTCAACTCAACTCAACTCAACTCAACTCAACTCAATTCAACTCAACTCAACTTTTTTTTTTTTAAATTTATTTATTTCATCCAAAAAATATATGAATACATAATATAATATCATATTACAGTCGGTATTGGTTACTTTTTAAGTACATTTTCCCTTTTTATTTTTTTCCTTTTCTTTTACACGGATCGTTTTCAGTTTTGTTACATTTATCGAGAATTTTTTTGGCAAGTGTGGATCCCACCGATGTGAAATAGTAATTAGCGAAATTCGCCATATTTTTAGAATTAGAAGAGTTTACGTTACCGATATCTAATGATTTGATTTCGGAAGATCTGTTGATTTTTGTTTTACTGATATTACGAAATGCTTCCCACATACGTTTTGGAGAATAAGAATTTTCGTAAATTAACGATTTATAATAATTTTCCTTCGTAGATTTAATAATCTTTTTGCATAAGTTTCTACATTTCTTGTAGTGAATTTGTACTAAAATATCATCTGGAAACTTTTGCGCCCTTTTGTGGAGTTAGTTTCTTTTGTGAATCGATTTGACAAGGCCGGGAGAGATCCAGGGCGTAAGTTTAAACTGGCTGTTCGATATGCGTTTGTTACTTCTATGTTTAGATATATACGTATGTAGAATACAAATGAATTCCTTCATCGCAATGTCAGTATCAGTTTGATTGAAAAGACCATATAAATCCCCTTATGGAGGGCGTTTAATAAAATAAATACTTAACTTACATTATTTTACTTTAGTACCGCTAATAGTCTGTAGCCAGTGAAACTATCTCACGATGCCATGTTGGCATCCCCAATTAGGTTACGTTTTGAGGCTAAAGGTAGTGAGGAGATGGGAAAGAGGAAAGTGCGTAAAACCTGGTGATTCCGATCTGTTCACCAAACACCACTACAGTTACTTCAGGCGGTCTTTCATCAGAGCGATAATGCAAGTATCTACCACTCTAGAACGGGACTTATTTTTAATGGTCAGGTAAATTAAGAAATAAAACACACTAATTAAATAAAAGTTAGTTGCGCACGCGGGATTTGAACCCGCGACCTCCGAATTAGCTCCCAACCGTCAATGGCAGTCTTTCACCAGACTTACTGACGGTCTCTTAACTTAGGAAATAAGCTTACGCAGAACACAGCATAGATGATCATAAATTTTGTGTTGTTTTTAAACGACTTCGAAAAGGAGGAGGTTATCAAATCGGCGGTATTTTTTTTTAATGTTTGTTACCTCAGAACTTTCGATTGAGTGAACCGATATTGATGATTTTTTTTATTAGAAAGTTGGTGCTTTCCGTGTGGTCACATTTTAATTTGGTTAAGTTCTGATAATGGAATCCATGAGAAAACCATATATGTCTTAAATTTGCAATAAGTATGTGCGCGAAAAATGGATGAATAACTCAATATTACGCCAACAGATTTCGATGAATCTTTTTTTAATTAAAACTTCTTTACGCACGCTCGTCACTAAAAATCAAAAAATAAACAAAAATTTTAACAAAACAAAAAACAACTTAACAAAATGCACTAAAAAGTAAAAAAATAATTTCGTACGATTGTTATTTTTGGAGTCGGTGTCAGCAAAGATCTCCACATCTCACCTATAACTACCTATGTATGTAGTTACCTTGGCTGACACCGACTCCAAAAATAACAATCGTACGAAATTATTTTTTTTACTTTTTAGTGCATTTTCTTAAGTCGTTTTTGGTTTTGTTAAAATTTTTGTTTTATTTTACCCATTATTAAGCAGAGTCTTTGTAAAAACAGGCAGCTGGCCATACAAAGACTTTTCGTCAATCTTTTTAACATTTACGTATTTTAATAATATCGACTTCTTTCAGAATAATCAGTGTTTCATTGAATATTTGCGTACTATATGTATAAACCATGAAGGACAACAGTATTAACACAAATACATAAAACACTGGCAGTAATGAAGTACGCTAACAAAATTTGCGTTCACCGCCATAAAACCTGGAAGCGTTTTTCACAGAGTAACGGAAAACAGACGGTAATGTTTGTAATAGAAATGTATCGATTTTGAAGAGCAGAAGGTCCTCCGGCCATTCGTGCGGTTGGCTCTTTCAAGATGATTGCTCTGCGGATAGTCGGCTCGGGAAATGGTCTACACTCGTAACAAATGTAGGTACCTACTCGGTCCATTGGCGTGGACATGAGCTCATTATTTGCCAATCTTCCGGATGGAATGCAAAACAAAGTATGTACATAGGTAGGTACCGAAATAATATGCGAAATATTTTGGTTAGTACCTACCTACATTGTTATGTAATTACGACGGTTTCTTGCCGGTATGGTATTATTTTTACGTCAAGATTGCCGGTCAAGATTGCGCAGGATCGTCGTGTATTGCCTTATCTTGTCAACGTATTGTCCTGCCTTGACAGTAACCCCGTGAGTTCGCTGGGCTGCTGATAAAACGACAATATTGCCGGGCCAAGTCTATTTCCTTCTCGCTCTGTTACACGTGTTATAATTTCGAACGCCATTAATTCATAAATAATTTGGCGATTTTTTTTCAATTTTCCACAAGTTGTGTAAAGTTGCTGTATTAATTTTAGGAGATATTTTTTTGTGAATTTGTCTTAGATATAGGTACATTAGGGCAATCTTAACAAGACACGACAATACTGACGACCAATACCTTGGCATGCAAGATATTGACGGCCAAGTCACAGTAAAATTTTACGCTACTGATAAACAACCATTTACCATTTACCGTACGCTACTGGTTGTTTATGAATTGTGTAAATTTTAAATCAGTAAGACCCTTTTGGTTCGGCTATTAATTATATGCAATATAGGCATCACGGAAAAATCAAAAGAAAACGATCGCAACGGGGGTTCTAACCCAGAACCTCTCGTATTTTCGGGATGAACGCCTTACCAATTAGGCTACTGCCACTTTCAAATTTCATAATTAAAAATATTATCTTCGACTAATTTTTTTAACGGGTCCCAGTTTTCATCGCTATTTTTTTATATTTCTTTTATTCAAATTTTATCATAAATTATTAGTTTTAACTTCTTCTTCTTCTATTACATTGATGGGAATTACCTTTAAAATGTATAAAAGAGAGTTTTTCTAATAAAAATTGGTTGTATTTTATTCTTAGGTAGCTAGGTACATTCCTTAGAAAATTTACCATAATATTTAATGCGTTTCAATACTAAATGTGAAAAACTAAGGCAATTTTTGACAATTAAAGGGAATATGAAGTGTTGAAGAGGAAAAGAATTGGAAAACTGTGGGAAACTTAGGGAAACTTTTAAGATTGTTTGAAGAATAGATTGATGGGTTGTAGAAATGATGCAATAGGTATAATTTGAGAAAGAGAATAATGATTTTAACCGTATCTGGTGACCAGATCTGAATAGTCAGATACTTCCACACCTTCTTCTATTCCATCTCTTTCCCATCCCCAACTTCAGTCTCACAACATACTCCAATTGGAGATGCCATGGTCTCACTGGCTCCAGACGCGAGCAGTTAGGACTCTTGTGCGGTATTAACATAATAAAGTACCTACCTGATCCATCGATTTAGGTTAGGCATATTTTATGGGAATGATTTTCGGCATACCAAAGCTTTGTTCAAGATCTGTTCAAATTATTACCAGATTTGGGATTTAAATTATGGACTAAAATGTTTAAAACAGTAAGATGTCATAATAGTCGCACACGAAACGTATAACCAAATTCTTTGCTCAAAAGTGTTATAAACCTCACCACAGGAGTAAGGATCACCGATAAACCAAACAATCGATGATTTATATGTTGTGTACCGTTTGAAGGTCGAAGGGCTGGCATTGTCTCTGATATGCTCCCTCTTCCTCTGTTCCTAGTTCGAGTATCAATGATAATACGCGGAGGTATGCTGTCCTCCCCCTCCCTCTCCCACTCCTTGCCCCCCATCCTCCCCCCGCCCGCTGCTAGACTCACGAATCTAACCTCAGTGATAACCTCACTGACCACTTCCTACTCATTTCTGCTCTCCTTATACGTCTAATAAGGGGGTGCTATAGGTTCAGTGTTTTGAAGACTAAATATAATAATAAAAATGATAATAGTTTTTTAAATGTCATCCTTTTTGTAACAAATGGACGTATTGATATCCTCACTGCGATCTCCCGTGCTTAGGATTACATTTACATATATGAAGCATTATTATATTATGAATAATATAAAGTAACTGAAAAAAAAAGATTACAATAAGTGATGTAGTGGTTTTTTGAGTGATTGGGTGGTTTCTGTTTCAGACTGTATTTTGTGTCCATTATATTTTTATGTTATCTATTCAAATTCTAATATCCCTATATTTCGTATTTGTGATGTATTAAATAGTAGTTTTAGAAGTTACTCTTAGGCCGAGCGCATACATCAGATTTTTCCATCCAATTGTCTGATCAGACAACCCGAAGGCCTTCGCGTCAAATATTTCTTATGAAAGCCCGCACACATACGATTCGAAAACCGGGTCGGTAATAAAAATAGGCCACGCCCTTCCGCACCGGCCGTCCAATCGAGTCCGAAAACCGGATTGGATCGGACGAAAAAGGACGTGGCCCCGGTATTTTTACCTCTCCGGTTTGATCAGACAATCGCATCGGATAAACAGCGCACACATCCTATTCGAAAACCAGATAGGTAATAAAACCGTGGTCATGACCTTTTTCGGAACGGATTGGACGGATGTGTGCGGGCTTTCCTGGGAAATGTATGGCGCAACGCAACGGATGGAAAAATCTGATGTATGCACCCGGTTTAAGATGGTACCAAGGCTGGCCGCATAAATCAGGTTTTTCCATCCGATTGTTGGATCCGATTGTCTGATCAGACAACCGGAAGGTCTTCGCGCCATATATTTCTTATGAAAGCCCGCACACATCCCATTCTAAAACCTGATCCGTAATAAAAATAGGCCACGCCCTTCCACGCCAGCCGTCCAATCCTGTCCGTCTACGGGCGTGGCCCCGGTTTTAATACCTATCCGGTTTTCGAATCGGAAGTTTGCAGTGTTTATCCGATCCGATTGTCTAATCAAACAATCGGAAAGCAAAACCTGATGTTTGTGCCCGGCCTAAAGCTGGCGATAATGTAGGGATCGACACTTAAATAAACACGGTTTCGAACTCAATCATTCCTACCGCCTGCCAAGAAAGTCGTCAGAGCTTTTTGTAATCTATCATCAGTAAAAGTCCAAAGCGTTTTGTTGACAGTGGAGTTTGATTTAAAGAGTATGTGAGATGACCCGGAATTATAAAAGAATTGCTTTTTATTGAAGTAAAACTTCTTTACGCACGCTCGACACTTGGGGGTAAAATGATGAATACGTTATGAAACGTTACGAAAAAATATGAAACGTTACGAAAAAATGTGACACGTTACGAAAAAAGAGAGAGCTGAGAGTTGAGAGTTGTGAGTTGAGAGTTGAGAGTTGAGAGTTGAGAGTTGAGAGTTGAGAGTTGAGAGTTGAGAGTTGAGAGTTGAGAGTTGAGAGTTGAGAGTTGAGAGTTGAGAGTTGAGAGTTGAGAGTTGAGAGTTGAGAGCTGAGAGCTGAGAGCTGAGAGCTGAGAGCTGAGAGCTGAGAGCTGAGAGCTGAGAGCTGAGAGCTGAGAGCTGAGAGCTGAGAGCTGAGAGCTGAGAGCTGAGAGCTGAGAGCTGAGAGTTGAGAGTTGAGAGTTGAGAGTTGAGAGTTGAGAGTTGAGAGTTGAGAGTTGAGGGTTGAGAGTTGATTTGAGTTGATTGGGATGTTGAGGGGATGGGGATATTTTTATTCCTGTTATTGTTATATTGTTAATGGACGGCATAAGTTAGTGAAGTTTTACTTTAGTCGTGTGGTCTAAAGCACGCTCGTTTTTTTTAAAAGTGAAAGCTTCTTTACCACTGTTGTGATTTGAAACTCGATGAAACGGAAACGAGCTACTCTGAAAAGAAACAAACACATACATCTTTAGGATTTAGCCTGCGAGCGAATGAGATAGACTAATTGGTATCCTCTGAGTGCTTCGTAACCTCTCGGCCTCCTGCACATACGGAGCTCCGTAGAATAAAATGTAAAATAATTTTTTAAGCTTGTTAACAATACAAAAATAAATAAGCCCTACATTTAATTTACTCCTGATACTCAGCATTCGTCTCATTCTCTCGAAGTTTAGTTTTCTGAAGGTTTCACTTATACCGCGTTTGAACTGCACACGTGATATGTTTTTTTTAAAGATAAATAAACATTCCCGGGTTACGAATAATCTGACAATATTTTAAAATCTCCTACTACCACCACAATAAGCGGAAAATGTTGCTTGTGACGCGATGAAGGACTTAGTCATTAGAGGAATCAACCACGCGATGCCTGAGTCGGACCCAAACACAATGCCAACTTAGCCACCGACCTCCATGTTAAGTCGTAGGGATTTTTGAATGAGAGTGGAATATTGTTGTTGTTGTACTACATTGCCCACTCTCCGATACAACGATTTCACACTATGGGAAATCAGTACTTAGGTGATGTTGATATATTTAACATCAACTTGGCGAATTTTTTGAATCTTGTAAACAACTTATTCCAAAACTATTTCTAAACATACCTGCCTATCTGTATTTTTGTAAACTTATCAAATCGCTTTATTTTTGATTTTTTTTGTATTTTTATGCCTTGTGTGCATTTTTTACCTAATTTTATTTTTATTATTTCTTTTTCTGTTTAAAAATCATCTGTCATGAATTATTTGTACTAACAAACATGTAAAAGCCCTCTGAGCGTTGAATAAATAAATTAGTAAAGTTTAGTACCATAGAAAAACTAAAACTATGTTAGCAGTTAGGTAGGTACCTTTTATTTCTTAAATTACGCTTGTATATTATCCAGTTTAATTTGTAAAACTCAATTTAATATAACGTTTTCAATAAAATATTGAAGATTATTATAATTATTCAATTAAAAATTACGGTTTATGTAAGAACAAGTCCTGGTGAGTAATTACTATCATGCGTTACAACTGTTTCGCCTTCCGATGGTTACGATTATCAAGAAGTGATGTAGCCGCTATCTACTTATATTATGTCTATTAAGGTGATTGTTTTGAAAATATTTTGACAAATTGCAAATGCCCTTATTAATTTCCGAGTAAACTGTCGGAAATTCTTAATGGCTGTAACAACTCTGATAAATTAACTGCTATATTATTATTTTTATTCAGCAGAACATGTTTAAAAAAATAAAATTTAATAATGATAATATTAAATTAAAAGAATTAACATTATTTACACCGCTATTGACGCCACAAAGTGATAACACACTTTTCTAAAAAAATATTGTAATAATAATCATAATAATAGATTATTAAACATAAAAATAAAAGACATTAAAATCTATATATTCATACTTTTATTAGTGCCGTTCACATTTGACACTGCCAGATTTATTTAGAATATGGGTTCACGTAATATTTTGAAGTGATGTAAATAAAGCTAATGACCTATAGTTCCACGACAAATAATGCCATGCATTCATGCGCAAACAACAATATGCATCAAGGAGGGTTCCAACAAAATTATCACTGACCTCCAGATTCCTAACCATCCCTCATTCCTACCCATTTTCTTCCCAGAACTTATCTCCATCCTTGTCTTTACAATAACCTCCACTCAGGCCCCGAGGGAAATTATTTTACTCGGGGCCTCCTGTCACCTGTGTGGAGATTAATGAGAAAAAAATAGTATTCTATTCTGGTTTTTTTTCGACTATTAAATAATGCATGAAAAATCTCAATTCAGGTATATTTAATTTCTCAAGTAACTCGTTTAGGATTTTTTTCATTATTCAAATCGGTAAAATGTGTATATACTACGTAAAATACGAAATAAAGATAATCCGAAAATTTCTTTTGCGATTAGAAGACCGATGCTTGAATTCATAGTGATTTATTTTTATCCACTTGAAGTATCGTGATATGAAAAAAATAATTGTGATCACTTCACTGGGAGGCCTCCATTGTTCATTAATCATTTCAGTTTTTCTTGAAAACAATAACTTTAAACAATTTCAATCAATAAATTTAAAAATTCTCTTTTAATGGCAGAAGTTTTATCATCCACTTAAAATAAAATTATAGAAAAAAATGATTTACGGAAAAGAAAAAAATATATTTGAGAGATTTATTGTTGGTAGAAAAATGAAACAAAAAAGTTTTTTCGCCATAAAGTAACTACATTCTTCATCGTGATGAAATAACTTTTTAAAACAAATAATTTGGTCAATTTCTGATGATATTAAGGCCGGTTTGAGAAATATAATAAAAATTTTAATGCAGTTCACTCTTTAAGCTCTGAAAATAAAATCAGAAGTGTCATCTGTACCGACTAAAAAGAAAACAGACCCAACCAATGTAAATAAGACCCGTCGACTCCTAGGCCCCATACGGGCAAATGGGATTGAGAATCTGTCCTAGTCACGGACGTACAAAATATATGGACATGCCCTTACGTGTTAAAAAACGTGTTATTTCCCCCTCCCATTGGAACCATTTTTCGGAACCGGCTGGGCGTGTCCGGACCAATGTCGTGCTCTCGTCGTACATTTTACGCGCGGACGCTGTATGTCTATGAAACACATACTTAGACAATGAAGAAGACTTGGCGAATCACAAGTCTCTTTCCTCTCTTCGCCCCGCCATAGTTGGTTTTTACCCCTCATCTGTAAGTTCTCGTCTAGTTATTTGTATGTCTATGGTCCTAGTAATATTTTGTAAATTTGAAAGCGTTATTAATCTGTAACCCCTGACGACGCGGAGCGGTGTTATTAGTTTGACTTTTCTGTGTATCTGTCTGTCTATGGGTCTGTCTGTGGCATCGTAGCTCCTAAACGAATAGACCGATTATGATGCGGTTTTTTGTTTGAAAGCTGACGTGAGATGGTTCTTAGCTACAATTCATGGAAATCTGTTCAGGCGTTTCAAGGTCATCAGTTCTTTTTTTGTGTCGGGGGTTGCTTAAGATTTGAAAATTTTACTTTTTTTACCCGAAGTAAAATTAAATTAACCTTATTTCAGGAAAACATTTCAATCGAAAGCTCTTATTTAATCCAGACTTTTAGTTAATAAACAATTTATAATATTGTCAATTATTCACAATATATTATAAATTGTTTATTAACTAAAAGTCTGGATTAAATCAGAGCTTTCGATTGAAATGTTTTCCTGAAATAAGGTTAATTTAATCTTACTTCGGGTAAAAAAAGTAAAATTTTCAATTATTAACAGTTGATATTTTTAATTCTATTATAGAGTTCATAAAAAAAATCATAGAATAGAATTCATAGAATAGAATTCAGAGAATAGAATTTATAGAATAGAATTCATAGAATAGAATTCATAGAATAGAATTCATAGAATAGAATTCATAGAATAGAATTCAGAGAATAGAATTCATTAAATAGAATTCATAGAATAGAATTCATAGAAAAGAATTCATAGAATAGAATTCATATAATAGAATTCATATAATAGAATTCATAGAACAGAATTCATAGAATAGAATTCATAGAATAGAATTCATAAAATAGAATTCACAGAATAGAATTCATAGAATAGAATTCATATAATAGAATTCATAGAATTGAATTCATAGAATAGAATTCATAAAATTTATACCGCTCAAAAGAGTTGGTGATGTAATGGTCAGATAGTTGCTTTCCAAGCAGTTAATCGGGGTTTGATTATTTATTTTTATTTTTGGTGTGATTATTCACGTATTTGCGCTAGTTTATTTAATAAAATGATTCGTTCTTGTTGAGCAAAACAGATGTATGTAACTATAATATTAATCCATATTGATCTCATTCCCTCGAAGAAATCAAAGCAATAACTCTATACAAGCAACGACTTTCATCTCTACAGTTAACCCTTTGGCGACAGTTATAAATAATTGAATAGCCCGTCCAATTGTGGTGTTGACCACGCTTCTCTAGAACTAGCTGCCCTATTGCCCAGATGTTCCCGACACGCAACCAATGCCCGCAGACCAGACACAGCACTATCACGAACATTTGATTTGAACCAATAATATTTACAGCACGCCCGAGGACAGTACGATTCAACGATCGAGAAACCATAAATTCACAGCACTTTTTTATTTGCTTTGCCGGTCAGGAAAGTGTTACAAACAGGTTTATTTTTTTATGGAAACATCTTTACCTACTCTTCCGTTGAAAATTCTTGTAAGTACTTTAGAATTTTTTTATTAGAATTTGTAGAAAAAGTGCTTGTTTTGAAAATTAATCTGTCCGCACCATGTTTATAATTATTTTTTCTGGTAGTTGTTTAATTTATGCATTTGTTTCACTGCAGATTTCTATTTTCCCTCAGATTTCCATTTATAATAAAAAAATCTTACTTTACCTTAATTTCTACCCCTCCTACGTATTTACGGTCAGCTACCTATTTAGATATTTTAAGATGTCTGTCTAGTCTAGAAAAAGAATATTATATTGGATGGAGAGAGATATCTCTATCACTAAACATTTCTTCGACACTTCGAACTCTTGACACCTCTGACTTAGGTATTGAAATTGACAGCCTGTTGTCAAGAGTCTAGATGTACCTAGTTACGAATACACCATTATGCTTCCAGCATTTTTGCTGTCAGTAATCCATACACTAAAATGGAAATTCCATGATGTTTTAACTTCCTTCTTCCTCTATTATGAAAAGATTGACAGCTCGAAAACGTTTTCTGCCTGCAAAAAATATTGTCAGTTGAGCAGCCACGTGATCATCATCATCATCCCCCTCCCCCCCCCCCTCCCCCCTTCGGTCACAGTATGTAAATTACAACGATATAATTTTCCCCATCTCTGATCTCAGTTATCCTTTTAATATAATAATAAGTTTTCGACCCCCCTTCCCCCTCTCCAATCCTTTCTTTCATTCCCCTCGATGGGTCCCCCCCTAGAATCGTACCCTCCCCCCTCCCCCCCTTAGGGTCTACCCCCCCCCCCCCCCTTTAGGGTCCTACCTCCTCCCCCTCCCCCCCCCCCCCTTTAGGTTTGACGAAATATACATATTTTTATTCCAGATTTAATACATGTTTATATACAGATTTAATAGATTTCTTTCTTGAAAAACATTTTTTTAAATAGCGAACCATCTAATTAAGCACTTTATTAAATGTAGGTACATACAACTAATAGTTTAGTATTTTATTTCTTTACCACTTTATTCGGTCACATACATTTCTAATGTTTACTAAAACATTTAAAATGGATAATTATTAATCTGAAAATTCATTATGTGCATTTCCATCGTTTCAGTTCAATAGCAGAGACAGTGAACGACATTTATCGTCACTTGTCAACTTTTCACTCTATCTCTTTTTATGTCCAATAGTTCCCACATACGCGTTCAAAATGACCGCTTTTTTAAAATAAAAACATAAACTCGTTTCTCGCATTTTTACCGAAGAATGTAAATTCTCATCTCGGTCAAAATTAAAGTGTCATTTAGCCTAAAGTTATAGTCCGAGAAAAGAAAACACCATTATCCTGTTATTCAATTGAAGGGTGAAAGAAGCCGATACCTCGTTACAAATATATGCGCAGAGTTTTCGAATTATGTTACAAATATACCAACTATCTTTTGAATAAAGCAAGGAATTTAATATCACATACCGAATCGGAAACCGTAGTAGGTACCGAAGGGGAAAATTTATTTAACATTATTTATTTAAATTATTAATCAATTTTAAAATATATATAATAATTATTTAATCATTGAATAAAAAGATAAAAGTGATAAATCTACGCGAAACATGAGGTAGAACAAGATTTTTAATATTGTTATGTTATTATTTATTTAATTAATGTACAATAATTCAACCTTAATTATAAATACTATGTAGGTATATACCTACAGGGTGTTTAAGGGACGTACTGGGCATACTTTAACCGGCGATTTATAACATTGTTTAAAGTAACTAATGTAAATGAAATTTGGTCTCCGGTAACATTTTTAATGACTCCCAATGATGAACTTTTCCAAGTCGCGGCACCCTTAGAAAATTTGAATTTTCTCACGGCACCCCTGGCATATAATGTGTCTATCTGTCTATCTGTCTACCCCCCCCCCCCCCCCCCCCCCCCCCCCCTAAGACGGAGGATCAATTTTTTACCTACTCCACTGACTCGTAAAATGTGTAAGTGCATTTATTGAATAGGAAAACTTACAAAGAAAATGCAAATATAATACAAGTACAAAAACCGTTTATTGCGACGGGGTGAGCTTGCACAATTTTTCAGACCGGGGAATAAGGCTTGATACAGCTACTCCTCATTTCTTTTTCCACATTTATTTTTGAGCGATATTTGCTCTTTATAACCGCAACCGCTGAAAATTCAGCTTCGCAAATATATGAAGTAGCAAAGGGAATGAGGACCCTTACAGCTTTTCCACTTAGAATCGGATACTGATTTCTGACTGATATCAAAAACTCAGGGAAATCCGAACAAGCGTATTTTATTTTTAGACTGCTGTCGGTCGAGAGGTCAATTAAATCTTATTCTTCATGCGTAGTAAAATCTTGGGGAGCTTGAGCACGGAATGAATCTTGGATCCATACAAACTTCTCCACTTGGTCTTCTGCGAAGTACTTGGCAAACCAGGCAAACTGTGATAGATGCTCTGTGAAAAGGGTCAATATTGGAATATTGGAAAACAATCTTTGCCTCCATCATCACCCATTTTTCTCTTCCACACTTGTAGTTTTTCCCTGAATGATGAAATCTTGAATGAAAAAACTACAAGTGAATGCGGCACGCGGCCGCTGCAAGCGCAGCACCACAACCGTATCCCCACTCCTGTGCCTCCCACCCAATCCATTCCCAGAGCGCGGACCGGCCACGCGGGTGATTTTCCATTCCATTAAATGTTTGTATTCCTTCATGTCAATTTTGATTTTTAGTAGAGACATCAGGGGCGCTTCGCGGCACCCCTGACCTCTGTCCGCGGTACCCCAGGATGCCGCGGCACCCACTTTGGGAACCTCTGATGTAAGGAATCACTGGTTTAAAGTAAGTCAAGTACGTCCCTGAATACTTGAATTTTAATTAAATTTAATCAAAATTTCTAAAATTGTTTTTAATTTTACTAGATAGCAATTAAAATTAATTTTTATTAAATTTTATAATAATTAAAAAATTTAATAATTTCAACAATATTTCAATTATTTTTTGAATAATTTATATTATTAAAACTTAATCATTTAAAATTAATTTTCCACATAAATAATGTAGGTACATTATTTATAAGGAAGCATTTATCAAAATTTTAGTAAATTGTATTAGGGATCAGTATTTTTTTACTTTTGAATAAATCGTCCCAACTGCTCCCAATCGTCTGAAGCCAAGTAGGGATGACGTAGTCTCCCTCATAGTGTTGAATGTAGTGGGAAGAAGATGGAAAAGTCAGGTCTAGTCACTAAACACGGCTGGGGTCATTTAAAGCAACATCGCTATTCTGATTCTGTTAATAACATTACAATGAAATAGTTATCATAATATTACATGTTATAATATTATTTAACAATCCTGTCACCTACTCAGGACAGAGAACACCTAGTGAGGTAAGTAATGTTAAGCATACAATTAAATTATGTAGAAAACTAATTATGGTTCCCACAACTATTGTAGTTTTTTTGTATGAAAATGTAATTTTTTTAATAAACGCTTATTTATCGGCACTGAAATTATCTGAATTGAATAATTGTCTTTTTTAATTACTGGAAGAGTTACCATTATAGAATTATAGATAAGTTAAAAATAAATAATTAAAAAAATAAACAAATGAATGATTTGTCTTTCACCTCGGCGATACTGGGAGTATTTTCTATCTGGAACGTACCCCAAATATACTACAGGTATATAATTTTTAATAAATTAATTGATAAGCAACACAAATTGTTCATATAAAAATTGAACCCGCGAGCCCCGAATTCATTATCAAGATCCTTACCACTCGACACGAATGCCGTCAAATTTAAAAGAGATTGAATGTTGAATTGTGGGGGAGCTTTTTAAGGTAAATCTTAATAAAAAATATGATTATTTATTCAGCGAGGGACAATCAAAAAAATATGCCAACGGTCCCGAAAAACACTGTCAGATGTGTGATTTTGTAGTTTTGCAGTAAAACTGTTTAAGGTTTCTTTTTGTTCAATTTTACTGTTTTTGAGATCAAGAAATTTAGCGTTGTTTTGATATTTGGCATTTTTTTCATTGCATTAAAAATTCCGAAAATACAGGCTTTTTAATCAACAAAATAAGCCAACAAAACGATTTTCAATTTTTAGCGGATCCGACATTGTTCTTTGGGACCGTCGATGTGATCTAAAGTTCGCGCTCCTTAATCACAGATGTTGCTCACCACACCAGGGAGTCTAACGATCAGAGATTTGCACATCGATATGGTTTTGTGAATCAGTCAACACACGCTGAATCACAACATCACGCGTCGCTTTCTGTTATCATTTTTACTTGGTGTTTATTATTTGTTCAAAGATGCGGGGCATATAAGCAACTAACGTATAATAAAATATGTATTTAAAACCTGATTAAGTTAATACGATTTCAATTAAATGCTGCAATTGACATGATGACTCCAATTATTATAATATAATCAATGAACGACGAGCAAAACGTGACTATAATTGAAAAGAGACAGAACTAGTTTAACATCTTCCTCAGCCAGAGGTCATTGGAGATAAACATTAACACCTGCATATAATATTATATAATATAATGCAAATATAAACATACAATCCGTAATGATTCACATATTATTTTACTGTAGAAGTCGCACCATGAGTGCTTTAGTGTATTAAGTTAAAAAGTATAGTTTTGAAGTATCAGTTTTTCAAGTAACAAATTTCTTTACCAAATTGGTTTTCAATTGATTGTTTTAGATTGTTTAGTATCATGATTTTGGGATGTTGAAAAATATTCAATAAATAGTGTTTGCATTATTTCTTGTTGTTTTTGACTGTACATTACGGTAGAAAATATTTTTTTAATTTCGGGATGAATATTCATTTTGTACTGTTGTATTGCGGTAAGTGAAAGAACTTCATAAGAGGGAGATTATTTTGGGAGGCGGGTATGGTAGACTTTTTGACCTTTCCAGCTGTACTATCTCGACTCATCTCCTTGCATCGTAGAGGGGTGGATTCGTACGTCTTTTACTCCTGGATACACTAACCCCCAGATTCCCACGCACCCATCATACGTATCTCCTTCCCAGACCTTCCTCTTCTTCAATTCCTTCAAAAAAACCTCCACACAGCATACCCTAAGATAACAAAGGCCCGGAGGAAAATTATTTTCCTCAGGGCATCCTGTGTGCAGCTAATGTAAAAAGAAAGCAGACACACATTAAAATTCGCCCGCGATAGTAGATTTGAAAAAATAGATACATTTGCATTATGTACAAGACTTGCCACATAAACATTATTATAGAACTTGGTCAGTGATTATAAGCATCGATGTATTATATTAGATAGAATACATACGTTTTAGAAACCCTCCAAAAAAAATAATAATACGAAATTTTACACTATTTATGGAATTATGAACTACTGCGTATACTCCATTTCCTCCCCGTCACTTTATTAGGCAAACGGAAGCATTATGATGCCATACATATTCACTTGTGCGGTTTGCATACCAGCCACCATTACAGACCATCTAGAGGGGTAACGATGGTGAGATATTCGACATACATACCTGGAACCGTGTTCATTGTATATTATCTGTACACCTGCTTGAATATGTCGATTTACTCAAACCATAAGTTATAAGTATGGGCACCAATATAAATGGCATTTAACGAGCGGTAATATGAGGATCATTAGTAGGTATTATAAATATGACGAGCTGAAGTCCCCGGAGTTGCCCGAGTTTTACGCGAAATTTTTCGAAATCAGATGTAGGACAGTAATTTTCCTTTTGAAATGAAAACCTCTTTAGCACCGTTGTTTTTTGAAACTTGGTGAAACGAAAATAGCGACAATAAAAAAAGACAGACACATACATCTATAGGATTTAGCCTGCGAGAGAATAAGATAATTGGTCTACTCTTTGTGTGATGCTTCGTAACCTCCCCACTCTTGTATACTTTAGTTTTCTGGCACGTTTCGGCTAGCATTACGGTTTCCGTCATCAGGGCAGATTTAAATATAGATTACACATCTGCTCTGATAATGTACTCTGTGATGCAGTCCGAAACATTAACTAAAGTAGGAGGTAGCGGAAAAGGACATATAATCCGAAAAATAAAGCACGACAATAATTTTTTTTCCTGAAAACCTCAAATAATAACCAAAGAAACCTTCTTTACCTTCATCTTGTTTTGAAGATTGCAGGCTGCAAAATTTCACCCATGCATCTCGGAATAAAACTGTAGATAAGTTTTAAACAAAGTCATGCTGCCCGCAACACACAATCTACTTTTTTTGTTTATTATTATTATTGTGACAGAGTATTCACATAATTATAGTACCTAATGAAGTTTTTATTTTTACTTAACATTTTGGAAGATAGTTAAACCTAAAAGATTTAACGTTACTTAAAGAACAATTAAACATATCCACTCTTTCAGAAATTTCATTCAACAGCAGAATTATTTTTTCCATGCTATGCTGTGCTAGAACATCTGTTCTGCCGTGTGGTATCTTGAAAAAGTCGTAGCGTCGATTACAGCTGGAGTGTACATAAAAGCTATACATGTGCCTACACACAGGTATAGATAGATAGATATAATATAGGAAGTAAAGGAGATGGTAATGAGGAAGTTTGGGATTACCTGGTTATTCGGATTTGGTATCTAAATAATCAATTTTTTTTATAAATTTTATTATCATAAAAATAATATATCATACATATATATTTCATAAAATATTATATTTAATGTCGTCATTGGTCATGTATACCTTATCAGAAGAGAGGAGCTCTTGTGCCTGACAAGGGAGCCACAATGCTTACTTAGGTTGTACGTTATTATGTTACGTTATCGTGTATAAAATATTTACCTTTTGCTGGAAGTTTTTTTTTAAATTGATTAACTTTCTTTATTTGTTCTGATTGGATGATATATCAAGCAACGTTTCGATTCTGAATGGTGGTCTTCCACCAGGGCAGAGCATGGACAATTCTAGATTGTTTTACCGTTTGGGGATAAAGTATCTAATGCTCTGGCTTCACAATCTTATAAAATCCTTCCATATTAGTCAAATTTGGACTAATTTGATATTTAATATCAAAAACTCACGAATTTAACCAACCCACGCAACATATCTAACCTAAGTTATTTAGTTTCTATTTTATATTGTTTAATGCACGCATGCTTTTTTTTAATTCCTTATCTTAGAGTCCCGCGTTGCCTTGAGGGTATAACATGTGTATATTAGTCGTCGGTGTAATCGAGCTCATTTATTGATATTGTCATAGCACTATCCACGGGAGTTGTTGCCTAACCGTCAGGTGCTTCCACACTTCCATAATAGATGATTATTACTCTGGTTGTTTGCACTGTGTAAACATAACCTTTACTTGTGTTAGATAGTATTTTTTAATGATGTTGTTATTGGCGTTCATGCTTTTTGTGTGGTATTTTTTTTTTCATTAACTCCACAGAGAAGGCCTGGAGGATATTTGTCTCTGTCAGGGTCTATACGGGTCTTTTTAGAAAAGGAAGGAGAGGAAGTTCTTCGAAGGAAAAAGGTTTGAGGAGTTAGCAGGAATCTGGGGGTCAGTTTGTCCAGGAGTGACGGACATATAAATCCATCCCTCCTGATGCTGGGCAAGGTGATGTTCTGAGCAAGTCCTGGAGAGGTCTAAACGTCTTCCTCAATCTCTCCCGATCCGGCCTCCTAGGAACCCGTGCACCCCTGACGTAGCGAACCATGGGGCAGTGGTGTTGGTTATCCAAAAAATAGTTCCCAGGGCGGCGGTACCCATACCCGCCTCCCAAATTGAAAAGTATGTAATAGCAAACTTAATACAAAATGTCAGTTTGTCCAGTCCCATGCAGCCAGAAATGTCAAATGCCAGAAATGTCAGCCAGTCCCATGTCCCAAAAAAATCTATCCCAACCCTCGCATTTCAATTCCACCAGAAATTGAGTAGGTAATTTTTCTACGAATGTTTTCGAAGATTTTTTGGTCAAATCATCTTCAGACCATCAAACATAGTACAAATCCAAAATTTTAAAACCTAGAGATTTATAGGCAAACGCTTACCTCCAGATCACCAAACTTTGTGAAAAATTTAATGACTGCATCAGTTTGGCCCCATAGAGCTGTAGCAAACGTTCTTCAACCAGCATAATGCTTCTTCTCACACCACCGTGTTGTCTGTGAAGCAGTATTTAAGCAAGCATGGAATGACTCAAATTTTTCACCCGCCCTATTCACCCGACCTGTCTCCCTGTGATTAATCCTTATCTTGCATTTTGCCCAAAAATTGATTGACTTGGACTATGGGACCGGACAAACTGACTTTTTAAATTTGTACTAATTTTGATGGCCTGATGATGATTCGGCCAAAAATTGACTGATTTTTAGATGAATGTTACTTTTCGAAGATTTTTTTGTCGAATTATTAAGATTTTACGGGAAACACATATAATATCAAAGACACATTTATTCGTGTGAATTTTATTGGATTTTAACAAGAATTTTTATTAGTCTCAAGAGCAATGGATTTGTGCCTTTATTGGGAGATTGCATTATGCTAACTGTCAACAGCATTCGAGTCCTGGAAGAGATTTAGTCCGGGTAAGAATTGGCCAACACTAAAAGGGCTAATATCATCTGGGATCGTATTATTATAGGCAGACAAGATCTGCGGTCGGAATGGTTACGGATTCAGGAAATCACAGGACTGTATAGTATTACAGCAGACATGTTGAGTATAGAAGGAGATTATCTCAAACAAGGTTGACAAAATAAAAATATTTGTTAAATTTATTGATGCTTTGATACATTTTTGTTTTTTTGTGTCTCCCTCTGAGCAGCATCTTCAAGTAAATCATCCTTACTCTGAGCAAAAGATGTTGCCCATTAATATCCTTGGAAAGGCACTAGTACGTTGACATCGAACGTAAACGTCGGAATGAATCGAACGATTACAAGTAGCAACAACGATTAAAAGTCGAACGATTACAAATAGCAACAACAAGCATTAAGATTAGAAGTCGAACGATAACTAGTAGCAACATCAAATAGCGAGATAAATCCAGAAGAAATCTTACAGAATGCCATAGAAAATACACCATTGAACTCTTTTTTCTCAAAATTTGTTTTGGATTTCAAATAATACGGGACCTTAGGTCCAATAATACTAACAAGTGGGTATTTTTGATTTCGTCAGGTGGGTAGATACTATGTTGATCTTGTTCTTTTAATTTCTTACGAAGACAACCGAACGTGAAAAGGTCTTATTCGAACCATTTTCCGCACGTGTTCTAAAAATATATGTTTTTCGATTGTGAACATACTCGTAGAAACCCTTAATATTTTGTTTTGCCTAGAACAAATCGTTATAGTAATTAAATTATTTAGAGGAAATCCCATCCAGGAAAATTAAAACAGAATTCATATCTGATAATTAATGATAGTTTGAAACAACTGGCTATTGTCAGTTGTTTCGATTCTCACCGGGGCAATAATGAGGGCTCCCGCTGTGGTTTTCTAACTTTATTTATTTAAAATGTGGCAGTGGCAACCCTGCACCAGAGACTAAGGATTTGGAGGCGTCGCCCACATAACACTACCTGGCAGCGCCATTTTGCTATTGTGTGTATGAATGAATTACATTCGTCTGACCTTTAGCGATTTGCGTACATATTAAACATAACCGACACAGGACCGGACGCCAATTAAAGGGAGAATTGATAAACATCGCATTAGCGGTATAACAGTACTTATTTAAAAAAGAACCTTAAGGTGCAAGTAAGAAAATTCGACCGTAGGTACGCAAGACATAAAATCAACTCCGGAGTCACTTACTTTAAAAAAATTACCTATTTAGTAAGGCGTCAATGCACTCTTAGATTCTTTTCGTAGACTAAAAAGAAATCTCAACGTTTTTGTGTATTACAAAAATAATGATATTATGTATGGGAAAAATCTTGTTGGATGTCGGCGTAAACATCTGATTTCGAAAAATTCTGCATAAAGCCCACAAGTAAAGGCAACGTTGGAGACATTATTGATATATCTCTTTAGATATATTTAAAGTGTTCCAGCGCGGCTTTCTTATTTATACAAGTCTACAGTTTTATTCCGAGACTTTGACCTTCAAAATAACAGAAAGAGTTTACAAAAAACTACCCCCCCCCCCCCCCCCCCCACCCCCTTTTCTCACCCCTTAAAGAAGTATTTTGATACTTTTGTTGTTCAAATTGAGAGGATCATTACCTTTCTCTGAATTCAACAAATTCTACGCAAAGCTCTAAGCTTTAATCTCGGATTTTGAAGCTCGAAGCAGTTCGAAGCTCGACGCTCAAAATAAAACTTCAACCAACATCATTATTAATTTTATATTTATATTTGGGAGAGTTAACAGCAAATCATAAATTGCACAATAATACAATTATAAAATGGTTAATTATGCCAATTATGAACTTTCCACAGATAATAATAGTAAATTATAATGTGTGACATTATAAAGGTGGTTACTTAATTAGTTCATTTTTAGTTACATTATTTGAGGGGGAGAGGAGAAATATAGGATATATAGGGGGAGGGGTAGATTGAACTTCCTAGTTTGAGTGATCAGTTATCATGGTTCAGCTCTCAACTCTAACAGCCGTTTTATACCATCTCTTTCTTCAGCCCGATTCCCGTACATTATCCAATGACAATTTTTTTCGCTTAACACGATCGCTATTTTCATCTCCATTTTCACATTTACGATTTCAGTTAGCATCACTACGCAAAGAACAAATGAACCGAAGCCCTTGCATTCCCAATAGGACTTACTTTCGAATTAAATGGAATATCATTATAATTTTGTTATAATTCTTATGAAACTATTTATTTACTTGTTGATTATATTCATTTGCTTATATTAAATTCGTTTTGTACTTACTTATATACGGCTTATACTGCTATTTCTGTATTTACAACTAAACTATTCTGTAATTTAAACAATTTATCTAATTGTTATTTCAGCATCAACATTATACATATACACTGTTTTTGAAAATGTATCAATTTAGTACATAAAATTTTATCAATATGTACCTGCTGACAAACTAAATAAGTAGTTTAGCGGGTTTAAATGTCAATAAATAATAAATAAATTTAAAAAAAACCATGTTGTTTGCAGTGATGCCAACGGAACTTTTCCGTTGTTTCCGCTCAATCGGATGTCGAAAAAGGGTTAACTTCCATTTCCAAGATTCCAACTGATTCATTCATCATTCATTTAAAAGAAGGAAAAAAAAGAAAATCCAATAGATATAATATAAAAAGTCCAATAATAATTGTTTCAAAGTGCTTTCACACAAACAACGTATTGGATTCCGTAAGCATAAACTCTAACTCGAATAATAACAAATTTAAATCTGCACATCAGATTATTAAAGTTCTGTTGCCCCGGCTCTGCAACGGAATAATACGCCCCACCCACGCGAGGAAGATGACAATAGTAGAATGTTACCAAATGCAGAGATGTGAGATGTCGCATACAATTAGAGGGGCTCGCGCTGCTATTCCTTATACATCTCTAACTGCCCCTGCCCCTGCCCCATACCAGAACCACAACCAGAACGTATTTTAAATTAAGCCCGCTTCATTTTCAAACAATACTTATTTTTACTTGTTTGAAATCGGATCGAATTACAAGAACACATTGGAACACGCATTATGAAAATCTTTAACGTTATTTTCATTAGAAAATCAGCACGTAGTAATGAAGGTCTAGTGAAGAATTCAACTTATGAGTGGTATTCAGTAAAAAATATTTATGTGAATACTTTTTTATGTAAATACAGCACAAGAGTCCCAATGAAGTATTTTCGTACCGTTAAAAATGCGTAGAAGATTTCAAATTTATGTTTCTGATTCTGATCATTTTACTAAAAATGTGTAATTTTTATTACTATTTTTTTTTTAAACCGTACATTTCGAAGCGGTTCCAACTGTTTAGAATGTTATTGTGTCCTAGAAAACGCCAGTTGCTGGTAAGACAAGTAACATTGCCCGGCGTGACATCAACGCTACCGAATTCACGAATAAAAACGAACATGTCATTTTTGGAGCAAATCGAAAATGGCACATTTTAAATCGTTAAAGAAAAAGTGTTTGCCAACATAAAAATAAAATAAAAATACCTTCAAAATAATGTAATTTATTGTTCTATATTTTTTCGAGTATAAAAAAAAACGAAAATATCCTATCGCTCCCAACCGTCCGAATCCAGTGAGATTATAGCATTCCCAATTGTGGTATGTTATGAGGCTGTGGGTGGTGGAATGGATGGAAGGGAGATGGGGCTATTCTGCAGCCTATTTAGATCTAATCACCATACACTACTGAAGTTATTTTTACAACAGTACTGAAGTTATTTTTACAAGTATTTTTCAATCCTGAATGATGGTCTTACGCCAATATACCTACTACTTATATATTATTTTTGATGAATAAATTGTGAAATAACCCAAATTAAGCAAACAAGGTTTACTTTTACGAACGTCCGGATTTTAAACCGCGACCTCCGGATTCGTAACGAGGCCATCAGTGTAGTGTTGTAAATGAGAGCCATTTTTTTATAGGTACATTTGATCTGTAAATATATTGAAACAATATAGGGCTAATAATAATTGCCTAACAATATTATAAAAAATATTGTTATATTAAAAGAAAACTAAAATATAAACGTCACATATAAATTGGATTCCAATAAAAAAAGACTTCAATTTAATGTGTTAATTTTTGTGCATAAAATTATGAAAAACCAAATGCCAAAATACTTTAAGGATGAAATTGTTTTTAATAGAGACGTACATAATTATGAAACAAGAAATATAAACAGAGTTCGATTGCCACAAATGAAGAAATCAAAATTACAAAACTGCCTAATGTATAGAGGACTAAAGATGTATGATGAAATGCCTGAAAGTATGAAGAATGAATGTATTTAAAAAAAAAAATTATGCTTACTGTAAAAATATTTAAATTTATCAAATGAAATGTTACATTGTGCTTATTAGTTTATATTCATGTAGTATAAACTAACTCAATAAATAATAAAAAGTTATAGTTTTATTTCGGGTTTGATGAAATTTTGCACACTTGACATTCAAAACATGATATTTCTAAAAACAACCCTCGACCCCTCTTCTCGCATCTTAAAGCAGAATTTTAATTATTCTTGAATGAAATTTTTGCATTCTTTTTCGCGTTCAAAGTAAGATGCAAATTAGTGTTTACGTCTGATTTCGAAAAACTCTGCATATTTACGAGTTTTCCCGGGCCATACCGGGATTTCAGCTAGTTTTATGTAAGAAAAGAATTCAGAGTTAAGGCGTGCTAACGATTCTCAAATATCACTTCATCATAATATGAAGGTATCTGTAATAATTATTCGCGTTGGCGGAGGGCCCGTCTGAACAATGGTGGAATTAATTAATAAATTATTTATGCAGCCAGTGTGGTCGTTACAACGGATTCGTGTGTGATCAATACAATCAGACAAATGTCATCCGAATAAATTATGTTGTCGAAAATAGTAGCCGCGACGCCTTATTAGACGATGCAATATGAATTGTTTCCAATGACTATTAATCATCTGAATTTCTAAGCCGGATCTAGAGCGAAATAAAAACAATCGGAATTCAATTGACAATAGGCAAAGCCAGTTCATAATTATTTTGCGGCTAGTTGGTACAGCAGAATACCCTGCAAACTTAGTAACTATTTTACAGTGGTTGTCCTTTCAAAGACTCTCCTCGCCAAAATAATATTTAATTAAATAATATGTTTAATTTATTGGAATAATTTTGGACCTTTGGATTGTAACTTTTTGAAAGGCGATCCACTAGTACAGAAAAAAATCGAAATCGGAATTCACGCCCTTTTATGGGAGGAGTTTAAAAATATTTGAAAAAAAGCTTTAGGAAAGGTTGAAAAAGATATTTGACAATTTTTTTTTACATGTTGATTTCGTAAAAGCCTGTAAAAAACATTAATTCCTTTTTTATGCATTGTTTATTGTAATAAAACGGAATTTTCAAATTGATTTAACGAAAACAAGCGGCGCTGACCCTAACACGTTGTTTCTCCGCTCCGGCCGGAGGAGTACTGACGGAAGAATGGGACGGCTGCCAGTCGTTCTTCGGTGGACGGTATAAGGTTCACTTTGATATAACAAATTCGTCGACTGCCGTATTGTCGCCGTGATGTCAAAAATACCAACGCGAAAATGCATATTATATTTTATTTTGTGAGGTTCGGGCGTAAATTTCAATTTTTTTTGCGATAATTATGTAAGAAACTGAATTTGCCACATTATGCAATAAAACCATATCAGAAAAAGTGTTTATAAGTAGGAGAGTTTGCACTTAAAAATGTTTTTTATAGACCTAATACTTAATTTTTTTCTAAGCTTATTAAAAGACTTATTAAAAAAATGACCGATATTTTTAAGGGCCAAGGTATGTTGTACAAGCAGTATTTAATTGAAGCATCTATAATACTTCTAAGCGATCAAATTTTCAAAACAAAAACATACGATTTTGTATGATTTTGCATTATTTAGTATGGCTTCATCTTAAAGCGAAAACATTTTTTAAATGCAAAGGTTACGATCGAAACTGGGATTGAAATCAGGACCTCTGACTTACCAGGACAACACTCTACTGAACTATTGAGACCTATTATTTTCCGTTAAAAAAAGGAATTTATGCATTTTGTTCATTTCTTTTATTTATTTTTTTACATTAGCTTCATACAGAAGGCCCTAAGGAAAATAATTTCCCTCAAGGATGCTGCGTGGAGCAAGAAGAGGAAGTTCTGAGAATGAAAAGGGTGTGAATCGTGGAATCCACCCCTCCAGTGCGGTGCGGGGTGATGGGTCGAGAGACTCCAGATGTAGAGGTCTGGTTAGGTCTCCCCAGCCGCCAAAATCCGGACAAACCTCACCCCATAAACCAGGGCACTCATGCTGAGTGTCCAAACGTAGCGAACCACTTGGGGTGACCCATGCAGAGGTGTCGGCTATCCAATAATGCTAAGGTGATACCCAAACCCTCCTTCCAAATTGAGATGAAAGTGTATTAGTAATTCTTAAATTGACATTAAGTCAAATAATACTAAGGTACTACATTTTTTTACATTAGCTCCAAACAGGAGGCCCTGAGAAAAACAATTTCCGTTGGGGCCTATGTCATCTTTGGGGACGCTGTGTGGAGGGTTTTTTTTTACTAAAGGAAGGAGAGGAAGATATGAGGAGTAGAGGAAGGAAAAGGTAAGAGAGATGGGAAGGAATCTGGAGGTCAGTGTGCCCAGGAGTAACGGACGTATAAATCTATTCCTCCTACTGCGGTACAAAGCGATGGGTCGAGAGCGTCCGGCTGGGGAAGTCAAAAAGGTCTCCCTCAACCAGTCTCTCCCGATCCGGCCCGACACGCTGGGTGGGCAAACGCATCTGACACCAATACCTAGACAAACCTCACCCCATGAACCCGGGCACCCCTGTTAAGTCGCCAAACGTAGCAAACCACTTGGAAGGGGAGTTTGTTATCCAATAAATGGTTCCCGGAGCGGCGGTACCCATACCCGCCTCCCAAATTGATTACATAACAATGTAATGTAATTTTTGTTTCTTTGGTTCTCTTTTTTGCTCTTTCTCTAAAATATTCACCGTTAAAATAAAGTGTTTATTATTATCTTTCAGATTCTCTTAATTACGTCGATTTTCTTTTGAGATGGGAGAAACAATTCGTTTCAGTTAAAATCTGTATGCTTATTTTGATTTGTGCCTTCTACCTACCAAAGTATTAATGTGGCTTATTATTAACTCTTCTACACAAATAATAATAATATGTAAATAAAACGTTCTTTCTTATTATATTTATTCATGTTTGTTTTACATAAGTGATAAGTCAACCACCCACTGCACCATCCCAGCAATTTCTCTGAAAAAAAAATCGCAGTGGAAATAGCCCCGGTAAAATCATCTATGACATGTGGCGTGTAATCCTTTGAGCTTTCTCCGGGACCGGGCACACTGCAGTCTGCACCGGCGGGCAGGCTCTATAGACTTTAGCTTTAGCGCTAGGGATGTCAGAGCAAGCTAACTCCTAATTGTACTTTATGATTTCCCCACAAAGCCTCCTAACAAATGGGCGAGCAACGAAGCAGGGGTGCAGTTGATTGTTCAAAGGAGATGAGCTTTTCCTTAAATAATTTGTTGAGTTTGTAAAAGTTTATCTGGGGAACCTATCAATAAATTAACACGTGTTTTTATCTGTCGTGTCTTGTTTTCATTAGCCGTTGCTGCTAATTTTGGGGTCCTCTGTCCTCTGTTCTCAACCAAACCCATCCTTCCCCACCCACGAAAAGTAAACGGAAATCTGCAAAATCAACAATACACATATATCAAGTTCGACTCAGTCGTAAGACGTAGGTTCCCGAGACCACGCACCGGGTAACGTTTCTTATTTTATGTATATTTTTCGTTTTATATTCCCTTTGATTCATTGATATTACGTTCTTCTTCAAATTTATGTCAGAGTAGTATGTAATATTTAACGAGTCCTAAGTTATTCCAATATATTGCCATGAATTAAAAACATTTAATTAAAAACATCCTGCAGACTTATTAAATAGAATCAGAACAAGTTTGTCAGAATAATTATTGGCAATGCGGTTCCGACAAGCTTCATGGTCGAGGTATATGGCTCTCGATTAGCAATCCAAAGGTCGCGGGTTTAATTACCGGCATGTTTGGTGACCAGATTTGAATAGCCAGGTACTTCCCTACTACCTTCGGCCTCACAATTTACCCCAATTGGGAATGCCATAGGCTTACTAGCTCCAGACGGGAGCAGTTGGGACTCATGTGTAGTATTCACACATTTTAAAAAATCGTGTTTTTGATCAACATCTAAATGTTTATAAATATCATGATATATATGGTTTAGCTTTTTCATACTATTACGCTTTGAATGGAAACTTTTAACTTAGTTTGTTCGTTCATTTCTTATTTTACGGAAATGGGCATGGGAAAAAGCATGGGCTGGCTCTCCTTTGGAAGTTGTACAACATTATTGACCCGTGAACCCTCGGAACGGCAGTCCTCGAAAGAGACGTTTTGATGTGGTCAAACTACTCTCTCTTCTTTTCGGAGAATCATCTGCAATGATGGTCACCTTCTGTCTTTTGTCAGCAAATATGTTTGATAAGCTTTCGTTTATACCATTTTTTTTCATATAAACTCTTGCAATGATTCTTTAATATATATAAAAACGCATATATAAAAACCTTGATATGAGCAATAAATGTATAGGTATTTTTATAGATCTGAGAAAAGCGTTTGACAGCATATCCCATAAAAAACTTATGAAAAAATTAGATAATTTGAACATTAATGAAAACGTAGCAAATTGGATAAAAAGCTACCTAAAAAATCGCCCTCAATGTGTCAAAATAAATAACATTTATAGCGACGAAGAGACATCTGAATATGGAATTCCACAAGGTACTGTGCTAGGTCCTATATTATTCATCTTATATGTAAACGGTATATTCTCACAGTCACTTCATGGTAGTATAACCTCTTATGCCGACGATACAGTACTTATTGAAAGTGGAATCACATGGCAAGTTGTAAAACAAAAAGCAACAGAAGACATAAACATACTTAAACACTGGTTTGATATAAATCTACTATCTCTTAATAGTGAAAAAACTCACGTTATACCATTTGCAATAAAATCAAAGGACGTTCCGGTAAATTTTGATATAATTATACATGACAATTCTAAAGATCACAAAAAAAATAACTGTAAAATAAACTGTTCCACATTAAAAATTTCGAATAAAATCAAATACTTAGGAATAACAATAGACAAAAACCTGAACTGGAAAGATCAAATCAACCTTACCGTTAACAAAATAAGGAAATTAATTTACATATTTTTAAAAATCCGAAACTTTCTCTCATTAGAAAATCAAACATCAGTCTACCATGCTATAGTACAGTCAAATCTCCAATACTCTGTAGTAAGCTGGGGAGCTGCATACAAAACAAATCTACTCCCTGTTGAAATTGTGCAACGTCTAATTATAAAAATTATATTGAAAAAACGAAGAGATTATCCAACTCACCTTATTTTTGAAGAATTTAAAGTATTAAAATTTAATGATCTAGTTCGAAAAAATATAATAATCCAAATAATAAAAGAAAAACAAAATCATAGCTTTTTAACTGAAAGTCGTACTCGTCAAAAGCATATATTTCCAACACAAAAATGTAACACCTCATTTGCACAACATCATTACACATATCTAGGAAAAAAATACTTCAATAGCCTACCTGAAAAAATAAGAACAATCGAAGACGATAAATGCCTACTAAAAGCAATTAAAGAGCAAGTTAAAGTAAAAATAACAAATTGATAAAATTTATCATCATAACTTATATAACTTGTAAATTTGTTTTTTTTTAAGTATCTACCACAATTAAATCAAAAGATTCAAAATATATTTTGTTAATATATTTTAAATATTTTTTCATCCCGATACTCGTCCCTCTTCTAATCACAAGCGTCTGCTTCTATAGAAGAGAAATATCATACAAAAAAAAATCAGTGAAAATTTATTATATAGTTTATTTGTATCAAAAAAAGATTATTTTGAAATATAAATATTATATTTTCTATGTTATTTTTGCTGTATAAATAATGTATCTTCTGTAATAAATAAATGAAAAAAAAAAAATAATAATAATAATAATTTTTGTTGAGGTTATTCGTGAAAAAAGAAATACTTTTTTTATTATTAACCTTAACAAGCGCATGTAAAATTCCTGCACAAATAAGAAAGTATTCAATCTCATACTTACCGCAACCCGTAACCCATTCAGTAAGTTATTCATAATATTCGTGTCTAAAAACATATTTTTCTTTTCGTTTCGGTTTCAGCCCATTTTAGTAATGGATTCAATATGCGAACATTAGAATCGTTTTCTGATTTTTCTGTTTCAAATATTCGCTTGAGAGTAGCTAATATTGTCGTTAATGATAAAGTATTGTAATTTGAGATTTTAGTCATTAATCTATTCCAAAAATAAAAATATATATACATATATCCTAGACATGTAAAAAAGTTAATAGATGTCGCATATTAAAAGAAAAATGGATACATTTATCCAAGGCACTATCTAGATTGCATTTAGTTTTGGTAAAATCTTAAAATCATACATAAATATAGCAGCCAATCAAAATATGCGTTAAGAAAATGAGGATAATTTTTGTGGTTCTTGGTAGAAGATTGAACAGTTTTATATGACCGAAGTCGAATTAGCTCAGTGGTTAGAGCAAAGCCCATGCAAGAATAAATCGTGTGTTCAATTCCTAGATGCGACTCTATCTTTTTCTGATTTTTCTGTTTCAAATTTTCGTTTAAGAGTCGCTAACATTGTCTTCAATGATTAAATATAAAAACATTTCTGTTTTTATATTAGCCAGCCCGTTTTTGTTTTTGTTTTTTTAGCCAGCCCGGCTACACCACCGTCCCGACAAACAACATGGTCGCGAACCAAAAGCGCCCATATTGCATGTCATTGTAAACCATTTTAGATCTGGACCCTTATAGGCATATATACCGACATATACCCTATAACTTCGCATTCAGCATAATTGATAATGCCGGCCGCGTCATGACTGGTTCTCCTATGCGATATCTGCGAGGGATCCATACAAGAAACCTTATCGGCAGTGTTTATTTACTTACGGGAATATATCATCACGCCAGATTACCACGGTTTCGCTCCTTATAAATTATTTAATTCAGGATCTTGAATATGTGCATAGATTGGTACACCGAAATAATATTAATTGAAATGAAACAAAGTAATTAAATATTTAGAAGAAAGGTAAAACACTACGACATGAATCCGGATATCATTTTTACCTTTCATAAACATGTTGTGTAGCATATTCGTCTATTCTTCACCTGTATTGTTTAGCAAAGGAATATGATATCGACATTTTTAACATAAGAAATTCGATCTTTAAAACATACCTAGAATTTTTTTCTCGATGTGTTATCTTTGATATTTTCAGTATATTATTATTATCGATGGTTATACATAAAAATGAATGTTTCTTTGCTTGTCCCTTGTTATTTCCTATTAATCAAATTTTGATGTTTTGTGTGCGTCCGCATGCGAAGGTTTCTATGATACACAATGGTGATACACAATGTAATTAAAAAATAATATTGAAAAATACATTAGATGGCGCGCGAGATGTTTGAAAAGTGTGTGTATTTCACTAAGTATATTTTTGCTACCCTTTTTTATTACTTACTAGCTGGGTTACCCGGCTTCGCTCAGGACAATAGGATAGTGTTCTGGAATGTTGCACAATGATGTTCCCGATTCCCTATTCCTGATCATTCCACGACATACTCCGCCACTCCTTCCACGACTTTCTACAGCTCTATGGAACCTTCTAGAACTTTCCGGAAGACTGTTCTAGAAATTTCAAGAGGGCGAAACTTTCAGCCCTTATATCTTTAAAAGCACGCCCTTTAGGTAAAAACGGATACCCTTATTCCCTAGGGGGATAGAGATCTACCACACCATATAACTCCCTTGATCGAACCGGGACTCGTTTCTGGGTTTTTGCGAGCTGCACGTTTTTTTGGACTTTCTTTTATAATATATGCGATATTCAAATAAATAAAATGTTACTCCTTACATGTCCTTTCCCGTGCGTTCCCCTCCAGCGTTCCACTTCCACCTTCCCCACCACCGCTCTCCCGCTCCCCCGTCCCGCCAACCCCCCTGGCACTGCATTTCTTGACTCCTCTCCCGCCCGGCCCGTAGCCGAAACTTTTTTCTAATACTAACAATTTTAAACTCGTGATATCTTTCTAATTAAATATTCGAATTGAAAAATTCAAAAAGTTTAATAAAGGTATTGAAGCTGTCTTGAATATGAAGTAATTTATTTTGATAAGGATTAAAACCAAGATACAAATAAAGAGCCTTTTTAAGCGGCGACATTTAAATTAAATTTTTAAAATAAAAGAATACTTATTGTGGCATAACCATAATAGTTAGACATATGCTGTGGCAACCTTTTTTGTAAATAATGATGTGTTCTATATAGTCATAGTACATTATTTTATTCTATCATCAATAGTTTTCGCAGCGCACGCGATTTAAAGAATATTTTAGGTAATTTTTTTACACCCTGGGTTACATTATTGAAGTTTTAGTAAGGATGCCTATTTTTTTTAATATAATATAGCCTATGTCATCCAGGGATAGTGTAGATTCCCAACAGCGAAAGAATTTTTCAAATCGGTTCAGTAGTTTCGGAGCCTTTTCGATGCAAACAAACAAACACACAAACAAACAAATATTACCTCTTTATATAGTGTAGTAGATTACTATTACTAACGTAAAATCTTATGTAAAAAATTTACCTAACATCCCATGGGCGTATAAAAGAGTAAATAAATAAAATAAAATAAATATATAAATTACACTCTAACCATTTGCCGAATCCGGAAAAATACTAAATAACGGCTAGGAAAGCACCCAATACGCGACGTTTATGACTAGGTGTGCTCAAAAGTGCAAATGCCAATGGCAGGAAGTATATTTTGAATCCGTTGATCGCGGGTTCAAATCCCGGAAAATTTTATTTGATTTTTGTTTCCAATTTCACGATTTATTCATTAAAAATTATGTACAGAATCTATATTAGCGACACGTTTCAAGGCGATAGACACTTCCAGTATGACTCTGGTGAAAGACCACCAATCAGAATTAAATCTTTTCTTGAAATGGCTTTATCCGTGTTCGATGAACAGATCTGAAGACAGGCCCTCTCCGTCTCCACCTTCCTCTTACATCTCTTTCTGCTTTCCACCACCTTCAGCCCCACAACATACGCCCATTAGGGATGCCATAGTCTCACTAAAAAAGACTAAATGACATTAAATATCTGTAAAAGAGCAATTTCGTTATATGAAAATGTTCAATTCCTCCTAAAGTTTTTACGTTGGACACACAGACACTTCAATGCCCACTAATCTCTTTTACCATTGATTTATCTAAAATGAAATATCCGTAAAGTTATTCGTGGGGTTTCAATTTCACAGAACTCATAAAAAACAGAACTCATAAAAGTGTTGTAAACTAAACATGTAGTTCTGTGTCTACGCACAGTGTCAGACCTCACATCCAAAAAAATTATTCACTTTTTTTCTTAATTAAGGAATCAAAACTAAAAAAATCCTATCAAATCTTGAGATTTGTATATTGACACATAAATATCTTTTTGCTTAATTATAAACCATATTGTAAATGTCTTTTTTATTAAAAAAAGGAATTATATAATTTTTCAAAATGAAGGTCAACCATCTCAATGACAAATCATTTTTCCAAACTTTCTTCAGGCAGGAAATTACCATAATATTTTTAAAAAAATAGAATAAGAAAGTTCAAATAAACACGACGATTACATATTTGAAAAATAATCTTTACTTCTTTGAAACATCTGTTTTTCCGCCTTCATATAATACAATATCAAGACCAACATTAACGTATCCCTTCATTCAGCCCCTCCCTTAATCCGCCTCACAATTGTCTGGCGACATTGTTCCCCTGTCTTTATATCGTACAAACAGGGGCTTCCTTGTGTCACATAAAAGCTTTAATAAAAAAAAACGGCCACCATCTTGAAACGGAACCGGAACGCACAAACACACTTACAGACATTCGAAATGCAAAACAATCAATAAATGATGCCTCACCCAACAAAAGTAGTAAATTCTTCTTTACACAAAAAATTTTTACAAGTCACTCAATTATATAGGGACAGCAGCATTAATTATATTTTAATATCCCTTGATAACATCATCGTACAGGTAGTAATAATTGATTAGCGTATAAGCCTGACGTAACGAGCGAAGCATCAATTACCGCGACAATTTCCTTAAACGGCAATGGGATGTGGCAACAAAAATGTGTCGTTTTTATTTATTTAATGACCGGCGAGTGAGGACTTTCTCCGCGGCGCTCCAGTTTGAATCAATTAAAGGTATTTATAACGCAGCCATTCTTAATCCAACATCACAAAGTTTCCTTTTACCCTCTATCGGCTTTTGCGAAACCGGCTCTTTTCACTGTTCACCATGGATAGCGATGGACGTGACATAATTGGAAATACGTTTCGAAATATTCGAATTTTTAGGGATAAAACTTTTAGATTAGGTACCTACCCATTTGGGTATCTAACTATTGAAATAACCGGTGTTTACGACTAAAACGCTAATGTTACCCAAAAATGCATATTAAGGATTTAGATACATGCGCTACATTGGTAACTTAAGGCGATGGACCTTGCCTTATGTAGATAGCGATAAGATTTAAATTCCCATTTAACACCAGCCGCCAGTTTTGATTTATTCAAGATGGAAACATCGCCAAAAAGCGTGTTTTATTTTATTTTACTAAGCCCAAGGATAAATATGTGAATATTTTAAAATCATTTTCTAAAGACTTTTTTCTACATTACACACTAAAACCATAGCTAAAATGGGTTTGTAAGTAGGAGATTTTGAACTTTAACCCGGCGAGAGTGTGGTGATAAAATGTAACAAGAAGAATGTGGCAGGGTATGACATACCCGTTTACAAATTTGACTGTAAAACTTGATTCCTATAAAAAAGCGTTATATGAACTATTTTTTTTTTATTTTAGCAAGACTATATTATAACGTATTGAAAATAATCATTTGCGCCATTATAACAACTTTTATGTTTTACTTAAATAGAAACAAGTCACTGTGAATTTTCAACACAAATTTTCACTCTTAAAAAAACTACAAAGGAAGTAAAGAAAACAAGTTTTATAAAAAAAAACTTAAGGATATGATAGAACATGAAAAAAGTTACCGTATAAACTAAAAAATAATAACAAATAATATTAGGAACACCTTACGATCTGGAGCTCAAATCAGTCCAGTTTTGACTTAGAACATACTTTCGATGAGCTCGCCTCACAAACAAAAAATACACGCAAATAAGTAACATGGTGGGTATGAAATGCCCTGCCACACTGTCACCGGGTTAAAGCAGTTTTTATAGGCCTGAATTTTTTTTTCTGACCTTATAAAAATCTCTGTTTTTTTCATACGCAAATGTGTGCTCTACTCACAGTTTTAATTAAAGCATTTAAAATATTTCTAAGTGATTTAATTTCCAAACCAAAACATTACTTTAATTAAAATAAATTCAAACTATTTTGCCTTGTTAAACAAAATATTTAATTAGGTGCTAAGTAAACAATTCAAAATGTTATTATAGCATTTTCATTCCACTCCCATGTTGGGATCCCAATTAGAACTGGAATAAGCAGTTTTTTTGCAAATTATTCTCGTAATAAAAAAACGTTAACCGGTTTTTACCAGAGAAGTGCGTGGAATTGCTGTATTAATAACATATTTAAACATGGGTATCAACATTAAAATTAAAATATAGATACTCAAAAAATCGTCGAATTTATCTCTCTGAAATTTTACTGCTAAAATGTAGTTTAAGTAACATAGGTACCAGTTAAAAAACACAAAAATGGTGTTTAAACAAAACATTAAAAAATGCCAATTTCAATACACACTTTACAGCCATCTAAATCGTCCTCTTTAAATGAAATCGAAGCATAATTATTTAAGTAAAATGTTTCGGGGAACAGTACATTTCGATTGTCAAAATATTTCAATGCTGCCCATCACTACAATGGGTTACTCATTGAAGATTCAATATTCGTTTTAATTTAAGCATTTTCTTCTTTGCGAGTATTAAAGTTGTGGTTTCATTATCGTTCTTAAAGGGATCATAAAATAATGTATTTCTGTATTCTGGTCACGTTGGTCCAATTAAAAAGTTATTTTGTTTTTGCAGTGTCTTTTCTGGCGACAGCTGGGAATATATTACAGCATTATTTTAAGATAACTCTTGCAAACAAAGTCGTTGTGGTAAACAAAATGTTTACAACATTTTCATTTTTAAACAAATAAAATTTCAGTACCTTTTTTTATTATTCGTTTTAATTACGATTATTTTTTTAATAAAAATTTAGGTAAGTCAGTCACTTGGGATGTTGTTAGTACAATTTTTTTTTAATATACATTCAAACAATATGTAATAGAAAAAGAATGGAAAATAAAATAGATTTGGACCGAGACTAGAATTCGAGGCCTTTCCTTTCTGACAGGTAACCAAGTAGGTAATGGCCAACTGTACCCCCATAATTCATTTACTTTCCTATTACCATTTTAATCAATTAAATCTCATTTGTAATAACAAATATTATAATCAATAATTATCAGCCTGAAACACTCATCTACATTGAAAAAATCTTCCGAGAAAAGATACTGGCCGCCAACGGGAATTGAACCCGTGACCATCTGATTGCCGGTCAGCAGCTCTGACCACTGAGCTATGGCGGCTTATCAAATACCCGCCAAATAATTCAATATATACTAGTGTTTCATTCGACAATTACTTATTATTACATTTTTCCAACTGAAAACAACCAACTTTATTTTTTGTGAGAGAGGTATTTTTAATACTAAATCTCCCGCTAGGTGGCGTCGAGACTAATTATGTCTGCATTTTTTGCTGAAATACTTTAACTTGTCAAATATTAATTATTATTTTTAATTGATAAACTAACGTTTAAACAAGATTTTTATGCACAGCACAACGGGTAGATAACAAATATTATAATCAATAATTATCAGCCTGAAACACTCATCTACATTGAAAAAATCTTCCGAGAAAAGATACTGGCCGCCAACGGGAATTGAACCCGTGACCATCTGATTGCCGGTCAGCAGCTCTGACCACTGAGCTATGGCGGCTTATCAAATACCCGCCAAATAATTCAATATATACTAGTGTTTCATTCGACAATTACTTATTATTACATTTTTCCAACTGAAAACAACCAACTTTATTTTTTGTGAGAGAGGTATTTTTAATACTAAATCTCCCGCTAGGTGGCGTCGAGACTAATTATGTCTGCATTTTTTGCTGAAATACTTTAACTTGTCAAATATTAATTATTATTTTTAATTGATAAACTAACGTTTAAACAAGATTTTTATGCATAGCACAACGGGTAGATAACAAATATTATAATCAATAATTATCAGCCTGAAACACTCATCTACATTGAAAAAATCTTCCGAGAAAAGATACTGGCCGCCAACGGGAATTGAACCCGTGACCATCTGATTGCCGGTCAGCAGCTCTGACCACTGAGCTATGGCGGCTTATCAAATACCCGCCAAATAATTCAATATATACTAGTGTTTCATTCGACAATTACTTATTATTACATTTTTCCAACTGAAAACAACCAACTTTATTTTTTGTGAGATAGATATTTTTAATACTAAATCTCCCGCTAGGTGGCGTCGAGACTAATTATGTCTGCATTTTTTGCTGAAATACTTTAACTTGTCAAATATTAATTATTATTTTTAATTGATAAACTAACGTTTAAACAAGATTTTTATGCATAGCACAACGGGTAGATAACAAATATTATAATCAATAATTATCAGCCTGAAACACTCATCTACATTGAAAAAATCTTCCGAGAAAAGATACTGGCCGCCAACGGAAATTGAACCCGTGACCATCTGATTGCCGGTCAGCAGCTCTGACCACTGAGCTATGGCGGCTTATCAAATACCCGCCAAATAATTCAATATATACTAGTGTTTCATTCGACAATTACTTATTATTACATTTTTCCAACTGAAAACAACCAACTTTATTTTTTGTGAGAGAGGTATTTTTAATACTAAATCTCCCGCTAGGTGGCGTCGAGACTAATTATGTCTGCATTTTTTGCTGAAATACTTTAACTTGTCAAATATTAATTATTATTTTTAATTGATAAACTAACGTTTAAACAAGATTTTTATGCATAGCACAACGGGTAGATAACAAATATTATAATCAATAATTATCAGCCTGAAACACTCATCTACATTGAAAAAATCTTCCGAGAAAAGATACTGGCCGCCAACGGGAATTGAACCCGTGACCATCTGATTGCCGGTCAGCAGCTCTGACCATTGAGCTATGGCGGCTTATCAAATACCCGCCAAATAATTCAATATATACTAGTGTTTCATTCGACAATTACTTATTATTACATTTTTCCAACTGATACTGACAAAGATACTGGCCGCCAACGGGAATTGAACCCGTGACCATCTGATTGCCGGTCAGCAGCTCTGACCACTGAGCTATGGCGGCTTATCAAATACCCGCCAAATAATTCAATATATACTAGTGTTTCATTCGACAATTACTTATTATTACATTTTTCCAACTGAAAACAACCAACTTTATTTTTTGTGAGAGAGGTATTTTTAATACTAAATCTCCCGCTAGGTGGCGTCGAGACTAATTATGTCTGCATTTTTTGCTGAAATACTTTAACTTGTCAAATATTAATTATTATTTTTAATTGATAAACTAACGTTTAAACAAGATTTTTATGCATAGCACAACGGGTAGATAACAAATATTATAATCAATAATTATCAGCCTGAAACACTCATCTACATTGAAAAAATCTTCCGAGAAAAGATACTGGCCGCCAACGGGAATTGAACCCGTGACCATCTGATTGCCGGTCAGCAGCTCTGACCACTGAGCTATGGCGGCTTATCAAATACCCGCCAAATAATTCAATATATACTAGTGTTTCATTCGACAATTACTTATTATTACATTTTTCCAACTGAAAACAACCAACTTTATTTTTTGTGAGAGAGGTATTTTTAATACTAAATCTCCCGCTAGGTGGCGTCGAGACTAATTATGTCTGCATTTTTTGCTATGCATAAAAATCTTGTTTAAACGTTAGTTTATCAATTAAAAATAATAATTAATATTTGACAAGTTAAAGTATTTCAGCAAAAAATGCAGACATAATTAGTCTCGACGCCACCTAGCGGGAGATTTAGTATTAAAAATACCTCTCTCACAAAAAAAAATAAAGTTCGTTGTTTTCAGTTGGAAAAATGTAATAATAAGTAATTGTCGAATGAAACACTAGTATATATTGAATTATTTGGCGGGTATTTGATAAGCCGCCATAGCTCAGTGGTCAGAGCTGCTGACCGGCAATCAGATGGTCACGGGTTCAATTCCCGTTGGCGGCCAGTATCTTTTCTCGGAAGATTTTTTCAATGTAGATGAGTGTTTCAGGCTGATAATTATTGATTATAATATTTGTTATCTACCCGTTGTGCTATGCATAAAAATCTTGTTTAAACGTTAGTTTATCAATTAAAAATAATAATTAATATTTGACAAGTTAAAGTATTTCAGCAAAAAATGCAGACATAATTAGTCTCGGCGCCACCTAGCGGGAGATTTAGTATTAAAAATACCTCTCTCACAAAAAATAAAGTTGGTTGTTTTCAGTTGGAAAAATGTAATAATAAGTAATTGTCGAATGAAACACTAGTATATATTGAATTATTTGGCGGGTATTTGATAAGCCGCCATAGCTCAGTGGTCAGAGCTGCTGACCGGCAATCAGATGGTCACGGGTTCAATTCCCGTTGGCGGCCAGTATCTTTTCTCGGAAGATTTTTTCAATGTAGATGAGTGTTTCAGGCTGATAATTATTGATTATAATATTTGTTATCTACCCGTTGTGCTATGCATAAAAATCTTGTTTAAACGTTAGTTTATCAATTAAAAATAATAATTAATATTTGACAAGTTAAAGTATTTCAGCAAAAAATGCAGACATAATTAGTCTCGACGCCACCTAGCGGGAGATTTAGTATTAAAAATACCTCTCTCACAAAAAATAAAGTTGGTTGTTTTCAGTTGGAAAAATGTAATAATAAGTAATTGTCGAATGAAACACTAGTATATATTGAATTATTTGGCGGGTATTTGATAAGCCGCCATAGCTCAGTGGTCAGAGCTGCTGACCGGCAATCAGATGGTCACGGGTTCAATTCCCGTTGGCGGCCAGTATCTTTTCTCGGAAGATTTTTTCAATGTAGATGAGTGTTTCAGGCTGATAATTATTGATTATAATATTTGTTATCTACCCGTTGTGCTATGCATAAAAATCTTGTTTAAACGTTAGTTTATCAATTAAAAATAATAATTAATATTTGACAAGTTAAAGTATTTCAGCAAAAAATGCAGACATAATTAGTCTCGGCGCCACCTAGCGGGAGATTTAGTATTAAAAATACCTCTCTCACAAAAAATAAAGTTGGTTGTTTTCAGTTGGAAAAATGTAATAATAAGTAATTGTCGAATGAAACACTAGTATATATTGAATTATTTGGCGGGTATTTGATAAGCCGCCATAGCTCAGTGGTCAGAGCTGCTGACCGGCAATCAGATGGTCACGGGTTCAATTCCCGTTGGCGGCCAGTATCTTTTCTCGGAAGATTTTTTCAATGTAGATGAGTGTTTCAGGCTGATAATTATTGATTATAATATTTGTTATCTACCCGTTGTGCTATGCATAAAAATCTTGTTTAAACGTTAGTTTATCAATTAAAAATAATAATTAATATTTGACAAGTTAAAGTATTTCAGCAAAAAATGCAGACATAATTAGTCTCGACGCCACCTAGCGGGAGATTTAGTATTAAAAATACCTCTCTCACAAAAAATAAAGTTGGTTGTTTTCAGTTGGAAAAATGTAATAATAAGTAATTGTCGAATGAAACACTAGTATATATTGAATTATTTGGCGGGTATTTGATAAGCCGCCATAGCTCAGTGGTCAGAGCTGCTGACCGGCAATCAGATGGTCACGGGTTCAATTCCCGTTGGCGGCCAGTATCTTTTCTCGGAAGATTTTTTCAATGTAGATGAGTGTTTCAGGCTGATAATTATTGATTATAATATTTGTTATCTACCCGTTGTGCTATGCATAAAAATCTTGTTTAAACGTTAGTTTATCAATTAAAAATAATAATTAATATTTGACAAGTTAAAGTATTTCAGCAAAAAATGCAGACATAATTAGTCTCGACGCCACCTAGCGGGAGATTTAGTATTAAAAATACCTCTCTCACAAAAAATAAAGTTGGTTGTTTTCAGTTGGAAAAATGTAATAATAAGTAATTGTCGAATGAAACACTAGTATATATTGAATTATTTGGCGGGTATTTGATAAGCCGCCATAGCTCAGTGGTCAGAGCTGCTGACCGGCAATCAGATGGTCACGGGTTCAATTCCCGTTGGCGGCCAGTATCTTTTCTCGGAAGATTTTTTCAATGTAGATGAGTGTTTCAGGCTGATAATTATTGATTATAATATTTGTTATCTACCCGTTGTGCTATGCATAAAAATCTTGTTTAAACGTTAGTTTATCAATTAAAAATAATAACTCATTTGTAATGTCTCCTATATCTTCTGAACTAATGAGAGGGTGGTGTTGAAAATAAAAATTCATTTTCTTTCGGGTACATAAAATAAGCAGTGTCAAGAAACTAGTGGTTCAAGTGGAAGTGGAAATTGGTAAATCTACTTCACATACGGAAACAAAAAAAAATCGATCTGAACATTTCATTTTTTTTTTTTTTTACTTTTGTCCCTTTTTCGGGGCATTTAAAGTGTTAAATATGTCCATTCTGGAAGGGCTAGGCATCCACAATAGGCCTTTAACTATCTGCCTCCATCCTATCTTAAGATATTTTAGACACGTTGTTCGCTGAACTGAGAACTTTAACGTGGAGACACTCATAGTCACAGGCAGAGGAAGCAGATGAAGGTCACCAATGCGCTGGAGCGACCAAGTATCACTGGCGTCCGGTACCAGCGCAGGACCGCGAAGGGTTCGGGGAGCCTTGTCTACCATTGAAATTGGAGTAGGGGTCATAATCCTCAGCTATAATATATATATAGAAATAAAACCGACTTCAGAAGAAAGTGTTAAAAAAACTTCTGGAGCCGTTTCTATATTTCGACGCATTATTATAAAAGACAATAAACAACTGATAGTTACCCGGTAGCTACCTTTTTTTTCTTCGCATTTGACCTTAAAAATTCCAACTTCGATCTTAATTTAGGTAGATACTCGAAAACGAAAACTTAAATCAAAAAAATGTTATATCAAAAAAACGATTCTTAATGGCTCCATGCCAACTCAGAATGGAACCAACTCAGAACCATCTCAGAAAGGTCATTAAAAGCTGTGAAAAAATAATTTTAAAATAGCCGGTAATCCTAACCTAACTTAACCTATTTAACCAATTTAAAAAAATTATCATCACTCTTAATGACCTTTTTGAGATGGTTCTGAGTTGGTTTCATTCTGAGTTGGCCGGTCATCATTCTAAATATGACGTAGATTCACCAGTTTCCTGCTTTGACCACTAGTTTCCGGATACAATTTATTTATAATATTTTACTGGCATACTTACCTAAGCTATTGTATTGTGTTTATTCCATAATATCAAAACTTCAACTGAACAGAACAAACAAAAATCATTAAACATAAAAATCTCTACTAAAACTACGATCTGAAAATTATAGTAGATTTGCACTTGTTTGCTATCAAATTCTTGAGGTCTCCAGCGAACGAGAAAGCAGAAAGATGTGGTGATAGGAACTATCGTGCCAAAGGGCACTGAAAAACAAACTCCAGTGGTAGCGGCAAAGCCTCAACATCCGCAAAGAAGGCTTTCATTTTTGTATGAAATGGCTCAATTAGTCTCGTCCAATTCAATTATACTTCTTGCACAACAGCCTTAATTGAAATAAAATATATAAAACGCTTATTAAAAGAAGCGAACACATTTTATGACCGTCGTTGAGTTTTATTCCTGTAATTAATTATTTATATTAACGATCGGCTTTTAATTCGGTTCTTCATACTGATTCAAGCAACGGTCAAGAAAAAATATTTTATATAGAAAAGGATGTATGAATCCATCTTTCACCTATGTAGGTCCTAGGTATTTCATGGATTTTGAAAGATCACAGTTTAAGAAGTGGATTCACCGGAAACCTTAAACAACCTTAAAACCCTTATAAAAAATACAGATTAATCGTGTGTGGCATTTACGTAATAATTTTTCGGATTTTTATATCGTGTTACTCCTTATTTAGCCAAGGTTTCGGATAGTGTTACAGTGTCCGATGATGGATTTGGTTTGAAATAAGGTGTCCTAAAAAAAGTCCTGAAGAAAGAGGCCGTTGAGGGTCAAGGCTCTCGACTAGCAATCTGGAGGACGTGGGTTCAAATACGGGCGTGTGTTATTTCACAAATTAATTCTTTAAAAATAATATACAGCATACTTGCTGCGCATTCCAGGGTAAATGCACTCAAAATTTCCCTGGTGGCCATTTAGACATTAAACGTTGCTTGAAATCGCTTTAGCCATGTTTGGTGAACAGGGGGCCTACTCTCTATCTTCCACAACATCCATACGGCAGGTTTAGCTACGTCACAAACCCCTCTCCCTATTAACCCTCCTCCTATCGTGCTAAAAACTTCCTCGCTCTCCGGTGCCGTACACTCAGTAAATATTTATATGTTGGAATTGTTTAATCCAAAACAAATGTATTGCAGAGGAATACCTAGAAATTAACTCTATTTATAGAATATTTACAGAGATATTTCAATAATTATAGACCGTGTCCGTTTAGTTGACAACACCCGCTAGTGAAGGTTAAATCACAAACGTTAAATCGAAACCGAAAGATAGAGAGTAGGCCCCCAGATCGGAATATGTACTCATCCAGCTTCCTCTACAACTCTACACCATCTCCTTCTTCCCACTACCTTCAGCCTCACAACATACTCCAATTGGGGATGGCTTAGTCTCACTGGCTTCATACGGGAACAGTTGGACTCTTGTGAGGAATTCACATAAAAAATATGTAAAGCGCACAGCGCCATGATAACCCAAAAATTAATCACGATAATATTTTGGCCGTGAAAATCTAAAATCATGTATGATCATCATGTTTGTATTACAAATTTAGAAAGTAAATCGTTTGAACATTTGAAAAAGAAAAAAGTTTGCTAAACATCATAAACTAATTAGTGTTTACTACTCGACTTTGTCTGAAATCTAATATTTTTTTATTCAACCTCATGGAACAAATTAATAAGAGTAAAATTTTTTAAGAGTGTTTATCAAACGCTCAATGCAGTTCCGAGTAACAGCCTACAAGTTGAAAAATAGTCATTTAATAATAGCCAACCTCCGATAGGAGCACACACGAAGTATACGAAAAGATAACCAATATGATAGATTCATAGTTTGTTAAAATAAATTTAAGAAGGTTTATATTATTAGATTTGGAAAGAGAGACCCGTAATAAGGGGATCAGTCCATTAATTCGACTACCAGACGATCGATTTACCCGCAGAGTTATCTGTTCAGGCCTCGGTCGAAGTACAGGTAGTTACTTAAGCATTAAATCATTATCTTTAAGAGGTGTTAATGTACAAGAGAGGAATTTAGTACGCTACATAATGGATAACGATCAACACTTTCAGTAATCAAATTGCGAACTCAATATCAGATTGAAAAGGCTTCAGGAAATTGTTCTTGGAAAATACTTCGTCTTACTTTGTTATTTCTTCTTTGAGAGAAGGGAATTTTATACCTTCGTTATTATTTATCATAGATAAAAATGCTCTATTTTTAGCGATTAATTTTGGTGCTTTTGGTATGGATTTTATTATTTTTCACTCATTTGAACATTTTTGGAAAAATTTATTGAATTAATCATTATTTCAAGATCACAATCTAGAGTGATGACTATGCCCAATAAAAGGACAGTGGTGAGTGCATTCCACCTTTAAAGTTATTTTGATTATACAAATGTTTAAACTTCGACCGCTGAATGTGTTTTTAAAGTTTTACAAATCCAGAGGAAGAAGTTTACATACTGTGACAAATCGACGTTTAAACAAAAATTTTAACAAAACAAAAAACGACTTCAAAAATGCACTAAAAAGTAAAAAAATAATTTCGTACGATTGTTATTTTTGGAGTCGGTGTCAGCCAAGATCTCCACATCTCACCTATAACTACCAATATATGTAGTTACCTTGGCTGACACCGACTCAATTAATCATTTTTTTTACTTTTTAGCATTTTTGAAGTCGTTTTTTGTTTTGTTAAAATTTTTGTTAATTTTTTGATTTTTAGTGACGAGTGTGCGTAAAGAAGTTTTACTTTAAGTCATATATGGTTTTCTCATGGATCCCATCGTCAGAACGTGACCAAATTAAAATGGGACCACACGGGAAGCACCAGCTTTCTAATAAAAAAAGATTCATCAATATCGGTTCACCCAATCAAAAGTTCAGAGGTTAACATTAAAAAAAAAAAAATTTAAATACCGACGAATTGATAACCTCCTCCTTTTGGAAGTCGTTTAAAAACTAAATGTCATAACGCACTTAATAGAGTCATAGCAGTAACGTGATTATTAAACAATTAAGGAGACATTAACATTTAATGCGGGGAAAACAGATTCCGAAGTACCCCACATAAAAGACTAATTGTCTTCATTATTCTTTCAGCTAATTGGTTTAACCGTTAATACATCAGTTTAGATTTAGAAAAAAAAACAAATTTAGATTCGTATAAATAAGTCGTTTCAAAGTGGTTTAACCGTAGTTTGAAAATTGCCTTGTAATCTGAAATAACTGTAACAAAAATAAAAACTAAAATACTTGCAGAACTTATTAATAACATTACCAAATTTAATTGAAATGAGATAAATAAAAATTGTTTTTTAATTAAATTTTTAAAAAAGACAGTTAGTGATCCACGAAAATCCAACCCGCAGCGCAACCACCCGACTTTACATCAAACGTATATCCCACTTTGTTACGGAGGTCGTTTAGTCGATATTATAAAATGTGTGTAAAAATATGCATAATCAAAAATACTAATTTCGATTGTGTGCCTGTAACTTTGGTTCGATGAGCTCTAGATTTTAGATTTTGTCCGGTCTGTTCGCTTGAACAAATCGGACCAAATCCAGACAAGGGACCTATTAATATGATGTTTTCACTGAATTGGAACTGATTCATCGAGAATTCAGGCTATCCGAGATTTTTCACGGGTCTGCGCTAGTACTTACTAACTGTACTAGATTTGTAAGAATGTTTATATGGGACAAGAGGAAGAGAGAAGTCCACCATTTCGCTTTTACCATGTTCAGGTTTATTTTTAACAACTAATTTTAAAACGGCGGTATCTTTGTATACCTTCCCCTGCTTCTGCCCTCCCTGCTTCGTTTCCTCAGCATCTGATAAAGTACCAAATCATCCTTCGCGTCGCGTCTGATGAATACTAACGAGCCGCGAAATTTCACCATTATCCTCTCAATTATTATCAACAGTTTTCGGGCATTTCGAAACTCATCCTGCTAATAGCCCGCGAAGCCTTCTCACTTGTTTAAGTCTTTGGCTTGTTTACACTGCCTTTCTTGTTCCAACTTTATAATCAATAATGTGCTGGTATCGAAATAATTGCTTGGGTCACTCGAGATAAACAGGTAATACATAATGATTGGGTGAAATGATTGACGCAGATGAACGAGAGTGAAGGAAGAATGAGGAACGGGTCTGTCAGGAGATGTGTGGTCGGTTTAGTCACAAGACGTGATAACCCAGAAAGCAAAAGTTGGTGTAATTATTGTTGATTTAATGCCCTGTCACCGGGACGTCACCCAACGCGTTTACAGACTGAAAACTTTTATCTTCGCGACAATTATAAATACCTTCCTTTCAATCAGTGACGTCCAAAGAACCGTTTTTTAAATACAAAACGATATTTTTACAATTGAAGAGTTATGTCAAGAAAAAATAAGATAAGGTAAACTATTTTCTTATTCAATGATTGAAAAAGATTTTGTACCTTTTTATATAAATAATAATAAAATTAAATTAAATTAAACACTTTTTAAAACTCCACTAATTCCATCTTACTTCTTACTAATCTTACTAATATTATAAATGCGAAAGTTTGAATGGATATGACTTACTCTTTCACGCAATAAATATTGAATGGAATTTAAAAATTCTTTCACTAATCGAAAGCTACATTATTTGCGAGTAACATAGGCTATAAATATTGGTAAGGTCTGGCGTAATGAAATTATTTATTATACGTCTATTGGCGTGTTGCTAAGTAATGTTTGACGTTTAGGTTACTATGGAGATTTCTTTGATAGAAAAATTCAAATATGAGTATTCTAATATGAATATTTAGTGTAAAAATATAAAATAGGTACTTATCTACATTTTGACCTAAGCCAACAGCTATATTAATATTATGAATGCGAAACGGCGCGTATTTGATTGTTGATTGATTGGGGGAAGGGGAGGGGGGGGTAGTGTGGGGGGATTGGGGCGGCAAATATGCGAGCGAAGCCGGGGGCAAAAGCTAGTACTAAAATAAACTTAAAGCTGTTTTCTGATGTTAACTATTTTTTTTTTCATATTACCTCCACATAGGAGGCCCCGGGAAAAAAAATCCTTCAGGGTCTATGTCATCTTGGGGGATGCTGTTGGAGGGTATTTTAAAGGAAAATAAGTTCTGGGAAGGAAAAATGTATGAAAGTTGTGTAGAAATCTGGGAGTCAGCGTGTCCAGGAATGACAGACATCTGAATCCATCCCTCCAATTGCAATGCAAGGCGAAGGGTCGAGAGAGGTCAAAAAGCCTCCCTTAACCGGTCCCCCTCGATCCGGCCAACCACGCAGTAGGTGGGCAGACGAATCCGCCGCCAAGACTTATACAAACTTCACCCCATGAACCCGGGCACCGCTACTAAATCCCCAAACGTAATGAACCACTTGAGGTGACCTATGACAATGGTTTTATTTATCCATTAAATGGTTGCCGGGGCGGCATTACCCATACCAGCCTTCCAAATTGAAGAAGGAAGCTCACTTGAGGCACTGTGGAAATATTGACTTATTTACTGCAGTTGAGGTTAATATATTTTATTGATTTATCATATTCGCATGCTTTCAATGCTTTACCATAAATCGTATTGTCTAATGTTGGCCGTTTTGCCCGTGAAGAGAGATATAAATATTAGCTAAATTATTCCTCCATGAGCTAAACAGACATATTTCCACGTGCCTTGTGTAAAATACTTATCTACCAGTACAAATCTGTAACATTACAGGAGCGAACTTTAAATTAGTTTAATTCAAGTTTTCATGTGGGTCTGGTTTGCACAATCGTTGTACTTTTTTTACAGTTTTTTGATTTATGAGGCTTATAAGGTTTTTGTGTTTATTTGCGATAGCTCATTACTATCAATCACATTAACAGGTCGCCCAAAAGTTAATCTCCCGACAGCTATCAACTCGAAATTATAATTATTATGTAATTGTGATGTTTTTTGCATTATTTACCGATTTTACATGATATAAAATCGACGTCAAAAATAGGCTTGATAATAAATTGGTATGGATGCATGTACTTATACGCAGGTGTATACAATATACAGACAAGTAGTTTTTTCCTTGATGCATTTTAATGAGAATATGTTAAATGTTTTTTTGCTTTTATTATTCAGCAGTACATCCTCTTTGCAAATTTCTTTGCGGACACTTTTTGTATTCTTCTTAAGTAGGTACATCGTATTTTCCTCGGGCTAGTTTGTTTGTTTTTTAGAACAATTCATATAGTTCTCATAGAAATCCATGTATCTCCCTTATTATCAATGTTAGAATTATGACCTAAACTGTGTTAAAAGGACAAAACACCGCGCTTCGTAATCAAATCTAAAAGTTAACCAAAAAATAATTAAAATGTAAACCTTTACAAAACCAAAGTTTCCGACCGCAAATTGAAAGAAAATTATGGAACTTTGGGATTTTTTTATTATTTTTATGAAACGACCCAAAAGTGAGTTTACGATAACGTTTATAATAATTAAGTTTATTATAAATATGTGTGTTTTTTTACTTTTATTAGAAATTTTAAATAGAAAAAACATCAGGTGAGCTTTTTTTCATCTTTTTATGTTTACACTCAAAATTTTAATATTTCAAAAGTTATTAGTTTATTTCAAATTATAAAATTAAAATTATTATTTCATCACCTTTCAAAAATAGTTCTGTCTGAAGATAGCCTTAACAGGATGAAACCGGTGACGTTCAAATAAATTAATGTGAAAATAAGCTAAATATTTGTTTTGTAATATTATTTCAAAATCAGTTTTCACTTTTTGGATGCGTTCAGAAATATAACGTTTTTTTTTAATTTTATTGCAAAGCGGAAATATTTTGACCTTCCGATAAAATAGGTCCGAGGCCTGAAGGGTTTAAACCTACACAAAAAAATGGTAATAAAATATCTAAATGGAGCGCTTTAGTACAAAAATCGAAATGTAAAAATGCGTATGGTTACCCCACGTGACTCCACACAAGATATAAAAAATAGTAATAACTAATTTGATAATTTAATAACTAGGCATAATTATGGGTATGGTGGCAAACATGGGCTAGTTGTTGACGGTATCGGCAATAATTAATTCTAGGAAGAGCCTCTTATATCGGCTTTGCACCGCAGCATCGCCCTCCAGACCAGATTGCACTCTGCATTGCGATCCGTATCTTCGAGAAGAATCTCCTTCGAAACATAAATTATTACCCGGGAAGAGGCTGCAAATGGAGCACAGATGTTCCGAACACGATATCAACAGAACAAGACGATCCGCCATGAAGCAATCAGAGACCAGCGATGATTCAATATCAGAGACAAGAACAAATAAGCTGTTTTTCTTTTTTGAGTACCTAAACCAGGCGGGTATAACTCCGAGCCAAAACGTGGTCAGAATATTTGGGTGACTTCATAAGTCCACTTCGATTTGTTTATGGTCACCGGCTACTAAATCAACCAATAGGAATCTTTGATTTTTGTTGCATTTTTCTGCTTTATTTACGTTTGATTGACAATTGACATTTACATTTCCGACGCAATAAGTAACGATTATGAATTTTGGGAATTCACGATCAAATGAAAAATGGAAGAACAGGACCCGCAATTGGAACAAAATTACAGTTGGGAGTCTTCCTTTGGTTGGTATATTTATTTATTTGTGTGTGGTTTGGTATATTTATGACCTAAACCAAATTTGCAAGAGATTATTCGTTAATCTGGACTCTTTATTTGTTTGTATTGCCAGCGCACAGACGTCAATAAATCGCGACGCCATCTCTTTATTTACAGTCGAGGTTTTTGAGGTTGTGCTTTTATCATTTTCCTGTGATTGCGGTGCGTCAATGATAAAGTGATTCGAAAAATTGTCCAAAGATGTCGCTCGTGTTGGGTAATATTAAATACGTCCTGTAAAATAAAGGCAAATATTTTTTATCTCATATGTAGGTAAAAGAATTCAATGTGATGCCGTTACTCTTTAGGTTTAAAGTAATTATTTTTTTTAGACTTGCCAGTAGGTAGTTTTGTGATTGTTTGTCTGTTTTTCTCCTTCATACAAACTGTGCCTCTTCAATAAATACCTTTCTACAGCCCCTACCTTAACCCGCCTCGCAACGCTGTCGAGGCGGTTAGCTACCGCCGCCCCGAGAACCATTCTTTGGATAACCAACACCCCTGCCATAGTTCACCCCAAGTGGTGACTTAGCAGCAGTGATTTAGAAGGTGTAATTTAGCAGGGGTGCCCAGGTTCACGGGGTGAGGTTTGTCCAGGTCTTGGCGGCGAATGCGTTTGCCCAGCTACTGTGTAGCGGGCCGGATCGAAAGAGACAGTTTGAGGGAGACCTAACCTGTACCTCTCCAGCCGGACTCTCTCGACACATCGCCTTGCACCGCAGTGGGAGGGATGGATTTATACGTCCGTCACTCTTGGACACATTGACCCTCAGATTCATAGCCAGCCCTCATATCATTTTCCTTCCCAGAACTTCCTCTCCTTCCTTTCCCTTAAAAGACCCTCCACACAACATCATGATATTTATAGTGCCTTTGTGCAAAGATTTTGTTTACCGTCGGAATTTTTATATTTTCTCTGTACGCTTGTCTAACTAGTCTGTTAGTGATATTTTGTGTTTGTTGTAATTTGTTTTTTGATTCAAAATGTAGATTAGTAGTGTTTTAACGTTTTTTTTTAAATTTCTGTATTCATATTTTTTTTTACAGGTTTGTTTTACATGGTTTTTCGACTACCAAGCTAGGAAAATGCCCGTATTGTGGTAGTCGAGATTCATACGATGTTATATTAAGTATAAAATATGTATTTAGTATAATCATCCCTACATGTAGGTGAAAGTAAAAACATATAGCATACATCTTAAGAAAAATATTCATACTAGTATTTGGTATATGCTTACATACAGGAAAGGAGTTAAAGTAGGTGAATCAAATGTATAATTGGCGTACATCTAGATATGTAGTACGTCACAATTGTGGAATATTTGTTCTGTGTCAGTCAGTCTGTGTTTTTTAAGTATTATCTTTAAGATCGTTTTCTGTGCGATTTCTATGTAATCGATAGCCAAGTTTGTTGCTCCTTCCCAAGCAATAATTCCATATTCTATTATTGGGTTGAGGAGTTTCTTTTGTAATTTTATTTGATGTGATGTGTCCATCTAAGGTTATGGTCAATTAGGATTCCTAAATGAAAATATACGTCAATTCTTTAAAATCCCGAAATAAAATTGTAGAAGAATTATTTCTGATCAATTGTTATTGTACAAAATCCTAAATAATACGGTATCTTCCCCGTATCTTTTACAAAAAATAGATATTAGAGTTCCTGATCGTAATAGTAGAAACGTATCCCTTTTTTATAACAGCCGCTTCAATACCAACTACCTACTTACAAAATGAATTCATACATCGAGCCTGCCATTATCATAACACACACCTCATATTTATCTTCAATATAACTTTCAACAAATTCAAAGCAACACTATTAGATAAATGCAATGCATCACAACACACCCCTTAACATCCATATTTATATTTATTATATTATTAATCAGATTTCTTTTCCTAATTTGCAATATATTTACATATTCCCTTATTACATACATATCATCCTTATACTCCAAACAAGATCATAATCTTACCCTTTATTGTGTTTTTCTATGTATATTCTTATCATGCATATTTAAGTATTTAGCTTCTCCTAACTATTTTTTCTTAGTTTTTTCTTTATGTTTTATTTTAACTACTCTTAACTAAAAATTTTTCTTAGTTTTTTCTTTATGTTTTTCTTGTCTAGCTTCCAAAAAAAAAATTATCAGCGAAAACATGTTAGGTACTGTTTTATTTTAGCACTCTTTCTTTTTATGTATCTTTGTAAAGCTGTTTGTTTTCCAAATAAAGATATCATTATTATTAAATACTTTATCTGTTCTGTTTTTTTTCTAGAGTAGGGCAATGTTGGTGTTTAAACATTCGTGTATTTTTATGGAGTTTGTGTTATTTTTTGGTTGTCCCGTGCTATTTATACTGTACTTTGTGAATTTTGTTTTTGATATGTTTAGTGTAAGTATGTTTGAGTCTAGCGATTATATTCTATAATGTATAAACGACACGGGCGACAGAAAGAGATGTAACAGCAGATTATAATATTATCTCGTTGGCGCCTGATTTGCTTAGAGCTTAGACTCTTATCATCAATCAACACTGATATCACCGGCTTATGGGCTTAGTCATTATTTGTTGATCTATTCCAAAATTTGCTCTAATTCTAAGACCCTCTTCCTGGAACTAATGATTCTAAAGGGCTCCCAATGGCTGGTTGGAAAAATCGAGTGTTATAATTTATAATGAATATAAGTGAGGAAAAAAAATGCGATAAATAAAAAAACTCGTGAGTATGACTATTCTGAAAAACCCTTCTTATGGGGCTAGTCACTTCAAGCGACGTATTAAATCTAGTGCTGCGTAAACAAGCTAACATAAGCGCGAGCCGAACCACGAATTATGGGAAAGGGAAACGAAAAAACCGCAAGCGTCGTTCAGCATAAGCTCAGAAGTCTGGAAGAATGTATATAGGCATGAGGCAATGTAATACATTATGAATGCGAATGGAGCAAGGAGTGTGTCGTGTAGAGAAACAGAATTGTGTAACCGTCTGTAGTCTTTGCAAGAGTAGGCGTATTGGTTTTAAATTATAAATATTGCTCCTTGACTTGGGTGACACTCCCAGACATGTAGGCAATAGGTATTATAATTTTATCTATCCAAAACTGATTTCTGCGAATTTTAAAAATGTGTTGAAACATCGGATAACGAAATCGTTAGGAAGCTCGGTTGTTATAAATAACTAATCAATTATAACTAGGCATGCATTTAGGAGTAATTGTTAAATAAATATGAAAAGTTTTGCTTCTTTAACGAACAGAGCGACCAACACCTTGTAAAAATACAGCAAAATAACAAATATATATATGTGTTTATAATGCAATAACATTCAATCAATTATCTTAGCTATTTGTCTAAAAATATATACTTAGCTCGATTTTCCATTGATTTTCAGATTTTAATTTCTATTTTGTGTTATTATAACGGATAAAATATTTTAATTTTATTTTTTTATTATTTTAGTTTAGTGGGTAAACAATAGTTATTAAATAACATATTTTATCAAAATAATTACATATTTAATTGTTGCATAAACCAGTGAAGTTTCCGCATTTATTATATGAAATTATTATATAGAATAACATAGATGGTTAAACATGGAGTTTGGTAGAAAAGAAAGTTAAAAAAAATAAATAAATGAGAAACAAAGATTAGAGTAAATATGATATTAATGTATGTAATTTTATAAAAAAAAAATACATTTTTACATCGTAGGATAATGTTCAAAGATAAAAAAAACATGATTTCACAAAGAAAAACAGCATAACGAGAATGAGAAAATCGTGATTAACAATATGTTTTATTTTTTTCTAATATACGTTTAGTAAATTGACCTGTGGACAAATGGAAAATATCAGCATCTGAAAAGATATTATTGTATTTTGTGCACGTCATTCTGAGAAATTAATGTTGTGTGTAGTTAGTTTTTTACTATGGGATATACGTTACATCATGTATAATACGCGTCATGCGACTAAATTACATTAATTTTGAGTACAAATATCAATCACTGCCAGAATTACACCCTGACGAAATTACACAGGCGTGAATTTCACGTAAAAATATTATACTGCCAGAATTACATGTGAAGGGAATTACACACGGTTGAAATCACACATAAGTAAATTACTCCTCTTGGAATTAAACATGTCACAAAAACCATACATGACTTAACCAAATCTTACAACTATTTTATCACACATAACCCACTAAACTTTAAACTTGAAGAAGTGTGTTACTTCTCATCCTGTAACCGCCCAACCCCTCACTCCATTTTATGGATTTGTTGAAATTTGTTTTTTTAGTTTAAAATGTAGTTTAGTAGTGTTTTAACCTATAATTAGCGTATATCTAGTACATCACAACAATTAAATTTTTGGTCTGTGTCAGTCAGTCTGTGTTTTTTAAGTATTATCTTTAAGATCGTTTTCTGCGCGATTACTATGTAAATAGCCAAGTTTTTTGCTCCTCCCCAAGCAATTATTCCATATTCTATTATTGATTGACATAGTGCAAAATATATTTTTTTCATTAGTTTTATTTTAAATATGTTTTTTATGTTTAGGAAAATGTGTTTTGTTTTAAGGAGTTTATTTGTGATTTGTTTTATGTGATGTGTCCATCTAAGGTTAATTACGATTCCTAGATACTTTATTTGTTCTGTTTTTTCTAGAGCAGGGCAATCGCAGATGTTGGTGTTTAAACATTCGTGTATTTTTATGGAGTTTGTGTTGTTTTTTGGCTGTTCGGTGCTATTTATACTGTACGTTGTGAATTTTGTTTTTGATATGTTTAGTGTAAGTATGTTTGAGTCTAGGGATTATATATCTACGAAGAAACGTAAGTTATATGTACTGTTCTATCAGTTAGACTGCCTAAAACTTAACTTAAACCAAACGCGTTTTTCTCGAAACCACATTTTGCGAAACCTTTGACAAAATGTCAAGTTTTAATTGATCGAGTTTCTTGAAATTTGGCAAGAATTTTCTTTGTATATCCCTCTACAGTAGGAACTAGCAATAAATTTAAATTTAAAAATTTTACTATTTTTAAAAATTCGGAAATATTAAAAAATAACTTCCTTTTTTTAATTAAGCTTTTATGTTTTAACACCCTATTTATAAATAAATAAATCATTCACATTTGTACTAATATCTCGTCAAAACGTATAGCACATACCTAAATCATTAATGTTGTAATTAATGATTAAGGTATGTGCTATATAATTACGGCGTCCCTCAAGGAAGTGTCTTGGGACCAATCTTATTTCTCATCTACATAAATGAAATAACCAAACTTCCCATCAATGAAAACATAATTAGTTTTGCCGATGATACTGTTATGTTATTCCACGAAAAGGACTGGATGGACACTTGTAAAGAGGCTGAACATGGACTAACTGTACTTCAAAATTGGCTTCGGATGAACTCTCTTACGCTCAATGTAATTAAAACTAATTATCTAGCCTTTTCAATAAACTCAAGAGGTCAACCGGGTAAAGAATACACTCTCAAATTGCACGAGTGTCAAAACAATAAGTCACATTGCTCTTGCCCTATTATAACAAAGGCAAAAATTATTAAATATCTAGGAGTGGAAATAGACGAAAACCTTAGATGGGACATACACATAAATGGAATCACTAAAAAGCTCACGAGACTTGTATATTTCTTCAAAAACCTAAGAAACATACTACCTAAGAAAGACATAAAAAAAGTATTTTATGCCTTATGTCATTCCCGTCTTGAGTACGGAATTCTAGTATGGGGATCTGCTACAGCCAATCATATTAACCACTTAGATATTGCTCAGAAGAGCATTATAAAAACCATACTAAAATTACCCATCAGAACCCCCTCAAAAGATATTTTTAAGTGTTTTGACGTTCTTAATTTAAAACAAATATATGCCAAGAATATTCTTATACATCATTTTAAAAACAGAAAATCTCCTAATGAAACTCGGATACATGACACAAGAGCCTCAAAAAAGGATATACGAGATGTTCCAAAATTCAAGACAAGTTTTGGCCAAAGAAACCACATACATCTTGGAACTAAACTTTACAACATCCTTCCTCCAAGTCTGAAAAAGATAGAAAAGATAAATAAGTTTTAGGAAAAAATCAAAACATTGGTGAAAGAAATTAATGCAGACATACTAGAGAATGTATTAAAAACATCATAGAAACTAAATAACGGAAAATCAAAGAAATCTACCAGTCCGCCTCAGCACAGGACCACCTGGTGAGGAGGACTAAGAACAAACGGATTAAATATTTATATATATCATCATATCTTGTAATTGTCATCAAACCTGTAACTAAATAGTCACTAATAAAAAAAAAATAAAAAAAAATTAACTACTATAATCAGATTGTGTACATTGTACAACTAGGAATATAAACTTTCTATTATTGAAGAAAATATGTACATAATATTATGATAAGCTACTGTACAGATATGTACAGATGTACGACAACTCAATCGTTATGTTATTAAGTATGGCCTTCAACAACTTTAGCAACAAAGTATTCTTTTTTATTATAATATGATTGTGAAGGACTAGATAGTATTATGTACCTACATTGTACATAATACTATCTAGAACTTAGGTACCCATTCTTTAAATTAACTTTTTTTTTACTTGTTTTTGTTTTTAATTCATAGAACTCCATTTATTTATTTAAATTAATTATTGTTATTATTTAGTTCTGTAAGTTTTTTTTGTGACAGCTTTTTCGGCTTACAAGGCTATTTTCAAACTAACAAATGGCCCTGTAAGCCGAAACTGTCACAAAAATAAAATACAAGTGGCAGTTCACACGGGTAAAGTGAAACCTTCAGAAAACTAAAGTAGACAAGAGTGGATGGGTTATGAAGCACCGCACAAAGAGGAGACCGATTATTCTATCTCATTTTCCCACAGGCTAAATCCTATAGAAGAATGTGGTTGTCTCTTTTTAGTGTCGCTTTTTCGTTTTATCGAGTTTCAAATCACGACGGTGCTAAAAAAGTTTTCACTTTAAAAAAAACTAAAATACTTACAGAACTGCATACGCAATAATAATGAATACAGTAGATAAGTGCATATTATCAATATGGATATGCCTACAATATCCATGATCTTGTAGGCATATCCATATTGATTAAGGTTCAAACTTTAATTATAATTAATGCCCACTGTATGCATGAGTGAAATGGTTATAATGAAGATCTCCATTTATCTTATTCTTTTCTCCGTCCAACTTATACGTCTGTTTCTTTTTATCACATTTTGTCAGTCGAAAACTTTTCTTTCTAAAAATGCGATCGATGAGGTGTGATTTTTAATCAAATGACAAACTTGTGATTTCCTCCAAATTGCTACGCAATAGAATTAGTTTTGATCTGTGGATTTGTAATCATTTTTCAAAATCCATTTGTTTTTAGCATAATAATACTTTTCTACTTTTTATGTGATATAATTTTCAACTCCTAAACTCTCTAAAATAAAATTGAAACACCAGTAGGTACCTACCTACTCGTAGTAAATGGAATAGAATCATGTTAAATATTTAGCTTGTACCTATTACTAAATTCAAGTTATCCGTAATTTGTTCATGCGTATATACTTGTGGTATATAGTATAAATGTAAATAAACCTTTGTACCTACTCATTGGTGTGTTTGTATCACTCCCATATAGGTGCAATGGGAACTCCTTATTCCAAGGTTTAAAAAAATTGCGCACTGTCATTACAAAAAATATGTTATATTATGTCATAGAATGAATCATAAAAACAGCGGACGTGCTGACTGGTGAAAAGTAAATAACGGTTTCCTTTAAAGAAAGTGTCACGCTATTTACGGAAATATCGATTATAACTATATCCATGAGAATTATTCCGGGGTATTCCAAACTCAATCCCGTCACATTAAGTTGATGTCCATCAAATCCACGATTGGCGCCGTTTTTAAATTTTGATGGTTTTTAGGGGCAGGCCAAATTTTTGTCAAATTATGATTAGCCATCATGTTGTTAGCCTAGGGTTACACTCGTAATTAAAATTTACGGATTACATACGGTTTTGACAGATCACTCACAGAAGCGTTTACATATGCATCCAACTTGTGGTATAGGTAACGCAACGAAAAATGAGCACAATAAAAATGCTTAAAATTGTTGTATTGGTCTATCTGTGTGAACGTCAAGCGAAGCCCACTAATGGCTCTCTGTCTTGCTTACGCTCACTTATTGTAACTAGTTAGAAAAGAGGCAAGTTTTAACGACACCCTTACGGACTCCACTTACGGGGTGTCCTATTCATTCAGTTTGCAATTTGATTTAAAAATACGTGCACCTACAATATCGCAAGTGAAATAATCACAATTTTTAAAATTTGAAATCATAAATTCATTATTTTTAATTCAAACCTTTATTCGTAGAGTGTTTGTACAGTGTGCAAGTTTAATATTTATTACTACATCATGGAGTCCTGTTACATTTTAGATAAAATACGTATATATAGTTGCTGATGATGACTGATACATAATTAAATAATTACTGTTGCTGATGATTGCTAACATATAATTATAAAAATTAAATCATCCGTAAGCAGCCAAATTTTTAAGCACGGATAATGGAAATCACACTTCATTTCAACAATCACTGCAAGAAACCACTATTTACGTACACATAATAGGTTTTTAGGTTCTTAGTTTAGGTAAACTAAGTAATTCATGCGATTGAGTATGAAACGATATTTTACAAATGACAAATCCGTACAAAAATGTGGCGAAATTATATGGGAAATTTTTAACTTTGAATGAAAATCGAATTTTAATGCATATTTTTCCATTTATCCCGACCGAAACCGATGTTTGAGTTTAAAAGTTTAATAATTATGTTTAAAAGTAGTCAAAATCTATGCCTATTAAACGTGTAGCGGTTTGTTGATTATTTACTTTATAAAATATGATGTAAGTATGTATATTAAAAAATTTAATAAATTATTCTTTTTAATTCAGACAATATTTTTTTAACCATGTCGTTATTTATGAATACTCATTTGAATTCAATCCTGAAGATTATCACATTTAGTTAATAAACTTTGTTTTTCTTCCTAAACCTTTAGTGTTTCAATAACAATATTGTAAAACGACATTAGTTTTACGTAACCGATTTCAACACGCTTTAGATTCGAATTCTCAATTGTGAAATAATTATTAATTTATTTTTTTTTAAGTCTAAAATGAAACACGCTGTATGAAAGTTTTGCATCTGTGTGAGTACTGTGATGCAGTCAACATAACTTATAATTAATGATCACGGAAGTTGTTCGGAAGTTCGACCTGTATGAATGCTCATGCGACCGTTTACATCTGTAAATTTATTTGCGGTAAGATGGCTTCCTGTCAACAACGGCCTGCTACTGTCAAATTTACGCGAATTTGTCAATAAAGACGAAAAGGTCCAAAAAAAGTGTTGAAATAATTGTGGCTTTAAAAACAATTCTCCACGCGCTTTTCAGCCGTCAACGGCGGCAATTAATTTCGTTTTATCCGAATGACAGCTACCTGACATCTGCTGACAGCAACCGACTTAGAATTCAAAATTTCAAATACGTAAATGTTAAAAACAGAAACATCAAGATTTTAAAGGATTGGACCGATAATTCAAAAGAAGAATGCTCGTTTTCCAGAAAACTTAAATAAGTGGAAATAAATACTAGTTTTGTAGGAAAAAAATCCTATGAAAACAATTGTCTTTTAATTTTTGACATTTCTCTACGGCGCGGCAACGACGCATTTCGGAACTATTTCTTGCGGTAAGCCTCTTAGCTTATCAAACTGATTTTATAAGCTGTAAAAAGGCTGCAAATTCGCGCGGGCGCAATTAGACCTGTCAAAAAACTTCCGAAAGAATAAGTTCTGTAACTTGCTATAAATTACGTTAAGTGACTTTTAATGTCGTTTACATTGGTAATCTGGCCATAAATCGCTTCCAAGAGCGATTTACAGGAAAAAACTTACGAGTCTAACCCTACCCTTATGCTTGTCAACAGATCACAATTTGTTCAAATAGCTGAAGTGGGGCGAGAATCGGCGTTAAGCGGGTGTGTTCTCAAATTTCCGGTAATTGTTTGGTTTCAATTTCCTCCTAATTGTATTTTTATGTTTTATGTCCGAATTTAATGTCAGAATATTTCTCATTTCTGAACGCAAGCTGCCTTTTGTTAATATATTATATTTTAGTTTTAAAGTTCTTGTTTTGTCCTGTGCCGAATGCTATATATATATGTCACTGTAAAAGCCCGAACTACGGTAAATCCTAAGATTTTCCGGTAAATCCTAAGATTTACCAACTCCGAACCGTTCTACGAATATTTAAATAAGAAACGATTTTTTCGGCTTTTACCATTAGAATTTAGTGCATGTTAGGTTTTTTTTTTTTTTTCCTGAATGTTCTTTCTATTATTTACCTTGCTTATTATTTATCAAGGTTTATTTTCATCTATGAGTTTATTTTACTCTTTGTTTTTACTTTATATCTTTGCATGCGGGAGAGGGGTGGGTGTTTAGTACGCATGAGTACTCGAGGATGAGGGGAAGGATTTGGTCGGGTAAGGATCCTAACATGCAGTGGCGGACTAAGCCCGTCAGAGGCCCGGGGCGGCAAAGCGAATGAGGCCCCCCCCTCCCCCTAGTATAAAAAGTTTATGTAATTTTGCAAGATTTTATTCAGTTCACACGGGCCTCTGGTCCTGGGGAGCCTCACTGTAAAGAAATGTTTTTTTTTGTATTTCATTTTCTAAAAAATGCATTTGTTAATAATGCTATCACCTAATGTTTTAAAGAAATTCTAAAAAAAAATCCAGTAAGTTTTAAACCTTTGGAAAAAAAAAATTTCAACGCATTTTTCTCGAAACTACGTTTTTCTACCTGGTTGACAACATCTTAGAAAAACTATAGATCCGATTTGCATGCACTAAGTCTTAAACTGTTAGAAAATACAGGCACCACATACGGATTTTTTTATAAAGGGCCTCCGGGTTTCTAATTTTACGACCTCCTATTTTTTTTAAGAACGCTGAAAATTTTCCATAAAAATTCGAATATAACATTCGCTGGTCCGCCATTTTTTCTTTTTTTTAAGATATGAAAATTCCCCTCCGTGGTGCCATAGATACCGGATTTTCGAACAGTTTAAGAATTTGTACATGCAAATGAAAATGTAAATGCAATAAAAATACATACAGGCGGATGTATAGTTTTTTTAATATGTTGTCAACCACGTTAAAAAACGAGTTAAAAATTTCGAGAAAAACGCATTCAAAGTTTTGCTGAAGGATAATTCAATATACGCAGTTTCAAACGGTTTCATATAAAATGCTGTACATTTGGTGAGAACTTCGGAAAATTAAATTTAAAAAAAAAATACATAACATTTTTTTACAGTGTCCTGGTGCCTTAAGGCACTGTATCCCCGCTCAAAGAGAAGAACATTCAGAGATATGTAATTACGAATGTTGGAGAGAGTTCGCTAATATTTAAAACGGTAAAATTGAAGCGAAAATTGTGAAAATGTTTCATAAAACACGACTCGTTGAAAATAGAGAAAAAATCTCTTGGGGGCTATCTAAAATAGCATTTAAAGAAACACTGTGAATTTTTCCATACATATTAACTTGTAAAATAACTGAATACCTAGGCTAGGCCCACTGCCTAGTGGCCCCGCATCGATCGGGCGGGGGCCCCGAGACGTGCATTGCCTAGGGGCCCCGACAAGTTTAAGCCGGCCTTGCCAGGACCCTATTGTCCATAAGGCAGTGTAAGCCTCTGCCTAGGGGCCCACATCGTTCAGGGGCCCCTAAGGTAAAGGAGCCCCGAGGCGTAAATTTCCTCGGGGACCCGACATGTTTAATACTGCCCTGACTATGACCCTGCGTAGGGGGATTGTTTTGAAATTGGCCCCTTCCATTTTTTTTTTATGAACGATGCCATGAAATTTACAATAAAAAATTGAAAGTGAAATTCATTATATTCCGTATTATCTATAAGACGTATAGGCAACCTCCTAGGGGCCCCGCATTGGATAGGGGCCCCAAGGGTAAAGGGGCCCCAAGACGTTGATTGCATAGGGGTCCCGACATATTTAAGCCGACCTTGACAGGGCCCAAATGTCCATAAGGCCTACATCAGGTAGGGACCCCTAGGGGAAAAGGGCCCCGAGGCGTGCGTTGTCTAGGGGCCCCGATATGTTTAATCCGGCCCTGACTATGACCCTACGTAGGGATTGTTTTATAAATGGCCCCCTTCCATTTATTTTTATTTTTATGAACGATGCCATGAAATTTATATTAAAAATCGAAAAAAAAAAAAATATTTCATACTATCCATAAGACGTATAGCCAACTGCCTAGGGGCCTCGCATTGGGTAGGTGCCCCTAGGGTAAAGGGGCCCCAAGACGTGCATTGCCTAGGGGCCCCGACAAGTTTAAGCCGGCTTTGGCAGGGCCCTATTGTCCATAAGGCAGCTTAGGACACTGCCTAGGGGCCCTGAGACGTGCATTGCCTAGGGGCCCCGACCCTATGACTATGACCCTACGTAGGGATTGTTTTATAGATGTCCCCGTTCTATTTTTTTTTATTTTTATGAAGGGTGAAAATGTACCATAAAAAAACGAAAATAAAATTCATTCAAAAATAAAACGCATTCAAAGTTTTGCTGAAGGATAATTCAACATACAAACTGTTTCAAACGGTTTCACATAAAATGTTGTATCTCCGTCAATTTTTCGAATTTATTTTTAATAAATTTGGTGAGAGCATTCTTAACAAGTGCATCCATCAATCAAAAAATGAAATAAAAAAATCTTTTTTTTTACAGTGTCCCTTAAAGCCTTGTTTAGAATTTGGTCAAGGGAACATGGAGGCGTTTGGGGGCCCCCCAGGACCGGGGGCCCGGGGCGGGCCGCCCCCCCCGCCCCCCCCTTAGTCCGCCACTGCTAACATGGGCTATTAACTGCTCCAATATTTATTTTACAGCTGGAGGGAACCATGGAAAACCTCAGCCGGAGCAGTGTTGAAGATCTGTTATAAAAAGTTGGATGCCTCGTTAAGTTGATAGTTTCTTATCCATTTAACTTGGCCATTTTTTAGGAAGGGAAGTGTTCTTCTTATTTACCATCTTAAGTTTTGGTCTAGTTTTGGAGTTATGGTGCATTTCATTTTATTGACGAGTTCAAATACGCGTGATTTTACTGTTGACATTACTTTATTTTAGTGTTGCTTGAATATCTAATCATTTACATAAGTTGCCCATTTTTGGGGAGGGAAATATTCTTAGTTGCTTAGGTAAGTTTTGATTCTAATTTTGTAGTTAAGGTGCATTTAATTTTGCTGACGGTGCATTTGATTTTATTGAAATTGAGAGAAGTGATCTTCTGTATTACTAACTTAAGTTTTTACTCTAGTTTTATAGTTATGATACATTTAATTTTATTGACGAGTCCATAATGCGCGTGTTTTTAGTTTTTACGTTATTTTAATATTATGCATTCGGTGCATATAAGATGGTGATGATTATTGGCGAATTACTAATACTACGTGTAATTTTACTTTGTACGTTCCTTTGTGTTATTTGTTCTGCTCTCTTGTTTCCTAACATGCACTTTTTTTTTTTTATTTAAAAAAAAAAAAAAAAAAGTGCATGTTAGGTTAGGTTAGGTTAGGTTACGAATATTTAAATAAGAAACAATTTTTTCGTGTTTTTTTTTTAATTTAGTACATGTTAGGTTAGGTTAGGTTAGGTTAGGTTAGGTTACGTAAATGAACGATTATTATAGAACAGTTCGGACTTTTACCATTAAGAGTTGGTAAATCTTGGGATTTACCGGAAAATCTTAGGATTTACCGTAGTTCGGGCTTTTACAGTAACATATATACATAGATGAGACATTAAGCAAATAAATTGGTTCAACGGAATCGTAGGTTGCTACCTCCATTTCTCTGTTAGTACAACAACAACAACAAGAAAAGGATGAAACTATGGGCTTGAGTAAAAGGAAAGGACGGTCTGACGGCCGAGCCTTTTGACGCTATGGCTTCAGTTTGAATTCACTTTCCGAAGGCCTGTTCGTGCATGATGACACGAATCTCGGAGAATTATGTACGGGATAGCGCCTCTATAGTATATCTCTATGCCTGTGCCACGATAGCACCGTTATTGTCTATTATTATTGTCCTATGTGTGCTATAACAGCACTGTTTTTGTTATTTTTTGTTCTCCTGTCATTGTTTTGTAAATACGGTATATTCTTTATTTCATGTTATTTAACCAATATTTTTTAATGGACTCGTAGCACTTTAGGATTATTTTTTTTAATTTATTGTAGTTACGCACACTTGAAGTGAAATGACACAAAACTGCGCTATACGAATATTACGTTATTATTATTATTATTATTAAGGACACCATTCAAATGTCAAAGATTTCAAAATAGCGCTGATCATCGATTTGATTCTTCATCAAGTATACCTATGTGATAAAGATTGGTACACCCAGCCTAAGTTCTTCTAAGCCCTTCAATTCTGGTTAACAAAATAGAGGTATTTTGACAAATAGTTTTATAAGTCAAAAATGATTTCCACGATATTTGTGGAAATCGTGTATTTGGTATTTACTTATATATTGATAATAGGGTTATAAAGTATCCAATAAATGTAAATTCGAGTTAATAAGAAGAAGGTACTAACATGAATGTTTTTAAACCTATATCTCCTGTTAGGTATAGCTACCTATGTAGATGCCAAGAATGATTATTATTTTCTTTAAAGTATTTACGGTTTTTTAAGGCTTACGATGAAAATTATAATGTGAGGTGAAAATAATTGCATTAAAACCTTAAACTTCTAAATAGAAAGGCTGTGCAAATTTTACAACGTCAGAACTTATAGTTCTAGTGATCTTGCTGATGCTTTCGCTGTCAATATGTAGTTTCATTTTTTAGATAATATTAAAAATATTATTTACTTACCTACATCCTTTTTTATAGGCCGAAAATGTTTGTGCAACTTCTAAAACTTACAGTATAATGCTGGATAAAAATGTTATCTATTTAATATGTTTATAGTTTAATAACTTGTAATAAAAACTCAAATTGTAATATTCAATCATTAGCTTGATTTTGGTCAAATCAAGCAGTTAAATATGACCGAAGGGGCTATGGTCGGATTAGCTCGATACTCAGAGCAGATTCCCGGCAAGGTCCTGGGTTTAATTCCTAGATTGCAACCGAATCTTTTCTGATTTTTCTGTTTCACATTTTTCGTGAAACAGAAAAAACGGTGGTATATACTATCTTCAATAATTAAATAATGCTTTATTTTATTTTTTTATATTTTACAGTCAAATTGCTGCCATTAACAATATAAAATAATACGAACGGAGAGAAATCAGAGATAACGCGAAAGGATAGCATATATTTTTTATTTGTACATGAATAGAGCAATAACAAATAGGTAAAACAAAAATGAACATGGATGATAATTATAAATTAATGCCTCAATAAGGTTTCGATGATGTCCAAGAATTGAGTCTTATATAGAAAATGTTGTATTGATTTGCGTAGCGGCTGACAAAAACCAATTAGACTAACACCAAAAAATTCAAGGTTTCGACAGCTCAAATCAATTATGTAGGTTATATCGGGATTTGTTATATCGATTTTTTAGACATAATAAAGCTCAGACTTATCTACCTATCTAACGTAAATAGGCACTGTATATTGAACTGTCGATATTCATTAATAATATATGAGTTGATTTGATTGACGTGTAACCATTTACTTATGATAATATGAATAATGCAATTTATTATCATGTGCTTTGTAAATTTATAAGTATGACCCAGAATTGCTATATAAAATTGGAAGCCAGACTTTTCATTTACTTCCAATCAGAACTCTATAAATTAAGGGTGACCGCCGAAATTTTTCATTTGGAAATAAAAGCCGAGTGCAAATCCTTCTAAACCTCAGCTGGACCCCTAGCACGGTCGATCTATGAGAATTGTATCGATAACGTCTCATAGTTCCCTAGCATTACTGCAGATTGCCAACGAATAAATAACATTTCACAATGACTAAGAATTCTTAATTTGTTCGACGTTAACTGTGGTTTGTGCGCTAACTATCTACAGTTAGGGAACAATGAGAATATATCGAAAGTTATCGATCGACCGTGCTAGGGTTCTTGTACCAATTTTGAACCAATTTGGTTGAGAACTCTAGAATTTGAAGATGGCCGCCGCAATTTGGCATTTTGACTAAATGATGTGTTTTTTTAGATTTGTACATATAATGTGGTGTTTGAGTAAGAAAGACTAAGAAGCTTTCAGTTTTTTTTATAAGACATAATCTCTTCGTTTTATCATTTTTAATATCTGTAGACTAACATCCAAGATCAACTAAACAAAACAAAAACCTCGTAGAGGTTCTGGTCAAAGCGTCAAAGGTGATTTTACACTAGTCTAAAATATTTTACGAGGGACGTGTGAAATTACACGAATACACATTCTGGAATTAAAGGAAATAAGGTAATTGTTTCACATAATGGTAGATATTTTGTTTGATAAATTATAAATGGCATTTTATTTTGCTAAAGGCTAAATTATTTTTTATTATGGCAAATCCGGATACTAGTTATATAAAATAAGTGGTAATAAGCGCACCCAGCATTCTAATGCTCTCTTTGTATCCATGCTAATTTGATAGTAAATTGTATTACGGTGACATTTTTCAAACCACATGAAAATGTACCTAAAATTTTATTTTGGAATATGGCTCATATTATGCATCTTTTTTTAATACATCTATTTGAATTTCACTTTTGTTTTTTTTTAATGAAGCGGAATCTGAGGGGTGGAAATTAACCCACTTCCAGACATCCGATCGAGCTGAAACTCGGCAGATAGACTAGTTGTCGATGACACGCATTCCATCAACTTGGTGGCAATAACGCACACACCCGAGGACATAAACATATGTTTGTAAAATTCTAAGAAATTAAAACTTAAAACACGAAATAAATGTCGGTCTTACCAACTCCCCTTTGGCTCGGTTGGAAGCGCGCTTGATTCTAGTTGCAGGGACAAACTTCAAAACAAAAAAGTTTTAATGGATATTCGTAAATAGATGTACTATATTTAAAAAAACTTTGATTTTTACGGGTTAATTTTTTATATGATAATATGTAGATACTATAATACCAAAAAGTATTTGGCCATTAGTGTATTTCCTTTTTAGTCAACTTTATCAACTGCATATTTGCTTGTGATTACGGAATATTTGTAACCAGCTATTTATAATAACATTTTTCACGTTAATGTAAATTTACTGATTAGTTGCATATTTTATAAGCCAGTATTCTTAAGAAAAATATATATACATAATCGATATTAAGAAAACGGTTAGTTTAAAGTGGAAAATCAACGTATCCTACAGGAGTAGGTACTTAATATCCGTGCATCGCGTTTTAATCATTGAAAGTGGTAAATATTGACATCTTATTCATTATCCAATGATATGTTTATTAAGAAAACATACTCGTAAGATAAGGAATGTTCTACCGCGGAAATTCTCATCGGGCAACTGCTTTAAACCGTGACCCGACCTTTGATTCCCCGAGAGTTGGTCCTCGAAATTATAATTATTATAAAATTACGTACCAATTTCAATCCTAAAATCTTCTTAAAAACTATCTTTAAGTTGATATGGAAATCAACTTAATATTTTGTTAACTATTTTGTACTTATACGCTAGTTTATACAGCACAATAAAGAGTGTTAAGACGAACGTTTGCGCGGCCCATTTTGGCCCGTTTCATAAAAATGTTAATTTTGGATTTGAGAACAAAATACTCAACCAAACTGAAAAATTATTTTTGTAATCAAAAGGTATATCAAATATTTGGTACGCATGTGAGCTGCTTTACTTATTTTTTGTTTAAATTATAAGATATAGTCCACTATTTTTTAACGTTTCATTATTTTAGTGGCAACTTAGGCAATTATTTGTTAGTAAATGAAGAACAATAAAAAAAAAAATTACTATATTTATTATAGAAATATGATGAAATATAAAAAAAAATACAAATTAATTAAAAAACATATTTGTTTTCGTGTAGATTTATTATACAAATTACCTATCTACGTCGGAACAAAAGTTTGTCGTTTATTTATTAAAATTACTACCCCAATAAATGCATTTTTAACAATTTTCAATTTTTTTTTATTATTTTTTAACATATTTTTAAAATGAATATAGTGAAAAAAAATAAATTTCGTGTTGTTCATTTACCCATTTTTAAGTTGCCTCTGAAATCATGGAACACTAAATTCTTTACTGACCTTTATCTTATAATTTAAAGGAAAAATAAATAAAGTAGCTCACATCCGTATATGACACACCTTTTGATTACAAAAATAATTTTTCCGTTTGGTTGGGTATTTTGACCTCAAATCCAAAATTAAGACTTGTATGAAACGAGCCGAAATGGGCCGCGCGAACGATCCACTTAAGGGACTTACTTGACTAATTTAAACTAGTGATTCCTGAAATTATTCAGAATAAAAAAAAATTATTAAATTTAGGTCTCCGGTGACTTTTTGGATGACTTTTTTTGAAATTTAAAAATGAAAAACAAAATATACGGGGATATACGTAAATGCGAATGTTAGAGGGAGTGCGCTAATATAAAAAAATAAGCTAAAATTACGAAAATGTGTAATAAAACACGACTCGTTTAAAATAGAGAAAAAATCTCTCGACAAATAAGTTGGATTTAAAGATACACTATGTTTTTTTTTGTACTCACAAAATGTTACACAAGTTAATAAAATTAATTTTTAATAATTTTCGGAGCATACTTTGGGATTTTTTTTCTGTCGAGGAAATTTTATAAAATTACCTTTTCGGCTCTACAAATATATTTTTTTTATTGAAAAATTTTGATACAAATACACACAACATAAAATAATGAAAAGTAAATAGAAAAGCTTAATAAAATAAATGTATGAACGAAAAAATTTCACAAAGGCAATGCCTGTGCATGGGTATTATATTGATTTTTTTTATTTTTTTTTTATTTCTGTAGTATACTATCTTCAAAAATAGCATATACTTTTTTAGAAACTTAAGGTTTTTCTTTTTTTACATTAGCTCCAGAGTAAAGTCATCTTTGGGGATGCTGTGTGGAGGGTCTTTTTAGGAAAGGAGGAGACGAAGTTCTGGGAAGGAAAAGGGTATGAGAGGTGTGTAGGAATCTGAGAATCAGTGTGTCCAGGAGTGATCTATGAATCCATCCTCCCTCTGTGATGCCAGGCGACGGGTCGAGAGTCCAGTTGTAGAGGTCTAGGTTAGGTCTCCCTCAAACATTCTCCCGATCCGGCCTGCCACGCAGTGGTTTGGTCCATGGATCCGCCGCCAAGACCTAGACAAACATCACCCCATGAACCCGGACCAAACGAAGCGAACCACTTGGGGAGACCTTATGAAAGGGGTGTTGGTTATTCAATAAATGGTTCCCGGGACGGCGGTACACATACCCGCCTCCCGAAAAATTCGGAATTCCGCAGTTTAATTTCTGCAAATCCGGTTTATCAATTATCCACAGTATGAACCCTGGAATGTACTCACACATTCACTCACTCACTCACACATTCAGTGTATTCACACATTCACTCACACATCATCATCAATCAGATTTGCTGATCGAATACAAGGGTGTGGCACTGAATACAGAAAAGATATTTGTTCTATGGGGTGGGGCGATTCCCTGATTTGTACGCTGATAACTTAGTTTCTATATTAGTTCTGCATTTCTTATCACCGGTTGAGATTTCATTAAAATAATTTTTTTCGACAATTTAAAGAAAAAGTATTTATAAAATTAAACAAATCTCATGGTTACCTTGCACATTCGATATCTGGAAACCAGGTGTCATAGTTACTAACAAAAATACTGCTTTCGATCGTACAACCATGTACGATCGTGTGCGAAACATAAAGATTCACAAAGAATGCAAGGCTGATGTAAGCGTAATGAGTAAAATTAAGAAGAAAGGAAAGTTCAGATAGTTTGGGAATGTAGAGCCAATGACCGAGGAAAGGAGTGTGAGAAGAATATATGACGCAAATGTGAATGGTAAAATTCGGGGACGCCCGAGAAAGACATGGCACGACCACGTGAATCAGATACTTGAGTCGAGCCATATCAAGAGTAAAAATAATAGAAGAGCATGTTTTATGAGACGATGTATGAATATGATTGAGGGAAGGAGTTTTTGCCAGTGGCACCGAGATGTTTGATGGTCCGTCCTCTTTGCCTATCCCTGTGGGGAAACGACGTGATGGTGAGTTTTTTAGTTAGTTAGTTTCTTTCGGTTGTTTGTCTATCTGTTACTCTAGTTTAAAGAATTTAAGTGTCATTTTCAAAATTTTAACTGATCAATCAAGCAATAAGTAAGTATGTTCTTATAATTAGAAAATTATATTTAATGCATATTTGCAGTGTCATGGGCAGATGTGTGAGATCTGCCCTGATGATGGACACTGTAAAAAGCTGTCCGAAACGTTGGCTAAAGAAGGAGGTAGCGCAACACGCATAGCACCCCAAAAACAAATAACGAAAATGATTTTGTCCGTGAAAATCTTAAAACGTATCTATATTTGAATGTGATCAGAGATGTGAAGGCTTCTGTTCAAGATAGCAATCGCTTCAGAGTTGTCTTCTTGTCTGAGAAGAATTTTTCGAAGAATTATTTCTTTTTTTTTTTTTTTACAGTGAATACCGCACAAGAATCTGAACTGCTCCCGTCTGGAGCCAGTGAGACTATGGCATCCCCAATTGAGGTATGTTGTGAGGCTGAAGGTAGTGGGGAGGGGAAGGAGGTGGGGAAGAGGAAGGTTGGGAAGTACCTGGCTATTCAGATCTGGTCACCAAACACGGCTAAAGCCATTTTCAAGTAACGTTTCAATTCTGAATGGTGGTCTTACACCAGGGCGATACTAATAGTATCTTCATGCTCGAAAAGAGAAATTTCTAATGGTCTGAACTCGGCTGCCAAATTTCTGGGCGTCTTAGGGTCTATTAATTCTAAAGTGATAAAGCATCCTCGGAAATTCACTATTTGGCAGCACTCCTTTATTTCTAATCTTCCATTTGATTAATTGTTTTCGCTAAGCGATTTTTATTTGCGTTTTTAATGGAAATTTCGTACCTCAGACAATTAATTAAATCCTACAATTATTACAATATCCGGTGATTTTTATCGAGTTTAGGCTTATATGAATAAGAATGGAGATTCTATTTTTTATATGCCATAGCGTATAACACGGCCTTGCTGGTCGAGGGATAAGGGTCTCGACATGCAATCCGGAGGTCGTTGGTTCAAACCCCTGCGTGCCCAACTAAATTGTATTTATTTATTTTGTGTTGTTTCACAATATGTAGGTATTCGTTTAATTTAGTACATATAATATTTTCGGTACGTCCCAGAGTATGAGATACTCTCAGTAGCGCCCTGGTTTAAGACCACCATTTAAAATTAAAACGTTACTTGAAATGATCGTTGACCAGACCTGATTAGCCAGGTACTTCTCCTTCTTCCTCTTCGATATCTCCTTCCCCTCCCCACTATCATCAAACTTAAAACATTTCCCAATGGACAGGAATTCCCCAGGGGATGCCGTAATCTCACTGACTCCAGACAGCTGGTACTTTTGTGCGGTATTCACTTTTAAAAATACTTAATAACACACAATTCCCTCTAAGTTTACACCTACGTTTCACTTAATTTCAAATTTCGCGTAATTACATGGTAGATATCAATTTGTCACGTATGTCGTTATCCATGTGTCATGTCAATAAGAGGAAACCGGGCGGCGTTCTGTCCATATAAACGTATTCCCCAATTTTCTCTTTGGATTTTGACACTAGTGTAAATATATTTTTTACATAATATTGGTACCTATTGACCACTAGAGTATCGGTACGTTTTGCTTTTTTTGGTAAGTTACTTTTCATTAGGACCTTCCAAAAACCGATAATAATTTTATTTATTTGTTAAAAAAAATGTAATACTCGTACATAAAAACATAAGCTGCACATCTTACTAGGGCATTGTTGTATTGAGATGTGCATCTTTACAATTACAAATAATTGCCTTAAATTAAAATTTGAACGTCGTAAACAGACTTTCAACATAGAAACTAAAAAATGTATTTAAAAAAGCAAAAAAACTTACAGGCATAGAATTTTTTTTTCTAATAAAGATGGTGAGAAGAATCTTAAAAATCGGTTTTACCAAACTATTGATGTCTCTCTTAATCCCCCGAATACTGAGCGAAAGGGTCAACTGCACCTTAAGATGAAGCTATACTAAATAATGCAAAATCATACAAAATCATGTGTTTTTGTTTTGAAAATTTGATCGCTTAGAAGTATTATAGATGCTTCAATTAAATACTGCTTGTAGAACATATGTTGGCCCTTAAAAATATCAGTCATTTATTTAATAAGGCTAGAAAAAAATAAAGTGTTAGGTCTATAAAAAATACTTTTAAGTGCAAACTCTCCTTCTTATAAACCCCTTTTCGGATATGGTTTTATTGTATAATGTGGCAAATTCAATTACTTTTATAATTATCGTAATCAAAAATGATATTTAGGCTCGAACTTCGTAAAATAAAATAAAATATTCATGTTCGCGTTGCTATTTTACAATACGGCCGGCAGTCGACGAATTTGAATTTTGAAAAGTGTACTACAGACCTATTTTTGTGTCAGTTCCGCCCCGGCCCCGGCCGCGACGGGGAATAGACGCCTTGGACTCCGCGCCGCTTGGTTCCTTGAAATTAATTTTAAATTTCCGTTTTATTACAATAAACAATGCTTAAAAAAGGTATTAATGTTTTTTACAGGCCTTTAAAATATAAATATGTAATTTTTTTTCTCAAATACCTTTTCCAACCTTTCCAAAAGCTTTTTCTCAAGTATTTTTAAGCTTCTCCTATAAAGGGGCGTGAATTCCGAATTTGATTTTTTCCTGGACTATTGGATCGCCTTGAGCTGATAAAATCATGTCCTCACATATATCATATCCTCCCCTGTATAAAATCATCAACATCGAGGTTTTGTATTCCCAATTTTTTTTCTCCAAAACTGGACCGACTTTAATTTTTTTTTTAAATACTCTATGTCGGTATGTTTTGTCGTTCGTCTGTTAATGTCGTGTGTCCTAACTCCTATAAGAAGTAACTTATCAAAAAAGCAAAATGTATCGACACCCTAGTGGTAGATATCTATATTATATTAAAAAATGTTTGCAGTAGTGTCAAAATCCAGAGAAGAAATCAGTGAATTCGTATTTGTGTGGAAAAACGCCGCCCGGTTTCCTCGTAATTACCACGCGACTAAAATGTATTGATTTAGCTCTCGATATTTTCCATTCCGTTAGGAAATATTTCCCGTAAACTCAAGCAAATTAGAAAGACCTGGGCTAGGGAGCGGTGTTATCAGTAATTTGACCTTCATATGGAATATTTACATATTAATTAAATTAAAACATACTTTATATGCCTACATTTATATATATTAGTCTCTCCTCCTCTTTACCATTTTTATTTAATTTACCTTAGAATCAAAAGGTTGCAATGTTTTTACAATTTAATTACTTTTTAAATACAAAATTAATTATGATATCACATAATAACGTGCCCCGCCTTCCCCTACGTCAAAACACAACATGATTGCTTTCTTCAAAAACATTAAATAAAAGTGTAAAATTTACACAAAACTGGCCAGTAAATAAATGCCTGTTTATGAAAACATCCTAACAACCGGATTTACAGGAAAAACAAAAATATTTTTCAAAAAATTCACGTAATGGCAATACTGGCCGTGTTTCTGTTAGTTTATTAATATCAAGTGACATTCGTAAAATAGTCATTCAATAGTCATAAACAGACTTCATGACAAAAGAATGAAAACAATGAATGTTGTCATTTTAATAGTGACCACAATAATTGTTTTACAAACCGTTACTCGCATAATATATTTAATATTGTAATTGGAAATTCTACAAATATGCATCACACCGGTCATTTTAAGTATAATAATATGTGCAGTTTAAATTGCTCACGGGCACTGGGCCATAGTTAGTTACCCATTATCCATCTAAAAGTAATTCCCATAAAGATTAGCCAGTGTACGTTATCTTAAATGGGTAGGTCTATAAATGCTGGATATCAGCTGCACTCAGGAAAATTAAATCGCTAGGTGCTAAGCATACTAATATTTTTGGACGTCTGCCAAAGATAGGATACCTAAATGAAATTTAACTTAAGTTTCCCTAAGGCTTCCTTTACACCCTTAAGTTTTTTTCCCGTAAGTCGCTCACGTTAGCAATTTGTTGCCAAATTATCAGTATAAATTACAGAAAGTCACTTACCTTAATTTATATCAAGTTACACAAGTTGTTCTTACGTAAGTTTTTTGATAGGCAAAACACAAATAAGCATTTCCAACGAAAACGAAAGTAAACGGAAAGAAACTTTTCTGATTCCAAAAACCGAAGGCATATTATTTATTTTTCAGGTGGAAAAATTATTATTTGATTATCGGTCCAATCCAAGCTACCTTAGATCAGTTGATAGAGCTGTTGCCATGTAAGTAGAAGGTCCTGGGTTCGAGTCCCAGAGGTGCCAATAACCTTTTCTGATTTTTCTGTGTCCAGATTTTCGATTGAGTTTCACTAATATTATGTTCATTTAATTAAATATTATAATTTGGGGCTTTACTCATAATGTTAAAAATAAAAATTAATAATTATATACAAAATTTAGTTATTTATTTTTCTTCTATTTTGTAGGGAATGCAATTTAAGCGTATGTAATAAGAATGTAGTTAATATGTTGAATAGGTGTGTGTAACTTTAAGTTAATAAATCGTAAAAATTTACGCTACACTCGTTCAATATTTCCTTTAAAGATTTGTTTATATGGGGACCAAACTATAGAATTGTATTCAAGCAAGCTGCGTACTATTGACAAATATCCGATTTTTATAACTTCCATGTCTATGTTGTAGCTAGCATGGGTAGTACAGGTGGTGGTGGTTGATCAGAACTTCCTCTTCTTCCTTTGCTAAAAAGACCCTCCACACAGCATCCCTACAGATATTTTTAAAATACTAGATATTTTCTTCCAGGCCTTCTGTGTAGAGCAAAAGTAAAAAAAAATTATCCGTTTTTCCCATATAAAAGCTAATAAATGCTTGTACGACACCGCACACTTTATTTTAAATTCTGCGTTCATTGGCCTTCGTGTCTTGTGCGAGTTATTTCGATTAATATCTATATTATGGGTTGATTACAAACTAAAAAGCGTGTGGCGAACCTAACTAAACTAGGTTTGTGTTATTGACTCAGATAAGGGGTGAACAAGTAGGGAACAAAGGAGCCATGTCCAAATGATACCGCGCCCACAAATAAGCGCATTAAAAGACCCACACACAACATTTCTATTGTATCTTCAGACAGAATCGTAATATGAACGTTCAGACTGCGTTAGTTATAGCTTTTAATATTGCTTTTGCATGTTTTGCTCGGGATAAATTTATATTATATATGTTCAGGGTTGTCTACAATGTCTACATACTGTTTAAACGTTAGTTTATCAATTAAAAATAATAATTAATATTTGACAAGTTAAAGTATTTCGATTTAAAGGATTTAGTATTAACAATACCTCTCTCACAAAAATAAAGTTGGTTGTTTTCAGTTGGAAAAATGTAATAATAAGTAATTGTCGAATGAAACACTAGTATATATTGAATTATTTGGCGGGTATTAGATAAGCCGCCATAGCTCAGTGGTCAGAGCTGCTGACCGGCAATCAGAAGGTCACGGGTTCAATTCCCGTTGGCGGCCAGTATCTTTTCTCGGAAGATTTTTTCAATGTAGATGAGTGTTTCAGGCTGATAATTATTGATTATAATATTTGTTAATGTCTACATAATAGAAATTCGATCCTTGGTCAAAATGAAAACGCAATCCCATATAATAAAACATAATCTCGTATTGTCGTACAGGAACACCTTCTAGTTAAGCTATGACTAATAACAAGTCTCATATACCCAATCGATGATTGTATACTCATTTAAAATATAGTCATCATTCACTAAAACCACAGAAAATGCTGAGCTGTTTTAAAGAAACATTGTTATTTTTTTTATGTGAAAACCTCACAAGAGTCCCAGTTGCTCCCGTCTGGAGCCAGTAAGACTATGGCGTGCCCAATTGGGGTATTTTGTGACGGTAGTGGGGGGGGGGGAGACTGGAAAGAGGAAGATGGGAACTATCTAGCTATTCAGATCTGGTCACCAAACACGGCTTATGCCATTTCAAGCAACGTTTCAATTCTGAATGGTGGTCTTACATACTGAGAGTATCTTCCACTCTGGAACGTGCCGCAAATATACTATATATTATTTTTAAATTAATTCGATCCCGCGACCTTCGGATTGCAAGTAAAGCTCCTTGCCCCTCAATCATGGAGGCCGTCAAGTAAATAATTAAAAATTGAGTATGGGGAGCTTCAACCCCACCATGGACCAGAATATACAACAATATTATTTGTAATTTTATCAGTGTGATGTAAATAATATGTTGTGATAAGTACAGGTCCCCAAAAAACTTTATTATAAATTTTCCTACCACTCCCCCCCCCCTCCCCCCCCCCCCGCATCACTTCCTTGCCTGACCCTAGGATCGACCCTTCCCCCCTCCCCCGACAGACAAACCGATAATTTCACAAATATAATAGATAAGTAAGTTAAGTAAGTTAAATTGTAAAATTAGTATTCTTAGTTTGGTATAGGTATATTGGATTGATTCATTATGTCTGCTTTTTTCTACGCCCAAATCATTTTACTTTACCATGTCAAAAATGATTAGGTAGGTATATTATTGCTAAGCACTCACCATCTGATGTAGTTGACAGGAAGACACTGCTTGCTTGCTTATCATAATATCGGGAGCGGATCTAACTATCAACATTTCAGCGTAATATACAAACAAACACGTCGGTATATTACATATTATTCAAACAATAACAGCCTTTCAACCTCAAGAGATTTTCTCAGTACCTACCTATTGTAATTTCACTAAACACCTCACTTAGCATATCAGCTTGTATAAGGCCGGTGTTTCAATAACAATACACAATACATGTGACGAAGTGTTAACAGTTAACATAACGTAAATTTGTACTGCATCTAGTCATAGAGTATAGACGAATACAAGAAACGCAATTTGGGCGTGTTTCGTGATCCAAAAGACAGTTCTGGATAATCAAAGAAAGATAAAGATAAGCAAAGAAAGGTCAAACATTATTTAACTAGAAAATGGATCTCACAGGAATAAAATGAGACCATCGTAAGTTTCCGAAAAAACCCCAAAATCTGAGCAGGACTTGTGGAAATACCATATTCCAGATGACGTGACTTTGAATATCATGTCCGAGTGGGTTACCCAGTGGAAGCGCTCTGTAGGCAGGCCGAAGAAACTGTGAATTGACTACACTACGTGAAAGAGGATTTTCACCATCGAATGAGGGATTCGGGAACCATTTATTGGATAACCAACACCTCTGCCATAGGTCACCCCAAGTGGTTCGCTACGTTTGATGACTTAGCATGGAGCCCGGGATCATGGGATGAAGTTTGTCCGGGTCTTGGTGGCAGGTGCGTCTGCCCACCCGTCTGACAGACCAGATCGGGAGAAGCTGGTTGAGGAAGACTTTTTGATCTCTTTATTTCTTTCTTTATTTATTTCTTTTCTTCAACATACATACATATTACAGATAATTACATTGGTATACATAGATATTAAGTTAAGTAATAAGGAGAAAAAATAAAATGTTACTGATCCGTAACTGTATATAGGTAAGTACCTAGTAGTATTTTGTGAACACCTCACTAGGCGGACCTGTGCTGAGGTGTTCCCATGTTTTGGAATAATTGCAGTTCTGACGACAAAAGTAGAAACACCGTATCCTCCTTGATATTGTCAAGAAGGAGACTGTGGGTCGACCTATGGCGGCAGTAACGTATACATAAAATAAAAGATTAGTTGCAGTTAGGATCTATACATAAAGTTATACATAGCATCTAGTTTATGTAAAAGATAGATAGTAGTTTTGAAAAATAGGTAGGTATATTATTGTAGGGACCACACGCCAATGGAATGAATAATATTGTGATTTTGTTGAATGTTTTGTCTTAAAACAAAGTTATAATTGCCTACTAATTATTTTTAATATTTGTTTTTGGTTATGTTTGGTTAGGTGTTATGATTTTTTGAGTAAATTGAATACCTTGTTGTTTGATCCAGTCTCTCCAACAGTACTCTCTCGGAACATCGCCTTGCAATGCAGTAGGAGTAATAGATTCATATATCCAACACTTCTGGACCCACTTGACCCCCAGATTCCTTCCTACCACCCCTCATACCTTTTTCCTTCCCAGTATTTCCTCTCCTTCCTTTCCTAAAAATACCCTCCACACAACATCCCCAAAGATGATGTAGGCCTTGATGGGAATTATTTTCCTCAATTAATAACGGGGGGGGGGTTCAAAATTTATTAGAACCTTTTATGGGATCTCTACTTACCATAAATTGTTGTTTACTTCACATTGATAAAAGAGATAGTGCAAATAATATTGTTATGAGGCAGTGTGCATTTGCGGAAGAGACCAAATCCTACCCAGGGTTGTAGCACCGAAACCGTTTTATTAGATCTACCATAAACCATAATATAATATTTACTGCAGTTGAGGATTATAAAATCTAAGGTATCTAACAATCCCCAAAAAATCGAAAAAAGTTGAGAATGATTCTAAAATTACTACATACATCGCTTAGGTCCCTGCTCACGCACTCTACACCTCCTTCCTTGACTGGACTATAATGAATAGTCGGTGTAAGTGGAAAATACTGTTACTAGTATTCTCCATTTCGACTAATCAAAATATAAAGATGGGGACTTTACAACATGGCCGCCCATACTGACTGCAAACTGCAACCTTTTTTCTAGCTAATTTAAGATTCAAAGTGGTTTTTTTAAACATTTTGCAGAAGTAGAAATGAGATCCCTGAGGCGTATGTGTGGAAAAAGCATGTTCGATCGTGTGGGAAATGTGGAGATCCGCGAAGAATGCAAGGCTGATGTAAGCATAATGAGTAAGATTAAGAAAGGGACGCTCAGATGGTTTGCGAATGTAGAGCGAATGAACGAGGAAAGGAGTGTAAGGAGAATATATGACGCAAATGTGAATGGTAGAAGAAGTCGGGGACGCCCGAGGAAGACATGGCATGACCAACTGAATCAGATATTTGAGTCGGGCCATGTGAAGATTCGGAATAATAGAAGAGCATGTATGAGACGAAGTATGAATGTGAACGAGGCAAGGAGTGTGTGCCAAGATCGAGTTGTTTGGCGGTCCGTCCTCTGTGCCCACCCTTTCGGGGAAACGGCGTGATGGTTAGTTGGTTAGTTAGTTATTTAGTTTTGCAGAATTCTTATTGAAGATAGATTACAAACTAACTCCAGAGGTGTCCTAAAAAATATCTCAAACCCATAATACAAGTTTTTTTTCACTTTTTGTCAATATATCTAAAGTGGCAGAATTCTACATTTGCTTCTATACCCCTATTTTGCTGTAAAAATCAATGTTTTTTTTTCGTCAATTTTCATTGGTCATCGTGACACGATTTACCATTTTAACCACCTTCCTTTTCCGCCGGATGCCATGACCCTTATCATAAACATCTATTAAACTGGAAAATTGACAATTGTTTAAAAAAGAAAAATTCGTTGAATCACAAAAAAATTCTGATTACTTTGAAACCACTGCGCGTAAGTACGAGGTACTTACTCACTATTTCCTTTATCTTATCTTTAATTTGTAATACCTAATGATTCACCGGCCGGCACCTTCCCGCGCCTATCGCCGTTATTTAGTCAGTTCGACTCGTGAGCTTCAGCGGTTAGCACACTATTGTTTTTCCCGTGTAATAATTTTTTTCAAAAATTAAAATGGCCGCCATTTACAAAATTGGTTTCGCTGCGTTTCTCCTCGTGTGTTTGTCAATGCAAGGTAAGACAACCTAACTTTTTTTCAATTATTAAACTTATTAGTTCTTACTTACGGTATTTAAGATTTTTTAATTAATGGTTTCACTAGATTTACCTTTCCAGGGCTTCTATCAGATAGCAACTTGACGGTCGTAAATACTTATTTTATTAAAATTATTTATTTGGCTTTCACTCATTAAGGGTTCTTAGCGAGAATAAAGATCATCTGAAATTTCGGGCATATGCTGAAATAATAATCTTAATCAAAGCGTATAAGTTTTTATCTTGCTTTATCGAATCTTACTTATTTGCATAATTATTTTATGATAAGCCATTGGTGCGTCCAAACTTTTTTTTCGAATTTAGGTAAATATATTTTGAATCAGTTAGATAATAAGGAGAAGTATTTCTGTTTCCGAAAATGAAAAATAATGTTTGTATTTCATTAGTTTCATATTATTTCTATAAAATTAATATCGATTTTTCATTTGGAAGTCGTTGTTATTGATGTGAAAATTTTTATGTTAATTAAGACGTCAAATTATCCGTTTTTTTAACGAAATAGCTGTTAAAATGCATTATTTTCCATTTCCGGTTACTGAAATAATTGTTTCTAGTTGCTTTCTAATTTAAAATAAAATATGCCTATTAATCGTGTTCCACTGAAATTTCTGCATATTTACCCTTTTTTAGTATCTACAATTTTTATCATGGATTGAATTTTCATGTATGAAAAGATTTTTTATTTTCATATTACTACTTTTCCATTGAACATATTAATATCTGCAGATTACATACTCTTTCAAGGTAATTTAGATAAAACTTCTACAGTTGTAACTATTTATTCTGGAAAATCTCTACAATCTGATTAAAAAGTCATAGAACACCACTGCCATCGGTTTGCTTATATACCAGTGATGGGCAACCCGCAACTCGCGAGCCCATGTAGTGTTGCCCGCGAGCCTTATTGTAGGTACTTCCCACTTGGCTGAATAAAATATTTAAAAAATTGGTGGTAAAGAATATTCAACAGTTTCTGTTGTTTTGCAAAAGGGTTAATAGCCCAGTCAATCTAGACAAAAAACAGGCCGTAACTGGAACAAATTAGGGGACAGCTGAATTTTTACAGGTTAGTAGTACATACTCTAAGGAGTATTTTAACAAAAAGTCCCCACTCCTACCCCGCTTGTTCCCTCCCCTGTGCCCTCCCAAACATTAAAATGTGGGGTTCTACTAAAGTGATTATGTCTCATAAACTAAAACATATATCCGAAAAAAATTACATCACTGAACTTCTTACAAAATTTCCTAAAAATTATATAGTAAATTTTTTTTTATTATCTGCATTGGTTTCGACAATAATAATGAGATTGTTGTTAAAAAAATTTTTTTTTTGCAAAGTATTTTTTTTAAGTTGAATATTTTTTTTGTATGAGAGAATATTAAAAAAAACTTCAAACAAATCTTTTGCCAAATTTAATAAGCTTTAAAACCATGTATAACACTATTTACTTTTATTCTTAATTTCCATTGAAAAAAGTGGATGAACGCATCTTCAGTGTACACTGCACTATGTTTTGCAGCGGAGAGTGTTAAAAAAACAATCAAACATGCATTGTAACTTTTGACCAACCGCTTTTTCTCAAAGCTATTGAAATGGTAGCTTGGGCTGATGGATCATCTGAAATTTCAAAAATTATTGTACGACTAGGAGGTTTTCATTTGTTAATGTCATATTTGGGATATATTGGCCGCATCATGGAAGGAAGTGGGATAGAAGATTTATGGAAAACTGTGTACGGAGGTCCCACAGTGATACACATGCTAAAAGGACACGCCTATGCAAGAGCTGTAAGAGCCTATGTTCTTACAGTTGCTGCAATCGTCAAAATAATTTGCAATGATTCTCATAATACACTTTTTCCTCGTGAAATAACAGAAATCTACAATAACATTTTGAATAAGATGATGTCACATGAATTAGCTTGTGAAGATGAATCAGTTGCAATAAATCTTAAACATTTCACTGACACTTTAAACACAATCAAAGCGACAGGTCGGACAGCAAAACTCTGGATAAACTTACTCCGCCAGATTGATCTTATTTTAAAATTTTTGCCGAAAGAACAGGAAACTGGGATTTACATTTGAAAACAATAATAGATATGCTTCCCTACTTTCATGCAGCAGGCCTTATGCAAAATCTGCTCATTTATATGCTCAAGAAATGTTGAATTTGAAATCTAAACTCACAGAAAGAGAGTACGATTTATTCACTAAAAAGGGTTTCTTTACAGTACGAAGAAAGGATATGTTTTGCTCAGGAGTTTGGACTGATATGTGCATTGAGCAATCCTTGATGAGGTCATTAAAAGCAGGAGGAGGACTAACACATGGACGTGGGATTTCTGACAACATTCTCAGTAAATGGGTATTAGGAGCTCCATCATTCCTTTCAATCAATGAAGCATTTCATAATTTCTTGGGTTTAAGCTACAAGACAAGTGAGCAGCATGTTGAGCTTAGAGAGAGCCGCCAGCTACGGGACAACCAAGACTTATCAAAATTTGTAAACTGGTTAAACCAACACAACCCTTTTGCTCAAAAGTCTGGTGAATTAATTTGCATTTCTTCGGGATTAGTATCAGACTCAACCGTAACATGTGACGATGCCTACGAGATAAGTAACTATGAAGAAAATGACGGGGCAAAGTTTTTCTGAACTAAAGCTACGCATATCGGATATGGTTGTTACTCAAGCCAGTAATAAGTCTGTCAGAATTAGAAACAAAGAAGCTGTAATCAACCCTCAGCAGATATTCAATAGAATGTTATGGGTATGTGACAGTCCTGCAAAGCTCAAATCCTACTTTTAGTTTGAATTAGCTTCGCATCCACCTTCTGTATTTGACGATGTTTCTTTAAAGAAAGGTAAGAAAGCCTCCATTATGAAAGCATTTGATGATGGTATCGTTGATATCAATTTCACAAAGGATGAAGCTGCGTTTATTCTTGATGGCGGATACCTATTACATGCAGTTGTGTGGCCTAAAGTCTCTACTTTCCATGATATTACCGAAAGATATGTTAATTATGTATCCAACAAGTATGGTGCAAATGTAATAATAGTTTTTGATGTTATCCCGAGAACGCTACAACAAAACAGCAGGAGCATTGAAGCTTTCACCCACCTATTCCCACCCCGGTATAGGCGACTTATAATCACCCCTTCGGAGTTCTCGCAAGAATCTAATTTTTTTTAATGAACGACTCTACATTTAAAATATGTAACGATGCATTTAAAATATGTAACGATTCAATGTCCCCGCATACGTTATATACGCAGGAGCAGTCAAGAAGAGCTGCAAAAAGAACATCAAGTGAAATTATATTTTCTGATGATACTGTCTGTACAACACCTCAGGTAGAATTTCTCGCCAATTCTCAAAATAAAAAGAGGTTAATAGAAGCTGTTAAAATTAAGAGTCATGCTGCAAACATACAGACAATAACAGCAAACGATGATGCTGATACGGAGATAGTGGGTCAGGCGATTAAGTCTATACAGCTTGGTAGCACTGTAGTGGTTGTTGGAACAGATACAGATTTATTAGTATTGCTAGTAGCATTGGCCCCTCCAACGGAAAACAAGCTGTTTTTTTGGAAACCAATAGCCACTTCTACTAACACCAGTACTGTGTATTCTGTTCAGTTTCTTGTAGATATGTATGGTAATCAAAGGAAACTCATATTATTTGCTCATGCTGTCACAGGATGTGACACAACCTCTGCTTTGTATGGTATCGGAAAAATGAAGGCTGTAAGTCTAATAACCACACCGACAGATTTGAAAGATGCGGCTAAGAATTTCATTCAGCCCCACATGGAAAAGGACCTGCTCTTCCAAAATGGTGAACGCTTTCTTTTAAGTTTGTACGGATTGGCAAAATACAAGAATCTTGATGAGGCTAGATATTTTAAGTTTAAGCATTTAAATGCCAAGATGTCTCTGAAATCTAAGTTTGATTTGGCAAGACTTCCACCAACAAAGAACGCAGCCCGCCAGCATCTCCTTAGGACGTACCTCCAAATTCAAACATGGCTAGGAAATGAACTATCGTCTAATGAGTGGGGATGGCAAAGAAGAGAATATAAGTTAACACCTATACCAATGACATGTCCCGCGGCTCCAAATGAACTTCTCATGCTGATTTCTTGTAACTGTAAAACCTCGTGCGGAAAGTGGTGCAGTTGTCGGAGGGCAGGACTAGAGTGTTCTGATATGTGTTGCCAATGCAATGGACTCTCCTGCAGTAACACATCTAAAAATACTGATGAAATATTTGAAGACGACTGTGATGCCCAGTAAATAATAATAATAGTCCCCTAAAACCTACCCTATAATTTTTTGTAATATAATTCTTTACATTATTTTATTGCAAATACTTTTTAATGTTAAAAGTGTTTTAATATCATAGTACTTAGTATCATAGTTTTAATATCATATTACTTATCAAAAGTACTTAGTTTTTTTAATTTAAAACTATAAATAGTGCTACCTAAACACAAATCGGTCACCTGCACCACTGCGGGCCCGGCTCAACTGCCAAGCCTCATAGCCTGCACTCCGTGCCGCCCTGCGATTGAGTCGAAATTTGACCAGTATTAAGGATAAAGGTAAACAATATTATATGTCGTTTTAAATCCTATTAAATTTGGCAAATAGTTTGTTTGAAACATTTTTGCGTGTTTCCTCAGACAAAAAAAATATTCACCCTTCAATCAAAATTTTTCTAAAAAAATTTTTTTTGGTGACAATTTCATTATTATTTGCCAAACCGTAGTAGACTAGACAGCTTTTTTAAAAGTATAACGGTGTAATTTTTTTTCAGATATGTGTTATAGTTTAGGAGATATAATGGATTTTGTAGAACTCTACAATTTCAAAGTTTGGGGGGGTGCAGCGGGGGAAGCAAGCGGGGGAGGGGTGGGGACTTTTCGGAAAATACTCTCTGTAGGAAGTACCATCCACTTGCAAAAAATCAGCTCTCCCCGAATTTGTTCCAGTTGAATGCGTTCATTGACTGGGCTATAAGCGGAAAACGTCAGTCTTTCTTCAATTTTTTCAAGTAGCCAAAATTTCGTGTTATGATCACAAAAAAAGGTGCAGAAAAGGATAAACTTTCGGAATAATTTGAGACGCTTAACTCAAATTTTTTTAGATATTATTTTTTTCCATCGCCCCGAATGCAAATAGTTGTCTTTTGGAAATAAAGAGTATCAAAAGGTTTTTTTCTAAAAAATATTCTTATATACAGACAAAAATTTTCCGAAAAAACTTCATCTTCGCAGCGCAGCCCTAAAATATAAAAATGCATTTTAAAAGTTTCCGTTTCATAATATATAAAAAGGTTTCTTGAGTAAATTTTGTTCAACTTTCCGAATGACAAAATCAACAGAAATTGCAAATAGGTATTTTTTTCATGAATATGTTCTTTAATATTTCAAAATAATAAAAATCGACGAAATTTACTGGTTTGGCTTTAGAAATATAAAATGTTCGTCTGAGGCGTTTTGTTTTTTCGGTTCTGTTATTGTTTTTAAAAGAAAAATTACCGTTTTTTTTTCAAAATAAAAAGAGGTTTACTATCACTTTGCTACCTAGGATAGGCTGCAGATATCCTACCCTAGGTAGCAAAGTGATAGTTGATAAATTGGCCATCAGAATAAAAAGGTTTATCATCGCTGGTTTATAGCCTTCATAATATTATAGTGTGTAATTGAATTCTTCATTTTGTATGTTACCGTTATCGTTGTTATCAATTATCACATTGAAATGGTTTCCCACGTTTTTATTTTATTTAAAAAAAACGTTTTATTTGCACTATTGTGTCCCCGCACAACTAATAATGACCTCAATCGAAAATACTTATTAAGGGGAGCGGGAATATTTCTTATCTCAAGTAAATAAATCAATATTGATTAGTAATAATACATTTTTTACACTTTATGACATAATAATATATATACATTATATTGTGCTAGCTGAAGTTCCTTGCGTTTTAACTATTCCCATTTTCCTGTTATTTTGGACGTAAGTGTGCAAAATTTCATCAAGAAGTTAATACCTACATGTATCAAAATTCTGCTATAAAAGTAAATACGGGTGGCGTTTTATACGTACAAACGTGTTCCCCTATTTCCCAATTTTTTTTTATTTTTATTAATTATATATTTGTATGTTTTTTAATATTATGTAGATATCAACCATTTGCGCGTCATTACGTTTTTATTTTTTGATAAGTTACTTCTGATAGGAGTGGGGACCCTAAAAAAAACCTTAACGTTTGAACGCCGTTAACAGACATTCAATATAAAAATTTGTCAATGTATTTTAAAAAAGCAAAATACACAGATATAGAATATTTTCTTCTAATGCAGTTGAAGAAAAACAATCCTAAAAATCGGTTTAGTTTTGGAAGAGAAAACGAGGTAACAGATTAAGACGATTTTATTTAGGTATAATCAGCCTGGGTGCATTTAGTTGTCCCTTTGCTCATCAGTATTCAAGAGCGGTAACAGCGACAGCGACAGTGACAGCAACAGTTTTGTAAATTACTTTATTTATTTATTGACGCCCTTTTTCGGGGCTTTTACATTACAAATGAATAGTAAGAAATATACAGTATTTATTGTACATAACTGAACTGCCCCAGTAACAATATTTTATACTTGTTTAAACATAAATTGAAGATTGTCCACTGACTTGGTATAATTGTTTCCCTCCATTATTCTGGGCAAAGAGGAATACATAATATGGTAGTAAGTCCTAGAATGTCTGCATTGAAATAAATCCTGACTTCTAGTATTACGTTGTGGAATCCGAAATCTAATCAATTCAAGCAATACCGGACTATCAACTAAATCATTTAGAATTTATATAGAAATACCAAGTCAGTGAAAATTATTCTGTCAATTTGAGCATATTTGAGCATCATATCATTTAAAATAGTGTTGTAGTTCAACATAATTGCTGGAATACCCATTTTAAAATTTAGAAAACATAAGAATTTGTTTTGTATTCTTTTAACATGTACGTGTATAATTTTGGTTCCAGACGTGATAATTGTACTCAAGTTGACTTCTAACATAGGCAAAAAATTACAGTTAAATACACTTTATATTGTTAAAATTTCTAGTTAGCCTAGTTATAAATCCCAACATTTTTAAGCCATTATTAAAGATTTCTGTTATGTGGTTAACAAATGAAAGATTTGATTGAAAAGTGATACTTAAGTCTTTAATTTGTGTTAATGTCTCAAGAGCATTGTTATCAATGTGTAATTAAAGATCACTGGATTTTTATTGGAGAAAATCTAACTATTTGACATTTTGAGATATTTAAGAAAAGTTTATTTTCATTATTATCTACTAGTTATTTACACAAAAGACCTCAACAAGTAAAATTACTCAATCAAATCAGCGACTCAAAATATAACGACTTTTCGATACCCCAAGGTACAGTTTTGGGACCGTTGTTATTTATTATATATCTCAATGATATATTCCATATTTCCAAATTTGGAGACATTGTATCCTACGCTGATGACACAGTCCTACTACTAAAAGCAAACACCTGGTCGGAATTAAATAAAATGGCAAATACAGATATCAATGCACTAAAATTATGATTTGATAAAAACCTGTTGAATTTAAATTCTAAAAAAACCTATTATTTACCATTTTTCATTAAAAAACAAGAAACACCTAAAGAAATAAACATAATGATCCACTCTGTGACAAATACAGAAAACCACAAATGCAATATATTATGTACAAACATAGAAAGCAAGACCGATATTAAGTACCTGGGCATAACAATAGACCAGCGTTTAAAATGGTCCCCACACATAAATATTCTGAACAACAGAATAAGGAAACTAACATATATATTTAGATGTTTAAAAGATATTTTAAACGAAAAATTACTTAGAACCACATACTTCGCTTTCTGTCAATCAATTATACAATACGGCATTATAGGATGAGGCGGTACATATACAAATCAAACACAAACAATTTACATATCACAAAAACTAATAATAAAAACAATTTAAAAAAAACCCTACTCATATTCGTCAGAACTTTTATTCCAACAATTTAAAGTCAGAAAATTAAGTGCAATATATTTTTATCATGCAACATTACAAATTTATAAAGATAATATTCAAAATAAAGTTGCACCATTTAAAAACAACAGAAATCTTAGACAAACATCAATACTTCCTACTCCAAAATGTAAAAAAACACTAGGACAGTTAAGTCATAAATATCTCGGAGTAAATTTTTTTAATTCACTTCCTGAAAAAATCAGAAACATGAACAGTAATATCAAAAAATTTAAAACTCACCTTAAAAATTATACCGAAAATTTGAACTGAATATAAAAAATAAAACAATTAAACCAATATAATAACACCCCTATACACACAAGCCCTGCTTTTTTATGGGGATAAATCAAATATGTTCACATATTATGTGATTAATTATTATATTGAATTTATTTTAATTTATGTATCTTTCTCAGAATAATAAAAAAAAAAAAAAAAAAATTACACCAAATTAATAATTTACCTAGGTATTATTCAAATTTCTCGGCGGCCACGTTTCCTCTAAAGGGGAGGGAAAAGTTAATCGGGAAGTTTTTTTTAAATATCATGTAAAAAGTGGTCTTATCCGAATAAAACCGTAAATTTGTATAAAAAATTAAGCCACCCGCAGACACTTTGCAAATAAGTCAGTTAATTTGTTTTATTGTTTTAGTAGATGTGCAAAAAAAACTCTTAATTTTTATTTCCTTAAAAATATCAAATGTCCCGGAAAAGAGAACGTTTTTCCGCAAGATTAAATTAACGTGATATTATCGTGTTCACAATCCATGACTCTTTTGATTAGGGTAATAACTACACGTGTTATCTTTTTATCTTGTTTATTATACTCAAATTACACCGCTTACATCACACCCACAACACATTTATAAATCACTTGACCTGTATCTACGTTCCCCCCGTAATCCATTTGTCAAAAAACAACTTTCCTTCGTTTACTACATTTAAAAATAGAACATTTTCAGATTGGGGAAGTGGCCTACTGCAAGACATTACTTACCCTAATTTCGTTAGGTACCGACACCCATTGGCGTAGCTAGGGGGGGGGCGTTGGGGGCGGCCCGCACCGGGTGCCACCCGATGGGGAGTGACACCCGACCGTGGAAAAAATATTACGAAGGTAGAATATTGCCACAAAAATATTTTACATATGAACACGGTCTGTTATTTATATTTTCGTAGCTCTATGGCTGAAAAGTTTATTTTGCCCACCAACACCAAAGTACTATTATTAATATTGTCTTGGTTTGCGGTTAGGTTGTAAAAATAAGAATCGTGTTCAATGAAATTGAAAATTCATGACAATTTTTATCAAGCCCGTTGTGGTCGCCTACCTAATAAACAAGACGACATGCCTACCCAAGGTTCGTAGAAAATACGTTTAATAAATAATAATACGGCCTTTTTCAAAATAAAAAATAAGAGTGTGCAATTCACTCGCGGTAGAAGTGAAATCTTCAGTAAACTAAAGTAGACAAGAGTGGGGAGGTTACGAAGCACTGCAAAAATAGAAGACCGATAGGCTACGAAGCACCTCATAAAGAAGAGACCGATTAAACTATCTCATTCTCTCACAGGTTTAATCCTATAGAATCTATAGATGTATGTGCTTGTCTCTTTTTTGACGTAGCTTGAAATCAACCGCTATTGCAGTTAATTCAAATCTCCCAGTGGAGCATGGACTTCAAGCTACGTCATGAATTTTTAGCCAATCACCGCTCTACCCCCTCGATGAGACAACCTTGTTACGCATTTTCTACGAACCTTGGTGCCTACCTATTTAATATGACTCAGTTATTTTTCTACGTGACAAGCTCCGACCACCTATGATAAACGCTTTCCGCAAAAAACGATTTTATAAAAGGAACAAATAAGTAGGTACCTACCTACCTCTGTACAAGAAGCCCAACGATGAAATTTGTAAGTAGGTACCTACTTGCTTAGTAGGTACCTACGATTACTTTTAGCATCCCTCACTTATTGTTTTTCGGAATCTCGAAAAATATTAGTGACAATGAAATACTGTTTCCTCGGGGGATATATGTATAAATATATATATATTTATTTTTTATTGAAAAAAAATTAGTTAATACATGTCAACAAACAAGTCCTGCTAATCCAATTGAATTGGCTTGTCAAACAGGTGCTTATAATTTAGTAAAATATATATATTTTGAAAGTTATAATTTACATCTTACAGATTCAACATTTTTTCATACATTTTTTTATACATAAATATAAATATTTTTTTCCGATAGCCAATTTATCATCATATGTTTTTTAACCTTATTCATTAAATTACATTGCTTAATAGTTTCAGGTAATAAATTAAATATCTTCGGTATGTTGTTTTCAAACGTTCTCTGTACGTACTTATTATTAAATTTCGGAACTATTAACCCGTCGTTGTGTCGCAAAACCTAAAAAATCTATGAGGTTTTGGGGATAGGCGATAGGTAGAGGTAACAACTATTACTTGGAACACGCCCCTTGCTTCATTCACATGCATCGTCTCATACATTCTTTTACGTTTTCTTACTACTTACAATTTACATGACTTAATGAGTATTTTATTAACTTACTCGTGCCATGTCTTCGTAGGACGTCCCAAACTTCTCCTACCATTCATTTCACTCCAGTCGAGCGTTATTTTCTTCACTGATCCCTCCATGTGCCCAATCCATCAGCGTCCATTATCCTTTGTTAATCTTGTACACTATGCTTACATCAGACCTGCATTCTTTCTAGTTCTTCACATTTGTAACACACTCACTTTTGGGAAGATCGAAAACCACAATTTAATTTGGGAGGCGCGAATGGGTACCGCCGCCCCGGGAATATTTATTGGATAACCAACACCTCTGCCATGGGTCACCCCAAGTGGTTTTCTACGTTTGGTGATTTAGCAGGGGTGCCCGGGTTCATGTGGTGAGGTTTGTCTAGGTCTTGGAGGCGGATGACCAGGACACACTGAACCCTAGATTCCTAGCCACCCCTTAAACCTTTTTCCTCCCCACAACTCTCCTATCCTTCCATTTCTTAAAAAAACAAGCCTTCACACAGCATCCCCAAAGATGACACAGGCCCTGAGGGAAATTATTTTCCTCAGGGCCTCCTGTGTGGAGCTCATGTAAAAAAAAAAAAACATGACGTCGTTTTTTTCTTTGGTCGAAATAGAATCATTGGATTGTTAAAATGTTTCGAATCGGTGATTCTATTTTCAAAATATTTTGATTGTACTGCACTGCTTTTGTAACAGAAACCCTCATTATTTGTTTAAAAAATGGCGGTAAAAATTGATCTGTAGGAAACGTCAAACTTATATTACGCATTTATTACACAAGAAGAGACAAGGAGACCATTATTTTTTTCTTGTCATTCTTCCAAGCGTTGTACGTTAATATTATTTAAGTACCTACCTACTTCAAATATTATTTAACCTTATCTTATCGCACACCTAATCTAAGTAGGTACGCATTACCAATAGAAATAACCAAGGTAAATAGGTACTTACACAACCGGAAATATTATTTGTACAACTTTGAGACATTTTGAATATTTGTTCAAAAGACGCATGTCTCATATATTATGTCAGATCACGGGTAGGTACTTAGTTCAAATAGGCAACAATTATCTACTGTACATTTCAATAAATTTGTGTTAGAGTTGTGGATACTTTCAGTGAGGCCCTGGTTAAATTGAAATACCACCATTCAGAATCGAAAATTTGCTTGAAATGACTTTAGCCGTGTTTGGTGATAGCCAGATTCAACCCCACCTTCCTACCCATCCATCTCCATCTCTTCCCCATTTCAGTCTTACAACATCCCCCAATAAGTAAATCCAGTGAAAAATAGAGTTTTCGAAATATATCCGAAATTCATGCATCACGTGGAACTGCTAAAGGAGAGAAATTATCAAAGCCTGGAGACCAGGCGTAATGCCGGACTCATGGTATTTGAATTAAAGTTAATAAAAAACCTCATCGATTGTCCACATCTCCTGTCATGCTGTGGCTTATTCGTTCCTGACAAATACTGTCGAACTCGTAGCCACGCCCTATTCTACAAACCGCAGGGGCGGACAGATGACATGGCTCAACATAGCATGACAAGAGGTATGACATTGCTTAATGCTCTACCAGCGGATATAGATGTGTTTAACATCACTATAACATGTTTAAAAAAAATTATGTATTGTTAGTTGTAAGAAAATTGTACCATAATTGGACTTACCTGTCTGTCGTACAAAATTAAAAAAAAAATCAAATGTAGACAGTGATCTTCCTCTTGTTTTGAAGGCCACATGTGCAAAATTTCATGAACCTCGGCGTAAAACTGTAGATTTGCATACAAATCAAATCCACACCGCCCGCTTGCCAGCCCGCTCGTCCACCACACACAGACATTCTCCTTTGTATTTCAACCAATTTACACAAAACCTTGATAAATTATATATCTAAATCTTCCTCATGAATCACTATTGTTAAAAACCGCATGAAATCCGTTCTCTATCTCTATTTTTATATCTACAATTTCAATAGGCATCACAGCAAACAACATATGAACCGTTATCGTACGGGAATCGGGCTGAAAAAAGAGTCTGTGTAAAACCTACATAAGGCTGCCTTTATACCCTCGTAAGTTTTTTCCCGTAAGTCGCTCACGTAAGCGGTTTATGACCAAATTACCATTGTAAACCACACCAAAATTCACATAACGTAATTTATAGCAAATTACAGAACTAACACAAGTTTTTTAATAGGTCACACGGAAAGAAACTTTTCCGATTCCAAAAACCGAAGAGATATCATTTATTTTTCATGGTGGAAAAAAGTTTTCTGAAAATGAGCACCCTTCTATTTGATTTTATCGGTCCAATCATTTCTAATCTCAATGTTTCTGTTGATAACATTATGGTACTGACACACGTGCTCACAGAAGCCGGCTTATGAGCGTGCTCAAAGCCAACATTTGAACACACATGCTACTTAATGAGCATGCTCGTGTCAAATAATAAACATCATCGTCAAGTGTCAGATCCTTTCTCCCATAGTCATCGTATCATCGTAACTGTATAACCGTTGACATTTTGGACTCAAATCAACCGTTTTGTTTTCTTTCGTCAAAAGATTCTTAAATAATTAATAATTGCGTTGCAAGCAATAAGATTACTTTAGTTCTGGGAGAACGGAAATGACACTTGACGATGACGTTTATTATTTGACATGAGCATGCTCATTAAGAGCGTATAACCAGAGAACACCAGAAATATGTCATTTTTAAATCAGTGTTTAAACGTATTGACTCTTTTCCACAAAAAATTATACCTAAATTGGTTTCGAAAGATTGTTCTTTTATCTAGTAAACGTATTTATTAAATTTTTAGAAAAAATTATAATTTTTAGTATAATAATGTTATACCATAGGTCGTTGGCGGATTTGTAAAATTTTCAAAAAAGTACATTAATTATACGACACCCATTTCAAATCATATATCATGCAGTAAAATAAATCAATACATTAGCTGGTAAACGTATGTAACAGAATTTTAAATTTAGTTTAAATAAAATCATAAAAAAATACATAACTACATGTGTTTCTTGACGAAAATTGGTCCGTTTGTGTATTTATTTGCGCACTTACAGACTAATATATTTCAATTTTTTTACATTCTTCTTTTGCTGAGACATTACTGAAAAATGATAAATACTTATGATCAAAAAATAAATACAAAAAGTACATCATTTTAATAGTTTTATCAACAAGCCTTTCAGCATTTTTGGATGAAGGTATAAATTAAAGCAAATTTGGAATGAAATTAAATCGATATCGAGTTATAATTTTAAAAAGCTGGTACGGAGAGTAATTAATCTTTCTCATTGGAACCGCCCTGTACGATCGTAAAAACCTCTTTCGATGAAATGTGGATTTTCGGCCGCTGGCTGGTTATGCGCTCTTAAGTAGCATGTGTGTTCAAATGTTGGCTTTGAGCACGCTCATTCACGAGAAAGCTCAAACCAGTACAGTTTACAGTTGACTATTTTTGACAGGAGCGTACTCATTAATGAGCATGCTCATAAGCCGGCTTCTGTGAGCAAGTGTGTCAGTACCATTACGTATTTGAATTCGAAGTCGGTTGCTGTCAGGTAGGTAGGTAGTTTTCATTCGGAGTTGATGCGATTCCGGGAGAATGAAAAATGCCGAAAAAGTTGTCTTTGAAAATTATTTTAAAACTTACTATAACAATAAAAAATATAGGTACAAGTGTTTAAGTTTTTTATTTAATAGACAATTCACCCTAAAGATGTGTTAGAACGTTCATTATTGATAAAAATATTATTAATTATTTATTTATTTATTTATTTACGCCCTAGTGGGCTTTTACAACAGAAATTAAAAACATAAAAAAATTAAACATCATAAAAGAAATTAAATACTATGAGTAGGTAATAAGAAAAAATCAGTAATAAGTAATAAGACCAGAAATACAATAAAGTGCAATGTGTAAAAGCTAGTTAGTAGGTATAAACAAACAATTATATGCGTATAATAATGTACGATGATAAAACAGAACTAAATAGAACAGCAAAATAAAATAAAATAAGGTTATAAATTACTGGTAAGATTTTAAATGAGAGGAGGTTTTATGAAAAGAACCAAAATAAGAAAAGTTAATTATTAACAGATAAAATAGAGATGAGTTGTCTCTTGAAAATTGCAAAACTGTCAACAGTCAACACCAAATATATCTATAGATTCACAATGTTTATTTGCAAGGCTATGCATTCTAGGGATTGGTGAATTAATAGAATAGTTAGTATTGAGGGTATTGTTAAAATTGAAAATATCTTTATTGCGAGTTAGTCTAGCAGGTACATTAATACAGATTAATTCTAATAAATTAGGGCAGTCAACTAAAGATTTGATAATTTTGAATAAAAATAACAAATCAATTAACACTCTTCTATCTGATAATTTAAGGAGTCTGGTTTCTGCGCGTAAGTTATTATAATTTATAAGTTCAATTGGAATTTATGTATAATAATTTATTATGTCTTACTTCGCTTACTCGATTTTGTATTCCAACAGTTAGATTTAGCTTTATTATTACGAAAAGTGAGTATTTATGTCACGGCCCACGGAAGACAAAAAAAACATGCAAAAAAATTATTTTGTTATTATTTATTATTTTGAAAAATTTAATTCGCTTACGCAGTAACGCCATTTTGCATTTACCGTTTTTATTTCATAGACAATCAATCATATTTACACAAACCCGCTAGGATATACCCTGCCTTGCCAAATAAACCATTCAAAATCTGGAATGTTTTTTAAAATTATGATGACATGCAGCTTTTTTAGTTTAACCTCAACCTTAAAAAGAAAATTCCGTATTATCCGTGCATCAAACTTCGACAACACAAACGTTCCGTATTATCCGTGAGGTGGACTAGATGCATTATTTACCCCTTATTGGGTTTTTTGTTTTACAGTTTCGGCAGCAAACAACACCGGCTGCTACCAGAAGAGGTGCCGCGAGTGCTCAGCGAAGGAAGCGTCCGACAGGGGTGACCAGACCATGTGCGAGCTAAGGAACATCGTGACCCCGTCGTGGCTGGACGATGGAGTCGACAAGGTGCTGCCCGGCCCCAACCAGGTCCTGGTGGACTGGTCCTGCCTCAAGTTGACCGCCAGCGACCCCTCAGTCTGTGAGTCTAACTTGCTTTTATAGAATCACATCACACCTACATAATTTGGGAGGCGGGTAGAAGTCATCTTTCTGGATACTGTGTTGAGGATCGTTTTAGGAAAGGAAGGAGAGGAAGTTCCGGGGAGGAAAAGGGCGCTAGTGGTGGGTAGGAATCTGGGGGTCAATATGTCCAGGAGTTATGGACATATGTATCTATCCCTCCCACTGCGGTGAAAGACGATTTTCCGAGAGAGTATGGCTGGAGAAGTCAAAGGGACTCCCTCAACCATTCTCTCTCAATTCGGCCTAACCTGGACAAACCTCACTTGGGGTGACTTATGGCAGAGGTTATCCAATAAATGGTTCCCGGGGCGGCGGTACCCATACCCGCTCCCAAATCAAACACAAATCGAACCTTTAATTGGCTACCCAACACCTCTGCCATAGGTCACCCCAAGTTGTTCACTATGTTTGGTTGCTTAGCAGGGGTGCCCGGGTTCATGTGGTGAGGTTTGTCTAGGTATTGGTAGCGGATGGGTCTGCTTACCAACTGCGTGGCACCTAAAACAAATAAGCTTATAAGATATTTTTTAAAATTTATTAAGGGTCTAGGATTTCAATCACCAATGCGCTTAGTAGCTACAAGAAGAGTTGTGATCTAGCCTCCTATATAAAAAAGTAAATTCTAAAGTAAAATTCATGCTAATTTTAGTCAAAAACATTTTTACTGTAACATATTGCTATATTTCGTTTATTAGTAAAAAAAATCTGTTTCAATTTTCGAACAAGGGTCTAGAATTCCAATCATCCATGCGATTGGTTGAATTGCAATCTAGCCTCTTTTGTACAGCGCTCTTGAGACGATTTTTCGCAAAAAAGCGCTATATAAGTTGTCCAAATTTATTATTATTATTAAGTACCCTACCTTTTTTTTCGGTGTCCTGGTTAGGGGGAAAAACTAAATGGTCGCGTTAAGCACGTATGAAAGGTGTAAAGAAAGTCAAGAGAAACAGCTAGAATAAATATCTAAGGAGGTCCGTGAAGATCAGTCACCATCCCACAGTGTATAGAAGATGTATTGATATGTAGAATGCAAAAAGACTTCCACCAATCAAAAAAAATAATTAACTAACCCTCCACTTGTAATTACAGCGGGAGACTCCATCGATGTCGTCAAGGGCTGCGTACTAACCGCCAATGCCAAGGCCACCTGCGACAATCTCATCGGAGTGGAGCTGACCAAGGGCAAGAAGGACGCCATCTGCACTTACTGCTATGGAGAATTCTGCAACAGCGCTGTGGGCACTCAAGTCTCCGTCATTGCCCTGCTCGTGAGCATGGTGCTCGCCAAGCTCATTAATCATTAAAGTCATGACATCTCACTCATAACGTGAGCCTTTCACTCATTTCCTCTAAAGACATATTACATAGGAAGATATTCTGATTGTTCAAAATTTAAATTCCACGCAGGAAAATCACAAAGTCATTGAAATCATATTTCCAATTCTCTTCCGTTTGTATGAAGTCATTATTATTTATTTTATCTGTATCTCTTTTCTTGTAATAATCAAAATATTATCACCGTTATTACTTATAAATCTGATATGATTATCACCATTTATTTTTAAGTAAGTATGTATGTTGTTATTTTAAGTTTTTCACGTCTTATGAATCAAAATTTATAAATAAAAAAAATTAAGACTAAAGTTGATTTGTTCTTTTGGCAAAGAGTGAAGAAGCCGCCGCATGCCGCTACACTTTAAATAGGCATTAATTTTGAAAAGTAAACTACTTTTAAGATTAATTACCACAAGAAGCATCGGTTTCAGTCGTGATAAAAGGAAAAATGTGCATTAAAAATACGATATTCATTCAAAGTTTATTTAAAACATCTCCATAGCCGCCATGTTTTTTTGTATGGATTTGACATTCGTGAAGTTTCGTTTCAAACTAAATACGCATGAATTACTTAATTTACCTAAACTAAGAACCTAATAACCTATTTTGTGTACATAAATAGTTGTTTCTTTTAGTAATTGTTTAAATGAAGTGTAATTTCCATAATCTGTGCTTAAAAGTGCGGCGGCTTTTTTACACACAAAATTGTGATTCTCAAATGGATAAGATTGGCGACAAATGGTTTTGAAATAGAATATAATAATATCACACAAGGTAAATTATATAGGTACATGAGAATGAATACACATTTTTTCACAAAACACTTAATTTCAATAATTTTTTTATTAAAATATTACAATACCATGTATAAAAATAAGTTTTAAGCAATTATTTTACATCAAGTATTATTGTTAATAACATTATCACAGGTCATATTATCATATTTAAAAATACAACAATTAGTGGCATAGTCTTCAATTATTTTATGTAAATAAAACTAAGCTGCAAAGAGAGAAACTTCCGTGTGTAGAAATATAGGTTATGTAAACATACCAATAATTCGAGGGCTTAATGTCAAACAATGTTATCTTCAAAAAACATATAAAGAATTCTAGGGCTTAAAGTTAAACAACATTAGTTCTAAAATTTTGCATGAGTTTTGTAGACAATGTTGTTTGACATTGAGCCCTTGAATTGTGATAATGTAGAAGCTAACTAATGAAGCGCAACCTCGATGAAATAATGTCACAAATGGTCAATCTTATCCAAATACTTTTTTACTAAAGTATTATGTATTCTATTGATAGTTGCCACAAATCTTATAATTTGTTATTACAGTATTCAAAGCACCGATAATGATAATTTAATTAGTTTATTAGCAACATTAGAAAAAATCTTTAATTGCAATAAATACCTAAGTAAATATATGTGTATAAAAAGCAAAAACTAATATCAAATTTTTTAAATGTTAAGTACATATTTTTAATACCTATAATACAATTTTGTTATTGGTCAGCGGCGATAAAAATAGTCTATAATTTAAATCAGGAGGTTTCAGATTTAATCTCCACTACCGTGCAAAATCACATTGATATGGACTATTCAATTATTGTGCTGCCATTTTGAATGCTGTGATTGTTAGTGTGTTGAATCAGATTACATTAATTTGTGTATGCATAATGCATATTTAAACCTTTAGTCATTAGTGCATTTTTGAGCCCTTTCTAATGCGTATTACAACCATTTAATGCATAGATCATTGCATGCACAGACCATGCTATATGCATAAGCATTTTTTGGGCATGGCCCATACAGAATATGTATACGTGGTAGTGTCATAAAAAGTGATATCCTTCGGTATGAGAGGGGTCATATCAATTAGGGAGCTGCCATGGTCACGCGGTCCTCAGCTATCAAGGTGACAGATCCCGTCCAAAGAAATGATGTTCTGCACTCTTCTCGATTCCTTAGCATGTGCTGGAGGGGGAATGGGAAAGCATGGATTGTCATCTCTTAGGATTTACTAAAGGAGGAGTGATAGAGCACGGAATATCATTTCTTTGTAGGGGGTCTATCACCTTAACAGCTGACCGTATGACCACGGCAGCTCCCTTATTGATCTGGCCCAAACTAAGAGAGTATGGCATCATTTTTAAATATCGCCTGGCTAGCGGATCATGGCATATCATTATCGCCTCGTTGTATGATCGTGTGAGAAACGCGGAGATCCGCAAAGAATGCAAGGCTGATGTAAGCGTAATGAGTAAGATCAAGAAAGGAACGCTCCGATGGTTCGGGCATGTAGAGAGAATGAACGAGGAAAGGAGTGTAAGGAGAATATATGACGCAAATGTGAATGGTAGAAGAAGTCGGGGACGCCCGAGAAAGACATGGCACGACCAAGTGAATCAGATACTTGAGTCGGGCCATGTCAGGAGTCAGAATAATAGAAGAGCATGTATGAGACGGTGTATGAATGTGAACGAAGCAAGGAGTGTGTGCCAAGACCGAGTTGTTTGGCGGTCCGTCCTCTCTGCCTACCCCTGCGGGGAAACGGCGTGATGGTTAGTTAGTTAGTTAGTTAGCCTCGTCCAAGCTTATTGATAATGGAAATTTTAAATTCTGTAAAGGTCAAAATATTAATAGTTCAAAATTAACAAATCCCACACGCACAGTTGGGAGCGACCGAGTCCCGCGCCACATCAGGCCGCCGCGCAGAAAAGTCTCACAGTGTAGTGCGCTGTAAACCTATCGGTCTTTACTTTTCTGCACGGCGGCCTGAAGTGGCGCGGGACTTGGTCGCTCCGAAGTGTGCATGTGAGGGGTACTATTGATCTATCTATCTATCTAATAGATTTTTCAGAATATTTTTTAAATTTTTTAATAACAGAATTTAATTTATTTTTAATTTTTTAAGTAAAAAAATCCTTTTAAAATACATGTCGTAAAGGACACACTTATTTTTCTAGAAATATTTCGACAACACAGACCGAAAGAGAAAAAAAAAATTTTTGGATTTCTTGTCCTTTACAGCTTTTCAAATTTCCATTATCCAAATTATCTGTCTGGTATGACAGTTCTGTATGGGATTGTATGGCATATGGTGATATAGATCACGCCCAAAAAACGGTTTGAGCTTATAGCTTAGTGTGACAGTACCATAATTCTTCAAAACCCCCTAAGGAAAATTGATAAATAAATAATACATTATCCGTTTCCGAAAATGGAGTTTGACCAGATCATATTTTGTATTACTACTTAAATAATTACAAACAATAACTAAAAAAATATTATCGTGAATTTATAAACTAATTATAATTTCTTATCAGTCTGTCAAAAGGTTTAAAAATCTTACATTAATGAATGATATTATAAGAGATTAGAAAAGTCCCTGAAAGAATTATCGTTTATCAGATCCAATATTACTATCAATATAATTAAAAAATTTAATTTAAACTGACTGAACTTGCTATCTCCCAGTTCCATGTACATATATGCAGAAATGATGCATGATACTTCAAATACAATCGGAAATCATATGATTACAATCACAATACATAAATACAAAATTATTAATCTCCGTATTGATAGAATATTTAGAATAAGTAGAAGCATTATATGAAAATGGTTCAATTTGTGTTTTGTTAGCAGATCTGAATATTTACAATTCAAATTCACATTCCTCTATCTTTTCACCTTTACGTACCATATTTTTGTCACTTCACAACACTTTCCAATTTAAAAAATTTCCTATTTGGAAGAAAATGTCAAGCAGTCCTTATAACTAAGATCACTTTACTCTTAGATAATGGATGATTCCTTGTGCAGATGTCTCAAACAATTGGCGCTTTTATAATAATTCCCAAGGTTACGGCACGGCAACGGCACAAAATGTAAAAACCATACATTCCTTATCATAATAATGCTTCAGCTCTTTCTTACACACTAAATAATAGTGAGACAAATGATGAGACAAACAATGCACGTATGTCTTCTTCCTCCAAAGGAAATGCATCTCCCTCACTCATGTCGTGCCGTTGCTTTCGCCGTGCCGTTGCTGTGAGAAATATAAAAGCAGTATTTATGTACACACTATTTCCAAGGCACAGAATCCAGAATCCATCGCTGGTTTGGAGAAGGCGTGCATGGCACCAAGTGAAGTCTGATAATATTATCAGCTGGGACCACCGTATCGGGCTGGAGACACTGTCCACTGGGCACGTGCTTCAGTTTGTTCTGGCTCTTGTCATACTGCCACTTCTGTCTGGGGTACCCGCTGCATCCCATCACCCTCACTACTCCCTTCCCCTCCCCTGCAAACTCCCCCTCTTGGGGAGCATCCAGGCAGATGGACTCATCCATCATCATAAACCCTTCTTCCGTAATCACAAAAAAGCCATTCAAATTATCATCTTTAACACATTCGCCGATGGTAGCGGGTCCTAAGGGTTGCCCCATAACACCTTTACTGACAGGTCGCATGATGCATTTCTTTGTAGAGATATGTTTGATTCTTCCGAAGAATCTGTTGTCTTTCGGGAAGAAGTTTTGCGGCCAGACATTGTCTAAATACCATTCGAAGCCTTTGCATTTGAGCCGCTTTTTCAACTCTAGACGTTCGGTTATGTTTTGAGTGCCAGCTTGTGTGGCAACTTCAGGATTGAATTTGAAGAAGAAATCTGCCCAGGAATCCATCCAGACCAACGCCACTCTCGCTAGATTTGTAGACAGTATTTCTTTCATTCCCCCAGGGAAGGAATATGGACTAGACTTCCTGAATATATGGCCGATGTGAGAACAAGGAGCGATTTCCACTTTACCTCCGCATTGCCAGAGACGGAAAGACATTTCTAGGTTTTCTCCGCCCCATATTGTCATGTGTTCATCATAGGCTCCTACTTCATAGAAGTAATCCTTCATGATGGCGAAGAGACCACCGGCCATGGCAGGTGAGGGGAAGGCAGCTGTCAGATCTGACTTCCGCTTCTGCAGTTCATTGTTCCCCAGGGTGTACCAGCGAAAGTGGAGATTCCAGTTGAAAGCTCCCCAGTGGAGCTCAAAACTCTTAATATATGCCAGGGTCTCATCATTGATGATATCTGTAACATTTTAATAAAATTAGCTTTTAGCATGGATAACTTTAAACAGTAAGGGCGTTTGTCCACCACCACCATTACCAAGAATGAGACGACATTGCCGAAGTAGCGATATGTACATTTCCATGGCCGGGTATCCACAATACACTGCCCGAGATCCATGCCAGCAATAAAAAACACGTCTGAACTTGTCCACTACACCCAAGATCGCCGGTGCCACCGCACGGTTTTTTTTCTAGGTTATTCATCAAAATTACCTGTGTAAGTCAAAATCACCGAGATCGGTAGCGATGGACACGCGATGGACACACGATCGCCGTAACATTGTTACAAACTCGGTCAGAAATAATCTCGTTTCGGCGGTGGACAAACGCCCTCTAAGTAAGCTTCAACAATACAAGATGGCAAACTAAACATGGGTCGATCGAAATAACTTCTGGACAATGAGGGTTTCAGATTTTTTATATGTGAATTTTTACATTGTTTTAGCCGGAAACTAAATACACTGGGCTGTGAAAAACGATTACGGCATTAATGTAATAAAAAATAATAACTCGCATTTGGAGTAATCTTATGAATCAGCCTTATGCAGCGAAGTTCTCAGATTATGTACAAGACTTATCAGAGAATAAAATATTTAGTCATCAACATTCTGAGAGATCTTATCCAAATTAGAGATTAAATGATAACATCTGAAAAAGATTAGTTATTTTTAAACCAGAATAATCTAAAAGTTGGAATTGAATTCTATGAAAACAGTACAATGACCACAAAAATATTAACTTAAAAACCAATTATTTGAAAATCAGGCAATTAGGTATGCGCCATTGGACCCAAAAGTTTCGGTGGTAAATTGAACTAACTGGATAATTTTGACTAAGAAGATTATTAAAACTTTTCTCTTTGTGTTTTCTTTTTACAGACCATTGATTTATGTAATTATGCACAGTTATGACAGCTGTGAACTATTTCCGGGGCAGATCCAATCAAAATCACAAAACAATAACTGTAAATGGGAATCGAACCCAAGATCTCAAAAAGAATCCATTAAATTGACACATGCACATTTGGAATTATTTTTAGGGACTTTTAACAAAAACACGATAATTCAACATCAGTTCAATAATTGATATCGCTTCTCCTATCTAAAATACTTAAATTACATTTATAACATAATTTTTATAACATACAACCTAACCTAAACTCCAAATAAACTTGAAACTCTCTCTAACCTAACCCCATTTTGTTCCTACAGTTTTTGCCTCCTAAATTGTGTTTTCCCACCGAAAGTTCATCTGAAAAAGTGACTCCTTTGTTTATGGTTACTTGTATTTGGAACAAATTCCAGTGCCAACTGAGAAAAATCTACAAATACAGCACATATCCCAATTTAATTACGGTTTAATTTTAAGAATATAAAATGTCTCTAATTAGAAAAAAAAATCCAATATTGAGTATCTATCAAATGACAATATTCAGTCACACCCAAAAAGATATAGATTTGGTGCATTTTAAAAGGCCATGAAAAATTTCAACTTTGAAAATGATTTTAACAGAGAAAACTAACTATAAAAAAAATATATTTATAACGTAACTGGTAATTGGTAGGTATGTATTTAAGTTAACCTATTACCTATAACGGGGCATACTGCGCTGTTAGGGCTCTCTGCCAGTCTCCCGAGCAAAGGTTCCAAGAACCCGGGGGCTGCCTCGCAGTGTGCGTCCAGGAAAAGCAGCGCGGGGGCTACGGCTGCCTTCGCTCCAGCCAGACGGGCTCCCACGAGCCCTGTGCGACGGGGCATCCGAAGCACCCTACAGGGCACGGGGAATAGTTTAACAGCTTCTTCCAGTTGGGCGCCGAGGTACGCTGGAAATGGAGGATTGATGTTATCATTAAAGTAAGGTTGAATGCATCATGAAACCAGAGAACAAAAATATGTTCTTGTGTTCATATTGATTGACAATTTGGGAAGCGCATGTGGGTACCGCCACCTGGGAACCATTTATTGGATAACCAACACCTCTGCCATAGGTCACCATGTTTTTGTGTTCATATTGATTAACAATTTAGGAGGCGCATGTGGGTACCCCCACTCGGAAACCATTTATTGGATAACCAACCCTTCTGCCATAGGTTACCCCAAGTGGTTCGCAATATTTGGTGACTTTGAAGGGGTGTCCGGGCTCATGGCTGGCCGGATCGGAAGAGAATGGTTAAGGAGACCTTTTGACCTCTCCAGCAGGACTCTCTCGGAACATCGCAGTGCACCGCAGTGCACGGCGATGGGATGGATTCATAAGTCCGTCACTCCTGGACTCCCTGACCCCCAAATTCCTACCCACCCTGCATACCTTTTTCCCTTCAAACAACTTCCTCGCCTATTTTTCCTAGAAATACCCTCCACACAGATTCCCCAAAGATGAGATAGGCCCTGAGGGGAATTATTTTTCTCAAAAACTTGCTTTAACAATCAAAAACACAGATTACTCTGAAAAATATTTTAGTTATAGAAATGAGCAAAAGAAATAGTTTAGCATCCAAAGTAGTGGCGGGCGAAGCGGCTGAGTTGCGAGAGCCACTTCACTAGGTCCCGTTCAATGTAATGATCCGGTTCAGTCAATTGAACGACAGGTCCGTGAAAGAATTAGTCCCCTCCCCCTCTCCCCTAATCTTCCCCCGCCCCACCCTAGCCATAATGAATACTTCATTTAAACAGGCGTCCCAATATATTGGGATTCCCCTTTATTTTGAAAACATGAAATCAAGAAATCCTTTGTTTGGTTGAGTTTTTGTATGAAACGTCAGTAACGAAATGTCAGTACGGTAAATCCTATGCACGTCTTTTGTTGTTTTTGTTAGTTTGTACCCGGGATACATAATTACGTATTTTTTAAATAATTATTACTGACTTGTGACTGTAGTTTTAATTCAAAATTTCATGATGTCATCAAGAAAAAACAATGAAATTTGGAATCATTTTTCTGTTGCCACTTATAATAAAGCCAAATGCGTATACTGTTCACAACTAATTAGTACAAGTGCTGGTTAGACCGGAAACATTTCTAGGCATTTAAAATCGAAGCACCCCACTATTAAAATCCCCCGGCCAAATGTCATAAATCAAAGAATGTTCAATGAGATGCGCGCGGCTGACTAAGCGTTTATCTGTGGACGAATTATTGATCCGTATCAGTAGTGAACCGGGAGCCGTGAGACCTGGTGAATGATACAGATCTCTCGGGTCCCGTGGGTCAGTCAGATATCCGGATCACCGGCTCACTCGTTCACAAAGATCCGCGAACCGTGAAGATCGGTCTTTGGGATCCGGATCTTACGGATCCGTGTTAAAATCCGGTTCACTGAGCCAACTCGTTCGCGAACGACTCACTTCTAATCCAAAGGTCATTTTTGAAAAAAATGTCAGTTAGAACCTTCTCCTAATAAGGTGACAGTATATCTCCATCAATATCATCATTCACCAGTATAATTTACCTCTGTCACTGGCATCGTCCACCAATAAAATTTCAGCCAGGAGGAAGGCGGGGGACCTGAGGGCCACGCTCCAGGCGGTTCTGAGCAGCGTGGAGAAGGCTTCATTGTGGAACACTATGATCACACTGACTCTGGGCAGCGTGCCATCAGTCGGGTAGACTTTAGTCTTGCAACTGTAAAGTAAAAGTTTATTTAAAATTACAAATGTGTGTTTTGTATCTTCAAAATAACTTTCACGCAATCGAAAAGTTTTTCATAGACATGAAAAACTTTTCGATTGCGAATCTTTTCCAGACGGAATTAACTATTTTCAGCTCTCATAATAATTTCCAACGTGACCTATGGAAATTTGAAAAATCCCTCTTGAACGAGAGGCAAACATTGATTGTTAAACATTATGTTCTTTAATCTTAATATATAAAACAAAGTCGGGTTGGTTACACCATTTATAACCCAAGAAGGGCTGAACCGATTTCTATGATCTTTGATTTGTTGGATTTGTCTCCGCCCCGAATAGCAGAATAGCTATTAAAAAATTGCAAAAATTCACAAAAAAAATTATTATCAAGAAAATTCCTTTCCTCTTGACTGTACAATTTTGAATTCACCAACAATATAAAAAGCCATTATGGACGCTTTCTGACAATAAATATCATAGAAAAAAACCAAAGATATTACGTATTACCACATAAAATTAAGTGTTGCAATTAAGCAATAATATCAATAACGTAAAAAAACATGTTTATAATTTCAGAAATTATTTTTTATAAATTTTATTCACTTTTGTATCACAAACCATGTTACACAAACCTAGCTTAGCCGCTAAACTACTTGAAAACTGGGATGTTTTCTTGCCTTGACGCGAGTCTACGAAGGGGGCACTTTCTTTTCTATCACAAACCTAGCGTAGCCGCTAAACTACTTGAAAACTGGGATGTTTTCTTGCCTTGACACGAGTAGGCGCTACGAAGGGGGCACTTTCTTTTCAATCACAAACCATGTTACACAAACCTAGCGTAGCCGCTAAACTACTTGAAAACTGGGATGTTTTCTTGCCTTGACACGAGTAGGCGCTACGAAGGGGGCACTTTCTTTTCAATCACAAACCATGTTACACAAACCTAGCGTAGCCGCTAAACTACTTGAAAACTGGGATGTTTTCTTGCCTTGACACGAGTAGGCGCTACGAAGTGGGCAATTTCTTTTCTATCACAAACCATGTTACACAAACCTAGCGTAGCCGCTAAACTACTTGAAAACTGGGATGTTTTCTTGCCTTGACGCGAGTAGGCGCTACGTAGGGGGCACTTTCTTTTCTATCACAAACCATGTTACACAAACCTAGCGTAGGCGCTAAACTACTTGATTGGTGGTTATTGTGCCTATGCTTACTGGAAATTCATATGTATGTTGATTGTTTAGGTGGAATTTATATACTCATTTATATAGTCATAATAGGGTATTTTCACAGTTTTTTTTTTTGCCGAAAAAAATAAAGTAAAAAATTACGAGAACAACGAAATTTTTATTTTATTTATATGATGATTTATAAATTTTCTACAACGATTTAAAGTATGCCATTTTTAAAATGCCGCCAAAACGATTTTTCGCGCCGAATGTACCGTCGCTGAGCTGTGACGTCAGCCCCGTCAATCACCGCCATAAGTGAGATCTGTCAGTACCAGTTAGTACCAGTGTTGCCAACTCAGCTCCTTTAGAGCTAGATCTGGCTCTAAATCGACGTCGTCAGCTCCAAAAAAAGTCATTTAGCTTCTTAGCTCGTTTTTCAGATATTTCAGCTCTTATTCACGTGAAATATTGAAAAAATAATATTTGCAATAATATTTCAAAAATGCAACATTGGAACGAGGACTTCCCAAAAAAGAGATTCCATGAACTCCTGCACAAGTAAACAGTTACTAAAAATGCTATGGTGGAAACATCGGTACAGGGACTTCCCGAAAAAATGAAATTCCCAAAAATCGATACAAGGAACTTGCCTAGGCCGGCTATTGCGTATTGCATATTGCATTGCGTCTTGCGTCAGTCTCTTTCGAATTTGAATAAGTTTAGTTTTGGGCTGAGGTTCTAAAGTATCGTGTCGTGATTCCACTGATGATAATCCTTTCCACAAAATCAGCTCTTTCGCAGTTTCGGTACTTGCTCTGCCGTGGTCGAACGGAGAAGTGGAACGAGTTTTTAGCCAGTTAAATATTGTCAAAAATAAAACCAAAAATAGACTTGGCAATGACATGGTTAATTCGATTCTAACAATTCGATCGGGGCTCAGGCGACACAACAACGTTGCAAGGATTATAAACTTCCCTTAGAAGTTAAAAAAAAATTGGAACGATGGCTGAAGGTATACGAAAAAAATCCTGATGAAGCCGGTCCTAGTAGCGCGATGGTACAGGAACTGGAACCGGATGACTACCTAGATTTTTTAGAGGACTGGTCGCTGTCTAACAAAAAAATTAAATAAAACAATTAAAAAAATCCTGAAGACTATAATAATAATAATTGTGTATTGAAAATTATAAAAATAATTAAGTGTATTGTGAGTGTTTTTTATGAGTTGTTCCAAAAGCAGCCAACAAGAAGGGCTACAGTCCCCCCCCCCCCCCCAGAAACTGGAAATTTTTCTTCTCTGAAATTCTCTAACAACCCCCCCCCCCCATGCTTTATGACATTTTCAAAATTTTAGCTCCTTTTTGGCTCTTTTTTGGGTTTCGCCTAGCTCTACTTTAAAATTCGAGTTGGCAACACTGGTTAGTACGTACGTTGCAGTTGGCTTGATTGTGAACCTCCAGATTGCTCGGTTAATATCATTATATTTGTTTCGATGTCTTCCCACTTGCGATATAAGTATTGTTTAGTACCTATGTGTACAAATACCACTGTGAATACCCCAAGTAAGGTGTTTTTAGGTTTTCCAAAGGACGAGAAAATGAGGAAAAAATGGTGTAATGCCATGAAACGAGATCCGAAAAGAAATCGAACCATTTCTTTGAAGAGCCATCTTCATTGTTGCGAAGACCATTTTAACGTAAGTTCCTATATATTAATAATATTCTAAGCATTGTAATTCTCATAATTTAAGATTAATTCAGTATAAAACGATGTGTTAATATTCCGAGCATGACAGTCAGATGACAGTTGTTTTATTTTCAAATTTTACGATTGTTATGCAAATAATGAACATATCTGCCGTAGTCATTGAGGTTTATGTAGGTATATCAATGGCTTTAGTGTACATACGTCTTTAATATTCATTTATTTATATTTCAGCTTGAAGAAGACGTCGACAACTACATGAGGGTCAGGTTTATGGGTGGTGTCATGCACTTGAAAAAGAGTGTTATTCCTCACAAATTCGAATGCCAGAAAAAAAGAATAGCCACTCCTCGACAGACGGGATTGAAGCGTTCGCACGTTGAAGTCATCAAAAACACTCTACTACAGTATAATCAAACAGAGCCACAATCACAACCTTCCACCTCGGCACTGCCAGAAGAGCTAGCTGTGACTGAACCTCTTCATGTTGCTACACAAACTTGCTCACTTAGAATACAGGACAAGGCTGTTCAAGTTAGCCTCAAATGTCAAGTTCGCAGTAAAGCAACAGTCACATCAAGGCGAGAAACTAATACAGCTTGCTCACCAGTGAAGTGGGATATCAGTTTGACGGTGGCAAGTACTCAACGTACACAAGCTGATGCGACACGTGTGAAACCTCAGGATACACAAGCTGGCACGACAAGTTTGGAACCTCAGGAATTTTCATCGGATTCAGAATTCATACCAGAGGATCTTATGTATCGTTCAAACTCACCGGATTTTGCAGGTGACAACTTTGAGAGTGAAAGTTTTAAAGCTCAAATGCGCAAGTCAAGCCTAATGGCCCTTGAAAGAAGTCCTAGGCTATGCCTAGGAATTCCAAAAGAAATATACCATATAATTTCCATTTTGGCAAACAAAATACCCACTCCGGTAACTAATGTCTTAATAACTCTAAAGAAAATCCGCTTGGATGATTCATTTGCCATCCTATCGCTGCATTTTGGAATTTCTGTTCCATCTGTAAGCCGGATTTTTATGAGAACTGTCTTGTTAATGGACAGATTTTTAAAAAGCCTTATTGTATGGCCATCTGCAGACAAAATAAGACTTAACTTACCTATAAGTTTTAGATCAAGATATGCTAAGGTACAATCTATTATTGACTGTTTGGAAATTCAAATAAACAAACCCAATAATCCAATACACCAATCACTGACCTGGTCCGAATACAAGAGCTGTAACACACTTAAATACCTCGTTTCGTGTACTCCAGACGGATTGGTGAATTACATTTCTTGTGGCTATGGTGGACGCGCTTCAGACGCTACCATTGTGGAGGACTGTGGATACCTGGATGCTCTTCGGCCAGGCACGTTTGTAATGGCCGACAGGGGATTCAAGAATATAAGCAATCTTCTTCAAATTCGACAGTGTGAGCTTATACGTCCCCCTAGTGTATTTACAAATGTGCTGTGTACAGCGGAAGAAGTAAAACAAGCAAAGAGGATTGCAGCGTTAAGAATCCACGTTGAACGTGTTATTAGCAGAATACGGGAATTTAACATGTGCAAAATGCATGCATCTACACACCACAATCATATCCCCTTCATGGATCAAATCATAAGGATCGTTTGCGCTCTGATTAATCTACAAAATGTTCTAATTAAAGTGTAGAGAGTACATACAGTATAAAAATATTTGTGTCCTTTTATGAATTTGAAGAAGCGCCTTACAACTCTTGTATTTGGACCAGGTCAATGATTAGCGTATTGGGTTTGTTGATTTGAATTTCCAAAAAGTCGAACTTATGGGGAAGTTAAGGTTAAACGTCACGTACCTTATAATCTACGCATTCACAGATGGCGCCAATCATATTATTTTAGGTTTTTAATGCTTTTTGCACGTTACGCTTTAAAATATTAAGGTAAATTAATTGTTCGCGACCGTACATATACAATTAGAATATAAATAAATAGTTTTGTCCATAAACAAACCCAAATCTTTCAAGAAAGGCTGAAAAAATCAATTTTGTATCGGTGACTCAATCCAATATTGTATTTTTCAGCCATTCTTGAAAGATTTGGGTTTGTTTATGGACAAAACTATTTATTTATATTCTAATTGTATTAACAAGACAGTTTTCATAAAAATAAATGGTAGATATGTTTGAACGCATATGTACATACATTCTATTTTATAGTAAATAACTACTTTGAAATTATTGTGTAATTAATTGTAATATTTGTAAATTATAATATAACCGATATCACTGTATTATTAAAAACAATGTTCTATACTGTAATATTTTCTGTTGTTTTTCTTTTACTCACCTATATAAAAAGAAGATTATATCTGCATTCTATAAATTAAAGAATGTTACTCTAAATTCAATTGAAAAGTTATATCAGTTATGAGAACTCATAAGGAATGGAGGAGTCAAGGAAGATAATTAAGGTTAAACGTCACGTAATCTATGCATTCACAGGTGGCGCCAATCAAATTATTTTAGGTTTTAAATGCTTTTTGCATGTTACGCTTAAAAATATTAAGGTAAATTAATCGTTCGCGATCGTACATATTTAATTAGAATATAATAGTTTTGTCCATAAACAAACTCAAGTCTTTCAAGAAAGGCTAAAAAATTTAATATTGGATTGAGCCACCGATACAAAATTGAATTTTCAGCCTTTCTTGAAATATTTGGGTTTGTTTATGGACAAAACTATTTATTTATATTCTAATTAAATATGTACGATCGCGAACAATTAATTTACCCTAATATTTTAAAGCGTAACCTGCAAAAAGCATAAAAAACCTAAAATAATTTTATTGGCGCCATCTGTGAATGCATAGATTATAACGTACGTGACGTTTAACCTTAAATCATTTTATACATGTCATACCCATTTGTATTTAAGTTTTTAAATATGGCATTAGACCAAAACTTAGTACATTATATCAGTTATGAGAACTCATAAGGAATGGAGGAGTCAAGGAAGATAATTAAATCATTTTGTACATGTCATACCCATTTGTATTTAAGTTTTTTTAAATATGGCATTAGACCAAAACTTAGTACATTATATCAGTTATGAGAACTCATAAGGAATGGAGGAGTCAAGGAAGATAATTAAATCATTTTATACATGTCATACCCATTTGTATTTAAGTTTTTTTTTTAAATGGCATTAGACCAAAACTTTAGTACATTATATCAGTTATGAGAATTCATAACGAATGGAGGAGTCAAGGAAGATAATTAAATCATTTTATACATGTCATACCCATTTGTATTTAAGTTTTTTTTTTAAATGGCATTAGACCAAAACTTTAGTACATTATATCAGTTATGAGAATTCATAACGAATGGAGGAGTCAAGGAAGATAATTAAACATTTTATACATGTCATACCCATTTGTATTTAAGTTTTTTAAATATGGCATTAGACCAAAACTTTGTACATTTTATAATGAGATCTTTACATAACTCTTCATCGTACTTCACATGCAACTGCATTACTTTTTTATATGTTTCAAAATCATGGTTGGCAACACAATAAAGTGCACTTGGCTTCTGAGCAAAATGCATTTGTAGTTGCATCTGTGCCATGACTTTAGGTGTAGGTTCCTTTGAATCTATCAAATAATTTTTCATCGTAGACTCCTTCGCTGGGCATTTCACTTCAACGATGAAATCTTCTCCCAAAGCATCTGGAGAGGCACCAAAAATTGGGTACTCATTACTTAAAATGAGACCACACTTTTTAAGTTTAATTTTGTTAGTAGCCTCAACCACTTTCAAAACTTGCGCTTCCAGAATTCTTCCACGCTGAATGGCTTTAGTTTCAAATACTTTAGCACCGAGGATGCTTTCCACCAGTGACCCGTCCAGTGTGCAGCAGTGAGCCGCTTCATGAAACTTTGAGGCTGTCACTCTACCATAACGTAGGTTATGCCACAGTGGACTGTCAGACTGGCCGACTGTATCATAGGCTGCCTTCTGACATGCCTCAATAGTCATTGCCTTCTTACAGAATTCAATAAATTCACTGGGCGTCGAGCCCATATTATTTTCAAAAAAATCACATTCCATGTTGTGGATTGACAAATTTTCAAGAGTTGTGGGGGGTGCATAATACTTCGTCAACTGTGTATTTATAGATGTACTAGCATCTAGCAGCTCTCTTATGAAACTCCCATCATCCTCTGGCAAATTCACACGTCCCAGGGTCCCCATGTCTTTGGCCTTAATAAACTTCAGACTTGTACCGATTCCTGCCATCTTGGAGCGTTTCCAATAACATTGGGTTGAAGTTTTTGGAGGTTCTTCACTGCGTCTGTGGAGCCATGATAAGAAAGCAAGTGCATGCTTACAGCCACCTGGAACAATGAAAAGATTCACAATCTTAGATACTTTTGTTTCAGTATGTATTATATTGTGGATCAGACTACATGAAGCTGTTGGCCGGGGGCTACCCGCTACTTTTTTTAACATTAACTACACATTTGTCGGAGGGAGAAAACATAGAAGCCGGCAAATCATTCCACAGCCGAGCAGTTGAATTTAAAGGTCGCCTGTAGAAGCAACCCTTTCTCATGTGACAAAATTTAATGTCAATAGTGTAAAATTGTTGAACGCATGTTTGGCGTGTTTCCCGACTGTGCACTGGTGCCGAAGGGATCAATGATGCTAGGTCCATCGGGGCATCTTCCAGGTAGAACAAGCAGGTCTACCTAACACATGTGCTCTAAAGATTGCGATACAAGGTCGGCAGTTGTGTGCTATCTGCAGTATCTACTGGTCCTGCACAGTACACCCAGCTGCCCAGCTTCTGAGAGGCTATTTTGACTCTGGCTTCAATGGAGCCCCCTGCCAGAGCTAATCACAGAGGTACACCAAGCATATCACTGAAGGGCATGTTGGAAAGATTGCTTCCAATTGAAGGTGAGAAGAATACACAAATTGGGAACTAACCTTGGGATGCAGGGCAATCTTCACACTTGCACGAATCTATAACCTCTAGTGCTTCATTGCAAATCAGTGTGACTGCGTAAGCCTTTGTTCTGATTTTGTGCTCCGGAGTGACTCGAGCTTTCACAGTACAAACATCGTCAATTCGTTTTACTTGGACGTATCCCACAGCACTATCTCCATAATTCTCCCGTGCTGATCTGAAATATACATAATATTGTTCATCAACACATTAATCTACCAAAACATGGCATTATTAGCAGGCGGGGGGTAATGTTTTTTTGCAGATTTGACATAACATAACAATAACAGCATAAAGATATTAACTAATTATATTCAGAATTTAAAGGTAGAAACGATATTACACCCTTTGTGTATAGTTGTAAGGAGGACATCTATACAATAATAAGGAAATTTACTTTGAGAATGGCCAAAGTTTTACAAAGCATCTTACGAAATGGAGGTTAGGTGACCGAACTGTCACTTGTTTCAATTTCAATAAAGGGCCAAAATAAACACTATTTTGTGCGCATGTTTACAAAATGTTCAAGTATATGTATAGGATTAGAGTTACACAATATGTTTTTCTTACCTGGTTGCCATAAAACCTCTGAATTCAGCACTTAGAAAATTACTGTTACCAGCAATAAAAGATGCCATCATTATAGCATCTACTTTGGGCAAATTGTCGGACTGCGCCCGTAAAAAACCGCTGTCAGTCATTATAACAACACTATATTATATTAAACTATTATAAAATAACACAAAAGTCTAAAAAAATTAAACAAAACAGTTGAAAACAGGCGATAACAACAAACAATGTTTTAACTCCTAACAAAAAGATGACAATGAGCGAATCAGCCGGTAATGGATGACGGGTGTGACGTCATGATTCTATGAACCAATAATGGGCCGTTTCTGGATGAACAATATTTGGCTGCTTTTGAAATCAATAATTATGAATGAAAATATTAAAATTGTTCATTTTGAGTATGATAATCGTAATCAGAAAAATAAACTTTAAATCTTCCACATATTTTTAACAGTATCCCCAGTTTGTGAAAATACCCTATTCATCAGGTTAATGTGAGTTATGTGATGAATAATCATGTGAGGAAGTATCGTGTCGAAAGTTTTACGTTATTGATATTATTGCTTATGGCAACACTTAATTTTCTGTAGTTGAACATAAAATATCTTTGGTTTTTTCTATGGCATTGTTAAGAGCTTCAAAACGTCAGAATTACCTGTAAACTGGGTATGAATTCAAAATTTTGCAGTCGTGTAATTCGTTTATATTTGCTTGCCCCCCAACCTTATTCTTTCAGATTCGGATTCCCCGGCCCATAGTTAGTATAAATATATATAATTTTATTTTTTAGGAATTTCGCCCATAAACCGAACTTTTTCCAGGGTACCTTGAGGTACGAGATGAACAAATATATGATGTTGTGTATGATTTAATCACACAAAAATTATAAAATAAATTCATAGTGGATTATCGAACTCCTTAAAACACATATATTTTGGTAATTATTTAAGACTTATGATTATTTTAAAAATATATTTATTAAAAATGAGTGAGATGTGCCTGTGTGTTCCTAACTATTCTGCAATAATTGACCAGGGAGGTAAGTATCACCAGTGGCGTAGCGAGGGGGGGGGCGGACAAAAAATGTAAAACTGCTGGCATTTCTAATTGAAGACCCCAAGGCAAGAAGTTGTTAACTTACATTTTTGTAAAAAATGAGTTAGAATGCTCTCTAAACTAATTCGCATACGCTCTTTCCAATGAACACAGTGCCAGAGCTTAAAAACGGCAAGAACATGCTTAAATCAATGTGATGAACATGTTAACTACGTGTTTCTGTTGATAAAATAAGGGCAAGAACGTGTTAACTACAAAGTTAGCAAGTTCTTGCCATAATTCTGTAATTAACAACTTCTTGCCATCTAAATTGGTTGAGATTTATATGGTTAACATGTTATTCACTCACTTTGACGTTTACTTAGGTGATTTTCAAAAGTTTTGCAGTGCGTGTTTTTTATTTAAAAATCATTAAAAATGAGTTCCAGAGGTGAAAAAATAGTGAAAATGTGCCAACAATTGATCAGGGAATCAGGTAAGCTGTATAAAACATTAGCCTTCATCTTAATTTATCCATAAAGTAGTTTGAGGTTAGGAGTAGTTTGAAAGTGGGTGAAGCATTTTTGTTTTAGTGTTTTTCTGTCTAAAATTCAACCTTTTTTGATTGCAATGCTTATTAATTTGTTTCAGGAAGTGTTCAAGAGTCCACTAATTTAGTACAACCTGAGAAGCATTTAGAAATACCTCAAAATAATGTAATTTTAATGGAAGGTAAATGTAAAACAAATGTTTTACTCTGTGGCTCTAAATATTCTTCTATGTTTTCTTATGTTTTGAATTCCTTCATTAATGCTTTATAATATTTCAATTCAGAAATGAAATGAAATATTATAAAGCTGACGGCCGGCGTAGCGCAGCGGTAAGACGCTTGACTCGCGCACCGAAGGTCGCGGGATCAAATCCCGGCCTGTCAAATAAATTTTATTTGATTAATTTGTGTTATTTCACCACTTATTCATTTAAAATAATAAATAGTATATTTGCGGCACGTTCCAGAGTGGAAGATACTCTCTGTATCGCCCTGGTGTAAGTAAGACCACCATTCAGAATTGAAACGTTGCTTGAAACGGCATTAGCCGTGTTTGGTGATCAGATCTGAATAGCCAGGTACTTCCCCACCTACGTATTCCCTATCTCCTTCCCCTCCCCACTACCCTCAGCCTCACAACATACCCCAATTGGGGGTGCCATTGTCTCACTGGCTTCAGACGGGAGCAGTTGGGACTCTTGTGAGGTATTCATGTAAAAATAAAAAAATATGGACTCCGATAGAGATTTTGCACTGGTAGAAAAAAAAAATAGATGCCAGTCCATTCAATCAGTGGACCAATATGTAAATTTAATGATGTCGGCTAACACAAAAAATATACCCATCGTGACAATGATGGCTGATAAGTTTATTTATATTAAAGAATTAGGGCAGCAACTGAACCTTATACATAATACAAAAAACACTATTGGAAAAAAGGTTAATTTTCAAAAAGAAATTCGCTGGATAAGAGTGGAGGAATTCGGGATGTTTAAATATCGCGAATCACTCTCCGAAGAAGAGCCTTGGAAAGAAGTGGACCTTAAAAAAAAAGGTGTGAAACATTATCTTCCCAGCCAATGCTTTCAGCAAAACTGAGAGATAACAAAGAAATCGATGCGGCCAAATGGAATGATATCCAAAAATTGTTACCATACCTGGATGAGGTTTTTCGTGGATTTTTTCAAAGTCTCAAAAAAAAAATTGACACATATGCCCTGCTACCTTTTCTTTTCAATAATTATTATTATTTAGTTACTTTACATATTTAAAAAAATGTTTAGTTTGTATGATTAAATAAAACAAGAATTTAACATGTTCTTGCCTTTCAATTTTGTATCTTCCTCACCTATCCCCGTAGATGGCATGAACATGTTAACTACATTTTTTTGTAGAAATCATGTTTATTTTAACTTTTAGACTGCAAAACTACAAAATATTACTAGATGTAATGTAAATTTGGTTTGTTTACTACACCATGAAGGATCAGTACATTGTATATGACATTCAAATAAAAAATTATAAGGCAAAACGCAAAAGTCTAAATATCTCAGAATGCCTTCAATGTAAGTTAACAACTTCTTGCCTTGGGGTCTTCAATTGGTTGCTAGTTTCATTGCAAACGTTTCACTGCCATCTATTGATTATCAATGAAAGCATTATCTCAGGTAGCAGCTAACGAACATTCAAGTCGCGGGAAGGTTATCATATATATTTTAATTTATTTTGAAAAGTAGGCGCCCATGGTGTGGATGTCTAGCGTTCAAACGTGAAAGCTATTTACCCACTTTGTGGGCGGCTAAAGATCCAGTTCAGAAGCAAGGATTAATTTTAGAAGCTTCTGTAATCGTCTCTCTTTATCAGGATCTCAGAAATAAAAAAGGGTATAGAAAACATGCTATAATTGCTGACATTTGTTCAATTCATTAATATTCTAAAATAATAAACCATGAATGAAATAACGATCAAATAAAAGCATATTTTACCTCTGGCGCCGAACATCAGGAAGAGTACGGTTAAGAGGAATTCGATCGCTGGCCAGCAAGTTAAATCGATGAATTTGAAATAACTGCCGCATCCTAGGAAGGTCTTTGGGAGCCATTTCCACTGGACGCCCATCATTACCCACACCTGCTACGGGATTGAAGTTGTTTTCATTCATAAGCTCTGAAAAAATACCAAAAATGTAATTGAAATCAATTTTATAAAACAAAAACTTTCTAAAATTGTAAAATAGTGCTAAAACTGGTCTATTGTAGAGAGATTTAAATACAATTTAGTTTTTTTGTAGTTTTATGGACTATTATGGCATTAGCTACGCTCAAATACTCTTGTAGGTACAATCAGTACCGCTCTTGTAAAAGATCACCTTTTACATCAAGAATCGAAATGTTGCTTGAAATTACTTAAGCTGTGTTTGGTGACCATATCTGACCTTCCTCTTTACCTTCTCCTTCCCCTCCCCACTCCATTCAGTCTCACAACATACCTTGATTGGGATACCATGGTCACTGACTCATAATTTGATTTTACGAAAGATATATTAAAAAACAACAAAACAGTCCAAAAAACCAACACATTACACAATAGGCGTTTTAATTATTCTTAGCAATTATTCACATTGAAAATAGAAGTTTATTTCATGGTTTATAGAGCATAACTTATTGCATTACTATTCCATTTTAAACATACCATTATTACCCAATGGTGGAACATGGTAAATAGCTTAAATGACATCACTTTTATATTATACTAGCTGGGGTACCCGGCTTCGCTCAGGGAATTGATATGAGATTGAATTGAAGTTCGAACCCACGGCGGATCTTACTATATACGCCTACCAATGGTAGCCCCACCCATACAAAAAAGGCTTAGAATGGTCCAAAATGTTCCAGAACATTCCACAACATTTGAGTGTTCTGGAATTTTACACAATGAGACGGGAAGTTCCCGAACATTCCAGAATATTCCGGGATGTTGTCGAATGCTCTCAAATACTCTCGAATGTTCTGGATTGTTCTAGAAATTTCTAGAGGGCGAAACTTTCCGCCCTTATATCTTCAAAAGCACACTCTTCAGGTAAAAACGGGAACCTTCTTCATGGGTGGGCGACAGAGGGCTACCAGACCATATTTGATCGTAATGGGACTTGTTTCTGAGTTTTAGCGGCATGCACATTGTACACTTTCTTTTATAATACACATTTATTACCTAGAGTAACATTATCAGGATCGGGCCCAATGTAATGGCCGACCACCATTCTCATTCCTCGGGAATCCCTCCACTCCTTCTGACCTTTAGATAATCTGTAAAAAAAAAAAAAAAAATTAGAACACATGCTTATTTCTTATGTAATGAAATTCGGGTTACTTTTTTATATTATTTTTTTAAACAAAAAAAATATTTTTTACCATGCTATGCTTATTTTGAAAGTATATAAATATATAAAGTGCTGCAGATATATTGCATTTTTAGATAAAACAAAAAGGTATTCAATAGAAATGCAATAACTTGGACAAATATCAACCAATTGATTTCTTTTAGCAATTATACAAGAAAATAATGATATTTTATGCTTCTAATATTTTAGGCCTCTAACGGCCAGAGTTGCCAGCCAATACAAGTAAACAATATTTTACTGGTTATATTTATGTTGTAGGGTATTTGATTTTTGATAGGTGATTTTTTAGTAAGAATATAAGGTTTAGGAGTGAAATAGATAGTTAGAACTAGATAACAGCAAAATCACATTGTGTTCACAGACATGAAGTTTAGTACCTGCTAACCAATTTTAATTTGTAAATTTAGATTCTGCTGCCATCAATGTATTTGAATTTTCTAATAACCTAAGCAATACTAACATAACCTAGTTAAGTATATCAAATTATGTTCTCCGATCTGTTCCCAAAGGTGTTACTTATGCCAATATATTTTACTTAATATACATATTTTTTTTATTTTCTTTGTTATATTTTCTATGATAACTTGTCGAAACTGCTGTAAGATTCTAATATAGATTGGCAATAATGAAGGACGTAAAACATACAAGAACCTTACAAAGTTTGGTGGAACTTGAGGTTTTAATAGGAATGGCCTGGTTAACAGGATTCACACAACTCTCACCCCGTTTTTCCAAAAAAATAAACAATTCAAATTAAATAAATTGACAGAAGATACAATGTAATAAAGATTGACTTACTTGAGATTTACCCCCCATTGATTATCCGGGGGTGCATCTGGCGAGGGGTAGGCAGAGAAAACCCACAGCAGGATTACAAATGAAGCCAAAACACCAAAAATCGCCCTTTTGCTTCTCCATCTTCCACAGCCATTGAAGCAACCCTGCATCTTCCAAGACTGAAAACATTTTTTGGAATCACTGGTGTGAAGTGAAGTCACGTACGATTTACCGTTTCGTGTTTCGATCAAGATTTTCACGAGCATTTGATTTTGTATGACAGTTTATGAATAAGAGTGTTGATGGACCGACACAATTTGAAAGAGAAGTTGATTTAAATCACAGTCAAGTACCATCCAGACAATGACGAGTATTGAAGAGTACAATGATTTCGAGTTGTAAATAAATAATTATTAACTGTCAAAAACTCTGACAACTTCAAAAAACTTACCGATGTCAAGTTGAAGATTTTATGCACAATGTCACCGAAATAATTTCACATAATATATAACTTTTACAGAGTACTACATAAATTTACTGAATTCGAAATTACAGCTGCACTGCTTCCACAACATTTTTGGCAAAATCTTCAATACGCTATACAGAATACAGATATACGATATACCACTCGCCGCTACGGTATTTTGTGATTTTTATTCATATCATGGCTATTGAAAAGGTCAGGCGCATAAATTTGGCAAATACACGACAACGTACAAAACACGACTCGTTCAACCGTGTTCGCCGATTTTCACCTGTTGATTTAATTTTGCTGTTGACTTTTTGACTAGTTGACTAATTCGTAGGCACGCAAAATCTCTGTCTCTGACCATTCTCTGCCATTCTCTGACCATGCGGAGTTGCCAATGCGTATGTTCTAAAATACCTGCAATAGACTTTCAAATTCCCCCCAATTCCCAACAAGTTCCTTCACCTTCAAAACGAAAAAAAAAAAATTGAAAATTGCATTTATTTTTTATTATCCACTCATTTTCGGATTTTGTCTTTCGTTCAGGCTTGGAAAACAGAAATTTGTTTGAACTTTTGCTGCTAAAGAAAATGAAATTATGGTACATTCGCACAATTGGATGTAATTCTACAAGCTGGATCCAACCCACAAAAAGTCCAAAAATGAGTTAACTACCTACGCAATTGCGAAGAGAAAATTCCACAAATTAGATCCAGGCTGTGTGGTATCTCTGGTATCTCAGTACAAACTAATGCTTGTGTGAAATATTACCAAGGTCTATTAGCGGGTATTTATATTTACAAATAAAAGTCAAGAATTATTATAATACATATTTAATTGAATAGACTAAATTACGCATTCCTTCTTTCCCACTGTTATTATTTTCTTTACCTTATCCACAGACAACTATCATAATTTGCCACTAATTCCTAAGCATCTCCGCACCTTCAGTCATGATATTTCTAAATACCCGCAAGTTTAGTCAATTCAATCTCGTGAATTATTTATTTATTTCCATTATTTCCTCTCATTATGCATATTAGGCAATCCAATTTATGATTTATTTGTTATGACGTAATCCGCAGCGAACGAAAGTATTTGAATAATTTGCGCAAGCATAGTATGGTAGTAAATCAATATTACATTTTGAAATAATTCATAATCTTCTACAAGGTAACAAACATAAAGATAATTACACAATTATTATAAAGTGTTTTTATCGGAAGTGACCTGCCAGATATAAAAAGTGTTTCTGTATCCATTTGTAAATAGTAGAATTAGATGGAACCTAAGAATTCTCAATAAATTGTATAGCGCCCTTGAGGTGGTTTTTCACAAAAACGGCACTCTATAAATTATCCAATTATTATTATAATTAGAGATAAATTTTAAATCCAACTTTTCCTTAACTGAATTATCTAAAAACTTTAACCATGTCAGTTGGATCTATTGTGCAGAACAGCGTCCAATTATTCTAAATATTTTTATGCTAAGATAAGATATTCCTGCATTTTCTCCACAAAATATTCTCCCCGCAAGATACCCAATACTTGAAAAATCTTAGACATTTCCCGCAATTTAGGTAATTCCCCACAAGTTGGCAACCCTGGTCCAATATCCGATGTTCATGCAAAATATTCAAATTAAATTCTAGTCACTTGATTCCATAACTTGATTCCTCTGCCTGCGAATTGGGCAAAATTCTGTAAAAAATCCTTTTCAAAATAAAATGTGCGGATTTTTTTTAACGTTATGTGTAAATTACTTTTTGCGCCGTGCTGATACTACTAACACGAATCGCTCGATACGGCCGGGACCGTGGGACGGCCAAAGTTGTATTTAGTTTTTAGTTGTTTTCAAAATCTGAATACGAATACAGCAACAAAGCAAACTCTGCTAAGAAAAGTTTTTGGTTTTTTTCCCACGTAGGTACCTAAGCTACTTCGGGATTGGTTTATTTATGGCTACTCCCATTTATTTTATACTACTCCCTATCCAAACTCTTGAATTATTTTAGTGTCCTGTCCCAACTATAATATACTAATTTTTTTTATATTGAATAAGTTCATATTTATATTCAAGTTATGTTATTATTGTTTCATGTGAGTCAAGCGAAAGGTTAGGAGAGAAACCAATCAAGGGCGTAGCTGCAGCGTTTAAGAGCGTATAACTAGAGAACACCAGAGTGTTTAGACGTATTGACTCTTTTCCACAAACAAATATAAATTGATTTCCAAAGATTGTTATTTTATCTAGTAAGCGTATGTTTTAAATTTTCCGAAAAAATGATAATTTTTTAGTATAATAAAGTTATACGGACTAATATATTTCAAATTTTGGTAAATTTTGGATAGGGCCTGACACGCTTATTACGAATAATTTTTAGAAAAAAACTTTATATTCGCCTTAATTACTATAAAAGAAAACTTTTTGCATTCCGGGAGGCGGAAAATTATGCATTTTAATTTTCAATTGCGTAAATCCAAAATTCACTTCGCGAACCGGTCGGCGACTGTCAGCGGCCATTAGGTACGTCACTGTTATGTTGGTATCACTGATGCATTAACAAGAGCTAAATATGACCGTAGCCATCTTCGTGGGTAACACAAAGAGGCGCGGAATTATGAAAAACAGATTTAATAATGTAGATAAACGAACCTCTAATCAGAATCACTTCAGAGTCTAGCTGAGGCACTGGAATCATGTGTTGGATTTCATCGTCATTAACGTCATTATAGTTGGAGGTGTTGGTATTCGTCGCATTATAATTGAAGAAAGGAAATAATAATAATAATAATAGCTAGAAGTTACGTAAAATAAAAATAAAACATGCGCATTAGGTAAGCACTACTTTGACGAAATTCTGAAAATAAAATGAATAAAGGCCTTTAGGCAAGTTTTTTTACATTGAAAATTTTATTTTTACATTGAAAAAAAAAATTTTAAGTAAAAAAAAAAAAACGCCGCGTTTTTTTTTTTACTTAAAAAATAGATAAACTTAAAAAACAGATGGTAATAAAGATGGCAAATGATAATAGTAAAAGTTAGCGATGGGTACAATCGATCAAATATCAATGTTGAATCGATCTTTTTTGCCGTGACGATGTACATCGATACATTGTCATGGATAAATTGATTCTTGAACAATCGATTTCAATAATCGAATCGAACATACATTCCGATATAATCATAAATATATATATATATTATAACTGGGTGGATAATTCTCTTTGCCGTAGCGAATTTTGAGCGGTCCACCGGAAATCGACTTCCGCCATCTTGCAAGTTCCCTAGGCCATTTCTACCGTCTAGTTTGAAGTATGGTTTGAAGTTTAACTCTGTTCGGCGTTATATTAATATTGACAAAATGGTTTTATCGTGCTCGTCTTATAATTGAACGAATCGGTTCAGCAAAGGATGTGGGATTTCTTTTCACCGGTGAGTAAATAACTTCATATAACAACATCATAATATTCAAAATTATCAACAATATTACTGACACACCACACTAGAAAATGTAAATAATAATAAAGCAAGCTTTAGGCAGAAATTACAAAAGCTTATTTTATTTAATTATGTATATAAAAATTGTCTGTATATGTATAAGTTGTATAAAATTTTCGTCTGTATGTAAGTTGTATAATTTTTTTCTCTGTACATAAGTTGTATAAAATTTTTGTCTGTATATAAGTTGTATAAATTTTTTGTCTGTATATAAGTTGTATAAATTTTTTGTCTGTAAATTTTTGCTGTATAAATGTTTGTTGTATTAATTTGTTGTTGTATAAATTAAGTTGTGCAAATTTTTGTTGTATAAATGTTAAATCTTTTTAAAAATTATTTCTACCTTATATTATGTACGATTGTTATTTTTTCCTTTTGTTTGTCGATACATTTACTGCTTATAAGTTAATGGCACATGATGTTCCCATAATAAATATTGTAATTTTTTAAGAAATAAAAAAGATAGGTACACCTTTTAAATCTTGTAGTTTTGTTTCTGTTTCTCAACATATTGTGTTACTTACCCTAACACACTAGTGTTACTGATCTTAGACAATGGTAAGATTATCACAATAGTTATAAAACAAAGTACAACTGTAGACTTGTGATGCCTTGAATGAAGTTTCATTGTTGAAGTTTACTTCGAATGGAAGATTAATTCCATAAATAAAGTTGTTCTAAGGATCCCTTTTTAAACAATTTTGCGATATTTATGCGAAATATAAAAAGTCGCCGCAGTTTTATTTTATTTCAGTTCGTTGTGCAACACAAAAAACAGAAAGGAAAAATGTTTAATAACATTGTTTAGTAACAAAAAACTTGGAATTTGCGAGTTCCCTCTAAGAAGTTCCCTGAGTTCTCGTATCTTTTGCCCACGTTGCATATGGCGGCCGTCGAAACCGGAAGACCGGCCAATTTACGCGAGTCATCCATCCAGTTATCTACTATCTACTACACTAGATAAAAAGGTAAGATTTGTTTGTTTGTTTGTATTGAATAGGCTCCGAAACAACTGAACCGATTTGAAAAATTCTTTCGCTGTTGGGAAGCTACACTATCCTTGGGTAACATAGGCTATATTATATTTTCCAAAAAAATAGGCATCCTTACTAAAACTTCAATAATGTAACCCAGGGTGTAAAAAAATTACATAAAACATTCTATACATCGCGTGCGCTGCGAAAACTATTGATGATAGAATAAAATAATGTACTACGACTTTGTAGAACACATCATTATTTACAAAAAAAAGGTCGCGACAGCATGTGTCGAACTATTATGGTTATGCCAGAATAAGTATTCTTTTATTTTTAAAATGTAATTAAAATGTCGCCGTTTGAAAAGGCTCTTTATTTGTATCTTGGTTTTAATCCTTATCAAAATATTCAAGACAGCTTCAATACCTTTATTTAACTTTTTGAATTTTTCAATTCGGATATTTAATTAGAAAGATATCACGAGTTTAAAAATGTTAGTATTAGAAAAAAGTTTCGGCTACGGGCCGGGCGGGAGAGGAGTCAAGAAATGAAGTGCCAGGGGGGTTGGCGGGACGAGGGAGCGGGAGAGCGGTGGCGGGGAAGGTGGAAGTGGAACGCTGGAGGTGAACGCACGGGAAAGGACATGCAAGGAGTAACATTTTATTTATTTGAATATGGCTTTGCAACGCATGCCGGGAAACAGCTAGTATAAATATATATATATATATATATATATATATATATATATATATATATATATCTATGGATATAATCGTGAACTTACTGTCATCGAAAGTGAAATCGACGTCAATGATGTCAGGCTCCCCCACACGCACACTTCGGCGCGACCGAGTCCCGCGCCACTTCAGGCCGCCGCGCAGAAAAGTCTCACGGTGAACTGCGCTGTAAACCTATCGGTCTTTACTTTTCTGGCGCGGGACTCGGTCGCTCCGAAGTATGCATGTGGGGGGCACTAATGATCGTGAAATCGTGATCGTAAACGTGTGATGGGTCGAGCCCTTACTTGGGTTTTAATACCTCTCCTCTCTCGCGTTTCGATCTCCGGACGGTAGACCCCTCTCTCGTACTGTATGATTCACCAATAATGTCTTGAATCATGACTCGCTTTTCCCACCCCTGTGACTGAACACAGCAAAAGGCTTTCTCCTTCCGGGAAAACTTTACAATAAACCCTTTCCTTTACGTTGTGTATTTTTTGTTTCAAAGGTACTAGAAAATCTAGAATAGGTATTTAATGTCTATATGTGGTAACTTTTGGTTCTTTTAGGTAAGGTGTGGAAGAATTTCTCTGTATCTTTTGAACGTATGAAGGATACTTATTGTCTAACTCTATCCTAAAAATATCCCCATTACGTCCCTAATAATTTACGTTGTTTTAATACTCTCGCAGTACCCCCTGTAGTTCTGGGAGTCTATAAGGTTGATTTATGATCCTATACGTCTTAATAGATTTTAAAATACATACCTAGAATGTTTCATTTAGTTATTTGGCGGCTCCTTCGCATTGCTCTCCATGGCTGGACCCTATACATAATTATGATAATATTCTATTGTTAGTAAACGCAAAATTCGTACCTAAGATGGAAGGGATAAGGGAGGGATGGATAGAATGGATCATGCATTTTTTGCAATCTAGTACTGGCTCCTCCACTTGACCAAATTGACCAGGTGGTCGGCTCTCCGGACACAACCTCCCGACCAAAGCATGTCAAGGCTATACCCATGGCACCCAGAAGATCTCTTGACGACCAACCAGATACCCAGACCCTTCCATAACCAAGGAAGGACGGCATGCCTTCAAACCTTTCCCGATCAACCCCAGTATCGAACACCTCCGGGACTACGTTACTGACTCTAGAAGGGGTAATCCAATTCGTCCCTTGTCACGGCTCTACTCGCGAACATGTGGCTACCGCTTGTGATAGACAGATCCTTCCTCCTGCGTGACCGGTCCAACGAATAAACCACCTCTAGTAGCGAACATACAACCTAAGTATTGTCTAGGCGTTATGATTGCTTCTAGGTCGATAGAATTAAAAAATGTGCAGACGCTGCAGGGTTGTTTCCACAAAATGTACTGCTTATGCTCCTCCCACACTACCTTGCCGGCAAACCGAGATGCTTTTGGCCAAGACGCCTCCGTCAGCGAACCGCGTCCTTGCATACCGTTTGGAAACTCATTTCATATCCGTCTCGTCACGCCCATTCTCTCGACACGGTTCCGCGAAAGGGAATTGCTTCCAGCATCTCGCGTGACCCGATCAGTCTATGGTGAGCATCCTCTCCTAACAGGACAATGTGGGAAGACCCTTACCGATGGACCAGACATTGACACATATGTATAGCCTCGGTGTCATCGTCACATTGTTCAACCATAAAGTTTAAAAGGCGCAATTCAACAAATAGGAATTCAAAGGAGTACCTGTTAGTTTTAAATTTACGTTCCTTTAGGTTGCAGACAGTCACTTTCTATTTGATATGTCGTATACCCCGATGAACTCTCCATTTGGTTGAGGGTACAACACTCGTTCTTTTTTGCTCCCTCGCCCGTGCCATCAGCTGTCTGAAAGAAAAGGTCAATGCCCTTGGTGATAACACCGTTGAACATATCCTGAAGTAATATTATGAAATTTAGTCATTTATTTAAATCTTCAGTTTCACGAGGCAGCTTCGGTTCTGGCATCTCTGCGTCGCGTTCCGGAATGGCCTGGGAATTTAAATTAGGTATAACAACTTACCAAGTACGTAATTGCTAAAATCCCGGTCGGAGATATACACGACCAATTGTCTTAATTACGTATGCCGTAGACCTGTGGAGAAAACAAAACTTCCTACGAACTTCTAAACTTTTATTTGTAAACTAAATATGGTAATTAACCGCTCGACGCCGTTTATGTGAGCTTTCGCAAATTGAACGTTTTCGTAGATTACTAGATATGTTCTAACTATTGAAATTTAATTATACCAAATTCGATATCATTCCTGACTCCCGAACCCTTGCTAAGATTATTTAAATCTAGTTAAGTTTATTATTAATTTCGTTCTTTCGCGGTCTATCACGACATTTTTATAAAAGGAATGAAATTTATTATCGCAAAACTGGGGCCGTTATTGTAAACCTAGAACGACTGTTTATTCGTTGATCCGTTATTACTTTGAATTAAGTTAGTTAAGTCCCCCTCCCCATCCGAATTTGCACCATTTATTATTATTATTAAAATTCAAGTCCGATATTTTTCTTTTAGGGTAAATTTTTTATAGATATCTTTTATCTCTCTACATAATAAACGATAACAATCGCGAACTTTTACCGACGATTATTTTTGTGAATAATCAACACAACACCGGATAAGATATAAGTCCGTCATTCTCATAATACGTATTTACTGACTTTTATTTCGTCCAATCGATAGGTTAAATATTATTTTAAGAATTTATTGATTTAAGTATTATCCTCTTTATTCAATTAACACTTTTCACCACTGTCTCGTGAACTAAGTCATGTATTTTTCACTGAATCTAATTCACTAACACTTGCAAAGAAAAATTAACGATGTTAATTCAGCACAGTCTCAGTTTTTTCTAAGTCCAGCTATAAACCTTAGTCACTTTCCGATACACGCACGATCTTCCACAGTCCTTCCTTTCCCGAAATCTAGCACCGAACTCCCCTCTCTTTTTGACCAAACTACGTCTTTATAACCTGTTTCTCCCATCAATCAAATTTAATTTTTGCAATTTACAACCTTATAAACGCGTAATATCATCTTTGTTCATATCACTTTCCTATCCCACCGGTTACTCCCTTTTCCTTCTAACGTCCTGTTACCAGCGACCCGCCTTCTACCGACGACACTACTCTGTTGCCATCGATCAGGGGCGTATTTGGGTCTAAACATCCGATTCCCACACGGATCTCCGCATGATTAGTCAATATAATCTACCTTTTATCATGTGACTAATTTATTCAACTTTTCTTTAAAATCTATAGTGTCCGTTCTACTCCCTTTTAATTTGCTTTCAAATACGGTGTATCCTGAATATTCGATATAACTGCCCTACTTTCTTGGCTTAACCCAAATCCAATTTCAACTCTTTAACCTACAACATATCCCGACAGTTATCTATTAAGCATTCATTATTATAAAATTCTCCCAATACGTCACTGCCTAGATATTCCGACGTTCTAACATTTGGCTATGGATTTTCTAATAAATTTGTGACTGAATATCCTTTATCGAACGTACCGCTAGTGTGCACACTCAGCCGTGTCCGTTTCTGGCTACATGTCGCGTTTCTTGTGTTCGTATACAATTTTAATATTTCTCGCGTTTGCAAACGCTCATGTGCAATCTCTAACCCCTTGATATACCTCCCCGCAAAGTCGTGATGCTCTTAGAACCTTATTTTATAATAATCTAAACTTTTATACCCTCGATTCTCCTTTCCTATGGGCTATAACCACTGCCAAGATCCCATTCCAATCCTGCCTTCGAACGTTTTTTTTTTCCTTTTTCCTAGTTCCTCCTACATTTTTCATCCTTCTCTAGCACCAAAACCGATAAATCTCCCGTAATTTCTCGCCTAGTGATCAAGAAAATACTTGAGTTTTCAAATAATTTAAAATCCTGACAGGTCGTTAAATTTTATGCTTTTTCACTAATTTCTTTCTCCTATCATCTGTATGTAAAATCAAGTGGTGATTTCAGCTTAATGCGTACCTTAGGGACCCAAAATCATGTCGGATGTCTCACACTCAAGACCCACTTAAGTAACAAGAGATCGTAAACCTTCCCTCCCCTCTAAACTAACGGACAAAAATCCAATACAAAATCTTAGATTTCATATGGTCACTAACATGAATTGATTTCCCTCGACTACCTTGAAGAGATCGGCTCCTGTGGGTTTTCCACGTCTAACACTTTCCCCCATCGTCTACCTACAGAATCTGCTAGATATTTGTCTGGAAAAGGTGGTAATGACCTTCAATGCCTACTCCCGTTTCACGATTACTAAGTAATCGAGATCACTTGCTACTTTAATTACTTAGTGCATGATCTTTGTCCTTTTGAATTTTTCCGCCACCGAGATCCCCGCAAAACTTCCCGATTCCAGACGTGAAATCAACTGTTGTCGATCCCCTCCTGCTCCCATAAAATTGCGATTTATGACCAAGTTAGAAGTGGTCCTATCCCCTTAAAATATCTGCCCGACCAAACCGTGAGATAATCTTGGAATCTTAATTTTGCAAATCCCTCATCCCACGCCCCCAGCCTGTGATTGGTTTAAGACGCACCTACTGTCCTCATCTCTATTCTGATTGGATAGCCGATTTTTTTCCCTAACTGCTTACACCCCTTCGTGGCAAGGAAACCCCAAAAGTTTAAAAAAGATTCCTTTAATATTGATTTTAAAAGAATCCGAAAGATGTCGATAGTGTGATCATATTCTATATTTAAAAAAATTTTTTACCCACCTATACCGGAGTGAAACAGGTTCATCACAAACGCAAATCGATTCTTGATCCGAGAGGTTATATTTCAAGTTTCAAGATACGTCAAAATATCTCGGATTGTGATAAAGCGTGTTGATGTTATAATTTATAATCATCCCGATTTGTTGTAAATGATGAATAAATACTTTTAGGTAGCGATCTACGTTTCCAGTTTTAGTTTATGTAGATTGCCATGGTGAATGTTTTTCACAGTTTAAAGTTTACTTATGTTATTTTGAGGTTATGTGTCATATAAGGTAGTGTGGGAATATTCAAAATAAAATAATAACTTTGTACACATAATTTTTAAATTCAGAAATTCGAAACCCAACAGGGTTTCGCTATAATTGTAGCTTCTTCGGGGCAGCATACAATAGTCTACTAAAATCAGCAAGTAATATGTGTTCACAATAACACAATATCTGCTTTATATGAACAAATATAGGTATTTAATTCATTTAAAATTAACATCGGTGTCTTTTAGTTTGTAATTAAAATGAAACAATTCCTGTAGTAGAATAACTTTAATTCATAATAACCTTATTAATTATTATTTATAATAATTTTCATTGTTAGTGAAAATGCGTTTTGAAATGCAAACATATTTGAAATTCGCGGGAAACATAAATAATATTAATGTTGCTAGTAAATAAAAAGGTAATCATTGCCAGGAATAAAAACCAGTGACCGATTTAATTTTGTTACAGTGCCTAACTTATGCATCTAAATAACGTTAAATAAATAATAATATTTTCTATTAATTTTACGTAGATATTCGAATCTTATTAATAATAACATTCAATTGTTAGTGAAAATGCGTTTTGAAATGCATACATTTTTGTTATTCACGGGTAACATATATAATATTAATGTTGCTAGTAAATAAAAAGGAAATACCAGGAATAAAAACCATTGACTGATTTAATTTGGATTACGGTACCTAACTTATACACCTAAATATTGTTTGGCAAGAAAGTGTAGAAATTAATTAATTTGGAACTAAATTCTTTCATTACTATGGTAACACCGAAATACTCGTTTTGTCAATGACATTTTGTATGGCTCTTGGTGGTTTATTTATGGCTCTTGGCTTTACTGACTTTAATCATGTAGAACACACTGAAAATCGCTCGATTAGTGTTTTTTTTTCATTGTTTGCCTGTGCATTGTTTGAATTGAATTAAAATGAACAAACCAATACGTAGTGGTGCAAGAGAAGTTGTAAACTGCGTGTTTCAACGCTGCCTAGCTGAATATCGTGCGAAGAAGCTCCTATCCAATTTGAAAGAAGTTTACAAACGAACTGCAGAAATGAATGGTACGTGGTATAGTTTTTTTTAATAAATTTCATTAGTATTACAAGATTTATGCCAATTTTTGTGCGATTATAACCATTACAATCTGATTTGAGGTTATGTTTAAAAATCCGAATTTGACATTTCCATTTGACAGTTAATATTAGGCCACAAGAAAAATGGAATAACTCAATTTAAAAAAAAAAAATAATATTATGCAACTTCTTTAAACTCATAGAAATGTAACTTGTTCTTAATTTTCTCTTTCTTTCTTTCTAAATGAATATTTACAGGTGTGCTTTTTTTAAACTACCTTCTATAGAATAATCATTTTAATGATGTTTTCCACATACAGGTAAATCTGAAAAGTAAGATAAATCGTCAAGGAAGGGAAAAGGCAGATGGAAAATTTGAAACACCGGGAAAACGGAAAATAGCATAAGTGTTGATGATTAAAAAAAATTGTTGCAAAACGTGATGAAAATCGAGGCAGATTATTATGCACGAGGAAGTACTCTATATGATGATATAGATGAACTGATAAAACGTTTAGATGAAGATGAAGATATGGAAGAAGAAGAATCTCATATGAGGACTAAGACAATAATTATTACATGTCGGGTGTTGAATAAATATACTCAGATTTTTAAATACCTATGTACCTACGTTTTTATAACAAAATAAACGCCCACTTAAAACCTATTTTGTTTTATTTTACTTATATTAAATTATGTGTTTTTGTGCAAAATTTATGAAAATACAAACACGTTATGAAATATGCATTTTGGCTGAAGGGTTTTTTAAAACTTACATTCATTGTCTTATGAGCCATCACGGTGTTGCCATTTAAAACCAAGAAATCGATCGCAGCGCCATCATTTATTTTCTACACTTAATTGTCAAACTGTAACGTTAAATAAATTAGAAAGTACTTTTCTTTGTACTTAAAAATCTTGTATAATATTTTTTTTTAATATTCGAATCTTATTAATAATATTCAGTTGTTAGTGAAAATGCGTTTTGAAATGCATACATATTTGAAATTCGCGGGTAACATAAATAATACTAATGTTGCTAGTAAATAAAAAGGAAATCATTGCCAGGAATAAAAACCAGTGACTGATTTAATTTTGTTACAGTACCTAACTTATACACCTAAATAACGTAAAATAAATTAAAAAATACTTTTCTTTGCACTTTGTACTTTCTTTTAATTGTACGTAGGTATTCGAATCTTATCAATAATTATTTACAATAATATTCAATTGTAATGCGTTGTAATAGTAAATAAAAAGGAAATCATTGTCAGGATTAAAAACCAGCGACTGATTTAATTTGTTTGCAGAACCTTCATTTTATATTAATATTAATTTTTTTAGTCCATTCCCTCCCCCCCGCGAGGGAAAAAAATACTGCCCCTGACCGTAACTATTGCTCCCGAACTCTGAGCGATTAATCGATAAATCATTCGATCATTTTGATGTATCGATTATGGGTAAATGTTCCGCTATTGAGTCCACGCTCAAAACACACTTTAAAAAATTAAAATAAATTGTACTAGGTAGATAATAGTTAGTAATAAGTAATTCAGTAACCGAAATTTAAAAATATTGCGTTTTAATGATTATTTTGTTAACTTTAAAAATGCGAAATGTCATTTTTCAAGGACCGCCATGTTATTAATTATGACGACGAAATATGCACTTTTAAAAGGAAAAATCACTCTCTGTCAGTTACACAATAATAAGTACGAATTTCAATATTCGAAAATGATAAATAATGCGTATTAATCATTATTTTGTTAGGTTTCGTAAATTCAAAAAATCATCACTTATTACGCGTGCATGACGCGAGGCGCAAGCCTATATGAAATGTGAAACTGTTCCTTAAATATACCAAACCACCCACAACTGTTCCATGTTCCATGTGAAACATGTTTTACATGCAATTTGCAAATGAGCCAACCTAAAAATAAAAAAAGCATTCACGAAACGAGTAGCTAGAAGCGATACATAGACGATATTATTACGAAAGTACCTGATTTGCCAAATTACGTAGGTATGTAATTATTTTAATACCTAAAACGAAAATAAATAAAAGAGCACGCACGCCTTTTTCTTTTCAATAACACCCAAGTTTTGAAAGGTTTGTACTGCAAGTAGGATTAGTATTATAGACAAGTTTGTACCTGTATTTTATAACAGAAGAACATGGAAAGAAATGTATTAGAATTATAACACATACCCGCTAGACAAACCCTGCTTTGCCAAACAAATCATTCAAAACCTGGGATTTTTTTTAAATTATGATGACATTCTAGTTTATTTTATAAGCACTATATTATAAAGTACTTATAAAATAAATTCTCTAAAATAAACTCCTAACAATTTGGGTAATTATTTTTTATAAATAATACACTCACTTTTGTATCAAAAACCGTGTTACACAAACCTAGCGTAGCCGCTAAACTACTTGAAAACTGGGATGTTTTTCTTGCCTTGACGCGAGCAGGCGGTTTAAAGGGGCACTTTCTTTTGTATCACAAACCATCGAGGCCGTAGCCAGAGAAAAAATTCGGGGGGGGTTTTGTTTGGTGGAACGGTGTTTATAGAAATACTGGAGGGGGGGGGCGGAGGGGGGGGCTCGCCCCGGGCCCCTGGTCCTGGGAGGCCTCCAAACGCCTCCATGTTCCCTTGATCAGGTCCTAAGCAAGGCTTTAGAGCACCAGGACACTGTAAAAAAAATTGTCATTTTTTATTTCGTTTTCTGAAAGATGCACTTCTTAAGAATGCTCTCACCAGATGTTTTAAGGAAATTCGTAGAATTGACAGAGATACAGCATTTTGTGTGAAACCATTTGAAACGGTTTGTGTTTTGAATTATCTATCCGTCAGCAAAACTTTGAACGCGTTTTTGAAGAATTTTTAACATGTTTTTCAACCTGGCTGACAACATATATATCTATATATCCGATTTGCATGCACCGGGTCTTATACTGTTCGAAAATCCAGTGTCTTTGGCACCACGTAAGGGAATTTTGATGTCTAAAAAAAAGAAAAAAATGGCGAACCAGCGAATTTTATTTTCGATTTTTTTATGTAAAATTTTCATCGTTCATAAAAAAATAGAATGGGTCCCTCTAATTGGATTTTCGAATAGTTTAAGACTCGGTGCATGCAAATCGGTGCAGGCAGTCGCTTACTTCTAGTCTCCCTCTTTGCAAGACCAACTCCAAACTGAACTAAATAATTAATAATTGTATCGAATCAGTTTTTTAGGATTTGGATGTCATTATTTGCATTTTCCTTTACAATTTTTGTTATTATACCTAAATTTTTTTTCAATTCTAATATTAACGAGTGTATATTGAGGTAGAACCTGCAGATAAGCAGCCATGTGGCAGCTTCGCGGGACTACCGATAAATTGTCTAAAATATATATTTATGTAAATTGTGTTTTTTTTGTTGTTGTAAATAACAAAAAAATAAAAAACAAAAACATTTATCTACAGATCCACACACTCATTCAACTTAAATTGACATTTTTAACTCGACTTTACGTGACATAAAACGAAAACTCACAAAGCAACATGACTCAAACTAAAAAGTTCTTTATATTCCCGTCCTTTGCCTCCTAATCCTAATTCTATGTTCCTTCTCCCCCCTCCCCTTTCATAAATTGTAACAAAAAAATAAATAAATTTAGAAAACACCCTTTTAATGTCACACTTTATCATTCATTCACTATCATCAGTTCATAATTGGCATAATTAACTATCTTACTATTATATTATTGTGTAATCTCAGATTTGATATCAACTTTCCCTAAAATAAATTTTTAAAAATGTATAATAATTATTTATTTTATTTATTTATTTATTTATTTATTTACGCCTATATAGGCTTTTACATATAGCTATATTACAATATTTACGAAATTATAATCATAAATAGTGCAGGAAACTTTAAAACACTTAAAAAAATAGAAGGGGGGCTCATTCAGCTTTCGCGCCCCGGGCCTCTGACGGGCCCCACTGGAAATACGTAAAGTTTTTTAAAATATTTTTTGATAAAAGAAATTAAATGGTGTTATGTATCAATCTTATCACATATCTTTAAAATTACAAAATTAAATTTAGTCTTTTCTTGGCAACGAACAAATCAATTACCTCGACGGTGTCAATGTCAATTCTGCGTTGTCTCTCCTGGCCTGTGGAATTTCTTAAATAAGTTTTGAGGCGTTTCAGAGAAGAAAAAGTCATTTCAAAGGTACACGAGGAAACAGGCAGTTTCAACAAGATTTTTAAAAGTTTTTGAATGTTTGGAAATAAGGCCTGGTTGCATTCTCCAAGAGCTGCAATAGCACATGTTGGTCGATTTAGTTCAGATTATTTCAGCCATTTTATCCTCCACATTTCTAATTTAGCTTTTATAGAGTCCCATTCCAAATATTTTTTTTAGAGCTCTAAGTAGAATTCTTGATAAATAAGTTGGTTTTTGCAACACACATACGGAATTAAAATGTTGAGAGATGATAAAGTGGAACTATGATTTTGGAATCTGATCAATCGAATCATCCAAAAGTGAAATCATGAAAGTAACTCTAAAATAAGTTTCAGGTTCATTTGTGTTGTAGTTTGCCCTATGCTTTTAGCGTGACGATATTTGCGGAATTTTGATTTCCTCGATAACAGTTCTGAGCAAATTCTGATCGTTCTTGTAAAGTTCAGCAACTTTGGAATCGGTATTTTGACGAACATCTTCAATAGTTTTTATAATTCAATCGACATGTTGATGTAAAGCAGCTGCTAAATGGCATAGGGGAGATTGAAGTATTTTGAATACAGTCAGTGTGTATGGAAACAACGATGTAATATTTTTTTTTTTTAATATTTTTTAGCTCAAAATTTTTGATCAGCTGTGTTCGGATAAAATTAAGTCCTTTTCCATAGATATGCGCCTTTCATTATTAAGTACACCACAGACAATATACAGAAATCGAAAATATTCTATGTTGACTCGAATAAGTTTAGTATCCCTCACGGCAGTTTCAAGTAAAAAAACACGCAGGATTCCCGCGATTATAAGCTTTACGATTTATTCATATTTTTTTTATAAATTGTACAAATAAGAGATAGACGGTAAAATACCGGTCAATTCATTGACTATAATAGCACCATGATAAGTTTGTATGTCTCCTTGTTAGAATTCGAAGGTATGATTTTTTTAATGTTCGAAAAATTAAAAAAAAAAAATCTGGGAAATCGCGAGCAATCGAGGCAAATTTATTTATTTTGCGCGATCGCTCCAGTGGCTAAGCATAATAAGCTTACAGCAAAATTACTCGAAATGACTGATTCAGAAAAGAAGAAGCCTTTGATGTTGTTTCAGAATCCATGTCATTGTTTAAGTCCTCGAGTGTATCAACAATAACTTTATAGATTTCCTTGAATCTTATCAACCAATCATGATTTTCAGCGGGTCTCGCACATTGCCGTAAGGGTTTTCCATTGTGTTTCAGGGAATTTTTTTCAATATTTTCTTCTAAGCACATAACAGTTCGTTTTGCCGAGGACATGCTAAAATTTCCAATCGATGTTTTAGTACATTTTAGTACCAATAGAACCTGGCAAGAATGACATAGAGCCAAATTCAACGAATGTGAGCTGCAATGAACATATAAGGCTTCTGGATGTGTTACAGATTACTGCCTGCACACCTTTAGCTCCACCATATCCTTGTCCGATTAAATATTCGCAATATACACCTAAAGATTTTAATTCACATAAATTGCATTAGCGAAATACTCTCCTGTTGTATTAAAATACTGTTAAAGAAAAGGTTACAAGTTAAAGGTAAAAAAAATCTTCAGCGCACCGTAGGTATCTACAGTCAATTTCGGGGGGGGATCAAACCCCCTCGATCCCCCCCTGGCTACGGCCTTGCAAACCATGTTACACAAAGCCGCTAAACTACTTGAAAACTGGGATGTTTTTCTTGGTAGGTTATTTTACAACAATTAATAGGGTACATGCAGTATATGTAATATAGTGTTTTCAATGCATTTAATACAAGTAAAAAAAATAACTAAACTCGAATATCACACCTAAAACCCCAGAAAAAATTTATCAAATTAATTAATTCACTTTTAAAGTTGTATGAAAATTCATATGTCAAAAACGAGTCATCATTGACTTGCGAGATTGTGACGTCACAACGCACCCACCTAGTCCCACGTCAAATTGTTTTTGACAGTTTTTGTTCCAGTTGCTATGCTGGTTTGAATAAGTTTGATAGTCATAATCGTTTAGTTATGCATCCTAAGCCCATTCGTTTGTGTAAAACATACATTGTAAATACATACTATCATGACAGATAGTGGTTTTCTACAAAGACAGTCTGATAATTTGCGAAAAATCGACGCGATTATAATGGCAGTTACATGTACCTTTTCATCGCATGACACCGCTTTTTACACATAATAATATAATAACATTATTTGTGACGTTTATAAATAGTTTGTTTGGTGTTGAAGATGTTGTATTTGTACACTTTGGTACAATACAGTATTTATAAACGGTATCTACGGACATTTTCTTCGATAAATAAATGATCAACTGCAGACTGATTACTGGATTACGACTTGCGACTTATGACATCTGTCAAGAAGTGCGCAGTGACGTCACAAGCCAAAACCGCGCGAAAAGGGCGTTTTAGCGCTAATTTGAAAATTGAATATTCAAAACGTTATTGAAAGACTATTTCCTATCGTAAAAAAAAATGTTTGAATATTCCAGTTTGTAATTTTTTTCTTTAATTTTTGGTAAAACAAAAAAAAAGTGTGATTGTACCCTATTGTTATTATATTATTTGAAACAACTGGTTACGTAAATGTTTTTGAATTTTTAGGTTGGTAGTGTGTATTTACAATTTGCGTATTGCAGTTTCACACGGCACAAGAATGGCCTTCTTATTTAAAAAGATGGCGGTCCTTGAAAAATGACATTTCGAATTTTTAAAGTTAACAAAATAATCATTAAACGCAATATTTTTAAATTCCGGTTACTGAATTACTTATTACTAACTATTATCTACCTAGTACAACTTATTTTAATTTTGTAAAGTGTGTTTTGAGCGTGGACTCAATAATGGATGGCGGTCCTTGAAAAATGACATTTCGCATTTTTAAAGTTTAAATAATCATTAAAACTCAATATTTTTAAATTCCGGTTACTGAATTACTTATTACTAACTATTATCTACCTAGTACAACTTATTTTATTTTTTTAAAGTGGTTTAACCCTTCGAATAATAAGAAAAAAATATCTATAAAATTTGCCTGTCAAGGTTTGCGTACAAAATTCCCGGTTTTTTCCATGCATTTTAAATGTTCATTTTTATTGGTTTTTTTTTTACCCTTTTGAAAAAACCAAAATTCTTCTAAAATCTAGATAAAATAATTTTTCCAACGTGGTTGTTAGAACATTTTTATTTCTAAATATTACAATTTTGATATTGGTAATGTAAATTGGCTAAAAAGTACACACCTGCGAATATTCGAATAAAGGTAAGTACTTAAAATAGAAAAAAACATAAATTTTAAATACAGATGCCTTTTCTTAAAAAAAATTGTAATAAAACTGTCTCTTCACTTTTTACGGAAATCATACAATTTTATTTTAAAATTAAATGTGTGGGACCATTTGCGTCTCCTATGATTAGACGGGTTAAATTAACTCTGTAAGTGGCGAATTAAAACTAAACTCAGAACATGAAAATGGTTTCTCTTTGATTCTGGCAGCACATACAACTACATACAGCACATACAATCTGCAAATAGAATTTTATTGCTGCACTTCGAATAAAATTATGGTCTACTTCGAAATGTATCAGCAGATGAATACACAACTGAAATTCAATCGGTAGATAATATTATTATACATTGTGAAAATTTGCCGCCCCCCTAATAAGTGCCGCCCGGGGTGCGTATATCCTTTTCCGTGTTCAATACGACGCAACCATGCCTCGAACTCAACACGGATTTGTAATGCCATTTTTTCTCCAAACCCGTGTCCAGTAGAAGGCAACCAGCATCCTACTGTGCACGGGTTTGTAACGCCAATTCCCCTCCCAAACCCGGGTTCAGTACGAGGCATGTTAAGTGAATGCATTATAGACAAGTTTATACCTACCTGTATTTATAACAGCAGAACATGGAAAGAAATGTATTAGAATAATTACACATACCCGCTAGACAAACCCTGCTTTGCCAAACAAACCATTAAAAAACTGGGATGTTTTTTAAAATTATGATGTCATGCGAGTTTATTTTAGAGAATATAAAGTGTTATAAGAACTATATTATAAAGTGTTTTTATTTATTTTATTAGTAAGGCTGTTTTGCGTTTTATTGCCCATCCATTATATTTTGCGTGTATGCATACATTTCCTTTTTTAATGTTATAATCACGTTTTGAGGATGCCTCGTACTGAACACGGTTGGGGAAGGGAATTGGCGTTACAAACCCGTGTACAATAGGATGCCGGTTGCCTTCTACTGGACACGGGTTTAGAGAAAAAATGGCATTACAAACCCATGTTGAGTTCGAGGCATGGTTGCCTCGTATTGAACACGGAAAAGGAAATACACGCCCGAGGCGGGCCGCCCCCGGATTGAAATTTTCAAAATTTTTTTTTCGGATTGAAATTTTCAAAAAATCACCAGGGGTTCAAAAATATGATTAAAAAAAATAATTAAATGTCTTAGAATATTTTCAATGTGATGCAAGTGGCCTATTGCTGGATTTAAAAAAACAAGGAAACATGGAGCTTTAAATTTGAACGCCTTTGTGTTGATTTGGAAATATTGGAGAAGAACAAAAATGTAAGCTTAGTTCACAACACAAGTGGTCCGCTTTGAAAGACCTGGAGAAGGAAGATATGATCATCTTCAAGGCCGTAGCCAGGGGGGGGATCGAGGGGGTTTGATCCCCCCCCGAAATTGACTGTACGGTGCACCGAAGATTTTTTAACTTTTAACTTTTTACCTATTTTAACAGTTGAGAATACAACAGGAAAGTATTTCGCTAATGCAATTTTATCTGTATTAAAATATTTCGGTGTAGATTGCGAATATTTAATCGGACAAGGATATGATGGAGCTTTTCGATGAAAGGAAGTTTTAAAGGTGTGCAGGCAGTAATTTTTAAGTCATATCTAGAAGCCTTATACGTTCATTGCAGCTCACTGCAGTTGAATTTGGCTCTATGTCATTTTTGCCAGGTTCAGCCTATTCGAAATTCTATTGGTACTAAAACTTCGATTGGAAATTTTATTATGTCCTCGGCAAAACGAACTGTTTGAGAAGAAAATATTGAAAAAAAAAATCCCTGAAACACAATGGAAAACCCTTACGGCAATGTGCGAGTGCGAGACCTGTTGTAAATCATGATGGGTTGATAAGATTCAAGGAAATCTTTAAAGTTATTGTTAATACACTCGAAGACTTAAACAGTGACATGGATTCTGAAACACCATCAAAGACTTATTCTTTTCTGAGATCAGACATTTCAAGTAATTTTGCTATAAGTTTATGATGCTTAGCCACTGGAGCGAACACGCAAAATAAATAAATTTGCCTCGATTGCTCGCGATTTCCCAGAATTTCATTTTTAAAATTTTTCGCCAACATTAAAAAAATCATACCTAACATAATTCTAACAAGGAGACAGACAAAGTTATTATAGTGCTATATATATGACCTGTATTTTACCGTTTATCTCTTATTTGTAGGATTTATTAAAAAAATATGAAAAAATCCATAAATAGATAAAATAATAAATCCGTAAAAAGCCATAATCGCGGGAATCCTGCGATTTTTTTTACTTGAAACTGTCGTGGGGGATACTTATTCGAGTCAACATAGAATATTTTTGATTTTTTTTATATTGTCTGTGGTATACTTGATAATGAAAGGTGCATATCTATGGAAAAAGGACTTAATTTTATCCGAATACAGCTGATCAAAATTTTTGCGGGGCAAAAAATTAAAAAAATATATTTTTAACATCGTTGTTTCCATATGTATGCAAAATACTTCAATCTCCCCTATGCTATTTAGCAGCTGCTTTACATCAACATGTCGGTTTAATTATAAAAACTATTGAAGATGTTCGTCAACATAACGATTCCAAAGTTGCTGAACTTTATAAGAACGCCCAGAATTTGCTCAGAACTGTAAACGAGGAAATAAAAATTCCGCAAATATCGTCACGCCAAAAGCACAGGACAAACTACAACACAAAAAATGATCCTAAAACTTATTTTAGAGTTACTGTCATGATTTCACTTTTGGATGAATTGATTGATCAGTTTCGTTCTAGATCCCAAAATCATAGATCCACATTATCATATCTCAACATAATAATTCCGTCTGTGTGTTGTAAAAACCAACTTAATTATCAAGAATACTACTTTGAGCTCTATTAAAAATATTTGGAATGGGACTCTGTAAAAGCTGAATTAGAAATGGGAAGGATAAAATGGCTGAAATAATCTGAACTAAATCGACCAACATAATAATGCTATTGCAGCTCTCGGAGAATGCAACCAGGCCTTATTTCCAAACAATCACAAACTTTTAAAACTCTTGGTGACACTGCCTGTTTCCTCATGTACCCTTGAAAGGACTTTTTTCTTCTCTGAAACGCCTCAAAACTTATTTAAGAAATTCCACAGGCCAGGAAAGACAACGCAGAACTTGACACCGACGAGGTAATTGATTTGTTCGTTGCAAAAAAAAAATACTAAATTTAATTTTGTAATTATAAACACATGTGATAAGATTGATACAAAACACTATTAACTAACTTAACGTATTTTCAGTGGCGGAGTAAGCCCGTCAGAGGCCCGGGGCGCTAAAGCTGAATGAGCCACCCCCCTCCCCCTAGTTTATTTTTTTATTTTTTTTTAAATTTATTTATTTATGACAGCAAATCTGAGATTACACAATAATACAATAGTAGTTAATTATGCCAATTATAAACTTTCCACTGTTAATAGTGAATGGATGATAAAGTGTGGTGATATTGTAAGGGTGTTTTCTTAATTAATTTATTTTTTTGTTTGAATATATGAAAGGGGGGAGGAGGAACATGAAATTAGGATTAAGAGGCAAACAGACGGGAATATATAGGGATTGAACTTTTTAGTTTGAGTCATGTTGCTTAGTGAGTTTTCGTTTTATTTCACGTAAAATCGAGTTAAATATGTCAAAAGTAAGCGACTACCTGCTGTTGCGATTTGGAAAATGGAATGATAGGCATTGAAGAAGATCAGGACTATCAATTAAGTTATGTGTAATTTTAAATAACATTACCGAATCTGCCATATTTCTTCGGCAAGTTAACGTCTGTATATTGAAGAACTTTGCAGAGTCTTCATTACTAACATGAGATCGAAAAGAGCAGAAGTTAAGGTATCTTAAGAATCTATTTTGAACACTTTAAATTCTATTTTTTTGTATTGCATAGCCTGGGTTCCACACTTGAGATGCGTATTCAAGGATACTACGAACGTACGAGAAGTAAAGTATTTTGGAAGTAATAAGATCTTCGAATTGTTTACAGGAACTGGTTATGAAACCAAGCATAGAAGATGCGTTAGTGACTATGTGGTCGATATGTTTATTGACATTCAGATTACTATCAAGTAGATATATTCCCAAGGTCCTTAATTCTGATTAGATGGATAATGGTTGATGATTAATTGAGTATTCGTGGATAAATATTTTTTTATTTCTGGTGAAGTGCACGACGAATCACTTGGATATATTTATTTCCAGACAATGGGAATTACAATACGTGTTTAAACTTTGCAAATCATCTTGCATCTTCTGACAGTTATGAAGTTGATTGATGTAATTTTACAAGCTTTTTATTCAGTTCACATGGGCCTCTGGTCCTGGGGGGCCTCCGAACGCCTCCATGTTCACTTAATCAAATCCTAAATAAGGCTTTAAGGCACCAGGCATCAAATCCTAAATAAGGCTTTAAGGACACTGTAAAAAAAAATATTTTTTTTATTTAGTTCGTCAAAAACGCGTTCAAAGTTTTGCTGAAGGATAATTCAACATACAAACTGTTTCAAACGGTTTCAAATAAAACGCTGTATCTCCGTCAATTCAACGAATTTCTTAAAAACATTTGGTGAGAGCCTCCTTGAAGTGTATCTTTCAGAAAATGAAATTAAAAAAATGACAAAAAATGTTACAGTGTCCTGGTGCCAAAGCCTTGTTTAGGAATTGATCAAGGGAATATGGAGGCGTTTAAGGGCCCCCCAGAACCATGGGCCCGGGGCGGGTCACCCCCTCCGCCCCTCCCCTTAGTCCGCCACTGCGTATTTATATAAACACTGTTCCACCAAACAAAACACCCCCCGAAATTTTTTTCTAGCTACGGCCTTGATCATCTTCAACGCCGGGAATGGTATTCTGACTCTTATAATCAGCTGAAAAAACTCACATTTGCTGTTCTTTCCCTTTTCGGTTCTACATATTCATGCGAAGAGGTGATTTTTTACAAAAATGGCTCTCCATAAATAAGCCAAATATTAGTATTATTAAGAATAAACTGAGAAGTCGTCTTATTTTTGTGAACGTGCCTAAGAATAACAACATACAGACCTGACTTACTCGAACTTCCCAAGGAGATACAAGGATATTGTTGTCACTAAGGATGGGTTCTTTAAAAAAATTTGAACGATTCATCAAATATTTGAAGTTAATTTTCACACTCTGTGAAAGTTCTTTAAGTTCTGCGATTATTTTAGTTTTATGAAGCCACTGGCCTATGATATAATAGCAGAACTTGAATAGAACTTACACAGAATGTGAAAATTAACTTAAAATATTTGGTGAATTCAAATTAATAAATTACTTTGTTTTTACTACTATAATTGATTATAGTGGTAAAAACAAAGTAATTTATTAATTTGAATTAAAATGGTGCCACAAAATAAGTTTGCTGTTTTAGAAGATTTGATGAATTGTTCAAATTTTTTTAAACAACCAGTCCTAAATGTTTGTCAGTCATTGTCATGATTTAAATTTATGGATTCCTTAATTACATATTATTTTTTATGAATGAATATAATTTTATTAAGTATGAAATCAAGTTTTATTCAGCGTTCCCGTATTTTAATGAAGGGCTAAAATTATAATAAATGTTTGCTAAATCAATAAACAGATTTGGCTCCCAATTTTTTTTTTTGAATTGTTGAAATGTATTTATTTGGCTAATAAATTTGCCGACCACTGAGATAGACTAATCGGTGTCCTCTTTGTGCCGTGTTTCATAGACTATCGGTCTCCTATTTGTACGGTGCTTTGTAGAATAAAATGTAAAATATGTAATTTTTAAACTTGGTAACAATATTATCATAAATAATCCCTACAATTATCCTATTCCTGATACTCTACATTCTCTTGAAGTTTAGTTTTGTGAAGGTTTCACTTCTACCACGTGTGAACTGGACACATGATTTTTTTTTACTGAAATATCTTATTTTAATTGCAGGAAATCAAAGTAGTATAGCCATATATAACTATTTAAGCATTTTTATATTTACGTTTTCATTTTTGTATAGTCATTATCAACATTTCCCAAATAGGCTACCTACATCAATGGGCAATAGGATTAGCCTTATCCATTCCCCTGCAGTGAATGGTGAACCTTAGAGAAAACACTTTTATTAGTCAAGTATGTTAGACTCTGTGCTGTCCTCCATTGATCTCTTTTAGAATTTTATCGAGCAAAGTCCTTTTGTTTTCTTCTTCCGTAGTCTAATCTTCTAAATATAGGTACCTGCAGATAGTTTTTCACCGGTGTTGAATATCCTAGTGATGCCTTTAATCTATTGCCCAAGTGTTGTTTATTTTATGTTGAAGCCTCTATGATCAGTGGTCCGATATGTCTAATTTAAAATAAAACCCAAATAAACAATATTGGACTTCTTTATTCAACAGAATTATTATTCTCATAATCAACTCACAACTACTGGTAAAAACTCATCCAAAATTTATAATTTTATGTAAATGCTTGTATAAAATGTATAATAATTATGTACTAGATATATAATTTATTAAAAAACTATCTGGGCACAAGGAAAATAACAAAAGATTATTAGAAAAAAACATTGGTGATTGGTTTTACACTAATCATATTATTCATAATAATATAAAATAAATGTATTATTGCTGAATGAGTGTGTGAAAAAGTATTTGCAAAATGTGAGTGAAAAATAATGTAAATCTTGGTTACTTTTTGTAATTTTGTAATATTTTGGTTACCTTCAACTATGACCCTAAAATATTGAGAGAATATCATCTACTTCTTCGATTTTTATAAATAAGTAGGCAGGTATTCCAATCAAAAATTTTAAACAAATTCTTCAATATTTTTTTTAATTATCAAACAATAATTGGATTGACTAAAATGCAAAATTTGTGTCTTCCTTTTCACAGATTATTGGAATGTCACAATCATCTAGTCATGAGATTGTCTAAAAGATTAATTTGTGTCACACTTCAAAATTATATAATAGTGTACAAAATTATTATATTAATGTAGATATTCCATATCCTAAGACTATCTTACAATATTAGTTAATTATTACAAAACAGCACAGCCTTATCAAAACTAATACAATAACAGTTAAATATGTCTTACAAACTACTTAATTTCGAATTAAACTCTAATAATAACTATACATAATATGGAAAAGTTAGGAGAAGACAACTTAATAATTTTTATTTGATAAAAGTAGGTAGATACTGCAATAACAAATTCACATGATAACTTTTCAAATGGTATAAATTAAAAAATGAAGTATGGCAACTCTCATGTTTTTCAGTTTAAAAATAATGATTCAACCCTTTTCATAGGCAGGTACCTACATACTTTTATACTTCTAGAGAAAACCATGCAAGTACCTGCTCAAGAAGAATATTAAATTATTTAATATTTTACGGTTGTTATAGACAAATACTCATTGATAGACAAATATTTTATAAGAAACAGATCAACACGGACTATATTACAATACATTCCACTTGCTTTGCTCTACTTCTCACGTTACATAATATGTATTATCATTTCATCCCAGTCCATTCACAGATTTTTCAAAGTGGTCCTAATCCATTAACATATTGTCTAATTTCATATTTATCACTTTAATGTAATAAAATACCAGAGGTCTTATAAATAAAATGATACAACCACGTCGTCGTGGTAATAATATAATAATTGCTTATTATAAACATGGTCAATAAAGTTGGTTATTTCTTATTATCAATTTTTTTAAATGAGATCTGTAGATAACAAAAGTTCCTTGAAAGAACCGTTGAAATAAGAATTGTTGTAAGTGCGCTATATAATATCCATGAACTTTTAAATTAACAAACAACAAGTAAAATAAAACACCAGAAGTCTTTAAATAGGTACTGATTCTTGGTTTTAAATGACAAATTTTATTTTTTTATTATGTTAGCATGATTTGCTTTCTCCGAGAATGAAAATTTTCCAATTATTAAAATCAAAGCATCCTTTTAAATGTCAGTAAACGCTAGCAGTCTTTAACTCACTTTAATAGTCAAAATATTTTATAAAAAGTACTGAATGATTCAGCTCTTGATATTAACTTATTAACCAAAATATACTAATTTTTCAATTGATTCTGGATGAGAAATTCGAATATGAATTGATTTAATACTTAAATAAGCATTATCACTTTTCTTAGGTCACCTGTTTTTTCATAAGTTGACATAAAGTTAAAATCGCACAAGATTTTATTAAATTTGTAATGATTAGGATCTAATGGTGAGTGGCGTAATGAAGTTACATTGTTGCTTACATAATATGTGTTTATAAACCTTGATCTAAAATGTTCACTATCCATTTACAGAGAAAAATTGAATACATAAGAAATTAAAATACACTCAATCATTTTAACAATATGCAATAAAATGGCGCTTCAATTATATAATAATATCTATGGCAGCTATACTACGTACCTACTTAGGTACTATTTATTTCAAAATAATATCCTCATAGCAGCAAAAAATAAATTATTTTGTAGTCTGTTATTGCAATCTGGCAACCCATTTTTGAAAAGTATGGCTGTTAAATTACAAGTTTAACTATGTATGTCACAAAGCACTCTTTTTGGGGTGAATTACCTATTTAAAAAAAGGCTACTTATGTAGGTAATATAAATTTTAACAATATGTCATACAGCAAAACCACTGAAAAAACATTTGACTTCATTCACAAAGATGTTTCGTAAAAAAAATTACTTGGAGTTATGAATTCTGGTAGATTAAGTTTTAAAATTACAAATTGCATATTTAAAGCCTGGTGTTCACGTACGGACATGTCCAGCGAAACATAATGTCACAGAAGTATTCTGTATGTATGGATGGATCTGTCCGGCAGACATGCAAATGGAAATGCACGTCGCTCACCTGTGACATCGTGCTCGCCCATGAAAACTAGGCTTACTAGGGTTCAGTAAACATAGTTTAGTATTAACATTTTCACTGTGCAGTATGAATTATGTATTATTAATGCATTTGGTAAAATACAACTTTATGGTAATTCTGTGATATAACATAATTGAACACATTAAATGCAAAACATTGAATTTGAGTATAATATTGGTAAATTGAAGCAATATTGGTATCATTGCTCTGAACACAGCAGCTTTGGTGACTTCACTTTAAGTTGCAATGACTTCAGGATAACTTCCTAATTTTATGAACACAATTTGTTGATTTTTCTCTCGAGTTTTTACTTCACTTTTCACAACACTATCTACTTTCCACCGTTGAAAACGACACAAATCGTTATTACATTGTCACTCTTGTAACGGATACTGTTTATGGTTTCAATTACAAATTCTCCTTGTTTGTGCTTTCCAAAAAAAATGTCCATTTCCATTTCCATAGATATTTAAGTAAAATGTATTAACATTTGAACTAGATCTTTATCATCACTTTATCAAAGTAAGAATATATTTCACCATTCCCTAGATATCGTATCCATAGAATAACGTGTATTAAGAAATAAATACTTGCAATAGATAGAAAACTAGGCTAACTTATCCAATATATAACCACTATTCACAGGTTCGAGTACCGAATAGTTAACGCAGACTTTATAAACAAATAAATCGAAAATATGCATTATTCTATGGATAATCTATGAAGAGGATGGTGAAATACCCCCTTAATCATACTCTTAACATAACATTATTTATAATTTTAAATATTGTCTATCACTTAATAGAGGCATGGTTACATTGAACTAAAGTCTATCGATTAGGAAAATATATCTAAAAATTTACATGAGATGCGGTGTTCTATGATAATATTAAAAGCTGAGTTTTAAATGCATAGAGCCAAACAAAATGCTAAAAACAAATAATACATAGTTCAACTTTATTGAAAGTTTTCAGTAATATCATTGATGAGTGTAGAAATCAATGGCGACATCTTAAGACAATGTATCCCGCTAGCCGAAAGGCAAACAGGAAGAAAACCAAAGCCGTGGAGTTTAGCCAAAGTGGTGTGGCACATCCTCCCGCATCCAGGATTTCTTGGGGAGGAACATAAGTCCCATTCACGCAACCTGGAAACTGAGATGGAGTGGCACAGCTGAAAAAATAAAAAACAGTTGGTAAAGAAATTAGGTTAAGTACTTCCACATGATATATTTGTATTTGAAAGTGTTCCATTTTTAAAGAATAATAAACAAAAGCAAGGTGTTGAATTTGACAGTTGAGTTATTGGCGGGAAAACAAATTTCAGGAGGAAAAATAAATACTCTGAACCTAGAGATAAGTTATTGGAATAAGAATACTTACGTAATTGGTTCACCCATTTCAAACTCCAAGATTTGCATATTTTGATATGCGTAATGAATCATTGAAGTATATCGCACCCACTGCAGCCACCATGGAAACCGTGTTGCCAGATATCCTAAAAATAAAATGTGTATTACAATGTGCAAAGTATTATTATTGGTACATAATGAATGGGAAGAAACGAATGTGTTTCAGCAAGTCCCCTTTTTAACATACATATAATATACATAGATGCATTCGCGGATGTATTTTTACACTTTGGTAGAATACATTAACAGTAGTGACGAGATGCTGACATTTTACCTAGTACTCTTCAACATTAAAAGCAGTTAAACTTAAGAATAAAAAAACGTCTCGACTGACGACGCTTACTAATTACAGTACCTTTTTAAATAAAACGTAGGCTTTTTGAGATTGGCGACATCACAGATTTGGTGCGATTTCAGAAGACCCGAAAATTTTTTACTTTGAAAATCATTTTCTCTATTTAAATTAACTATATATATATCAATAAAACATACATGTATTTGTATTTCAGAAGGTTATTATCGATTTAAAAAAATCAAACCGGCAGTGGAGTTCCTTAAAAATAATGCAAATCATAAACTTGTCACTTTTCCAGAGAGTACAGAATATATATTTTTTTTATTTACCTCCAAATAACTGTGTTGCCAGCGTGTAGAGTGCACTGACAGTTATGGCAAGGTTGAGATCCATGCAAATGGCTCCCAGAAACAAGCCGGCTGATTGAGCGACCAGGGCAGCCAATAGGAGCGCCCCAAGCATGGCTAGGAACAAAGCTGCAGATGGTGTACCAGCCGCCAGTAGGGGGTAACTTAGCGCATGGTAAGCAGCTGGCAGCGCTATAGTCAGCGGTAACTCTCCCACCATCTTTGCGAGGTAATATGCCGAGAGGCGATATGTTCCCGCTCGACGCTCTTTGGTGACTACTTCACGTTCCGCAGGAACTGAAAAGAAATTATTCTTTGTTAGGTTTTAACTTCATTTTAAAGCTAATTATTATCATAAATAATTTTCCATATTCAAACTATTTAAAAAAAAATTTTTACTAGGAATTAACCCGATCTAAGCGGAAATAGAAAACCATAGATTAAAATTAATGTATGAATTTAATTTGAAATTCAAAGAAAAATGACACTTTCTCTAATATTGTATTGCATCAGTTTCATTGAAAATAATATTATAATTGAATTAAATTCTATTATTAGTTTGGAAACAAAATGTCACATTTCTTTCTCGTTGGCCATTTAGTTATCTAAATAGTAATAATTAATAACACATATTTTGTACAGGGTATAAATCTGAGCAGACAGTTTTATATGTTTGTGGTGTTATGATCTTTTGGGCAAATATTGATATGACTTTAGTCTTCCTTGTTATTTTGCTCTTATAACTTGATAAGAGTTACATAAATTTTAATAGTATCTTTCCACAAATGCACAATTTTTGTTATCTAAAATTCAGTATAATGATTTTGAAAAGCATTATGTACCTCTATGTTGCATGCCTGATGGAAAGATCACATTTTTATGAGCTTAACAGGGTAATTGGCATCCTGTTTTACCGGACCCTATACATGTAATATTAGATAAAATGTAAATTACTCACAGCTGCTCAATGCTCCAAACAGCGCAAACAACATCCAGTAAGTTTGCGAGAAGAACATCCAGCCCTGCAGGTCATGGAGGGAGGCTTCCTCCCGAGGGAGACGGAACCAGAGTGCTCCGGCCATGAGGGCCAGCCCTCCAGTCTGCATCCAGTTCAGCCAGGAGAGCATCCTGGGCCGGGATTCTCTGAAGTTTCTGGAACTTAGAACCTGGAAAAGAAATACACAACATTAATAAATATAAACCTATATGGTTCTGGGGAATTCAGTGACAGACGAAACCCTTCTAAAAGTTTTGTACTTTTAAGTCGATTTTAAGGTGAGATGATGAAGTAAATAAATAAATGTATGAATAAAATAATGAAAACACTTTGTTTTTACCACAATAATCTTCATTTAAAAAGTCGACATGTTTCGAGAACGATGTTCTCTTCATCAGGACGTTATATGTACTAAAAACTAAATTATCAAGCATAGAAAGACAGGCGTGGGTGGAAATGGAATAAGTTGGAGGAGGGGGGGGGGGATAGGGGTGGAAAGAGGAGGAGCTTAGCAGATAGGCAGGGGGGAGGGGGTTGCTTAAAAGATCATAGACAAAATTACAATGGAAATATGTTTATATGTTTTGTCTATGATCTTCTAAGCAACCCCTCCCCCCTGTCTATCTGCTAAGCTCCTCCTCTTTCCACCCCTCTCCCCCCCCCCCCCCCCCTCCAACTAATTCCATTTCCACCCACGCCTGTCTTTCTATGCTTGATAATTTAGTTTTTAGTACATATAATGTCCTGATGAAGAGAACATCGTTCTCCGAACATGTCGACTTTTTAAATAAAGATTATTGTGGTAAAAACAAAGTATTTTAATTATTTTATTAATAAAATGGTGCCACAAAGTGAATTTGCAAAATTTGAAGAAATAAATGTATTGTTATTATGCCACTATACCTTAAACTGTGTGAAAAAACTGGTGGCGTACGGTGAGGGGAGGGGATCATGGTCATAGTCGGTGGCTGAACTGGCATGAGATCCTGTCTCCAGCCATACGAGGGGGGCGTCTGCTGCAAAGACAGATAATCAAATACCTACATTAGTACAGGACGAAACTAACACCTTTTACACATCACATTATTACATCAATGTGAGATGACAGGTTACCAAAGATTATGACTAGATATCGGATAACTATGCATGTTATTCTTCGAAATATGAAGTGCCTAATTAAAAATGGTCATTATTTTTTGGAAAGCTTAATACAATTATAGTAGGAAGGGAAGGTTCACTATGACCCTGATTTCCAGTTCTCTTGTGACCCTGATGGCTGTTGTGAGTTACTTAGTTCCCAGAAGTCTCTTCTCCACTATCCCACCATCTTCATTTGGGTCACATCTGGCCAATGTTCTGTCAGGGGTGTTGTGAAGGGTTTGAAGGACCTCCTTCCCATCCCACTGCTCATTGTCTCTCGTCAGGAATGCCTGTGACTTACCAGAAGCTGTAGATGCTGTTCTTGTGTTGTGCGCTGCCATGGGAATGTGTTTGAATATGCTTTTCTTTCCTTTCTAATGTATTTTCCTCTATATAAATGTTGTCTCTTCACTAGCTTCAACAACAAGAACGAACTGCCTCTTATGAGAATACACAAACAAATGCTTTAAATGGAAAAGTAGTAAAAAACCTAAGATGTAAAATTATCATTTAGCAACATGTAAAACATATTAATGAAAATAAAAAATAATAAAAAAAATAAAAAAAAAAAGTACTTAAATTTGATATGTATAAATGTACGTTGTGCCATGTAAGGATAATCGGGGGCTTTTAGAAACATTAATTAGTCGACAAACAAAAGGTTGTGCAACTTACAGGGTGGTGACAAGTCCTCTTTGCAGGGATGGTGCAGTAGGTGGTGATGATGCTGGTCCAGCAGATGGTCGGTGTGGTTGTCTGAGGCAGTGGCTGCCACAAGGCGGTCGCGCACCTCCGAGGAACTCTTTACTTGCTCCACTGGAATCAATTCAATTTAATAAAACAATTAGATTAAATGGTTTTCAATGGGTGTTTCTCTATAACTGACCAAAATAAACTTCAATAATAATCATCATTTTTGGAAAGGCCCCAATTATATTTTACTTATTTATTTATGGTGATATTAAATTTAAAAAAAAAATTTCATTAGCTCCGCACAGGAGCCCCTGAGGAAAATAATTCCCCTCAGGGCCTATGTCATCTTTGGGGATGCTGTGCAGGGGGTCTTTTTAGGAAAGGAAGGAGAGGAAGTTCTGGGAAGGAAAAGGGCATTAGGGGTGGGTAGGAATCTGGGTATCAGTGTGTCCAGGAGTGACAGACGGATGAATCCACCCCTCCCACTACGGTGCAAGGCGATGTTCCGAGAGAGTACGGCTGGAGAAGTCAAAGGGACTCCCTCAACCATTATCTCCCGATCCGAATTGCCAGGCAACTGGTGGGAAGATGCATTCGCCGCCAAGACCTATGGCACAGGTGTTCTCATAAATAAATAAATGGTTCCCGGAGCGGCGGTACCCATACAAATTTGATTTGATCAAAAACTTCCTCCCTGACACTATCTGTTTTTCCCTAGATCTGGGGAGATATTTCTACCATTAGTAAAGTTGGTTCTCAGTAACAGCCATTTCAAAATCTAATTTCAAGCGGTCATAAATCAACCAGTAAAAAATCAAAATTAAAAAAAAAAAATTACGTACCTTAGCAGGTACAGACAAATCATTTTAAAGATGGCACGTTTGAATTTATTTGTGCAAACACACAAGTGCATGCAAGTTTATCAAAAGTAAAAAAAAAAATCTAATTTGGGAAAAAGTTAGTATAAAGATAATTAAATTTCTTCTTTCGGAGTATCACTCATAAAAAGATGTGTCGTTAATTTATTGCAGATTGTTTGTGTATCGAAATTTTTTAAGTCGTGTAATTCAGTTTATATTTGCTTGCCCCAACCTAATTCTTTCAGATTCAGATTCCCCGGCCCAAAGATAGTATAAAGATAACTAGTTTTATTTTTCAGGAATTTCGCCCATAATTCGAACTTTACCCCTAATTTGTTTGGAACCCTCACCCGCAGTTCCCTCTTACCCCACAAATGCCCAAAAATACTGGATGCATAAATGTATAATCTTATCTTACTAATATTATAAATGCGAAAGTTTGTATGGATGGTCCTTACTCTTTCACGCAATAAATATCGAATGGAATTTATAAATTCTTTCACTAATCGAAAGCTACTTTATTTGCGAGTAACGTGGGCTATATATATTGGTAAGCTCTGGCGTTATGAATAAGCTGTGGCGTTATGAAATTATCTATTATACGTTTATTGGCAAAGCGTGTTTCTAAGTAAACGTTTGACGGGGCTGTCAATATTATTTCTTTGATAGCGAAAATTCAAATAATAGTATTCTAATATGAATATTTAGTGTAGGTAGATACAAATATAAAATAGGTACTTATCTACATTTTGACCTAAGCCAACAGCTATACTAATATTATGAATGCGAAACGGAGCGTATTTGATTGTTGATTGATTGGGGGAGGGGGAGTGGTAGTGCGGGAGATGGGGGGGGGGGGCTAGGAGTGGGAGTGGGGGGGGGGACGAATATGCGAGCGAAGCCGGGGGTAAAAGCTAGTTAATATATAAAACAAAGTCGGGTTAGTTACACTATTTATAACTCGAGAACGGCTGGGCCGATTTTGACGATCTTTGATTTGTTGAATTTTTCTCCACACAGGAAAGAATAATAACTATTAAAACATCACAAAAATTAATGAAAAATATAGTTATTAAGAAAATTCTTTTCCCCATACATTTTATATGGAACGAATTCTCATATTTGAAAGAGCTGCGGGCATTTTGTGATAAGTACCTATAACATTGAACTGTGCGTGAATTCCAAAAATTCAAAAACGTCAAATGTAAATGCGCTAATTGTTATGCATTTGTTATTAATTTTTTTAAAATTATTTATTTGGCTTTCACCCATTAAGGGTGATCTTGGCCATTTGTTAAAGTATTTATATTTTCAGTTTTTTTTTTTAAATTAGTTATAACATCAGTTTTTTAAAATTAGTCACATTTTCAGATCAGTTTTTTAAACATGTTAGCATGTTTTTTTACATATTATATTAGCAAACATAGAAAATGGGCCAAGACAAATATTCGTATTTTTTTATTTTTATTTTTTTTATTTAAAAATATAAAAGGTTACAGTTTTACAACATAATAACACATCAATATTTCAATCACTCTCCTAATAAAGCAGCTGCTTGTGTTTAGAAATTATACAAGTTATACAAATATTCATATGGTTATCCATGGAACTAATATCGAAACTCTTAGGGTTATTCAGAGTTAATATTAAAAATTGTAGATTAAGAAGATGTACAGATTCAAAAAAAATGCATACGTATGGAAGAGAAAGAAATATGATTGATGCTTAAATGTTAAGGCCATTTTTACGAATACATTTTGCTAACAAATAGCGAATTTAAGGAGAGTTGAGACTAGGGATGTTATGGAGATCCGTAACCGTATTCGAAACTATCGGATATCCGAAATAAAAATATCCGTATCCGTAACCGAAATCGATATAAAAGTTTCGGATAGTTTCGGATAAAGGCGGAGTCTAAATGACAGGTTACGACAGGTTTTTGTTTGTTTTGCCCGGCCGAGCCGTCATTTATCATAAAAGCCGCGCGTGACTGATTGTAAAAACAAATTATAATATAGACTAGAAATAAAAGTCAAATCTTGCCATTTGTATTTTACTTTTATAATTTTAAAATTCTAACATCCGTAACCGAATTTATCCGAAACTGGCGGATAATCCGAAATAATTTCATATCCGTAACCGTATCCGAAACCGGTATAATATTATTCCTATATCCGTATCCGTATCCAGATCCGAAATTGCATATCCATAACACCCCTAGTTGAGACTAAGAAGGCAGGGTACACTGGTAGGGAATTCAATTTTAAGTTTTATTAATTCACGTATGAAGTTTGGAAATTGGTCATTGATAGGACACTCAAAAAATTATGGTCTAAAGTATCCTCTGAACCATAATCATAATAAGGCAAATTGACTATGTGTAATCTGGAGAAATGGCTAAGACAAAAATTATGACCTAGACGCATTCGAGTTATGGAAGAGATGTATTTTTAAGGCATGGAAGTGTATTTGTGAAATCAGGGCTTGGAAGGAAAAGAAGGTTGAATTAATGAGTACTGGTGACCTTTTATCAGAGAGGACGATTTCCATTCAGAGGACCATTGTCGTTGTAACTTATTTTTCACTTTATTTAAATAGGGAAATAATCTCTAACAGGAATAGGTATACTACTTAATGGACAATGGATTTCTTAGCAATAGAATCAGCCTTTTCATTTCCAACAATACCAAAGTGTCATGGGATCCAGGTCAAGACCACTGACACTTGAACCAGCAAGATACAATAGAGCAGGTAAGAGAGTCGCTTCTGGAATTGAGAGGGGATGTGCTTATTTTTTGTAGTGAGCTAAGTGAGTCTGAATGGATGAGGGCATTTCTAATGTTGAGAGATTGAGTCGTTAAGCTTCTATGATAGCTTTGCATGCAGCAGAGAAAATGGAACACTCTTTGGGAAGTCTGTGTGGGAAACACAATTTCCTGTGAGGTGCATAGATACTGGCCCCACAATAGGAGTCCGGACTGAATTTGGAACCATCTGTGAAAAAAATAATAATTTGGCCAGTTATTTTCAATAATTTTGTTGAATTCTGCATTATTGGATTCAGCTGAGTTTTTTTTATTTTTTTTATATTCCTATAAACTGGTGCACCTTTGGATAGAAAGTAAGACTTTCATAGGGATACGAGTGTATGGGGAAAGATTCATTGCGATAGGAGTTTGTGGATACATTCAGGAAAGTTGAAAGAGGAAAGAGTTGTTATTAATGTTGCCCCTCTTTCTTACACACTCAATGTCAACAGTTGAAAATGGGACAAACGGAGAACGTATGTCTACACCCCTCCAATGGAAAAATACAATAATTATTATAAATCTCCATCACACTTATGAAGAAAATGAAACGCAATTCTTGTAAGTAAGTCGAAAAGTACGAAAATCACATAAATTATAAATCTGTATACAACGCCAACTCTGATACTGACAAAAACAAAACGCGGACAGTTACGCATCGATAATTGCTTCATTGTGTAATTTTTAACTTAATAAAATAAACTGAATTTGAATTTAAGCTAATAAGTTAACACAACAGTTATTGATTCTGAGGCTGTACGAAGTTCTCCGGGTCAGCTAGTATGTTAATAAATTTGTTAATGTTCATTTTATGTTGTTTTTTTTACTCTTTGGCTATTAACAAAACAAAATCAACTAAATTTAAAATTATTGATCCATTCAGTACACCGCTATAGAAGCAAGATGTATTCTACCTACTTGTATTTAAGGATATTTTTAAACGACTTCGAAAAGGAGGAGGTCATCAATTCGACGGTATTTAAAAAAAAAAATTATGTTTGTTACCTCAGAATTTTCGATTGGGTGAACCGATATTGATGATTCTTTTTTTATTAGAAGGCTGGTGCTTCCCGTGTGGTCCCATTTTAATTTGGTCCAGTTCCGACAATCCATGAGAAAACCATATATGTCTTAAATTTGCAATAAGTATGTGCGAGACAAATGGACGAATAACTCAATATTACAACAGATTTCGATGATTCTTTTTTTGAAGTAAAACTTCTTTACGCACGCTCGTCACTAAAATCAAAAAATAAACAAAAATTTTAACAAAACAAAAAACGACTTCAAAAAATGCACTAAAAAGTAAAAAAATAATTTCGTACGATTGTTATTTTTGGAGTCGGTGTCAGCCAAGATCTCCACATCTCACCTATAACTACCTACGTATGTAGTTACCTTGGCTGACACCGACTCCAAAAATAACAATCGCACGAAATAATTTTTTTACTTTTTAGTGCATTTTTTGAAGTCGTTTTTTGATTTGTTAATTTTTTTATTTATTATATTACAAGTTCTTACTATTTAAATTTGTGGAAATCGAATTTTCATAACATCGATGACATCATAAAAATAATTTTAACAACTCTGGTCACGTACTGCTATAAAAACCTAATTAAGGAGCATAATATTTTCATGTTTTCCAATTAGACGGGAATTACCGTAATACCTGATTTAATTTTTTTTGGCAATTTAATTTACTTCATATATTTCCTTGATTATATGTTTTTCGCAAGATTTTGCAAGGACGAGACAAGGTAAATTTATAGTGAACTTACATATGAAATCTGCAGGATTATAATGTGGCAACATCTGCAGGCCTAATCCACTGAAGAAGTCAACCACTTTGTTAACGTCACCGAAGTAGGCTGTTTGACCGTTGCACAACAAAAGAAGGCTATAAAAGAAACAAAACATTAATTTCACAAAAAAAATTAAAAGATAAAAAATATTACTTTTAATGAAATATTCGAAGACTTCAAGAAAATCAATAAAAAATCAGCCCGTAATAAAAACCAAGTTTTTTTTACTATAATACATCTTTTTGCAATTTTCGGACAATCTCTTGGGCCGGCTAGTAACCAATTTCAGAAGAATGCGTGTATAAGCGTGATAATATACCATCAGTTGATAGAATGCATTGTCATCGACAACGAGTCTATCTGCTGAGTTTCAGGCCGATCAGATGTCAGGAAGTGAAAATAAGAAGTGAAAAATTCAAATGGAAGTATTTAAAAATGTGATCATTTCACTTATTGTGGGAAGAAACAAAAACATCCTTATATTAAAAATACCTCCAGAGTCCCAACTGCTCCCAACTATCTGTAGCCAGTGAGACTATGGCATCTTCAATTGGGGTATGTTGGGAGGCTGTAGGCAGTGGGGGGAGAAGGGAGATGGGCAAGAGGAAGACGAGGAGTACCTGGCTATTCAGATTTGGTCACAAAACACAGCTAAAGTCATTTCCAGCAATGTTTCAATTCTGAATGATGATCTTAGACCAGGGCGATACTGAGAGTATCTTCCACTCTGGAACGTGCCGCAATTATACCTTACATTATTTTAAATGATTAAATTGTGAAATAACACAAATAAATCAAATAATATTTACTTGCGCACGCCGGGATTTGAACCTACGACCTTCACTTTTAGGCAGGAGTGTATGCCAAGAATGAAGAATTCAAACCATCCCCTGATTTATCACAGGTTTGCGCTGCTCTTATAAAAAATGTAAATTTGAAAAATAAAATAAAATATCATACACTGTGACACATATTCACAAATTAATCGAAAAATACATTTTGATTAATCATTTTTTTTATTATTTTTGGTTAGTTTTCCTTGGGATAGGCACAACTTCTTAACCTTCCACATTCGACGCCACTGGCTGCAAGATGGCGTCGTAAAATTTAAAAAAAAATATAATTTAATTATATCGACATTCTCGCAATAATAAAATGAAAAGAAGTGAATACTTACGAGTCAAACATGTGGAAAATTTGACTGGAGGGCTGGTGTACTGTAAGGATGATGGTTTTCCTCTCCCTGGCTGCGTAGTTCCTCAAACTGGAAACCAGAGAGAAGGCTGCTGCCGAGTCGAGTCCTGAAGTGGGTTCCTGTTGAAAAATAATATACCTAAATTATACATAATATATATTACACAACTCAAACGGACGCAAAGATCGCACTGAAGCAGCTACCAAGCCGGATATTTTGTAATAATTCAAAAATTCATTCGAAGTTCGAAAGGTTTTTAATGATTTTTACGGGAAAGGCGTCGACGATTTTTCAGCCCTTGTGATCTGTAACATTGTTGTTATATCATAATTAGTTTTAACAAATCCCGGGAAATAAATAAGTAGATACTTGTATTATAAACTTTATTTATATTTCCCGCGAAAATACGCTTCTGTATACCGAAGCTACGCCGCGTCGAGTCTCTTTTCTTGAGAAATCGATGAATGAAAATAATTTCATAAATTGTTCAAATTTATTCGACAGCGTTTTTTAAGTGTCAAGATAAAGTTCTTGCAAGTAAATAAATAACACAATCTTAAATAGCAAACCAGACACATTTTATGTCCCTGCTCTGCGCTAGACACTGCACGCGGTTACCGGGACATTTACATTTTAAATAGATTATTATTATTTACACCGGCCGTAATTTTCAAGGTTTCTCGAGCCTACTTATCTAGATATATGAGAATATGGGTATTTGGATCTATGAATTTCTGGTTTGCCTAAAGCCCGCCTGTTCACCCGCATTCGTGTCCAGTTCCGCATTGTCCCGGCTGCTTTTTATACCATCAGAAAGTTTTCATGTTTGATCGATCGTAAATGCACCGCGTGAATGCGCCACTAAATTTATTGTTTATAAAACGGCCCAATTTTATTTTAAGACAGATAAACAATAACCGAATAACCTGGTTAATAATGAAATTGCTTCCGTGGGTGTTTTGTAGGCTCGTTTGCGAATATGAAATGAGTAGACGTTTGCTTGTCTTCGTCAGTCTTCAGCCAGCTAGGGGGGTTCTTAATCTTGCACGCCCGATTTGTATTTGTGAAATCGGCAATTCTAATCGAAGTTGTTAAGAAACTCAATATATTTTTTTAAGTATTAGGTACAATAACCGGGATATTATATATATTCATTGGTAATTTGAAAGTAGGTAAAATGATAGTCTTTATTTCAATTTGAAAGCTTGTAGCATAGAATTTGTTGAATTTTTTTCCAGAATCGAAACACTTCATCTTTTAAACCCCTTTTTTGTATTTCTTGGACATTAACTGTGTAATAATTTCTAGACATTTTGTTATGAAGAGTTTTATTTCACATGTACAATTATTGTTACTTAATTGAAATGAAAACTTCTTTAGCACCGTTGTGATTTGAAACTCGATGAAACGAAAAATAGCTACATTAAAAAGAGACAAACACATACATCTGTAGGATTTATCCTGCGAGAGAATGAGATAGTATTAACGGTCTCCTCTTTGTGCGGTGCTTTGTAGCCTCCCCACTCTTGCCTACTTTAGTTTTCTGAAGATTCCACTTCTACCGCGTGTTATTTGCATCAGTGGCTGTTCGTGAGTTTTCAATGAGGTAGAGCGCTAAGATTGAAAAATATGACGTTATTGACGTTGTTGTAGCTGAAAAAGATTTTATTTTTATTTTAATTTGAACTTTTTGTATGAAGACCTTTAGGATTATTTCAGTCAAGGGATACGCCGCATCCACATACTGAAAGATCTTCATACAAAAATTTATGAATTTAAAAAAAAAAAAAAAAGTTTTCAGCTACAACAACATCAGTAATGTTGTATTTTTCAATCTTAGCACACTAGCTCACTGAAAACTTACAGACCGTAACTGATTTGCACACTCTGTTTTTTTTTATCTGCTACCGATTTTCCATAATAATGTCAATAGACAATGTTTCCTTGTTATGTTGACTCCTTCCACAGTTCTTCCCCTTCCTCCAAAATCATCACTCCCACTACCCCCACCTAATAAAGTCTAATCATTTCTGTAGGTACTTGTATAATGTTTAAGTTAGTTTTAAGATTGCTAGTGGATGACACGAATGTGTCGAAACCTATAGCATGTAAATATAAAAATAAGTGACAAATGTACATGTGAAATAAAGCTCTTAAAAACACAATTGTTTCACCACGCCTCGTGTATATCGATTCTCTGATCAACTCTGTTCACCTAATCGAAAGCTTCAATATTCTGTCTAAACAAATAATCCCAATCAAAGTCTCATATCCTTGTTGAGTGATTGCACAAAATGAATGGTCTGCCACTTTATATTACATAATGATTTTGAAATAAACAAAATCAGCAAATCTCATTTTGACTTTATTAAATTTGATGACCGAAGGGTTTATTGCATAAACTCTCATGTTCCATGACAATAACAAAAATAATAAGACGTAATTTTATGACGTCAGTGGTTGGGTTACTCAATGGCAAACGACAAAACCAGCCCCAATCTTCCGGATTAAGTCCGCATTATTATATAAAGGGTTCAATTTCAACTTCATTGCACAATAAACATATGCAGCCATCTTATTAAGTAATGGGCTCAGGACCAATCTCCTCGTCTGTCTCTTCGGGCTCAATTGGACCTGAAAAGGGTCGCTAAGTGCGATGGTTAGTTAATCCACAACAATCGCTGCAAGAGGTCATCAACTGGCCAATTTGATTTGATAACGAATAACAACCAATCCGTTGCCCCCAAAATATGATCTCATTTGTTATGTAGGTAATCATTTTATCATAACAACTGTTTCAACACTCAACTACGAACGTAAAAAAACTTGATTCTTACACTTGCACTATAAAACCTACTAGTACGAAATGTTAACGAAACATATCCTTGGTAAGGCACTTTTTTTCAATGAACGACAAATTTTCGACTGGCCATGTGGGTATTTTAACAACAATTGTGAAACTATATTTTGCACTGGAAAAGTAGGTAGAACTCTAATCATCTTATTCTCTCATTGTCAGGACAATGGGAGATGAATGATGATGACAGGACCTTGGGAAATGGGTTAGTCCCAAAGCTGTTTCAACACTAACAACAATATTTACCGACCTATTTTCTTATAACTATCAATTGAATAAGCCTGGAATATGGCGTGATTTAGAAATTCGAAAACCCATGAATTAACAATTTTTCGACGCTTCGAAGGCATTATATTTTGGGAGACTAATTTGATCCTTGCAGACCAACGCAAGATAAACAGCAATGCTTCTTGCGATCTCTTGACTACGAAATAGTACACTTTCTTTTTGATAAGTGTAATTCGTAACCTACGTAATTTTTGGAAACAATAATTTTGGTTTCGGTGACATTTTTAACATCCACACGCTCTGTCGCAGCTTTGTTGGTCGATGGTCTGAGTATACCAAATTTATGATTGTTGAGAGTTAATATTATGCCCTAATGTAAGTCACTAGTTGTAAGTCACTAGTAATAAATCTTATTTGTAAGTCACTAATTATAAATCTTAGCTGTATTTTAATCTAAGTTATTTGCTATAAGTGATAGTGATAAGTTTTAGGTAAGTTAAATAAATTAAGTTGTAAAAAGACCACGAAAACGGTGCTAATATTTATATCCTAGAATAATAATTGATTAAAAGCACTACAGAACTTCTGGTTTATTGTCGAACCGAACGTGCAAGACAGGTAGAAACTAGTTCATAATAAAGTTGAAAATGGAAATACTACATTTAATGATTTTAATCATAGTAATATTGTAATTCCATCTCGAATTAACATTTAAACAATAGAGAAATAATAGTTTGTGTTATTAGTGTAAGTTGCACTAAGTTAAAAGGTTTGATAAGCTTTCGGATTCTACTACGTAATACTAGAAGTAGGGATTTATTTCAGTGCAGAAATTCTATAACTAACTATCATATGAATTACTTTCTGCACAGAATACCTCCATTGGTTGGAAGGAAATAATTATACCAACTACTGAGTCCACTGGGACATCAAATCATACATCAATGTTATTACTAAAGCAGTTCAGTTATGTACAATTAATAATGTATATTTTTCACTATCCATATGTAGAAGCCCCTAAAAAGAGCGTTGATAAATAAATAAATAAATTAGTTGTTATTTGCCTAAACGATATTTGCCAATTTCGTTAATTTATAGCACTATTTTAAATTAACTGCATATGCCTTCGACCAAGTATACCCTCGATGGCAAATACTTAATTTTTCGTACGGAAGGTTCTTGACTGACTCAATATTTCTATATAAAACTCTAAATTACGCATTTGATTGTCCAGAATTGTTTGCATTGATAAGTATTGATTTAGAGCAGAAATTCTGGGACTAAACCATCAAATGTATCTACCTAGGTACTCCTTATTAGCCAGAATACTAATGAAGGGAAATAATTATGCCGAGTCAGTGGACATCTACAATTTATCATTAAATAAATACAAAATATTATCACTGGGACGGTTCAGCTGTGTATAAAAAGAAAGAAAAAAAACTGTATAATTTTTACTATGAAAAACCCCTAAAAAGGGCTTTAATAAGTAAATAAATAATATTGTTTAATTGTTTTACTTGAAGTGGGCACCTACGTAAAGCAACACATAGTTAGGAAACTGTGTATCTCTATCTTAAATCCAAGAGGTGTATCTTTAATGTGGTAAATGCAAAGACTCGCATAAAAATCTAATTACAATTATCAGAACGAACATTAAATTGCTATTATATCATCAGTAATACTTACGTCTAGCAGCATGAGCGCCGGGTCGGTGAGCAGTTCGCAGGCGATGTTGGCCCTCTTCTTCTCCCCGCCCGACAGTCCCCTTCTCACCCCGTCTCCCACCCTAGTCTCCGCGCAGGACCCCAGCTCAAGAACTCTGATGATGTGTTCCACATGTACCCGCCGGTCTTCGGCTGTCAGGTGCTCTGGTAATCTGCAATAACAAAAAAAAAACAATCAATAACTGGATCATCAACAAACTATCAGCAATTGGAAGAAAACAACCAATTTTGGAAACAACTGGCGCACCCCCCTTAAAAATTACAGATAGTGTGAATTCTCGACAAATCCGTTCCAATTTTGAAAATTATAATTAAAATAATTTTCAGTACAAAATATTATATTAAAGATAGGTACTTTATCGCTTCTCCAAACAAACACTTCCAATTTATAAAATGACTCTCAAATTCTAAGCAAATCCGAGTTCTAGAGTTCGTTGAACCGTACAAATAGACGAATTAACAACCGAAATTAGTATTTTTAATAATAAACCTGAAAACCAAACAAGAATAAAACCATCAGTAGTGGGAAAAAATCATCAATAACATGAACGAAACAATGACAAGAAAAAAACCATCAATAGCAGGAACAAACTAATTAATAACAAAAACAAAACAGTAGCAAAACAATAATTTACAAACACTACTACGAAAAAAATTGATTAAATCGGACAGAATGTGTAACCCCGGACCTTTATTAATCTCGATAGACGAGAGGTATTTAAAGGTGATGCCTTCGTTAATATTAATTGAGGTTATACCCGAATTGTTAGAAGGATCAGGTTCGTTAACGATGTTGACTTTGGAAGATGATTAGTAAAAATTGTTTAAAAATAGTCCGCAAACAAATCCGTGACCTCCTTGCTGTTGTGTGCGGTTCTTGGGCCATGGGTCGGTTTGTCTGACATGTCAACCAAATTGCTTGTTTTCCTCATTGAAAAGAAGACACGACCACGAAACATATGTTTTATGTACACAAGATCTGTTGACATAGAGATATTGACATGCAGGAGATGAATTATACTTTGAAGACTTTGATTATGCGCTTAAAGATAACTAAAGCTTTTTTCTTCTAAAACAGCAAATTTATTTTGTGGCACCATTTTAATTCAAAATATTGCAAATATTGCTGTATTTTATGCAAATAACAAACTTAAAAATTACATAGTAAATAATAAAGATAGAGATACAAAAATGAAAAAATCTGGAATCTATAAATTGAAGTGTAATGATTGTGGTTTCTTTTATATAGGTAAAACTTCGAAAAACTTCGAAATAAGGATTAAAGAACACATATGACATATTTAAACAATAACAGTTTCTCGGAGTTTGCCAACCATTTGTTGGAAACTAGTCACACCTTTAACTTCAATAGTGGAATAGAATTAATTCATAGTAATGTCAATGGCATTCAGTTGGATAAACTAGAAATTTTAGAGATCAGAAAGAGTGTGAATGCGAATTTGAATATTATTAATAATCAAAAATTGTTTTTGAATGTCCCAATTTTAAATCTTTTCTCTTTGTAAATTGTTCCATATTACCTCTCTTTCTTCTACCCATTTTCATCTTTCCATTGTTACTATTGTCTATGTCTATTATTTTTCCATTGACACCATTGTCTATGTCTATTATTTATAATTAGTTTTATTAAAACTTTGAAGAAGTGAGCGTTGCTCACGAAACATGTTGGTTGTTATAAACAATAAAAGTGGTAAAAAATTAATATTTTATTATTTTGAAATAAAGTTTTTTTGTTTATTTTGTCATTTCGTAAGAAAGACTCCATAAAATGTGAAGAAAAACAGAAAGACTTTGAATTGTGGATCAAAAACCCGAGCATAATCTAATTTAATATTTGTTCCTTTCGATTTTCCTTCTCAAGTCTCGAGGGCCATAAAAGTACATTTCTTCGTAAATAATGAAAGTAATGTGTTCGTGAAGCAAAAGTTAACTAAGGTTAGTGGATCTATAACTTTTTACCGGGAAATGTTATGGACGGCGGTCGTAAAGTTTGCAAAGAATGCAATAAAGTATGCTGTTAACACATAAAATCAGGAGAAATGAAAGTTGTGCCGTGTATTTAAGGATTTACTGATTAAAGCTTTTAATTTTTACGTGAATTAAAATTTAAAAATAGATGAAATTTGTGTTCTGCTTACAGTTAATAATGGCGTCCTAATCACTTTTAAGACTAGTAAAGTTTTTGAAAAAGATCTGTGGGTTTATAACGTCAAAGTTTTAATTTTAATTTTACCTCCCGCATGTTTATGAGTCCTTTTAGCCCCCCATTATTGCTTCCGCGTAGAGCATATTTTGCGCTTGATAACACCTTATATAATTATTTGAAAATTTTGTATTTACACTTTTTTATTTTGCTTTATAATTAATATTTTTTTCTAATTTAACATTTATTTAAGTGGTTTTATTGCCAAATCACCATAATAAAAGGCCAGTTAAGTCATAGAAATTGATTACTTTGGTACAAAAAATACAAGGGTTCATAAACAATTCATAAAACAGATTATAAGTAAAGCAGATAATAAAATGATTATTGGGACCACACAGCGATGAAGCTAAACTTAATAGTTCTTGATGACTACAACAAAACTAAACGCCGAAAACCACATCAAATTAACTAATTTTTATACCGAAATACCGGCCCCAAGAGGATTGACGCGAGAAACACGGTATTACTTCTAAATACATAAACAACAACTTCATCACAATCTACACAACATCTGCCCTGATTATGAACACCGTAATGCTGTCCGAAACATTGCCTAAAGAATGAGGAAGCGCAAAACGGCATAATTACTCAAAAAAATACAATATTAATAAAAGTTTTCTATCTTAGGATCTTTCCACTCCGACCAGATATCAGACTAGACACATAATAATATTATTATGGCTCTCGAAACAAATGCTATTTCTAGTTTCTAACATAATATTATTTTATTCTTTTAACCCGTACAGCGAACTTTATGAGGTCACTGAGCCTGTGGGAGTTGAGAGCGGACGGGTGCAACGCGCACATGTGCAACACAGAGAAGTGCGTTGCATCGAGGTGCATCTCGTGTCATGGCTATATTTACAGCCCCCTGGGTAAGTGGGTACCGGGAAGGCTGGAGATATTCGTCCCATTATCACCTATTAAACTCAATGAGATAATGCAGCATCATCATAATCATCTATTGAGTCTGGCGCGTTGCACTTTTGCTGGGCGAGATGTATATAAGTGCATTTTCATTGCGCAGGAAGCAGTCGGTTTTCATTTGTGAGAGAAAATCTAAATCGGCCCAGAGTGCCCACTTAAATTAAAATAATTATTTTCGGTCTTAATGTTTCACAATTTCATCAACGAAAGAGATTTTTTGTTACGAATTATGAACTTGAGGATCGGCTTCGCGGCCCGCTGCATACCTTTTAAATTTGAGTCCAAAATATCCAATTATTTTTTTAATCAATAGGTGTCTCAAAAATTTAATATTTATTTGTGTTTTATATTATAAAATGGCCTTCAAAGGTTTAAATATTTGAAGATTTTACAGGCAACCTGGACAATCATTTCTGAGAAAATTTTACGCTATTTATTATAAAAATACTATGAATTACAAAATATTTCAAAAAAAATAAAAAATGCATTACAATGGACGTAAATTTAAATTATAAATTACCTATTTACTATTTATGTCGGAATACAAATTTGAACAATTGAATAAAAAATAAAGATTTTTACAACGGATATGGTTTTAGATTTTCACGGCCAAAAGTATTTTCGTTATTATCTCCGGAGCGGGAAAGACTGGTTGAGGCCGTTGAGGGAGACCTTACATCTCTCCAGCCGGACTCTCTCGACCCATTGCACCACAGTGGGAGGGATAGGTTCATATGTTCGTCACTCCTGGACAAGATTCCTAAGATCCCCAAGACTCCTACCCACCCCTTGTACCTTTTTCCTTCCCAGAACTTCCACTTCTGTCTTTCCCCAAAAATTAGAGATGCCACGAATAGAGATTTTGCCGAATACTGAATATTCGACTAGGCTCTGGGCCGAAGTGCCGAATATTCGTTGTCCTAATTTTGAAAACAGTTTTCATATAAAAATCAATTACATTTCGCAAATGAAATTGATTTTTAGATGAAAACTGTTCGCCTAGGCCCTAGACCAAGACCCTCAGGTGGTCAGCAAGCGCAAAACGGTAGCCAAAGTCTAGCAGAATTTGCTAAGATTTATTTATTCCAGTCGCAGTGTATAGTGAGCGGCTACTTTCGAGAGCAGGTATAATTTAATTTATGAGGAAAATCGCAATCGTTTGCTATTGACAAATACCGAAAAAAATGTTGTCAATCATCATAATTCACTACTGATAGATTGGGAAAAAGTTCGGTTTATGGGCGAAATTCCTAAAAAATAAAACTAGTTATTTTTATACTAACTTTGGGCCGGGGTATCCGAATCTGAAAGAATTAGGTGGGGGCAAGCAAAAATAAACGAATTACACGACTTTAAAAATTTCGATACACAAACAATCTGCAATGAAATAATGACACATCTTTTTATGGGCGATACTCCGAAAGAAGAAATTTAATTATCTTTATACTAACTTTGGGCTGGGAAATCCGAATCTGAAAGAATTAGGTTACACTTGGCAATATTAACTGAGTTAACGACTGTACAATTTTGAATTCACAAACAATATAAAAGGCCATTTTGGACGCTTTCTGACAATAAATATCATAGAAAAACCAAAGATATTACATATTACCATATAAAATTAAGTGTTGCCATAAGCAATAATATCAATAACGTAAAACTTTCGACACGATACTTCCTCACATGATAATTCATCACATAACTCACATTAACCTGATGAATTATGACTATCTCAACGACCGTATTCTTAGACCGAAAGTGTGAAAATTCGTAGTCTTAAAAAGTTGTGACGTAGACCGGTCACCAATATTAATGTTATTATATAAATCAATGTGAATAGATAACAGCAGAAAAACATACCTAGGTTTGTGTAACATGGTTTGTGATAGAAAAGAAAGTGCCCCCTTCGTAGCGCCTACTCGCGTCAAGGCAAGAAAACATCCCAGTTTTCAAGTAGTTTAGCGGCTACGCTAGGTTTGTGTAACATGGTTTGTGATAGAAAAGAAAGTGCCCCCTTCGTAGCGCCTACTCGCGTCAAGGCAAGAAAACATCCCAGTTTTCAAGTAGTTTAGCGGCTACGCTAGGTTTGTGTAACATGGTTTGTGATAGAAAAGAAAGTGCCCCCTTCGTAGCGCCTACTCGTGTCAAGGCAAGAAAACATCCCAATTTTCAAGTAGTTTAGCGGCTAAGTTAGGTTTGTGTAACATGGTTTGTGATACAAAAGTGAATAAAATTTATTAAAAAATAATTACTGAAATATATTAACATGTTTTTTTACGTTATTGATATTATTGCTTAATGGCAACACTTAATTTTATATGTTAATTTGTAATATCTTTGGTTTTTTTCTATGATATTTATTGTCAGAAAGCGTTCAAAATGGCCTTTTATATTGTTTGTGAATTCAAAATTGTACAGTCGTTAACTCAGTTAATATTGCCGAGTGTAACCTAATTCTTTCAGATTCGGATTTCCCAGCCCAAAGTTAGTATAAAGATAATTAAATTTCTTCTTTCGGAGTATCGCCCATATAAAGATGTGTCATTATTTCATTGCAGATTGTTTGTGTATCGAAATTTTTAAAGTCGTGTAATTCGTTTATTTTTGCTTGCCCCCACCTAATTCTTTCAGATTCGGATTCCCCGGCCCAAAGTTAGTATAAAAATAACTAGTTTTATTTTTTAGGAATTTCGCCCATAAACCGAACTTTACCCATAGATTGTATTAAATATGTTGATTTTTTGTTAAAATAATTTTTTTTGTGAACAAAATTTTATTTATTATGCGTTTTTTTCATAATTTAGTATTCGGTATTCGGCCGAATGGTTTGCAATATTCGGCCGAATACCGAATAGTAGAAGGAATGGCCGAAAGGGCTGAATACCGAAAAGTAACCAAATATTCGTGGCATCTCTATTAAAAATACCCTAAACCAAAGATGACACAGGCTTAGATGGATTTTTTTCCCCATAAAAAAAATATTAACAATATATTGTTTTATTTTAGTCCCATTTATAAATATTATGGCCTTGTTAATGACAACTATCATATTTGTGCTTTCATTTGTGATTCGCTTGCGTTGGTACCTACCATTAGAAATTTAGAGATCGGCTTTTTTTGTGGCGCCATCTGACATCACAAGTTCTGTTATATCAATCACAGATCTGAGTGGTCCGTTTGGTAACTAACTGCTATGTGCCGTGCGCCTTGCATGAAAACAGCATCTCCCCGCTTTTTCTAGCTGATAATTTGCATCAAGATAGCTCAATTGGCATTGAAGTAAATTGAACATTTGGCATTGTCTGACAACTTGTTAAAGCTAATTTATTTCGAATTCAATTTGACCAAATGAAAAAAAGCGCATCACTTAAATGTTTCCACAGCCAGAGACGATATATATCATAATTTTGTATAAATAGAAACATAAATTGATGCAATAAGTACAAAGACCCCTCGGACGCACATCGAGTTGTCACGTGTTTGCATTACATGGTTCAAATTGATCAAAATTATATTTTAACGCCTACTGACAGATTCTCTTCCTTTTCACGGAACTTAAACAATTAATTGTCAATCTTTTCTTATTATTAGTGAGTAAGTTTGTCAAGTTCAAAGAAAATCAATGACAAGAGGAATTTCTTTATAATTGGTATTTAATAACAGCAAAATACACTCGTATCTTGTTTAAATACATAATTTATTATGAAAAAGTAATAATTTCCATTGAAAAAATAATCCTTTTTGGCACTTTCTGCCAAATTTCAAATATAACTCCGCCTCCGCTACCCGAATTTCTACCGATTTCTTACATATCTCCCTTAAACAGCGCTTAAAAAAATATTTGTTATTTTTTAAGATAATATCTAGACGCGTTCGACGCTGAAACGCAAATAGCAAATAGAAAGATGATAGAAAAAAATCGCAAAGTATGCTCCGAAAATTATTATAAACACGTTTGTTTCAGTTATTTTACTCGTACAAGTTATAGTTGTGAAAAAATTCACAATGTTTCTTTAAATGATACTTAAGATACGTTCCACGAGATTTTTGCTATATTCTAAACGAGCCGTGTTTTATTAAACATTTTCGCCATTTTCACATCGATTTTATTGCTTCAAATATTAGCGTGCTATTCTAATATTCGTAATTTCATATCCCTCCATCTTCTTCTTTTTGAGCTTGGATGCGGAGCCTTAATAAGCCTGAAAAAATCGATGATTCCCTGGACAAAAATACACATGAGTTGTATGGTCGACGCCCAAGAACTTGACGGGAGGACGAAAGGCGGCGGAATTAAATTAAACGTAGCCTTATCAGATTATTTACAAATTTACCCAGGATTCTGAAGTTATCGCATTCACGAACAGTTCAGTTTACGAAACTAATTTCACCGATTTTGAAAATATTGCTAGCTCTGCTAAGCTCTTCATATTAAGGTTCTGTGAAATCTGCATTCAAATTCTGTTATTATTCCATTACGGGCCAGTTTTTTGACAATATTTGAATAATAACAGAACTTGATTAAGTAGGTTAGAAAAATACAGATGACGAAGTAATGTAATAAGTAGATGGTCTTAAGATTAGATTCCTAGAGTTAAACATCATTGTCGGCGCAATTTTTATTATAATATCAGTACACTTTTAAAATGGATCATATTTAAAAAATAATAAGAATGTACTTATGTACCTACCTACTCATACCTATCCCAAAATCATTGTAATCACCTATAGATTACCTGAATAACAAGGATTAACGAAACAGTTTTCAGTTTGGGAGAAGGGAATAACCAATACCTCTGCCGTAGGGCACCCCAAGTTATTCACTGTGTTTGGTAACTTAGCAAGGGTGCTCGGGTTCACGGGGTGAATTTTATCTAGGTCTTGGCGGCGGACGCATCTGCCCACTTACTGCGTGGCGGGCCGTAACGGGAAAGACTGGTTAAAGGAGACCATTTGGCCTCTCCAGTTGGTGTCTCCCGGCCCATCACCTTGCACCGCAGTGGGAGGGATGGATCCATACGTCCGTCACTCCTGAACCCACTAACCCCCAGGTGCCTACCCATACCTCCTAGCTTTTTCCGTCCCAGAATTTTCTTTCCTTCTTTCAAAAGATCCTCCACACAGCATCACCAAAGATGTCATTGGTTCTGATGGAAATTATTTTACTCAGGGCCTCCTGTGTGCAGCTAATGTAAAAAAAAAATAGAAAAACTAAAAAAAACTAAAACTTTTTTCAGCTGAATAAGTCGTACAGAAAATTTCGTGTCAGAAATAAATGTGAAATTTTCTTCAATAAAAGTGTCGTGGTTATCATTTCAGTTTGAGAAAAAAAAATACTTAGATCCGAATATTATCAAGCTATAGTATGCATTGTAAATACCTAGAAGACCACACCGTTTAATGGTCTTTTTTAAAAATAATAATTAACAACTTGAACCATTGTTAAACAGACAAACCACACCACTGGAAGTTATCAGATGGGTTATAAATAAATATTTTTTAATCAAAACAATGATACTATCTTGAGAATTTAAGAATGACAGTTTTGTTATTCAACTATAATCATTATGGGTTCAATGAATTACACGATTTTGTCAATTGTCACGAGAAAAATATTTGCGACCATTTGGTAAACAAACAAATTAGTTTATTGTCGCTTCCCTAATTAACACGGACAGAAGCCTTGGACGCTGTTGGGCTAATAATACAAAACAATATTAGGTATACAGAAGTTCATTGAACCACATATTTACACCAACTCAACATAATAATTTTTTTGTTTGCATTGGTTGAAATCCAGAATTTTAGTTTGGAAAAGAAGAAAACCAGCAATAGAATCAACTCAACTAGACGCGTTTTATGGCTCTGGCCTCAAAGTTTTCTTTTTAATAATAATGTGTTTTTATTCATTTCTTACACCATTACAAATTTTAATTTATTACATGTAAGAAATAATGCCATATAAATATTTAAAAAAAATTGTTTACAAATATTTCTACATAAAAGAAATTTATAGAAATGTAGCAATTTAAAAAAAATCTCAGGCAGTGGGGAATATTTCGTCAGTGTGGAGAGACTCTTTCAAGAATCGAAAGAATTTCCCTTTTGAATCTCTCCTCACCGACGCCAAATATATCAATCTCGGAGGAGATTTGGTTCAGGAGCAATATACTCCTCCCTGCCCGGAGAACCATTGGCAGCTTGAGCTTTTGATAGCCGCTAAGCCTTTTAACCTTTCTAGCCGAACTCTCTCGACCCATCGTCTTGCACCACAATTCGAGGGATGGATTCATACGTCTGTCACTCCTGGACACACTGACCCCCCAGACTCCTACCCACCCCTCACACCTTTTTCCTTCCCAGAACTTCATTTCCTTCCCTTCCTTAAAAAGACCCTTCACACCCAACATCCCCTAAGATGACATAAGCTCTGAGGGAAATTATTTTCCTAAGAGCCTCCTGTCCTTTGTGGAGCTAATGTAAAAAGGCTTCATTCACAACAGGAGTTTATTTAACGCGATGAAATTTATCGCCCTCCTGACTGAACCTGAATCTGACCGGAGCCTAAACCCAGCTTTTTTTCTAGCTGAATACTAATATAATATATTTAGAAACTTAGGTGTATTTCACCATCATCTTGATAGCTTATCCATAGGATAACATAATATATTAGTAAATAAACAAATAAATACTCGCAATAGGTAGAAAAAACTCGACTAACTTATTTCATATATAGCCACTATTCATAGGTTCGAGTACCGAATAGTACAACTCGGATTTTATAAATAAATAAATAAATCATTATCGAAAATATACGTTATCCTGTGGATAAGCTAACTAGATGATGGTGAAATATCACCCAAATGACGGGGCATGCAAGTAAGTAGTCATGATATTTTTTATACCGTGCACGCGTAATGGTTGATATTTTAAAAATATTTAAATTTGAAGGTAAATACATATATACATTTTGATCATCTGGGCAATCAAAAATCCGTGCTTAAAAGTTTTAATTTAAGACGCAAGCATCGTGTACAAATAAAGCGAAAAACTCCCACGCAAAAAGTTTCAATGCCGAACATTTTACGCCCTTGTGATAAAGGCTTTATTGTTATTCGATGTAGTCCGATTCATTCCTTAACCTTACACCTTCCAGCTAAAATAAAGCACTCCTCGTGGGTGGCAAAACCTGTATATTTTGTTATACCCTTATAAGACCTTAAATAAAAATGTTCCGCTGTTGTCCTACATTTAATTCAAGGATTAAAGGGTTACTAATTAATCGAATGTCGTGTCAATCGTTGGCTCAATTTGATTGTAATGCGCCGCCGTAGATTAAAGAGAGTGCGACATAAATGCACTGCGACGCGTGACGCAAAGGTGCTATGGGGCCCAAGGTCACTGAATTAAGAATTGAGAACGTCTGAAGGAAATGTTACACGCTCATTGGCCCAAATTAATCAATGTTGAAAGGAGCTACGGTGCAATTAGTTCGATGTCCAAAACTTTATTGATATTTAAAAAAATTATCAATAGTAAGAAAATATGAATCTATATAAAAAAAAAATCACTCAGAGTTAAGGCATATACATATACAGTGTACTTTACGGTTTGCTTGAAACCAACTTGGGTCAAACCAACCGGCTCGGGATACAAATGTATCTTATTACATTTTAATAATCATTAATCACTGTTACGAGAGAATTACTTTTATTTTTGAAGTGAAACTTCTATAGCCCCGCTGTGATTTGGATTTCATGAAACGGAAATGACGCATTGCGCTCATCGGCCGCTTTGATTATGATGTCACTCTTAAAGGCTCCTATTGGTTGAGATATGAAACTGAAATTACGCTAGGTCTGGGCTCATTGGTCGCTTTGATTATGACCTCACTTTTCAAGTATTGGTTGAGATTGTTTTGGTAAAGTTTCGCTTTTACCGCGTGTAAACAATACTCGATTTTTTTTTAAATTAAATATTACTTGGTATATTTTTGTCCAATATATTACGTTCACCCATTGTATTGTCATGTCAAGTTAGTACATATGTTTTGCCCTGAGGAAGGAACGGTTGTTCCGCAACTAATAGCCGTATATACAAACTGTAGTGGTTCACACAAAGTAATGTTGTTTAATTTATTTACAATAATTATTATTATACTTTAAAAATGTAAATTAGATCGTGGGCAAAGTGCGAATGTGCAAAGTGTTAATGGGTCCTACTACATACAAAAGATAACGAAAATTGCAAAAAACTTCTAATGTGAATTAGGCTTCAGGGTTGATATTAGGGGTTTAGATTCGGGAGAAAATCACAAGAAATTGTCGGCCAAGAAATTATAAGTTCAATTTTCCAACTCATTTCTTTTTAAATTTTTTTGGAATACTTTTTTTTATAACTAAAAATCAGTGTACAATATCAATTAAGAAGAAGATAATACTTACAAAATCTAAACTAGAATAAAACAAAATAAGAGACAGAAAATAAAATAAGGTAACGGTACAAACTGGGAACGCTAAGCCCCTTAATCAACTCGACCATTGGGACCTATTAATTTTACGTCATTTTTGTCGATCTCATACATCAGAATTAACAATATTATTTTCAACAAATTTTTTCCCATATTTTTGGCTGCTATATTTTTAAATGATTACGAAGTTCTAGTGGCTTTATTTGTAATCTTAAGTGTGTCTAGTCTCTATTCTGAGTTCAGTTTCCAGTTTCTACCTTTTTTTTAATTTTTCTATATATCGTTCTGTTTCTTGTTTTTATATTTATTAGTATTATATTATTCTTCAATGATGTATATTTTAAATTAAATCAAATAACATCACCAAAAGGTTCCAATCCACAAGCATGCCAATGATCCATTAGCTCTTGAACTGAATGATTAATAAACATAAAGCGAAAAATTCACATGCGGATATGCTCGGCGGATCTGTCCGTTGGATCTGAAGGGGGAATCTGTATCTTTTGCGCCGTATACGACTTATTTTTACAGTTTTCTTACATGTATATTTTCAGTATTGTGCTAACGAGCTAAATACTGCACTTGCGTTAAGACAACTACTCTTAAAGTAGTTATCCTAACGCCATAGATCACAGCGCGTTTGCCGCGTAATCCTCGTTAAGAGATGTCAGTCGCAGGAAAATTTTCCAATCCAATGTCATCGTATACAAACATGAAAATAATATGCCAAATGGATAGTCATTTATGAAAGAGTAATAGGCTTGTATGTAAATAGACATAATAAATGGTAAATCGTGTTTTTAAGTAGGTAATTAATCTACACCAATCCACATCAACACACGACAGGTATAGACAAACCATTGAAAGTCATAGAAAATCACATAAATTTGACAGCCGGTAAGAGGGATGCCTTCCGGCACCCAACGGATTTTGCCTTAATTTTCTCGTATCGCTAACATAACGCAAAAGATGACACAAAGTATACGGAATCACCCGCTTTTCCAGAAATACACAGGGACCATTCATCCGTTGCTGCGTATAAACAAACATGCAGCCTAAGAAATTTAATCTACAAACAGACGTTACAGAAATTATGTTTGAATTTTAAAAAATGGAACAATTAACCGCCCAAATTATTTAGCAATCGGAATGAGGAAATATTCCAAACAATGGATTCAAAATCTGATGTCACAGATTAGCATAATTTTCCGCATAAACGAATACCATTATCACGTGGAGAGTTCAATGGTATCGGTTTATTGCTTATTGTGATCCAAAGGCGTAAATTGTTATGTTACGTCGTCCATCAATGATTATTCATGATGTGTTCAAGTTCCCTTCTCTGTACAGTTCAACAACCCGACTTAATCTGCTTTATTTCTCTTCCAGTCAATTGTTCACATTATTCAATAAGCCACTCGCCCGCTAAATATTATGCAAACATCTTTATTGCGGATGCACAGACGACAGGTCAAAGAGTTGAAACCAGAGAGAATTGCTCAAGGTCAGGATTTTGGCAGTATCTGCCAATTTTCATCAGCCGCGCGCTGTTTCTCTATGACTCCAATTTAACTGACACAAATTGGTAACCGTATAAATGGTCCTTATGATAGTTGAAAAACCATTATTACAAGGACCCAATAAACATCACCACCCAGACTGTTAAAAAAATCCATTTATGGCATCTTCTGCTGTAAGTAGGTACCTACGTGCTTATAATAATAATACAATTTTTCGCGAAATGTCAACTCGGGGAAAACCTAGAAAATTAAATTAAATTTTCCGAAGAAAAATTCTTCGGAAAGGTTTTCACTTTGTGATCGAATTATTTATTTTTATAAAAAGATGAATAACTTTGTTTACATCACTTTTATTGGTACACAATCAACATTGTACAACATTGTGTACCAATAAAAGTGATGTAAACAAAGTTATTTGTCTTTTTATTAAAATTAAATTAAATTTTCAAAAACTAACACCTTTTAATTGCATAATTTGAAGAACTTGCCATTTTTGTAAAAAAACAACTCAAGGACGCCGTAAATTTTTTTATGAATTCTTAGGCTCTATCTAATTTTATTATTTACAAATAAATACAGAAAACGTACTTACGTTATATTATTTAAAACACTGGCCATTGCATGATTTTATATTTGCTTGATCGAAGCCGTTAGTATTACATTTATGTGAAACTAGCTCGGTTACCCGACTTCGCTCAGGACAACATGCGAGAGTGTTCTGAAATGTTCTACAATTCCCTTTTCCCTATTTTCCTATTCCCGAACATTCCACGACACACTCAATCACTCCTTTCAGAACTTTCTATAGCTCTATGGAACCTTCTGGAACTTTCCGGAAGACTGTTCTAGAAATTTCAAGATGGCGAAACTTATATATATCTTCAAAAGCATGCCCTTTAGGTAAAAGCGGGAAACGTCATCCTGGAGCGGGAATAGAGATGTACAACACCATATAACTCACTTGATTGTACCGGGACTTGTTTCCGAGTTTTTGCGAACCGCACGTTTTTTTGGACTTTCTTTTATTTCTTTTATATATATATATTGATTAGTGGCAAAAGTAATGTTGGTATTTATTTTGAAAGACTGGAGAATTTAGGACTCTTTAGGGCTGGAGAATTTTTCTGTAACGTCCTTTATATAAGCTTAGAAAAAAAATTATGTACGTAGAACCGTAGAAGGCTGCATAATTTATTAATTTAAGTAGTAATGTTTCACAAAATAATATTTATAATACAATAATCCCAATGAATTTAGTAAAACTCATTTCGAGAAGGACAACATTTTCAATTAAAAGAAAAAATAAATTTAAAAGAGAATACGAATTTGGAAGTTCAATGAAAAGTGTTCATAGATTTTAAAACAGACTAGACAGAGTTTATACAGTTAATTATTTGATATTTCATAGATACATACAAAAGTTTGAAAGTTCTAAAGGAAGATTGTGTCACTGGTTAGTATAAATGAATATAACTAGCGCAAACCAGTGAAAAATCACGGGATATTATAATTGTAAAATATTTTAAACTGAAAGTATTTATAAAAAAATATTTCCTTTAGGATCATCTTGCCTTTCAAAAACAAACATTGTCAATTATAGAAATGATCATAAATTCACCTTTCGAATAACTTGAAAAATTACGACCTCTGTCAAAAGTTTAAACTAAAGAAAAACACATCAAATTAAAATTATTAGTAATATCTATAATTAATAATAAAATAATTTTGCTACCAGTCTACTTAATCGCCTGTCTGAATCGTTTCCTCAATCATTTTCAATTTTGAAAATTAACTTAAATTCAAAGAAAATAAAAGTTCTAGGGTTTATTGAACCGGGGCTACAGGCAGATCACAACCAATTTTGTTTTTTTCAAAAAGTGCTCACAATTACATTTAACATGGTTGATACTATCACTAATTAAAGACACATAAAACATTCATAACGTAATAGACCATAATAATGAGTTTATGAGGCTTATACAAGAAAGGCTCGATCGGTGGTCGGTAGTAGTTGTTATTTTGTTGTCACCAAGTAAATTAGTTGACAGAAATTGTCAGAGAACCAACCTAATTGAAAATCTTATTTTGAAAATTGTTAGTAACGTTTTCATTTTATTTTAAATTTTTGATACTCCTTCCAGAACTTTCTATAGCTTTAACAAACTGGGCAAAATACATTTTTTTTATTATTATTTTTTGAATTTGTCGAAGAAAGGTCACTCCCCCCACTTGATAAAAAAAATATTTTTTGATAAAAGTTTGAATAGTTTTAGACCAAGAAAGAAATTTTTTTAGTGTAAATTTAAAATTTAAGGAACATGAAGACCCAAGCAAAAGATCTCAGAATCATGCTACTTCAACATTTCACAACCGTTTCACTTCCAAAAGACATTAAAAGTAATACAAAATGTTAAAAAAATGATTAAATAGGTTACGTTGGGTTAGGTTATGGCTTTTTTTTCATAACTTTTAATGACTTTTCAAGGGAGCGTTGAAATTACATGATTCTGAGTTGTCATGGAACCGTATATTCATACGATTGCTTCCGCTTCTAGCCACCAGATGGCGAAGTTTTCCATTTTTTTTATTTGGTAAATAGATCAGGTAGGTACCTTCATCTTTCCACGCATTTTTATCAGTGAAATTCGCGAATCGAAAGCCATCTCGGCTCTGACATTGGAGTCATATAACCAGCACTACTAGCGGATGTGACGTTCTCTAGCTTACGTGATCATTTAATAATGATGGTAAGACATGATAAACGATTGTGTGGTCTGACCGCCTGAGATTAGTGAAGACAGGGTTGCCAACCGTACAAGAATTGATCTGGAAACTGCAAACGAACATGTTACCCCGAAACGAAGTTTTTTTGTTAATTCAACACTGACAACACATTCTCAACTGATCATGACGCTATACAATCCCCAAAGGGTAGGAGAAAGGATGTAATATAAGAAGTTTGGCAGAACAATTTGGGAGGCGGGTATTAGTATCGCCACCCCGGGAACCATTTATTAGATTAATCAACACTTCTGCCATACCTCCACCTCAAAGTGGTTTGCTACGTTTGGTGACTTAGCAGGGTTTCCCGGGTTCATAGGGTGAGGTTTATATATGTCTTGGCAGTAGATTCATTTGCCCACCTTCGTGGCGGGCCGGATCGGGAGAGACTATATGAAGGAGACCTTTTGACGCAATGGGAAAGATGAAATCATACGTCCGTCCCTCGCGGACACATTGACCCCCAAATACTACCCTCATAGCTTTTACCTTACCAGATTTTTCACTCTTTCAAAAAAGCCCTCCACACATCATCCCAACAAATGATATATAGCCTGAGGATTTTTGAAGTGAAAACTTATTTAGCACCGTTGTGATTTGAAACTCGATGAAACCGAAAAGAGGGACAGTAAACAGAGACACATATTCATCTATAGGATAATGAAATAGAATAATCGGTGTCCTTTAGTGTGGTGCTTCGTAGCTTATCGGCCTCCTCTTGGTGCGGTGCTTCGTAGAATAAAATAAATTTTATTTTTTAAACTTGGTAACAATATTATAATAAATAAACTCTAAAATTGTCCTACTCCTGATACTCTCGAAGTTTAGTTTTCTGACGTTTTCACTTCTACCACGTGTGAACTGCACACATGATTTTTTTTCCTCAGTCTTACCTTTGGCCAAGTATATCCATGTTCAATAGTTGGCAGCCCTACTGACGGATGTATCAAACAAAGAAAGTATTTGACACACATTCCGGAGAAAGAATGGGGCATTAGAAATTAAACCGTATCAAATATTGGAGCTTTGAAGTCGCCCGGGGGCAAATACCGCTGTATAAAAAACAGGGTTGCCTCCCATGAACTTGAAACATCTAAGTCGAAGGTCAAACGTTGAAAGAAAACTCCCGTATAAAATGTTAATGATGTCGATAATAAAATACTCGAGTCTGTAATATTGACAGACGTGGATATATTATTACACGCATTTTTATTCAAGGCTCGTTAAATGTACCTTGTTTCCGATTGATTTGGAGGCATCGATTCTACGTCACTGCTCCTAGATAGATGTAGATATGTGCAGACGTCAAGTTTTGGTCAGATATAAACTGTTGATCCATTAATTCTTCACCTTAGTTGGACAAGGTTCGAACTCACTTTTTTTCCAAAAGTCACCTTTGGATGCAACACCTTTTCTTTTGTTAATTTTTTTAGCCAAAATAATTTTTAGAGCCATCATTTTCGTAGATACTTGTATGACAAAGTTCTAACATCAAGTTTTTAAGGCTTCTATTTATTTCACAAGATTCTAAGATCACTTTGAATCTTGTCCAAGAGTCATTTTGTTTTTATCTGATAGTTGGCCCCTGTATGGTCCGTCATTTTAGTAGGATATGATTCTAACTTCGCCTTGCCATATTCTCAGGTGTCCAAGTTTGCAAAACAATTTCTCATAATGTATTTAACAATTTCTGATTATGAGATTCAGTCTTTTATGTGTTAAGTATTTTAGTTTAACATTTTTCAAAGAAAATATTTACTTGGAACGTGGCCCCAGTTTGGAATGAAATTAGGGAAATGCAGTTAGAACCTTACGCGAAGAATTAATAAGCGCTGGGTGGTTGCATATGGTTCTATCTGCACGTTTCGATAAGTTTTAAAATGGTAAATAAACGTCCTATTTAAAATACTTTAATTTAATTTTTATTTTTAACTTTAAGAGTAAAAATTCAAATTATTATATTTAATTAAATGAAGACAATATTAGCGAAACTCAATCAAAATCTGAAGACAGAAAAATCAGAAAAAGATATTGGTTCCACTGGGGCACGAACCCAGATACCTTAGCATTCATGGCCAACTGCTCAACCGATTGAGCTATGGAACCGTCCCAGTGGAACCAATATCTTTTTCTGATTTTTCTGTCTTCAGATTTACTATTGTCTTCATTTAATTAAATAAAATACTTTATTTTAAAATATGTTAAACTAAAATAAATTAATAAGGGGGTGACCACGATAGTTGACCTATCTGGAAACTGGCTAAATGGAATTTGATGCGAATGAACTCCTAAAGACTGCGCCTGGGCCCTTGCTCCCTCTGGGGCCCAAACTCAGAACTAAACTACCTGCCATCTAGCGGACTTTTGGGACAGCTCTTAGCACCGCCTTCTTTGTGACAAACTCGGAAGCTTTTAGACACTTTACATAAGATTCAACCTCAACATCATACATCGGTAAATAGATTATGAGAAATAATAAATAAAAATAAGTTCACCCGTAAAAGAATAAATTAAATGTAGATAATATACGCACGGAGGAAAACTCTCTTCTTTCCTCAGTGACTATACCTACATCATTGAGCTTTTATAATGATATGATTTTAGATTTTCACGGCCAAAAGTATTACAGTGATTTATTATTTTGGGTATTATGCCTTGTTGCGTTACTTCCTTCTTTAGCCAAGGTTTTGGATAGCGTTAGTGTCCATCATCAGTACAGATGGTACTAATCAAGGTCCATCATCAGGGCACATTTTTCCCGATGATGGACATGGTAACGCTGCCCCAAACGTTGCCTAAAGAAGTATGTAATAATATAAAGCTTTTATAATGCTAGCTCCAAAATTATATAATAAAAATGTGTAAATTATTTAGATAATTTTCAAGGTGCAAAAATCGAATGCAATAATACACGGTGTAAGAGGTTATTTTAGACTAAAATTTCATTGTTATTTCCGTTAAATAAAAATATTCCGTAAATTCTTTTGCTCGAAACCCAAAACAGAATATTATACTGTAGTAGTGCATTATTTATCTATGAAGAATTTGGGATACAAAAAATCGTTAGTTCGTCTTTTGACCGCCTGCACACCTAGCCTTGAAGATAGTAGTTTTTAAAGAGTCATCTCAGATTCAGATGGCGTCAGGTGCAATGGCAGCTGAAAGTGTTGTAAGAACGCAATACTAAATTAGCTGTTTTTATTGGCATTAATGGCAATGCAAATAAAGGCTCGTTCTTTGCTCCTCGGCGGAAATGGTAGAACCATTATAGCAATATTAATGACTCTTCCACTTAGTTATTACACCTAATTATACTCGACTTTTAAAGGTCTTGACAGTATTAAATATGGTAAGCTCATTCCTGCATCTTGACATACTCAACTTTGCAGGAGGTCAAGAGAGGAACGAACAAACGGACAACTTTTTAAATTCCAATTCCACATCTACACTAGCGACGCTCGCCACTGACTGCAAAGTTAATATGTCGATCTGTACTTCATGGGTAGGTACTAGGTACCTACTTTTGTTATAAGTTATAAAATATCGAATATCGTTTAAATTTTAAAAATGAAAGTCAACCTTATTTAACGAATCAAGAGCAAAAAGTGCCTATTAAGCGCTTTTATTGTTACCGTGACGATCCAAGTTTACGGTACCGTGACGGCAAAAGAGGCAATAAACATACGTTCCGTATCGCTATAAATGCTGCAGCTCTTTCTTATTGTGTTTCATTTTGTTTATACGTGTGAGAGAGATGTATGATAACGATTGTATGTTTCCTTTGGGGGGGCGCAGACATACGTTCACCGTTTGTCTCATTTTCCACTGTTGTTATTTAGTGTGTAAAAAAGAGCTGCAACACTAGGTATAGGTACGTTTAAGAACAAAAGTAAAACCATCAGTGCATTGACATTTAACGATTTTAATTGTTTGGAATTCACACACACTTCAATATTATCCTAGTAACTATATTCCATACTTTCAAAGTTATCGTCACCGCTAATAGCATTGTAAGGGTCTACGGAGAGTCACGGTGCGGTATGTGAGAAAGATGCAAGAATTTGATTTTTTTCCTTTGGAGGAAACAGACCTACGTACCGTACATGGTGTATCTCATCTTTTGAAAGGGCTGCAGCATTATTAGGATAAATAACGTACGTTTTATGCTTTTTTTAATGCCGGTACCGTAATCGTGGATCGTCATGGTGATAATAAAACGCTCACAGGATTTGAAAAATTTGTATTACGTTTGAAAATCTGAAAACAATACTATCTGTTCTTGGGATTTTTTTCCTCGGCTCACTACAAAGGTAGATATTAATTGGTTCGCAGGAGCTAGGCATTTCAAAGGTTAAAGCACTATTTATACAGGATATCTAAATTGCTTTGTAAAAATTCTCATTGATTCACGATCGTAAAAGTTGTAAGGAAGTTACATCACTACTAAAAAGCAGTTAAGTTATCGTGAAATCTACAAATTTGTGGGAATGTAGATAGTTTAAAATCGAACTGAATAAAAACAGGTATTTAATCGTAAAATTTCGATCGATCTTCAGAGTTCTACGGTCATGGAATGGGACAGGAGACATAGCACTGACGTTGTATAATTACTTGTCAAAGGTATCCTTGGGAACACCTGCGCAAAGCGCGAACCGACTACTTTACTCGGGTGTCTAAATGTCACTTCATTTTAAATATAAAGCCTACCGATCCTGTCTCCTTCGTATAATAATATGAATTGTATAGATACACACTAAGGATATTTCGTATTTAATGATTTAAAACAGGATGTCGTCAAGGACGAGGAATTAGATAAATTCTGTGGAATTTATCACCCAATTTGACTCCGAATAGTCAAATCTATATTATTAAATTAAGGATCTTACTTGACATACTCTCCAATTCCGGACATTATTTGGAGTAAAAAATACAAAAGAAAGTTTGGCCTCCGGTGACTTTTTGTGTGTTTTTTTTTCTTCAAAAAAAATTCTTCCTCATGTCATCAATAGTCACTCAGCTAAGTAAACGCCCAAAGCCTTACCCCAACCCTACATGTCCAATACTTACTGATTTTTTAGTAAAAAAAAAACATCGAAAAGGTCACCGGAGACCAAAATTTCGTAAAAATTTTTTACTCCTAATAATTTCAGAAATACTGGTTAAAGTACGTCAGGTATAAATTACATCACTTTTGCAGTCTATAATGTCATACAACTTTTTTGATTTGAGCTTTCGTTTTCGAATAAATCGAGTCCGAAACTTTATAGGTCCCAAAACGATTTTTTTTGTTTTATTATTTTTTTTTCATTTAAAAAATTGGTCGCCAGGAAGTTACTGTCAGCTGTATATTGTCTTTTAAACGAGGCTCCGATAGTTTTTTTTAAACCTATAGCAGCCGAAAAACAGAAAAATAAATAATTTCAAAAATTTAAAAAAAAATTGTTTTTGGGTTCTCCATATGATGTAGATTCCGGACACCGTGTATACTTAGAATAATACTCCTGTTGCGAAGAGCTCAGTTGTAATTTCGCTTGAGGGAGAGGTTGTAATTTGCAATGGAACTATGAGCGGTAGGTACTCCTCGGACCCATAAGCTTGTTTTCACGACAATGTATTTATATAATCTATTCCTACGGTCATATCCAGACCAATTTCCACTAAAACACTAAACACATAAACACGCGACAAGATTTATAAAAAAATCGTAAGAAAGCAAAATAATATTTCAAAAAGGACTTTCCTTCGTGGCTATGAAAATCTTCCACGTAACATGATACTCCAATTTAAATATATATACACTATATACCTAATGTTCGCAAGTATAATACTGTGTACTTTCCTTAATATTAATTGGGTTAGCTGTAAGAAATATGATGTACCTAAAATCTATACCCTTTTACATTATTTTGTACCATAAAGGTTTATTTGAATTTGAATTGAAATTACTTAATAGCACGAAATTAGAAACAAAACTGAAAACAACAAGATACAGTAAATAGCTTTGTATAGACAGAACAATGGACACTTTATAATTATTATCATACTTCTAAGATTGATTGAAACGTGAAGTAAAATGATATCATGGGTAAAGCATCTCCCGTTACCCACGAGGCGAGGGCGAGACACGTATTGTGTCACCGATCGCGGTGTTGTCAAGTTCCCATTAGTACTGTACAGTGTATCTATACTTTATAGTTTGGGCACAGCGACGTTTATGGAAGTTGTGACCTTTAAGGTGTTTCAAGGGACGCCATAATAGATTGGTTTATTGTTTGCCACCAACAAATACCTGTGCATTGTTTAAATGTGACCACCGATGGCCTCAAGAGGGCGATGATAGAAATAACGCGCGGTCATGAAAAGGCTTACTTGCTGTATTGACTCCAGTTTACGGACGTCAAAATAATGCTACCCAATCTTCCCCGTATGAAATTGGAAGAAGACACCCAACACAAACTGGAAGAATGTGCAAATCTTTCGAAAATAGCAATCCATCATTTTCAAAGAACCTTATTGAAATATTAGGTATATCACCACACAAAAGGGAACTTCTATATTTTGAATATAATTACTAAGCCACCTTCAGGTAGTGTTTCATGAAAGTACTATTAAAGATAACTATTAGTCAATAAGAATTATTGTTTTTACCTTTGGACATTTATATCTTCTTATCTTAGGACCAATGCATCCACCTAACTCATCCAATTTCATTAACAACGGATTTTCAACAAAAATCTTCCACTTCAGACAGAAATAATTACCCCTCCCCCTCCTTCCTACCCTTTCCTTCCATGTGTAATCTATATTTAATTTTTAAGTTTAGTATACGTTTGATCCTGATGAAGTAAACATTGTTTACGAAACATGTTGATTGTGTACCAATAAAAGTGATGTAAACAAAGTTATTTGTCTTTTTATTAAAATGAAATAATATTTTCAACCATGCAACTAATGCTATATATTACAAACATCTTGCTGCCAAGCGTTTTGTTGTTTATTCATGAATACATTGTTTAACAACAGGTTTCCGGGTTTTAAAAGTTTTTGCATTTTGAACAACGTGACAACACTAAAATACATTATAAATTCATTGTAATTATCTAACACGCTCTTAACTTGAATCTCTAAGCTTTAACCTCGGTTAAAGCTGCTTGATGTTTAAGATATTTGTGTATCATCCATGAATCAACCGGCATTAGAAGAAGTAATATTTTGGTAAGCGGGCAGCCCACTCCGCGACTAGGTCAGTGTGGGGGCCGTTGACCCGCACGCAGATAGAGACATAACAGTTAACAACAGTACAGCGGGCGGTTTAGAAAGCAGACCATAACAGGCTGCGAGCCGCCACCCCACCCACAAACCACCCACATCCAGCAAAGCAACCAACCGACCGACCACAAGAGCCAGAGGCACAAAGCAAGATGGGCAGGACAGGGCGAGCCCCCAAACAGGGCTCGGTCCATTATAATTACATGGAAAGAGGTACAGAGACACGACCAAAAATGGAAACGAAAACGGTAGCTGGTGTTCTAAGAAATGGAGGTAAAAAAGTTTAATTTGATTCTACCATGAAACATACAGATGAAGAAGTACTAGAGAGGTTTTTTCATGGTCACGTAGGTATGTAGTTGGACTGGTTTTGTTTAGATTTAGAGTAACCAATTCGATACACAGGTCTTGGAAATGATTAGGTCATAAATAATAAAGCCCACTGGGATTCAAGCTTAATTCAGAAAAGTAGACTTAACGCGACTCAATTTTTGTTTTCCCGATTTTGTAAAGAATCTGCCAGGAGTTGTAGTAGTTTTCCAACGGTTTCAACCTGTATTAGTCCCCAAATCTAGATTTTTACGTTAGCAATATACTGAGTGAGTATTATCGTATCGTATCATATCCCGAATCTGGCAGGAGTTGTAGGAAGTAGTTGTCCAACGGTTTCCGCCTGTATTAGTCCTCAAATCTAGATTTTTACGTTAGCAATATATTGAGTGAGTATTACGTAGGCAGCTATCGACTGTCATTATTCAGATTTCATCTTTGTGCAATCAATATTTTCGTTAACAATTGTTGTTGCAATTGTGTCGAAATTAAACCAATTTGAATTTTAATCACTCTTCTTTCATTCAAAAATCCACGAATATTTTTGCTTCCGTCCGAATGCGTTTAACTAAAATAGTTCAAAAAAGAGCATTAACTGAACTTAATAACAAAAAGTATATAGCGAAAATCTTGAAGCGAAGTGAGAAACCAGACATTGACTTCATCACCATACCAAATACAGTGTAAGAGCTTTTCGTGATTGTCGACCTATTGTAATTGATACTCAACAACCTATGACGACTTATCTCAACAATGGGGAACGTAATAATAATATACTTCAACTAAAGCCCACCGTAAGTAGTGCTGATTCTCTAACATTTCTCTCGACTTCCTGGTTCTCTGGTAGATAATGTAGCATTTAGACTTTAGACACTCCACTATTCACTAAGATACCGCGTACTAAACAACCATTATCTCTGCCGCCCTCGTAATTTAATGTATTTTCTACCTTTACTCAGTCATAATTCTAAACTTTCTGATCTTTGGATAAGCGGCGACTTTGGAGAATAATGAATACCTTATTGCACAACGAGGAACGTGAAAACTGTAGAAATTGTTATTAAATATGATACTCCCACATTGACGGGAGTTAATCTATCGTAGGAAATGCTGAGCGAAGCAATTGGAGAGATCGAAAAGTAGGTATTGAAGACATTTTATTCGGACTAAGCGTAATAATCATTTCATTATTAATATTAAGAATATTACCTTTATTTGAACGTCAGAATGTTTATCCCACTACGCTAATAATGGCACTCTTCAAATTTCGCCAATGTAATAATACCGCCCAAGTGTTCCTGAAGCTGGTGGAGTTATGATTATGACATCATTATTTTAGGGATTTGAGGGTTGAATGAAGGTGGGAAAGGATTGAGAAGACCTAAGATGAAAGATGTGGTCTTCTCAATGATAGTCTCTTAACATACCTAGCTCAAGGATTTTCAAGTAACGCTACAATAAAATATAAAGTAGTCTTTCAACAGCGCGATATTGAAAGTATTATGGATTTTGTGTTGATAGAATTTATTTTTACAAAATAATTGGTACCTCAAAATCAATCTACTAAAGATATTTGATAACTTTTTGCAGAAAATTAACGTTCGGGCACCTACAATTATGGGGTAAAGCAAGGATATATGGTGATACAGGTAATGTGGTGATACAGTAGAATTTTGGTATTATTCAATTAACCATGCAGTATACAGCATTGAAATTTGAATCATAGATGAAAAACAGACTTGTGAACACTAATAAATCCACTTTGGAAGTTTTTGCGTGGTCAGTAAAACAGAAAAAAATTTATTCAAACGAAAAATATTTTGTCAACTCTCAGATGTGCTGTGGTGACTTCAAATTGTAATTTATCAAATAATCTGGAATTTATGAAGGTATGTAAACGTTTTATAGCTTATTTTAATCAGAAAAGTATACCCACTGCATAGTCACAATTAAAGAAAGTGGCAGCTTTCGTTCTTTTTTTTGGTAGGAGCTTAAGTAATTTGTGGTAATGTTAAGTTTTTTTAATGTTTTTTTGGACTTAACGAATTGTGATTTTTAACATTTATTATTATTTTATATAAATAAACTTCTGGTTTAATGATGAATTATAATAATGCATATTAAGTCAGTGAACGGTTTTAATGTTGTTTTCGTCCATTTAGACCTATCAACAAATTTCCTACCCTCACTAAATTACCTGTCACCAAGTTACCTGTCTAATTCGTTAAATATTTATTTCAGAAAACAATATGCCGAAATTTTATTTCGTATAAATTCGATTCCTCCAGAGAGACCAGTAGTTCTACTAATGGATTCTCATGCCTCACACATCAATCCTGGATTAATTGAGATACCAAGGCAAAACGAAATAAGTATTTTTTTCACTTTTTCTGCTCATACTATACTTAGCTACCTCTTGCAAAGCTAAACGAAATATATTTTTTTCACTTTTCCTGATCATACAAGCCACCTCTTGCAGCCGTTAGATATCGGAGTGCGTCGTCCATTGAAAGCAGTCTGGAATCGGAGTTTGAATGAATCTATGATAACATCTCCAAACGTAAAAACAAAGCTCTAAATTCACCTTATCCCGAATCCAGCATTTGTGCGCAGGTTTTCAAACAATTAATTTACTTTTACCAATTAATAAAGAATCCATAAGTCCAGAAGCCTTAGCACCTTCTCAATTAACCGAGAAAAGATTGACCATCGCAGTTTTAGTAAAAAAAAACTGATTTTGAAGGCATTTTAAAAATCCCCACAATATTCCAACATCAACGACACGAATTAAAAGAGATTTTTCAGCAAATTGTTTGATACCTCCTTTAACATTGACAAAAAGGGTAATTCAGTCAGTACCATCGTCATCACAGAGGATGAATTATTTGTCCACAAAATCCATAAAAGCTCGCCCCAGAAAACCTTCTTTTTCAAAAAAGGTAGAACGTCAGAACCATCAACATCACGCAAAATTGATTATTTATCCGCAAAATCCCTTAAACCAAGTGGAATCGATAATGACCGGAAATGTGGTATGAGTACGAAAACTTTTTCAGTAAAGGACCAATATGAACCGGAATTAAAGTGGATTCATGCGTAATCAATGTTTTATATTCCCGTTGAAGATTTAAAAATACGTTTGTTGTTACTTTACCTATTTACCGTTGAAGGGTGGAGTGTCACCAAATTAAACACCCTCTATAACCAAATTACCTTACCTATAACCAAATTACCTATATCTTTTGGTGATTTACATTAATAAGTTTTCTTGTCTCAAGTTAATTAATTTTTTCATTTTTCTTTTCTAAACACGTGCTGAAATAATGTATCTAAATAATAAACAATTTTGTACATTTTTATTATCCTTATTTTCAAAGCACATTACGATAAATCAAAAACATCACCAAATAACCTCGCTTTACCCCTCATAGCCGTGATGCTAATGTATCCATTTTATCAATTTGAATATTATCTCTTATGAATAGACTAGTAAGTTTGACCTAAAACATTTAATAACTTCTTGTAGGTAACTTTAAAAAGAGTCTCAATTGCTCCCAACGGTTTCAATTCCGAATGGTGGTCTTTCACCAGGGCGGTACTGAGAGCATCATCCACTCTGTAACATGCTGCGAAGAAAGAAACCAACAAACTAAATTAATTTTACTTCCGCACGCCAGCGCCGGGATTACAACCCACAACCTCTGGATTTGTAGTCCAGAGCCTTACGTATCTCCCACTATATAAATAAATAAGTTAACTATATTTATAAATTATAGGGAAACCTCACCTATCTCAGAACAGGTTATATTTATCTGGTGATGTAGACTTCGTACCTAAACATTACAAAAGCAAAATTGTTTTGACAAAATAAAAACATATATATTATGTAATGTAACTTTTATTATATTTTATATTAAGGCTACGTAGTTCAAAAAGAAGATGAAAATTATTGAAAGGGAGATATGTAAATATGAATATAATAGAGCCCGCTAATATGTAAAAAAAACTGTAATAACAATAATTATGAAAATATTAAACAAATCACGAATCATTAAAAATAGGGCCAAAAAAATTGCGTAATTTGCATTTAATGATACACTGTGAATTTTTTCGTACCTATAACATGTTAAATAACAGAACTAAATGTGTTTTTAAGAATTTTGTATAGGTAATTACTTTTCAGCTCTAGAAATGTATAGATATTATCTTAAAAAATAACATACCTACATATTTTTAGGAACTGAAAATTTAAAGTGTTCAAGAGAAAAAATATGTTATAAATCGGTAGAAATCGGAATGTGTGGGAATGGTTTAATATAAACCAGAAACCTTTTCCAACAAAATTGAACCGGGACTTTTGAGTAGTGACTGCACCGATTATTGCGGAACACCATTAAAGTACATTGTCGCATAAACAAATGATCTGAAATCATAACCTGTACAGATACAGGTACAGGTACGATGTCCCCACCTACACGATTTCTATCCGTTGCAAAGTAGACAAGTTTCTGGCGCCATACTAAAAACAAATAAATCTCGAGGCGGAAATTTCTATTACGGCCTATCCACACAAAGCAATATAGCCATTTGTGATGCAGTTAATAATATTGGAGGAAAACAAATTAATGGCCTGTTGTAGGTTGTCATGGATGAATTATTGTTCTTGAACCACCAAATCGACTCTAACTTAATGGTAATCATTTATTTTAATTATTATTATACAGGTTTATTCGTTGCGTAGGTACTATCAAATGTCTATAATCTATTTATCTGGACTTTAAATCAAAGTCGACGCAACGCTCCATCTGAATATCATTTTAATCGCGAGCATTGATCCCCCATGGGAAATAACAACAAGATATCTACAAATCCAGCAATTTGGCGGGTATGGGAACTGCCGCCCCAGGAACCATTTATTGGATAACCAATACCCCTGCCATAGGTCACGTCAAGTGGTTCGCTACGATTGGTGACTAAGCAGAGGTGCCCGGATTCATGGGGTGAGGTTTGTCTAGCCCAGTGGTTCCCAAAGTGGCCCGTACGGAGCTCCAGGATCATTCAGGGGGTCCGTGGAAAATAAAAATTAATTTGGGGGTCCGCGGCAAGGACACATTTTTATTCATATGGAAGTTGGGAACCACTGGTCTGGCCGGATAGGGAGAGACTGATTGAGGGAGACATTTTGTGGGAGGGATGGATTCATACGTTTTGTTACCGTGCTGCTAGAGCTAGACGGAGGGCTTATCACGTGATCAGCTAGAGTGAACCTAACCTAACTACTCAGTTGCGATGTGTGACGGAAATATATATTTTTTAGTTTTTAATTTTTTTTTAATATCATTGGACGGCAAAACGACATCTACATTTTTTACTCCAAATATGCTCGGGAATCATAATGTTGATTAAAATTATTCTTGTACGTGTTGTTACATCCATGTACCAAAAAGGGGTTCTTATATGTACGCACAGTCAAAATAGTACCCACATAATTGAAGAATATACATTAAAAATTTAACTGGTACTTTAAATGGCACTTAATCAAAATGATAACATCTATAAACTTAAAATATTATATTTTCTTGTGCTGCATAACACATAAACAAGCAGTAAATGAATGTGAAAATTGCAACCGCAGGCAAAGATTTAACCTCAGGATTACCCTCATCAAAAGATTCTCCTACTGTGTTTGTCTATCCGACGATAACAAACAACATTTATTAAATCAAATACAAAATCATAAACATTGAAAACTTAAAGATCATTTCGCCCAGTGACCTTATTCTAAAATGATTTATTAGAGAATCTGAAAGGCACCAGCATATTATTCACATGCACGAATTGGTACCGGCAGCGTGCATCGGAAAGAGCGTGGGCAGGGAGAATGCAGAATGGATGCATTTGCATCAGGCATCAGGTAGAAGAGGATATTTTTAGCCAGTCACAGGACTGATTGATTGATTAAACAGCATTCCTCTGAAAGCCCCTTTATTAATAAATTACCGCGCAGAAAACCGGCGAGAACGAATTAGAAGTTTTGAAGAGATGGTAATGAACAGCCAATGAGCCCCGCTTGACAAGGAAAACATAAAGAGGCGAATGATGGATTCTGCGTGTCAAAACTTAACAGGATTAATTACTTCGAGGAACAAGTAATAAGAAACCAATAAATACATGCATAGCCAATTTGTAGATCTATTTCTTCTCCTTGTTCGACCGGACTCATTATCTCCATCATTTGCGATGGTGGGTGATTGATGAACGGTATAATATGATGGTACTACTTGTGACTGTTCGAATAAGATAAATCATGGATGTAATAAATGTTGCCAGGATGGTGGGAGTCTACAGAGAATTGTGGCAACTTTCGCCTTTACGATGCACCGCTTTCGGAGGATAAATGAAGGAAAGGTGATTGGGTAGATTTCTCATTCAGAAGAGGGAGAATAGATAACGTATCATAATACAAGGCTCTTATTATGCATGAGGTGGGTATCTTACGTTCTTACTTCAGAGTTTCTAGAAAATGCATATTTTTTAACTCAAATCGAAATCAAAACATCCAAGTTCTTCCTTGAAGTGCAATCACAATAAATTATTACAAATTCTCATAAAAATTAGGTTATTATTCCGAATGATTGTGATTTTTTTTATGCAAGTTCTAAAAGTTTTAATTCGTTCAGTAAAGTCAGGTTAAGTATGTTTCTGTCTAAGATTAGTAAGATAAAGCCTAGTAAGTGGAATTTTACAGAACCCTTGAGGCGATTTTGCACAAACGGTGCTTTACAAAATATCCTCTTGTTATTACCAGCGCAGACCGCGAAAAATCACGGGGGTATTAAAATTGTAGGATTTGCGAAACTGAAAGTATTTACAAAAAATAAATTAAATTAAAAATCAAATAGAAGTCTTTTAAAAGAAGAAATTCACCTTTCGAATATTATTAGTAAAGTTGAAAAAATACGACATCTATCCAATGACATTATACAAATACACAACACGTTATATTCATACCAACGGAAGAAAAATTTTGCACCGCTTATGAAAAGGATAGTCATTAAAAAATATGTGTGCAGGAATGAAATAGCTATATGAACGGTACGCTAAAGTTGAAATAACACGTGTTATCTCAGTAACGTATTTTCACTATATTCATTCATATAAGCATCTGTCAAACATTTACACAAAACAAATACGTGTTTCGAATGGAGAATTATTATTTGATAAATATATTTTGGGACCTACCTCCTTTGCCGCTTATCTGATATTATTGATAAACTTATCATCAATTCCTAGTTTGAAAATTAAAAGTTCATTGAACTTGAATAATGTTACACATTACGCAAGAATATTTCACATTATCCATGCACCAACAACCGCAATTAGTACGCTTAATAAATTATTATAATATTTATCATTCCAACCTTACTTAAATCTATAAAGACTTAAGAAGACATAAAAGACCCATGACCTGTGGTTGACCAGCAAAACTACGTGCTAAAAAAGACATCAGGCTGTTTTTTATTCCATTGTGAATGTGGCTTCGGAGCTGGCAAACGGAACTAAAAGGATACATTATGGCGCCTTGCCAGAATAAAACTTTATAAAAAGCTGGTTCTCAATCGGCAAGATGTTATAAACGTCAATTGGGGAACAATAAAAGAGAAATGGTCATAAAAGATGTCTCGGCGAGCCTCAGCGAAATGAGATCAATGGGTTATTGACATTGTTGGTAACGCAGACCATCGCTGCATCTATGACATAACAATTTGAATGCATAGAATGATATTTAAAAAAATAATAGTGTGCAATCCACAAGCGGTAGAAATAAAACCTTCAGAAAACTAAAGTAGACAAGAGTGGAGAGAGTAAGAAGTGTAGGAAGCACTTTTTTTCATCAATACTAATTTGTACCATATTTTTGTCGTCTAATTCCAGTGCACCTTCTCCTATACATTTGGTCATCTTATTAATATTTGTGGTTTTTTCTTCGGAGACGCTAGATGTCACTTTCTTTTGTGTTTTATTTAGCCTGTTCATTTTGGAGTGGTTTGAAGATTGGATATTGATTTTACGAAAATGAACATATGGACCGTGGATTCAACGTATTATATTGGAACCAAGAACTAAGTACCCGTGAATGTAACAAATATTTTATTGCTATCTCATTCTTTCGCAGGCTAAATCCTGTAGATGGATGTGTTTGGCTTAGTGTGCTAAAGAAGTTCTCACTTCAATATATCTCTGAGGGGGTGATTCTCGAAATCAAAAATAAAATTATTTTTTACCTTTGCATACCATCACAAAAAACACACTTTTACTGAGATACGCTTAGTCAAATGCTATGTTAAGTGTTTGTGTAAGTAGCAGTGATTTTATTTTATTTTGCTTGGAAGACCACAATTTTTGAAAAATTCAAGGTTTTTACGGTGTTTTGTAAAACGTTTAAGAAAATAAACATCAAATATTTAAAAGATGTATTAATAGAATTTTTTCCGCATTTCAACGCAGTAGAAATGTTGTCAATCAAAAAATAAAATCATGGTCTATACACGAATAAATCAATTAAAAGTTTACAATATTTTATAAGGTATGATAAAATATACATCTTATAGATATTATAAAGGCGATAGTTGGTATGGATGTGTGATCGTTACTCTTTCACGCAATAAATACCGAATAGAATTTAAAAATTATTTCTCTAATCGAAAACTATATTATTCGCGATTAATGGCTATATATTGGTAAGTTCTGGCTTTATGAATAAGCTGTGGCGTTATGAAATTATTTATTGTCCGAACGAAAAGCAAAACGTGATGCTAAGTAATTGTTTGACGCGGGCTGTCATTTTGTTATTTGTTTAGGCTACTCTGGAGATTTTTTTGATAGCAAAAATTCAAATATGTATCAAATAGGTACTAATCTACATTTTGACCTTAGCCAACAGCTAGCGCGTATTTGATTGTTAGGTTTTGATAGGTGACATCGTCAAAAATGAATGTAACGGGCATGGAGAGGTGGGGGGGGGGGGCGAATATGCGAGCGAAGCCGGGGGCAAAAGCTAACACTGAATAAATAATAGAATTTTGCTTATTATTAACGTTTCCTCCGTTTGCCAAGCGATTTTTATGACTGTTACCTACTCGTATATCTGTGTTGATATAAAATATAAGGCATACAAAGGATGTCCTAAAAAATGGTTTGTGTATTCCTCATATTGCTGGACTGGTATTTCTTTATATTAAATAGTTAAATTAATATGTTGTGCATGCAGTTCTGATGATATCTTTCTGAAAGTTTGTAATAATCAAAACCATACGACAGGAGCGGACACCATCAATTAAAGAATATGTAAACTAACTCACCTAAGTGCTGCCGTATAGTCCAGCGTCTCCCTCAGCGTCAGGTTGGGGAAGAATATATCCTGCTGCAGGACGTAGCAGATGTGTCGTCTCCACCTCTTGCACAGCCTCTCCCCGTTGAGGGTGACCAGGCCGGCCTCAGCGCGGCGCCGGCCAGCCAGCACGTCCAGCAGCGTGGTCTTGCCGCCGCCCGAGGGGCCTAGCACGGCGAGCACGCCGCCCGGGCGTGCGGCTCCGCTCACGCCGCGAAGAACTGGGCGCGTGCCGGCTGAGGTTCGCACGTCGTGCCACACTACTGTAGCTCCGTGATTTCTGCAAAACAAAATTTCAGATGAGCATAAAATTGCAAGAATCTACAAGAATTATATAAAAGTAGAAATACATTTCGAGAGACGGGTATGGGTACCGCCGCGCCGGGAAACATTCATTGGATAAGCAACACCTGCCATATCTACATTTTGTGATTTAGTTCAGGTTCGTGAAGTGAGGTTTGTCCAGGTATGGACAGCGGATGTGTCTGCTCACCAGCTGTGTGGCGAGCCGGATTGGGAGAGGTCGGTTAAGGGAGCTAATGTAAAAAAAATTAAAAAAGAACAAAAGAAATGCGATGTGGGCGTGGTCAAAAATTTTACCAATCGGACCTTAAAATTTCCAACAAATTTGTTTCATCATTATTAAATTCAAATCGGATGGCGATATACGATGTCAGGCAAGAGAGATAGAGCGCGTGCTAAATAGGCTAGAACCAACATGTACTAACGGCGGTTTTCCAACTTTTCGATCGATCAATCGGAGTCTCCGATCAGCTAAGTGATTTAACGCTCCATTCGCCTGTTTGTCGGAGAGTTGCGGTGGGAAGAGTGTATTTGTGAATTTGAGGAGTGTTGAGCTAAAATTTCGGCTCAACAGTTGATCAGTGGGATTGGGAACAACGGCTGTAAGTCACTAGTCATATTTTTTTCCATTCAAATCTACGTGGAAGGCATTATCTATGGGTTTTCAGGACTTTCCATTATGAAGATAAAATTGAATCATTTAAACTATGCTCGAATTGGGTACACACATAATTAGCAATTTAATTGCGTTTGTGTACCGCCAAACACAACATTTATAGCTTAATTAGTTACTTGTATTAATTAACGTTGTCATGATTCAAAATAGAGGGCGTTTAATGTTGTAAAATAACAAGCTAGCAGGGAAAATGCAGTGAAATTTCACGATTTACCGAATGAGAACGGAACTGAAAATGTTATTGTTGGACTAAAACAAAGTACACTAGAAAATCTGCATTTCGCTGCACTCTTGTTGACAGAAATAAGATGAATAGTGTCTGCTCCCCCAGAGATTTCCTGACAGAGTGCTGGAAATTCTTCATAACGTCTCACACATCTGATGTATTGTGGCGATTAACCTTCATAAAAAACCACATTGGTACATTCCTAATATCACGTAGACCCGATTAAAAAATGTAACACATTTATTTTGGTGCGTTGGTTTACTTTTGTTGAGATTGATAAGCATAATCTATTGAATCGGGTTATTAAAGCTTTAGTCTGGTGTGAAAATATTTCAGGTGGTTAGGTCGAATAACTGCTTGCCTCTTTAAAACTTATTTTACGGCATAAAAACTCCAAAAGCTTGGTTCACCAAATAACGCCTACAGTTCAAAGAAAGGGTAGATTTAAGGAAATCCTCAATCTCAGGCGAAATTGATGTCATCGAGTTGGTATTAAGCTGGGTCTGATGCACAATAAAAAAAGGATGGCGGCCAGTATTATTTCTACTCTCGAAGAATTATTATTTCTACATTTATCTATCTAAGAGGTAATAATTTTGGCAAACAAAGTTTGTGAAATTATATACGAGTACAATAGGGTGTCTCGGGGGTAAAGTACACTAACTTAGGGACATGATTATACAAATACACGATGGTAGAAAAATGAAATAAATTTCGGAACTCTCGAAAGTGTTTTTTTTTTCAAAAATTTTAAAATACATATGATTTTTTTACTTAAACTAGCGTGTAACCTTCCAAAGTCAGTGCTTTTTGCCCCCCAGATACGGTAAATAAGGGAGAATAAACTCAACATTTTTTCAAAATCATAATTTTTGTTGATTTATTTACCAATTTCAAACCTAAAATCGACTTAAAAAATACCTTTAAGGCTCCGTTCCCGGCCCCAAAAAGAAGAAGGCGGAGAGATATGAAATTACGAATGTTAGAAGAGCGCGCTAACATTTACAACGATAAAATCGATGCAAAAATCATGAAAATCTTTTATAAAACAAGACTCGTTTAAAATAGAGCAAAAATCTCGCGATAATTGTCTTAAATAGCTTTTAATGAAACGCTGGGATATTTTTAATACACATAACTTGTAAAATAACTGAAACAAACGTGTTTATAATAATTTTTGGAGCATACTTTGCGATGTTTTTCTATCGAGGGAATTTTATATAATTTGCGTTTGGGCGCGACTAATGTCCAGATATTATCTTCAAGAATAACATATATTTTTTTAAGAGCTTAAAAACTTCAAATGTTTAAGGGAGGTTTGCAAGAAATCGGTAGAAATTCGAATACCGGCCTCTTAATAATAAGTTGGTATGATTATTAAACGAATTTATTTACAGTGTCGATTTTTTGTACTTATACGCTGGTATATAGTACCTTCATATAGTATATGGACAAGTATATTTCTTCCTTGGTGAATTTGAATGAAAATTTATTTTATGCTTTTGTCATTCGGCGGTAATTCCTCTCTGCACACTCCACAGATAAGAGAAGGGTTTCTAATATCTAATATCTTCGTTATGCTCTGTGTACGTAGGTATACCGTATTTTCCCTAAACTGACTGCTTATTGTATATAAGTATCCCGGGTGGCCAACTGTCGGGAAATCAACTGTCATGGTATTGATTTTAAGGTAAACAGTCGTAATATCTGTTCCTCGCCATAAATAAATAAGGTACTTGAGTTTGGTGGCGGAATTTAAACTAAAATAAAAATTTAAACATTTATGTAATAAAACAATGTAATAATAAGAAAATAAAAAAGAAAAACGAAATATTTATGGATAACAGAAAAAAGGTGAAATTAAAAATATAATAATAACAAATATGAACTCTTAATTGATTTAAGCTGAAATTCTTGAATATTAATGATAATCTTTAGATTTAAAGGAAAGTTGTTAAAGTGGCTTATCCCTAGAGAGAGGTAGGTTGTTTATCCATATAAATTAAAATTTACTGTAGAATTAAACGTTTCCTGCGGTTTATCACAAATAATTACTCGTGAATTGTGAAACAGCTGTAAACAAATTGAAGTTTTACGAGGGCGAACACCATTAAATTAATTAATTATTTTAATGTATTTATCCAATTTAAATCTCGAAATTGCGATAAGATTCCACAGATTTAGCCTTCGTTTTTTACGGTGGGCCCAACTTGCAGCCCAACTAAACCGATTTCATAGCGTAAATATTATAGGTACGTGAAAGATGCGTGTCCAGTTTTAGGTCAGTAGAGTTACTTGCACGCATTGCTGGACCTTTTATGCCTTTAATCACCGAGGTTCGTGTACGTCACGTCATCGTAGCATTATTTACGAAACGTAATTAATCTACAAAATTACTCTTGTGAAAATTTAATAGGTTTAGGAAAAGTGGAATTTCGCAATAAAGGGCTTATTATTTGTAACCTTTTGACGGTAGGTACTACAAGTTTCTTATGTTTTTTTTTCACAACAATTTTACAACGTAAGTGCATACGTTTAAAAAACAATTACATAGGTATAAATAATTATAAAACAAATGTAATTAGTGGGAATCCACTAAACACACTGCCTGTATTGGGAAATATAACAAAAAATACTAATATAAAAAATAAGCTTGATAAATGAAATACAACATCAAGCAAGTTTTAATGTAAGTTTACACATGTCAGTAAGTTTATGATGTTAGTTTTGTTGATTTCAAAATGAAACATGGAGGTTTACAAGCAGTTTATGAGAAAAGCGTTTCAACAGCTGAATTTTCAGCCATAACTTTAATTCTTTTATGTAATTTGATGTTTTATTTGTCACTAGCTGACCCGGAGAACTTCATACCGCCTCAGAATTAATAACTGTTGTGTTAACTTATTAGCTGAATTAAATTCAGTTTTTTTATTAAATTAAAAATTACACAACGAAGAAATTATCGATGCGCAACTGACCGTGTTTTGTTTTTGTCAGTATCATAGATGGAATTGTGCACGGATTTTCTTATATTTCCACTGACGTTTCATTTTCTTTATGCGTGTGAGGGAGATTTATTATAATTATTCTATTTTTCCTTTGGAGGGGTGCAGACATACGTTCACCGGTTGTCTCATTTTCGACTGTTGACATTTAGTGTGTAAGAAAGAGGGGCAGCATTATATGCTTAATTGCCCGCTCCATTCATTCCCCGGCGGGATTGACGAGGTCCACATGGCAACGCCTGAGGCGCTAGACTGGCTCGCAGACCTAGATGCCCCCCTCTGGCCCCCCACTATACGAAAGAAGAAGAATATGCTTAAGAACAAAAGCAAAATAATCAGCGCATTGACATTATTTGACTTTTTAAATTTTTAGAATTTACCCACTATTCAATAGAATAAGTACTCATCACAATATTGCTGCAGCTCTTTCAAAATATGAGAATTCCTTCCATACAAAATGTACGAGGAAAAGAATTTTCTTCATAATTGTTTTGTTTGTGATTTTTTCGATTTTATTGGCTATTCTGCTATTCGGGGCGGAGACAAATCCAACAAATCAAAGATCATAAAAATCGGTCTAGGCGTTCTTTAGTTATAAATGGTGTAACTAACACCACTTTGTTTTATATATTAAGATTTGAACTTGTTTGAGTAAAGATTATACGAGGACCTATAAAAATTATATGTGTTTGCATTAATTTGGTATTGTTTTGGGAGTGTAAAATACATTATTAGTTTTTTTGCCAATTCATTTGTAGATTTATCACAACGTTGGCAGTGATAGGTCGTATAATCCGATATCTGTTAATCATAAACACATTTCTTAAGAGGAAGCCACAAGCCAAAAATGTACCTATTTTGAGTGTTGCTTATATCGCAATGAATATAGGTATTAGGCATAAAATTCGCTTGGCAAACGGAGTATACAGGTCACGATTTCAAGCTGCGACGGGTTTGAGCCATCCCGTACGGGCAAAATATTTAGCCTGTCACATTCACAAACTTCACGCCCGCTAAACGATCATTATAAAAAAGTATTCCTCCTTAATAAATTATTTAGTTACATGTACAAGCAATGATTATTATTATGTGGTGTAAGTATGGCTGACTGAGACAGGGACCCATATCGGTGACATCATATTACAGGTACACAAGGCATAAGGCCTGGTGTAAGCTCTAAGGTGCCCACTGCCCGCCCCGTGGCGTGCGTTTAGCGGACCTCCTCCGCATACCAATAACTTGCTCGTGGAAAGAATACCTTCTCTTCTTCTTAGAAAATTAACTGTGTACATAAAATATTTACTTTCAATAAAATATCAAATAGTATTACGAATTAAGCCGCACAAATTTCTGAAAGCTCAGAAAGTTCCACAAGGATTTTCCTTGTCCCTGTTATGTACCTACTTTGGTACTTCATGCGTGGAAGATACAAGAACACGTATACCGGTTTTTAGGACTTTAAAATTTACTTTCGTTAACTTTTTTAACACCTCAGGCGAATTTTTTCGAATGAATTCTATCGAATTCTTGCGTTTCTCTTACTACAATAGTGAACAATATGATCTAAACGGAGTTAGACAGAGAAAACGCCGTACATTCAAATCTAAAAGTTAACCACAAAATAATTAAAATGGACATCTTTATCGCAATTTGAAAAAAAATATGAAAGTTATTTAAAAAATTATTTTTACATGAAATGACATAAAAGTGTGGTGATGATAACGTTTATAATACATATGTCTAATAATATATGTAGGTGTTATTATTTTTTCGTTAAGTGATTTTAGTTTGAAAAAAAAGTAAGACGTGCCATTTTCAAAACTTTTTTATGTTTGCATCCAAAACTTATATATTTAAAAGATTACATGATAATTTCTAATTATAAAATTTGAAAGCGTATTTCATCTCAAAAATAGTTTTTTTTAGTTTTTGGATATGCTCAGAAATGTTATATACATTTAGATATTTGGATTTGATTGCAAAGCGGAAATATTTTGACCTTCTGACAGAATATGATCAAGGTCTGAGGAGTTGATGATTGTATGATAAACAATAAACCATTATCACGAAATTAGTGATGCCACAATTCATATTTTGTCGTTTATGATTATGATTAATCAACTAATAATCGAATGGTAACGATTACGATTATCACACTCAGTTAATAAAAATCTAGACAAATCTAATCAGAGTTTCATGTTAACAGTTTGGTCTGGTTGGTCAACAGGAAAACACGTACCTAATTATGATACTAAAATGACTTCAGGATGTCTCCATGAAGATAATTTCCTGTAAATGTTAATATGACGAGTTCTTTTTAGCATAGTGAAGCTGCATGCGACATTTTATTTTTACTCTCATAATCTATGAGATGTGTGCCTGGATAGAAAAGATGGGTAGGTTGGTTGGTTGCAGATAGTTAGGTTAGGTTAGACAACTTCCATCGTAAAAGTAAAACCATTCACGAGGATAACGGCCTAATAAATGTCAGTAAAACGTAGCTACAAGTTTCTTCGTCCAGCGCAGGGCATTGACAGAAACCTTGGGCGTGAAAGGCAAAGCGTATGTCCGAGTGACGGTTGCTGTTAGTATCTGACTGCAGCTTGCATTGTGAATATTGTAATAGGGACATGGCGCATGCATGATTCAGGAGGTGGGAAGGTGGGGAAGATCGCACCGCTAATTGCTACGAGGAAATGTCCGATTGAAAAGGAAAAGTCCGAAACAACGCCTGCAATTATCATTTTAATGTAATTGCAGACAATTATATTATTTATTATTTTAACACGATTGTCGAGAGCCACCTTCCGAGTCTCGCAATTTCATCCATTTATGTACGTATATTAACATCGCGCTCTTCAAAATTAAATTAAAATGCTGAATTGTGAAATATTCTATCTTGTTGGTTGTACCTGCATTTCGACACAACCTTCATAAGGTAAATACTCTTACTAATCTGTAAGCGTTTGATTTCATCGCCTTATTATGGCTTCTCAAAATACGATAACAATTTTTTACATATAAATATAAGAACACGCAAAAGTTATTTATTTATTTATTTACGGATATACAGTCCATTAACAACATAGTAATAACAGGAATAAGAAACAAAGATAACAGTGAAAGGAGAACACATGTAAAAGAAGACCAATGACAGTATATAATATCTATACATATTATAAATTAAAGTATGTCTGTTCGCGATAAACTCAAAAACTACTGAACGCATTTTTATGTTGTTTTCACCAATAGACAGAGTGATTCACGAGGAAGGTTTAGGTGTATTATTTTTCAAGGTTTTGTGTAAATTGGATGAAATATTTAATATACATATAACGGAGAATGTCTGTATGTAGTGGACGAGCGGACTGACAAGCGGGCGGTATGGATTTGATTTGTATGCAAATGTACAGTTTTATGACGAGGTTGATGAAATTTTGCACGTGTGACCTTCAAAAGAAGAATAAGTCAAAGCATGTAGAAGGATTTAAGACTTTAAAAAAAACTTTGCCGAATGTCATTTAGGCTTACACGAAAAATTCAAGCATTGATTTCGAGCATTGAATTTTTCGTGTAAGCCTAAATGACATTCGGCAAAGTTTTTTTTTTAAGTCTTAAATCCTTCTACATGCAATGACTTGCGTTGACAAGAGTCTCGACATTCTGAACAAAGGAGAATAGTATCCATAATTAGTAGAATGTTGATTGAGGAACAGAATCAATTGAATGTCAATTGTAATTTTTATGTCTAATTTAAAGTAAAACTTTGAAACAAAACTACCAATGTTCTTATAATAGTTCACTCAATGCAGAGCACGTCGACTTGACTAGTAAATTATGTAAAATTAATTATATCTCTCATCTGACATACATAATGCCAACAGATTGAATGCATCTTTCTTGATTTTGCATACATTATTCTAATCCTCGCTATCCTCCCGGTAGTCCCGGTCATTCATCGTCTACCTATTTATACAACCAAATTATACAATTTGATCATCCCCGGCGATAAAATTTAATACGCTGTCATGTTGCGACGTTGGCGCTGTTCTACCATTGTAACTATAAGTTACCTGCGCTATGTCAGGTGGAGGTGATTACAAAACACGGTACCTTTGTACTAAAGGTCTGAGGTCTCGGATACAAACGAAAGGCAAACTTTGGGCTGCCATCATCCAGTAATTATGTCCCATTTATCTCTCGGCCGAGTGAAACGTTCTCACAGCGATGTCGAAATCAAATGTTTATGTTTATGGAGTGTTTATTTCAAAAAAAGAAATCGACCGTTTGCATAAAGTCATTGACTCCGAGAAAATACACTCATTGATGGAGCAACGCAGTTTCAACACGACCAATAGTTGCGAGATCTCCTAAAGGGGTGTATGCTTTATAAAAGAAACCATTCATTCAAGTATTGAAACACCTATTGGCTATCGGCTTGTTTCATTAAGAATAAAATTTTATGCAATCTATTGCGTCCAGAGTGTAATGTACATTATCGACTGTTGAATTTTTAATTTAATGTTATTTTTTATTAGTTTAGAGTTCAGCTGCAGCACTCAAGCCGAGAAATATTAATCTCCGTGGCGCATCAGCACAATGTAGTAAGCGTTCAAAAATAAGAAGAATGGGAGATATGTAAATACGAATGTTAGAGGAAGCGCGCTGATATTAAAATCGACAATAATTAAGCGTAAATTCTGAAAATGTTTAATAAAACACGACTCATTTAAAATGGTGACCGGAAAACTCGGAAAGAAATCAACTCAACACCTCCTTTGAAAAGTCACTACACTGAAAAAATGAGTTAGCTAAAGTGTTGCTAATTGAAGTTGTGTAACCATCGCCTAAACTTCAGCTACTAGTTCCTAGACTACTTTATGTGCAGATACCGTCGTTGTTTAGTAAAAGGTGCTTGAGCTACTACAACTAAACTTTAATAATAGCATACTAAAAGCTTACTTACCTAAAAAAAATCGGTTTGCTTAATTAACCTAAGTTAATTTACTAAACCTATTTCACTTTAGTAGCTTAAGTTTATTTGTTATCTACTTCCCAAAGTATTTAGCTAAATTTAACTAAACATCTGGTTTGGTTAAATGTTTTGTTCAAATAGCCAAACTGAGGTTGGAATATCTAAATTTGGTATTTTTACGTAACAATCAGTTGCATTGCACAAACTTGAGGAAACTGCTACAAAACTTTAGTTACATCTCCCAAACTTTGGAAGACGAGCACGAAAAAATACCTAACATACCTACATTTTTTTTGAAATTTAAAGTATTCAAGAGAAATATAAAATGTTAGAATTATAAAACGGTTGAAATCCGGAATGCGGGGCCCAAACCGTTCATAGAACTTTATTCCCTACAGATCAATATTTAATATAAGCATGTAGTCAAGCTGCACGGATGAACAAAGTTCGAAAATTCTCGTGTCAATTTATTAAATGAGTTTTCAAACCAATATTGGACCTTCATCCGGTGTCCTGTACACTTTCGCGAGAAGTTTATTACATTGGCTGCTTAGGTACATGTTATAATCGTGCTTATTGGGGATCACACATAATCTACATGACATTTATAATTATTATTGTATAAAGGTTGATGAACTTTTAATCATTGGTAACATACACATGATTATGATTGCATTATCATTATTTATTACCTAATTGCGTATCTAAATATTTTTTTAATAACACAAATAGTGCCGTGAAAATAATCTTTATCTCACCTATTGTAGGCACCTGGTGATATGAATTATGGGTTGGTGTGAATCACGGTGACTGTCTGTGAAATCGCGGTTTTGCATACAGAACGTGAGAAATTTCCATGAATATTTCGCAATAATAATAATAGTATGAATCTCTTATCGTTCAATGAACCCACGATAAAAAAGCAATGGTGAAGTATTGGTTACCTCAATATTATTCTAAACAATAGCATATCAAATCACAGGCAACTTACAGAAAATGTTAGTAATGAAAGAAATTACGAAACAGGTACGGCCTAGCTTTTCCAGAATAGTTATTGTGTATTTAAATTTTGTGACTTTTCTGGTTGGGTTGGATAACTTATTAACTAACTAACTAACAAGCACGCCGTTTCTCCGTAGGGGTAGGCAGAGAGGACGGACTGCTAGCCAACTCGGTCTTGGCATACACTCTTTGCTTCATTCACATTTAATACATCGCATCGTCTCTATATATTATTCTGACTCTTGAAATATCTAATTCACTTGATCGTGTCATGTCTTCCTCGGATGTCCCGATATCTTCTACCATTGGCATTTGCGTCATGTATTACACTCCTTTCTTCGTTCATTCGCTCTAATACCGAACCGAATAGCGTTAACATTTTTTTCGATGATACTTCGATGTATTCCTGTCAATTTGTTTATTTCCTTAATTTTTCCAAAGCATTTCATACAAAAAAAGTGTGTCACAAAATACGCGCACAGCAGTTGGCATCGCGTTTGGGTCCCACCCAGGAGTCGTGTAGGTATTCGATTCCTCGACTCAGTAAGTCCTCCATCACGACACAAGCAACATTTTCCGCTTAGTGTAGAGGTAGTAGGAGGTTTCAAGTGGTCTCAGGTTATTCGTAACCCGGGAATGTTTGTATTTCTTAACAAAAAAACAAGAAACAAACCCCTTGTACTGAATACAGCATGATACACAACCAAAACTTACAAAAATACACATACAATAATTCTCATCCATATCTGGTAATCTAATCAGATAGTCCAAATTACAATAATATGGTCATTGTCATCAAAAATGTACCTAATTATATTAAATAAAAGTATGTGGGCAGAGTGCCGGGTGAGAGGGTGGGGCGCGGGAGGAGAGCCGGGGCCCGGGGTCGTTGCCCTCCCAACAATTTTCATACGCCGACCCACTAACATGGAAATAAACGTGAAATAAACCAAACACCGAATGGCAGTGCACTCTAATGTGAAGGCACTGATATTGGATACGCAAGATTGGCCATTGAAGGACATAAAAAAATAATATTCAGATTAGTATTTTAAGTACACTCTCAAGAATTTTAATCTCTTTCTTGTTGTGGTGATTTCTACCGGAGATTGACTTCATATTCACGTTCAGCGTGTAGGCTGCCAAGAGCGTCCATAAGGGGAGTAAAGAAAGGGGGGGGGGGGTAATATCGAACCCCGCACCCTCCTTAGGGTCGAACGAACCCCCCCCCCCCCTTCATATGAAGGCTATAGCTACTCACTTGGCTGGAACGCGGAACAAGCAGTGTTACTGGATTCGGTATTCGTAACCGTCACCTTTTTAAAAACCGTAATCTTTCGTTACTACTTTAGCAATCGAAGAATATTTGCATGAAGCATTTATTGTATGATACAAAACGTCAGATGTCGGCATTGTAAAATGTAGAAAAAATACATATTTAATTAAAAATGGAGGTCTACAAATTAAACTTGGTAATTATAAAAACATTACATAAAAACATTGTTGTTTTTATTTGTGTGGTGTTTTTTTGTTAAAAAACATATTTTTCCTATTATTTAAAGGAAAATAATTTATTTTTTTAAAAAGCTTACGAAAAACAAGGTTTTTTTATCCTTGAGAACATGGTAAAAAGTGTTTTATTTTTTATTTTTGGGACATGGCATCACTGATCGAACCCGTTAAATATATTTTCTACGAACCTTGAGTTGAACCAGTATTTCATGAAAGTGAGTCATCGTTCTTCTGTCTTCGTTGCTTTGAATGATGTTGAACGAATCGGCAATATATTGTCGGTATATTCAGTACAAATAAGGCAGTCCATTGTTTTGATTCCAAGAGAATGGTTCGACTGCACGTTTACAATAGTTTCTTTGTAGTGGAGGTCTAATCAAGTGCATTCAGCAGCATCTTCGGGTCTACGCTTATATCGTCTTTCTTATTAGATCCATACGCGCCGGTTCAGTTTTGGTATTTAAGCCGGCCGCAACTCCGGTTTAACCTTACCTACCCTGTGGCAATAAGTAATATTTACACCGCGTCCATAAGTAAAAGGATTGGAGTCCTGGCTGCCTCTAGAAAACGCAGTTTACTCCTGGCGATCCCTTCTATTCCCCATCAATTCCATAATGTCTGCGGTGTTTGCCTTTATAACTCCACACCATCTAACCACTTAACAGTAGGTCGTCCATCACTTATTCGACCTACTGGCTTATTATAGAGAAGCCAATTTCTTTATTCTATCTTCCATACATTAAAGCTATCCCAGTTTTACAATTATTTAAGATAACCCTTAGACAACTTATAATTCTATTGAAATAAATAAAAAATAAAACAAATGTGCTCTTAGATTACATTTAGATTGTATTTGGTCCTTTTATCACACATAAAAGTCACACTATTTTGTTAAGAAGAAGGCGTTATTAGTACAAGACTCTTTCACAACACTCGTATGCCAATCCAATCTTACCAATTTATTGTATGACTCCAAAGATTCACGTTTCAAAAATTATAATATATACCTTCGCTAGGGCCCAGCAATCTGAACCGCGGTTAATCTATATCTATACGAGAGAGTTAAGTTTTGAACCGTGGCTGTTTTCAACAGCATTTATCTCGGGAATAATGGGCATCTGCAGCCTTAGATGCAGAAGAGATGTCGCATTACTGCTGATTTCTAATTAGTTTTATATCAAAACCAGATATTCTGGTTAAAATACGATTCCATATCACGGATAATTTCACGCGAGGCCGCCAACACACGCTTTTGATTCTTCCCAAGTGCAGAACTAACTTGCCAATGGTGGTGCCCCTAGGAAGACTCACCAGGTTAATTAACTGCCTCGCAGGAAATGTGGACATTTTACATAAAAACGATTTTAAGCGTAAAATATAGCTTATGCTTTAACTGTATGTACTAGGGTTACTTATTATTGTTTTTGTAATTTTCTTTTACGCTTTTGCAATGTTTTGGTTTTTATACCGTTTTTGCAAATAAATAAATCTTTATAAAGATTGCGTAATTTTGGTTCTTCTCTAATAGAGGAGTCTTAATTTCGAAATGTCTCTTGAGTACTAGAATCTATTGACTAGGGTGATTAGCAATAGTATCATTAATGAAGGTGATCTTGTACAAGTTTTTTTTTCTGTAATCTATTTTTTACCATGACTAAAAGCGAAGCCGTCGAAGCAGAGATGACGCTCAATCAAATCTTGGCACATTTTGAATTATTTCTTGTAATAGACCCGTGGAAGAATAATTAGACCAAGGTCTAATTATTTGCCTTTTTTGATTCGAGACGTAACCTTGTCCTATTTTAAGATATCTGCTAAAATATAATAAATAGGTCAGTTTGAATTGGTTTAATGATTACAATGTTACGCTATGTAGGATTCAATTTGATCGTAGCAATAAAGACTACATTAATCAAACATTTCAAACAATTTCAGCTAGGCATCTTAAAAAAATATAAATTCTTAATTTCAAAGTCACACCACAATTTTATAAATTCACTTTTCAACATTTCAATAACCAAACTGTTTGTTCTGTAAAATCTGGAGAAGAAGAGACACGGCACGCCACTGAAAGACACCTTTCATTAATAATACCTAAGTCTTAATAAGTACACCTTTTGCATATAGCATACAGAGTATTTGATTTGGAGTTAATAATGTAAACGAAATTTTGGCCTGCGATGACTTTTTTTCCTTTTTTTTTCTTCGAAATCAAACAAAAAAATTCTTCCTCATGTCGTCACTGGTCACTCATTTCCCCTAGCTGTCCAATATCTACTGATTTTTTAATATTTTTGTTGAAAAAAACCTCAAAAATGTCACCGGAAACCAAAATTTCAATCACATTTTTTGCTTCAAATAATGTCAGACTGGTTAAAATAAGTCAAGAACGTCCCTTAACACCCAGTATATATGACAGTGACACTAAAATTACATTAATATGCCCTACGATAAGTAGATAAAGTAAGGTAAAACAAAATATTAAGTAATTAAAATGTGCTTGTTTCAAAATTTTATCTTACGTTTCAATACTTTTTAGAGTAGTGTTAAAATATTGCGTTTCAGAAGGTCATTTGATATCAATTTCAACTAAATCGGCGTACATGAATGGTCTGGTATTTGCATTCAAAATGCAATGAGTGGTCCCTTATCAGCACTCTACCACGCCATGAGTATCAAACAAATATGTAACTACGTAATAAGATTAAATAATAATATTAGTCAGTAATAAACAAATAAGCGATTATGATACGATTACCGAATGCGACACTAATTGAAAGTGAAACTAATCGAAAGGACACTAATTTAAAATAGCTATTATTGACAAAAAATCGTATTCGATCCTTAGATTCCTTACAAAATAAATATATTCTTTAAAATAAAATAAATCCTTTTCATTTTGTTTAATGACAACGAAATATGACCATGTTCCACTCAGGATAAATGGGAAATATCCTGAAGTACGTAATTGGATTCCCAGGTACAAAATTTAACGTAAAGTAACCAAAGAGCTGGAAACATAATTATGTTCCCACGAGTAGCTTTATTTTTATTTATTTTTCAATTCTCACATAACAGGTAGTGATAATTCATTTTTGGCGTTATTGGCGTTCTGTTGCGTAAATAATTTTTACTATCTATGGAACATAATTTATGGAAGCTTTAGGTTTCAAAGTTGACACAAAGTTATCTAAAACGCAAGTTAATTTATTCAGATTGCTACAAGACTGGTTTTTACACATACTGTCAATTTTAAAATGATGTTCATAATATTTTGATTTTTTTCACTCGGAACCTAAATATACCTACGTGTACCTAAAGGCAGGCCATTCGACTGTAGATAATGCATTTTTAAAATAATTATATAGCTCTAACCGAATTATTAAATTTAAATTAAATAAAAAATCTTAAAATTTATGTGATACATGTAACATTTTTGGCGAAATTTACAAAGTTTGGGAAAATTTGCATTATTTTTGGGAAAACAGTGGTACTTCAAAACAAACGCGCTGTTATTTTCCCTTTTTGGTATTCTTTTTTGTATTTACAAAAAAGGAAGAATGAAAACGACGTTTTCGACGTGAAATTAGTAACGTCCCACTTTATTATCCTTGGCTATACTCTGTAACAAAAGCGCTGTTATGTTCCCTTTTTGGTATTTTGGTGGATTTTTGTTTTTTTTTTATTAAAAAAGAATGAACACGACGTTTACGACGTGAAGTTAGTAACATCCCAGTTTATGGCTATTCAACCTTATCAAAACCTTTGAACAAGAAATAATATTTATTATATATATACTTATATTAAAATTCCAGAATTCAAAAATTTTGTTATTTTCCCGAAAATTCGTGTTATTGCCGTTAACTGGCAAAATTCGCGTAAAAGTGACGAAATTTACAAAACTCAAGATTCTACATACACCTATGTAAAGCTTTTTTTTTTCACAGACTTTTGCAAGACGAAGAAGAGAAGGGACATCCATTTACAATTGCTTAAGTTTCCTTTCAATCATTTTTCCCAATAAGAAAGGGAATATATTTTTCGTTTCACAGAACACGACCAAACAAACATAAAATACAGTATCTTAATTATAGTAAGAAGTAAAATCATATTTAATAATCTGACCGAGTACAATAAGCATTTTTAAATATCCAGACCTCCAATCGTGGCATCGTGTTCGAAGTCTTCGCTCCATACAATTGTATAAAGGGGACCTAATTAAAATAAAATTATTACGATCATTAAAAAACAACAAGGTCATTTTGTGTCGGAGCATCTCATTAATTAAAAATGATTCTCGAGAAAATATGTGCAGTGCAAAATATCGGCAGAAACATGTTGCTACTGGTTTTTAAGCTCAGGTGCTCTTAATAAGCTAGTGATCAGTCGTACGTTTTATCGCAGCAGAATTTTCAACCCAATTAATTAATATTAGATGACAATAATCAATATATATTATAAATTAAAGTGTAAAAAAGTGTGCGTCCCGCTAAAACTCAGAAACGAGTCCCAGTACGATTAAGGGAGTTATAGTAAGGGAGTCAGCGCCCTTGAGGTGATTTTTCACAAAAACGGCGCTCTATAAATTATCCAATTATTATGTTTATTATTATTATATGGTGCGGTAACCTTCTATCCCCCATCCAGACGGCTTTTGAAGATATGAGGGCTGGAAGTTTCGCCCTCTAGAAATTTCTAGAACAATCCAGAACACTTGAGAGTATTCGAGAGCATTCCACAACATTCCATACGGGAACATCACGGAACATTCTGGAATGTTGTGGAGTGTTCAGAAATAGGGATACGGGAACATCATTGTGGAACATTCCAGAACACTCTCGAAAGCCAGATCCGTCGTGGGTTCGAACATCAGCTCAATCGTATGTCAACTCCCTGAGCGAAACCGGGTACCCTAGCTAGTTAACCTAGTCAGTTAGTTACCCTGGTTATATTTAGATTCCACGTGGTTGTTAATAATAAGATCAAATTTCGTTAAAGGAAAGAAAAGTAGTGTAACCATCAAAATTAATTTAATAAAAAAAGTTTGGTAATTAGGTACATAACATTGTTTTCAATTCACGCATAGATCTTTTGGGCCCTGTGGTTTCAATTCCCTTCAAAGCATTATTTTTTTATTAATCAGTACTTTGTTGAATTGTGAAAATCTTTTTTCTAGCAACTTGTTGAACACTGAGTTACATAACGTAATTCAAAGTCCAATAGGCGTTAATTTTTTTGCAAAAAGTACCTACTCCACAAAACTCTCACGAATCTGCATAATACTTTAGTGTCACTTGTGTCGCTTTCACTTTTTGAGACACTTCGCCGCGTAGGATTTAGTCGGGCGCGACCTTGACCGCCGCGACAACACAGCGCCCGTCTGTTTGGCGAGAAATATTTAGAAAAAAGTGAGAATAAAATGCGAGATCTGCCTCCCATCTTTCATCTCGTCAGCGCTGACTGCTGTTCTGCTGGACCGTCATTAGCCCGCGTGACTCATCCCGTCAACTCCGTCATCTGGCCAAGTTCTCGCCTGATGGCCCGCCTGATCGCCCGACCGCCTGACGCAGGTACAAAAAACAATCAGCGAAGCATCTCCCGTCTCGGGCACATAAGACCCGGCGACCCCCCCACCTACCCCTTACCTGTATCCATCACACATCCCCCCTGATGTGTGGGCTCTAATAAAAGAAAAGTAAGCGCAACCAGATATACAAAAAATATAGTATTACATAAAATCTAAAATACCTACAGACAAAAAAAATAAATAATAATAAAATAAAATTCTTTCAAACGATTAAAAAAAAAAAAAAAAAAAAATACAAAAAATTTAGTATTTAAAAGTCCTTAATGTTGCCAAAGGCAGCCCACACATCGGGTAGAAAAAAACCATCCTTCAGGTGACTACAAACCACAGTTCGCGAGAAAAAGGGATTGATTTCCCTGTAACTCGTTTATTTAACAATATGATATTATTATTACAGAGAAGACTCCTGTGATTCAACTGCCCAATTCTGGCAAATTGTTATTCATTTTTAATATGGGTATAAAATGACAAAAACCAATTGCCTTTTTAATGGTTTCAGTCGTGTAGGTGGCTTCATGAAAACGTGTATTTTTTCACACTTGTTTTTGACTGGTATGGAATTTTACCCACTGATGCTGTGAAGATTCCGGATGTAGCCGCTAGCCACCTCAGGGCGTTGGGTTATTAAATGTTTTGTTTTATAGACCTCCCAAGATGACTTCACACCAGTGTAAAGCAAATAAGATGTCAGAAATTAGATAATTATGATAAATTTTGGAAGCACTTACAACATTTTTGCCAGTGGTAATTGTATAATATTTTGATTTATAATTCACCCGTGCTTCGAAGAGGATCGATTTGCAAATGCAGCCCATAAAACATGCGTTTTAGCGCAGGTCAATGATCCCACAGAGGCAGGTGCAAAATTATTATGTATTAGATAGGTACTGCAAGATAAGATAAACTGATGTAACTCCAGGCTATTCATTTCTTTATATAATTAATAGCCTTTACTTTAAAGCCATAAACGAAACAACAAAACCGCATTTATGGCGATAGAAAATAAGTGTGTGTTGACATTACAATATTTTATTGCAATATCAACTTTATTGACTAATTAGCTGCCAATACTATACCGTTAAATCTTCGACAAGCAATGCACTTCACAAGTAGGCATTATTTTAGAGATAATTATGTTCATAGTTGCATGAAGTCAAGAATGCAATTATCGCTACGCGAAGAGTGGGACAAATATATCTGATGACAAATGATTGATGCTAAAACGACATTCGATATCGCGGCGGATAATAATTACACCCAGCGAGCTCGAGCAATGCATTTCCTCTCAAGTTACCTCCACCACAAGATGGTAACTATGTTGTCTCGGAGCAGCGTGATAATTGGCACATCATCCTTTAATGATCTTTCTATCCATAAAAATAAACATCTGAACGATAAACTGCTTTGGAGATCAGTGAGCTGTAGCAGATTAATTTACAGTGTCGTGTAATCGATGTGTGAACATAATGTATTTACCAGAGGCGTGCGGTCACATTCATTCTTGTTCGTACTGTGACACACGTTTTATATTATGTTTCTTCACGCAATTCACGATACGAATGTACCACCATAGTCAGGACACCAGGAGGCACTGTTTTGTTAGGACATCGAGCACAGGCACCATGGGTGGAAGGCAGGTTGGATTTGAATGCTTGCTTATTTTTAGCATTTTCGTGGTTCTTCTGGTATCTCATCTTGCCTCTTCTGACTTCTTCTTGTCTTTCCTAGGCTCTTCTGCATCTTCTTGATTCATCCTGCATCCTGTCCTCTATTGGGTTTTCTTGGCCATTCTAGTCTCGTGTTGCTTCTAATTGGCTCTTGTTGGCCATTCTAGTCTCGTGTTGCTTCTAATTGGCTCTTGTTGCACATTCTAGTCTCTTCTTACCCTTCATCGCTCCGTTGTTGCTTATTTGCTCTTCATACCTCTTATTACCTCTTTTTGCTTCTTCTGGCCTCTTTTTGCTTCTCCTAGAGTTTCATATTATACTTCTTCAAGCAATTCACATAAATAAATCAATTATGTATCGAAATATGTTACAAGCAACATAGTAAAACACTCTCACAGTAACTTCCCGTGAAAGTTTGATTCTTCCTGGTGAAAGAACCCCAGTCAGAATCGTAAAGTTGTGTTGCTTGAAATGGCGTTGTTATTTTTTCTTCAGACATGAAAAACCAGGTAAATCTCATCATTCTCTGTCTCATCTCTTCCTCAAAATACCCCGAATTGGGGAGGCCATAGTCCCACTGACTACGCGGAAAGTAAGGCTCTTAAATTGAAGAAATTATTACATGCAAAATAGACGATAGATGCTAAGAGTGTGAATATTATTTTGCCGAGTGTTTGGTAAATTGTTTGCTGAGTTGAATGAACTTTGACAAAAAGGCTCTATTGCTGCCAGCGAGATTGTTAAAAAAATACAAATGTTTATGTCATGACTGCCACTATCGCAAATACCTACCATTATATTATAATCATTAACAATATAGGCCATGTATGATCAGCATTTAAAAAATTTCCAGAAAATAGAGTATATACCACACATGAGATTTTATAAAATTCATATGATACCTATATCGTTTTTCAATGATTTTATAGGTAGATATTATGTAAAATTTGTCAGGCAGTTTTTTTGGTGAAAATAAATAAAAATGTGAATCTGTAGAGAATTTTCTTCTTAAACCAATAATACGTACGATGTTTGAGTTGTCATTTGATATCTTTGCGAATGTTTTTTTGGGTCGAGTGTAATAAAATCACACGAAAGCTTTTATAAATGTGTGCGTGTTACATATCTACCGCATATTAGTATGATTACTTTGTTTGTTACTTAATGCTTTGTGGAGGGCTTATTGGCTTATTGCCTGCGGTAATTTTATCAAACCTACCTAGATCTACAGTAGGAATGATATAATGCAGCGTTTTTTGTGCTTAGTGTTTATGTTTTTTAAATTAAATATAAGGAAAAATGTACACTCCTCCGGAAATTATGCAATAGGGAAAGTAAATTAATTGAGATGTCTTGTGAGATGATGAGAATTGTTCTTGAATTTAGTCTTTAAGAAGGCATTCTGTGTATAAGAATTAATACCTTATCATACTTTATATTGGAACCAGAGAATGCAGTTTCAATTCTTTTATAAAGAAGATGGGATCCGGGCTAACCAAGAAAAACGTGGAGCGATCAAATGAATCATTTCCTTGAAGTAGTCTCGAATTATCTTTCAAAAAGTATATATGTATAATGAATGTGTAAAAAACAATGGGAGTAGGTAGAACGAGAGAGAACATAGGAGTAAATAAGATGTTTGCGTCTGGACGGTAATAGCATAATTGTTTTGCTTGTTTATCATAGAAGAAAAACTGTCTATTTATAAGGTTTATTAATTGTTTTGAAAATTTTGGTAAAAAAAATTACAAAGCTTCCCACAAGAGGCCCTGGGGAAAATATTTCCCCTCAGAACCTACATCGTCATTGGGGATGCGGTATGGAAGGTCTTTTTACGAAATGAAGGAGTGGAAGTTCTGGGAAGGGAAAAAGCATGAGGGATGGGTAGGAACCTGAGGGTCAGGATGTTCAAGAGGGAACGAATGAAACCATCCCCCACTGTGGTGCAATGCGATGTTCCGAGAGAGGCTGGCTGGAGAGGTCAAAGGAATTCCCTCAACCTGCCAAAGGCCTGCCGTGCAGCTGGTGGGAAGAGGCATCCGCCGTCAAGACCCGGACAAACCTCACCCCGTGAAGCCGAGCACCCCTGCTAAGTCACCAAACGTAGCGAACCACTTGCAGTGACCTATAGCCTCCTCAAAATTGAAAAAATCTGAGTAATTTGAATATTCTGACATTTCATGAATATTGAAATTATTTAATGATATTTTAAACCTTCTTTTTCATTTTTTTCCTTCATTTGGACGTAGTTACTGCAACTAAGTGGTAGGTATACCATTTCCGTCGGTCTTCTGGCAAAATAATGCCCAAAAAAGATTTATTCCATTTTGCAAATTGCACGTTTCGGATGCGTCCGCATAAGTGAGTGAAATTACTCCGTGGCCAGCTGTAAATTACGAAATAATTAACGGCTATCAGTTTATTTTAATTGTGAGAAAGTTTAAAGTTTCCACAAGTCCCAGTTCCCAGTTGGTTGGAATCAAATGTGCATTTAATGAAATGCACGATGCACCGCGAGGCAACATGGCGCTGACAAGGGGTCAATGATCCGGGAAACTTTCTCTCTTATCAAATAGCATTGTCCTGTTCCGTAAACAATGGCCTTATCAAGTATATAGGAGTCGATATTCGTGTGCACTATTTTTAAATTAGTTTAAGTGTTCGAATACGCGCAAATCGAACACATTACGTCTTTGGATTTTTTTTAAATGCTACTAATTTATTGAAATTGTTATTTTGTTTTAAGTTTTGTAGTAATCATCATCGATAGCATTATCAAAAATAATACTTTCGGGTGTGGGTCTGTCTGTGATTTTGACTCTGGTTTAATAAACTCGATTTTGTTTTGAATTTAAGTGTCCTAAATATTTTTTTTCTTAGAATATCGTTATTTTATAATAGCTCTTGAAGGTTATTCCCATCAATGTAACATATCATTGAAGAAGAAGATAATCCTAATAAATCTAAACGAAAATATGAAAAAGAACAAGACACAGAAAAATGAAAGGCTAACTCGTAACTTCTCTGGTTGCTAGTCGCAAGTGGGAATCGAACTCAGGATCTCTCGTCTTACCGGGACAAGAAAAAGGTTAAGGTCATTAGGTATAACAATAACTATGTATCTATAATACATATTTTAACAGAAAATATTTTTTTGTCATTTTTGACATTGGAACCGATACGTCAAAAAAAATCCAGCGATAAAGTGCCTACCTCTAATGAAATATTTTTTAACAGAAAATAATTTTATTTATAAACTTGAAATGTATATTTCTTTAATTATTATTTCTTAGGGTCAATCTTGACAATCAAGAAAAAGTTTTATTTACTAACAGCCAGACTTACTAACATAATATCCCATGAGGTCTGCGCAATAATTTTGTATTTTAAAAAATTGTCACCCAACTGTCATTGCGACGCAAGAAAAAGCAGCAAAACAACCTTAGCTTACAAATAAAAGGTTTGTTTACACAAGAAAAAAGACAATGCGGTTAAAATAAAACATTATAAAAATACGCATTGTTACATTGACGCGAGCCCGTCAGTACCTGTATAAAAAAACGTGTCTATTTTTACCGCATTGATAAGGAATTTATCGATCTTGTGATTTTTTGCCGGGGTCATTAAACTCATCCGACAAATAAACATTGAAAAATGCCAATCTTTGCATAAAAACGATTCCTATTCTGATTACTGCGTAAACATAGCTGCGTATCTTCAAAAGATATCATGCCGCAATTGAATAATTAGGAAGTCGGTCTTTATTTTTTATAAATGGTCGAGTAAACTTCACAACTCAAAATATACTGAATAGGAAAGTAAGTATGTACGTGACAGATACATTTGATTATTACTTGTTTCTCCTCCTATTGGAGGTAGAACGTCACCGTGGCTATATTTACTTTGATAAATTCGTTCTCAAATTACTACTCTTTCAGACCAGAATTAAAACTGGCAGTGGTAGAACATACGAGTATTTGATACTTGATAATAATTACTGGAGTTATTTGAAAAATGTTGAAGTTATTTTCAATAGTTAAGAAGTTATTGCTAATTTCATTTGAAAAAACATTAGGTCTCAGGGGTCGTGTTTCACATACAATGACAAATACTTCAAAAGATATACAAAAAATGTGACGGTTTATTATTTTATTTATCTATTATTTAAATTACATTCAAAATAAACATTGAAAAAAATACCTTCAAAACTTATAACCGTCGATGTTAAACACAAAAATCATCCATCAAAATGTTAAATGGTCACCGCCTGAACTAGGAGTAATAGCTAAAACATATTTTAAAAAATTGCCCGCAGATCCAAATTATATCATCAATCGGAAAACTTCTATTCGCTCTATTATCTAGATAATGAGGAAAAAATTCTGAAACCTTTGTAGATTCAAGTATACATACAATCTGAAAAAGTTAAAATCAGAAAGGTTTTTACCTCAACCGGTAATTTATTTTCCTTCAATTTGACTTTGAACCAGAAATTGGTACTTTTGACACTTTCTTTCCTAAATCTTATCTTGTCTTTGAATTTCAATGAGTTTCTCTGTTCTGTGGACAGTTAAAAGTTAGGTTTTTGAGGAAAAACTTACTTTGCTGTGGTGAGTTACTCAAATCAAAACTAGGTAAAGGTAGTATAATTATCATTTTTAAGGTGTTAATTCAATGAGCAAAATTGATTTTTTCATTTTAGAAGTCATCTAGCCTATTCCATATCAAGGTGGGTAAATAAATCGAGGCGTTTATGTGTCAGATGGCCGCTAGCAATGTAGCAGTCTACACTACAGGGTGGGTGGTAACGGGTGAACGCACCCACGTGGGAGGGAATTATCATACACGATGTTCCGTTAGCGTTTCACGGCTTTTCTTTTCCACAGGGTGCACCAGAAATATGATACATAAATTGAAAATTTCATATTTCAGTGAAATTCATCCCGTTTGTGATGAATTAAAAAACTTCATTTATTTTTTGCACGCTAATGACGAAGTTTTATTGTGGGGTATTTCATGACGTTTCCATGCACTAGAGTTATGATCGCCTACGTTACACCAGTCGTTGTGAACAGTAGACGTCACGTCCAAAAAAATTGTGTTTCTAATTTTTTACAAACCTAACTTTTTATTTATAAACCATATATTTGATGTTTTTGTTGTTAAATTTCAAACGAGTAACTAGGCACCTATACAATTTGTCCAAAGAAACGTCACTATCTCAAAGACAACTTTTTTGTTCAAACTTTCTTCAGGCAGGTAGGTACCATAATATTGAAAAAATGGCAGAAGAAAGTCCAAATAAAAACGAAGATTTCAAATTTTAGAAAAGAGCCTTAAACGGCCACCATCTTGAAACGGAACCGGAACGTACAAAATATTTACAAATAGACGAAATTTGAAACAGAGCATCAAAACCGCGAGCGACTGTCATCATATTCACAAGTTAGCAAGATTACCACTTGAAACTTTTAACGACACGTAAAACATTGAGCACAAATTAACATCCTACCCACAAATTAACAGATCACTAGGTTTAATCCACGTTGGGCGCCAAATGTACCATGATTTCCTGGTGTTATATTTCTGAAAGATGTGTAAAACATACGATTCATGTGTAATTCAAATAAAGTAAGGAAATCTGTAATTAAAGAGCTGAGTGTAATGCTGAGAACAAAATTTATTGAGGTTATTTTCCATAATTCTTTATCATTCATAAATTACAATATTACTCAATCTAATTGGCAAGAGACTCTACATTTAATAAGAATATCAGGGCATGTTCAGATCGTTAAACTAAATCTGACTAGTGATGTGAAATTACAATACTACTATGCTGATCTGTGGGTATGTTAAAGTTATTAGGTTAGAGTTTCAAATCTCAAATAGTAATCCCGTTATAGATACATAGGGCGCCAGTTCTTCCTAACATGATATGAAGAACAAATTTATAATTATAGTAAACCATATTGTGAATATCTAAACTAATTTGATGACAATCGCTCACGTGTTTGTAATGGCGCAACCCTCTTGCGAATCCGTTCCGTGATGTCCTTCCTGACAGCTGTCCAACCTCTCTGGAACTGATCCGAAGTCCTCGATTATGTACTCGGCCGTTGTCGTGTTCGTAACTGCACGGTTGTTAAAATTAAAACGTTCTTCACAAGCGCTTGATACCGGGGCGAGTAGTTTCAAATCGTTACAACCTCCCCTATTTCCTTCAGTTTAGGATCATTTCGGGGGATGCCACAATTCCAATATCAACGGTAGGAACTTGTACAAAAATTGACGTTGGACTTTCTTTACAGTTTACATTATTTGAGTTTGTCTTTGATGTCTTACAGATCATTGAGCAAAATGCCCGCTACAGTTGGTACAAAGGCCGGCGCTTTTTCGAAGCAAAGGTTATTTTGTTTGAAGGAGTACCAGGCCAGAATAAGATGTGAAGAGCTAGGAGCACGCTCGTCCATTGCGCAATGCGGAATCGTGGTGCGTTGCACGTAAGACAATTTATCAAACGGACGTATATTTATATTTTGCACTCATAATCTAGTGAAATAATCACTCATGGAATGCGGTTCGCATCTATTTTACAAACTAGGGCCGATGCCAAGAAATAATGTTTACACACGCCTAGTGTCATTCCACCCAGAAAGTCGAGGAAACCCGGCGATACGAGAGCAGATACATCAAAACAGAGGACAATGCACTCGGAAACCATTCCAAAATCAAAAAAACATCGTAAATCTGAGATATCCACTGTATTACAAGGAGAAAAAGCTCTACATTCGTAGGTTTTTGGTAGGTAAATTAATTCGTATTTCATATTTTATGTAATTGACTCTTTAATTCATTGACACTAAAATTTTAAAAATTATGAATATATTATTATTTTATATCAGCTCTACACAGGAGGCTCTGAGGAGAAAAATGACCTTCAGAGCCGATGTCAACTTTGAGGAGGCTATGTGGAGAGCCTTTTAAGGAATGGAAGGAGTTGAAGTTTTAGGAAGGAAAAGGGTATTATGGGTGGATAGGATTTTGGTGGTCACTGTCTCGAGGAGTGATGTGTGAATCCATCCCTCTCATTACGGTACAAGGCGATGTTCCGAGAGAGTCCCATTTTAGACGTCAAAAGGTCTCTCTCAGCCAGCCTCTCCCGATCCAGCCTGCCACGCAACTTGTGGACAGATGCATCCACCGCCAAGACCCGAACACCGCACCCTAAGCCACCAAACACAGCGAAATTCTTGAGGTGAGCTATAACAGAGGCAGAGGTATTGATTATCCAATAAATGGTTCCCGTAGAGGGTACCCATAACTGCCTTCCAAATTGAGAGTGTAGGCATATATTATTATTATATTCTTTAAAAACTTGTGCTTTAACATGAACATTAAAAAATCCTCATGAAACTGGGTACAATCGAAAATCGGTCGGCAATATAGAATAACAATCAAATGTTAAGTCTGTATTTTATTTTGTAACAAAAAATATATATCTACGCATTAAAAAAATATTTGACAAAAGTCGAAAAACTACGCTTACTGATTATGCAAGACCAAATAGCCAATAAGTGTATTCAATGTGTTGTATTGCATTATAGAATTCATTATTTTAAGTTCTTGCGTTGTTACCAAAGTTACTATTTGTTCTTGATGTTGCGTTTGTAAAAAATAATACTCGAAAGAGTAAATATGTAATTTTGAAATGCATGTAATTAAAAAATTGCAAATGTCAATAATTTCATGTTGGAACGACAGACCTCTTATCTCTAGGAAAAACCATTTAATTTTATCCGACGACTTAATTTTAACAGGCCATAATTCATTTCTTAAGCACATATTCAACTTTTTTCTTTATAAAAGCAGGTAACCTTGAAGCGAGGTGGTCAAATTGTGTCGTTACTGTTAATCTTGAATAAAATTATAATTTTTCTTGTTTAATATTTAATCAGTGAAGTTTTCGCCATCTCATACATTGCAATTATTATCTTACATAAACGATTGGTACTTATGTTCCTACGTTGATATAATTAAAGTTTTTAATGGATATTATTCAGAAAACATATTCAAGTAAAACGTTCTTGCAAACGTTGTTCAAACTATGAGGTTAAAAAAACTGCTTTCGAAATCAGTTAGTTAGCGGGCTAATCTTACTTTATTGATCTCGGAGTTACTGTTGAGAATAACACTACGACTAAAACTATCGCGGGCGGTAAAACTAAGGCGGGTATCGGTGTCCATAGGTCACCCCACTTGTGTCTATAAGTTTGGTGATTTAGCAGGGGTGTCTGGGTTCATGGGGGTTTGTCTAGGTATTGGCGGCGGATGCATTTAACCAACTACTGCGTGGCGGGCGGTCCGGATGAGACTGCAGGGACACCTTTTGATTTCTCCTACCGGACTCTCTTGACCCATCGCCTTGCACCGCAATGGATCCAATTAAACCCTTTTCCTTCCCAGAACTCTCCTCTCCTTCCTTTCCTAAAAATACCCTCCACGTAGCATCCCCGAAGATGACAAAGGCCCCGAGGGAAATTGTTTTCCTCAGGGCCTCCTGTACGTAGCTATTGTAAAAAAAGTACTAAATACAATTTTTGTTGTAGGCATCTCTTTTATTACGTCACTTTTGGCGTAGGCAGGAACTGTAAAAGGGGTAAGTAGCCAATATAGATGCAAAAACTGAACAATAATGGCAACCCTTATTATCGACTGCAGCGGTTCCCACATACATACGGTACATAGGCGTACCGCTGAAAGCTCCGTTGTAAATCCTTCACATAACCCATTAACGATATATGTTATGCAAAAAGAGGTCATAACTGAGAACCATAGCAGTTACTCAGCGAGCTTTCTGCAAAAAGCTCAGTCTTGCAAAAATATTTTTTCCCCCACTGTCCTTGGAAGGGGATGTCCTTGAAAGCAACCAACAGTATAAATTACACACGTTATTATGTCAATAGGGCAATTCTTATAAAGTCCTTACACGCGTTCGACTTAACCCTTGGTAACTTATCCGGTTTTAAGGTTGTCAATTCATCTTGTGATGATGGGAATTTCGTACAGTTGACAATAACGAAAAAATAATAACGTATCAACGGTTCAGTCTAAATATCCAATTCTGAAACACTGTTATAACCAATTAGTTATTTTGAATCAATCATCGAAGCTAAATTTTAAAAAATTCTCTCCTAAGGAAACGAGACGAAACAAGAAGATTCGGCGGTAAGGCTCTTAACTTGCACACCGAAGGTCGCGGGATCGAATCCCGGCGTGACAAATAAATTGTATTTGATTAATTTGTGTTATTTCACAATTTATTAATTTAAAATAATATATAGTATATTTGCGGCACGTTCCAGAGTGGAAGTTACTCTCAGTATCGCCCTGGTGTAAGACCACCATTCAGAATTGAAACGTTGCTATAAATGGCATTAGCCGTATTTGGTGATCAGATCTGAATAGCCAGGTACTTCCCCACCTTCCTCTTCCCTATCTACTTCCCCTCCCCACTACCTTCAGCCTCACAACATACCCCAATTGGGGATGCCATAGTCTCATTGGCTTCAGACGGGAGCAGTTGGGACTCTTATGCGGTATTCATATTAAAAAAAATGAGAAAAATATATTTAACTGAAACGGAATTTAGTTTCGTATGCAAATCCTATTTTTAAAAAAATGTTCAGAATGCATTAAATTTGTTCAATTTATTTAAGAATATAAATTTGTCTAGTATTGGTTTGAATGCGTACACGTCTACAATAATAATTGATAAATTATCATTGGAACGCAGCTATTATGTACCTAACTACGTGCGATGATTGCGTTTTATGACTATGAAATTTTTTTATAAACAATTACTGCAATCAGTCCATTTCTCCCGGCCAACGACCCGGCTGACAAATTACGATGAAACGCAGTTTTTTTCATTACATTACAAAGAACGCATGAGAACATAATCGCTCTAATATTAAAATAACACAATTTCCAATTCTTATCGCGGTTCAACGACCTTTTGACGTTCTCTTACGCCGGCTGTCTACCTAGCACGATATACGTGCAATCCTTTATCTGAGACGTCTCACAGAAGATTAGCCTTGCGGAATCGAATCGAACTCCGCGGCTAATGATGGATCCAAAGTTTTAAATGACTCCTCATCCATATAACTGGATAACGACAACTGTCCCAAGTGCCTACCGATCTCAAATATTGATGGGATATTACTCCGCCGATAAGAGGGTTCGGTGATTGACTGCTTATCGATTACGTAATGTGTTTTGACTTCAATGAATAACCTAAACATTAATTATAAGATATATACATAATGAATATATCCTTTTTGCTTTATGGGTATCATTTATTAAGTTATTTATAGAACATATGAGAATATAAAGACAAACTTATCGGACGTTATGTCATGGAACTATAGTGTTCACAACAGAAGCGTGCAGTAACAATTAATTCGTTTTTGTAATGTTCCAGAACGAAAAGCGGGAACTATTATACTTGTTTTTTTACCAACGTGTTGTATAGTAAAACGCCTATCTGAATACATTTTTAAGCCGATGCCAACAAACGATTTTTGAATATTTATCTTAAACTTGTAAATTTATGGAATTTAACAAAATGTGTGTTATATTTTCGCTATAAATAAAGGATAGGTGCCTTCGACACAAATCAAATGGGATATATATATTTTTAAATGAAAAATCTTCCTGCATTTATTATGTAATCATATTATAAAGTAAAAGCAAAGAAATTAGCCAGTTTTCCAAAGTTAAATTTGAAGGGCTTTGAGAAATCGAATAAAGCAATGGGCCGTACAGAATCACTGGCACGTGCCGGGCCGGGCTTAGTATTAACTTTTGAGACAGAATTATTCGTAAAACAATGGTCTCTTAAATTGTAAAGCAGTCAAGCACGTAATCTTTTGGAAAATCATTCCTTATAACAATTTGTTGATACAGCATGATATCTTTGAATAGAAGGGAAGGATTATTTCAATAAATTGCAATAGTAATGAATTGAATCAGAAATAATAAATTTGATTTTCGATTCTTATTTCTGGGCCTAAGAACCGAACACAGAAATTTTGAAAATATTATAGGTAAATATGAAAATGACTAGTATATTGCAGTTCTTCTATATTCTATTGATGTTGGGAGAAAGAGCTCCTTTCACGTTTTTTCTGACCGACGCAACGATAGCCTCTAAAAATGTTGTTAATGGTCGCAATTTTACAAGGCAATAATTATTGTCAATGACTACAAAGAGAGGCCAGGAGTTTTTTACCCAAAGAATATCGTAGGCATAATTTCAAAATACTTTGTAGTCCTTCGGTGTGTATATCATTAGTTAAGTGCGATGGGAAAATGCCACATAAAATAATACTTCAAGTTTAAACTAAGCAGCATAATAAATTAATGTCGTGGTTAATGGACATTAATTAAGTAACGTTAATATTACATAAAACATTTAATTACCAATAAAATCATGTTGAGAGATGTGTTATAAAAGCGATTAATGCATTAACATAAAATTGCACTAAAGACATTGACATTTCCCAATCGTCTTTATTTGGGGAAATTGCGTCCTCAACATTTTTTTATTTTTATTTTTATTAATCATTAACGCCCTTATGGGCTTTTACATACATTTACATTTTTTTATATTTTAGTGCATACAGGTGTGTTCAGATGACAAAGAAAACATAATAGGTTTCAGACATGGTACACAGAAGTAAAGATGGTAGGTAAAGAGTATAGCATTATACAATAAAGAGACAGAAAAAAAAATCAGTTTAAGGCTAGGTTTAACATGTTCCAATTAAAATATTTCAGGTCCTTCAGGTACATTTAACAACATATTTTTTGTTGATTTATTTGAGTAATAATTGTAACTTTCAAACTGTCATGAGAAACATAATGTTTACACTTTTCAAATTTTTCCTTAGACTACAGATATGTGGCATGATCAAGAAGTCGCTCAAGATAACGAGGACCCAAGAGAGTGCCCTTCGGTACGCCGAAACGCCCAGCTGAGTGTGCTTGCAGTGTGTTTGCAGGGCCCGTTGACCGCGAGGTGGTGACAAGATATAGCGTTGCATATTAAGGAGTCGATTGACCTTGTTGGTCGCACGCATAAATACCACTAAACCCGTGCTCACCACCTTCTGGCTCCTGCCTTCCAGGCTGCACCTCCGGCCATTCAAGCAACGGCTGTTTACGAAATTCTATCGTAAAAAAATCTGTTTATGAAATAATATCGAAATATTAACTGTACCGTTTTCAAAAATACATTATAATTATTTCACGTTTAGTTGATAAGTAGATATTGTTATATCGTATTTGCTCTGGATATCACGTACAACCCATAAAACGTAATTTAAACGTGAATTTACTCACGGTATACTGATTAATATTACAAAGTATGGTAATTTTATGTATAAATGTAGTACAAAAATTTTATAAATATATCCCTGCAATATTCGTGAATTTTATTCATGTAGTTGATAATGCTCACTTATGTTCCTCTTGTAAGCTTTCAGTAGTCTATTGTATTACAATGTAACATTTTTTGAAGCATCATTTTTCAGTAGGCTTTGCAATTGATAGTCATCTAACATAAGTATTCTATCTAAAAACTTTTATATTTCTCTTTAGCCCGGTGCCAACGGTGGATAAAGAGAGGTACATAAATGAGAAGATAATCTTTTCTACCAAATATACGATTAAATTGGGGCTCACTCAAAAACATTTTATGAATTACAATAATAGGTTTTTTTCTACAGGTAAATTTGAGTAGAGACTATTCAATTTAAAGTATTCTTGTTAATTTTGAAAAACATAGTATTTTTACATACCTTTTAACCGTCGACGTTTTATCATCAGAAAACACCATGGCTTGAAACTGTTAAATCAAATTTTGCTATGTTGTAATTTTTTTCGTAATAAGAAAGCAATTTAATGACAATAACACAATATGTAACTAAACAAAAACCTTAGTTTATTTAAAGAATATCACGCAATACTTTGAAAGATCAAAGTAATGTTATGAATTAAGATAAACACCACTTTTTCACAAAATTTAAACTAAATTCTAAAGTTACTTGATATTTTTTTATTATTTTAATGTATCAATCTCATTTCGGAGATTGGCTGACGCGTCCGTTCTGTTTTCGTTGTTGCAAGCGAGTGGTCCTAGTACAACTGAATGTGTTGGGTTGGGTGAGTACGGTGACATTTCAGGAGATCGAGCCTCTTCCCCTTGGAGGGTTACGGCCTACAGGCTACAGCCTACAGCCCACAGCCTGTTCGGCCACGGGTGAGGCCACACAAAGAAAACAATCAAATGGAACCATCAAAAGACCTATATACCAATTCGGCGTAACTGGTATAACGACCAGATTATCAAAATAAAAAGAAACGTTCGTTCTCAAACTTGAAATTTGAAGGCTAATTTGGTTTTATTATAAGCATTTTTTTTTACTACCCTGCTTGTCTCGAGTTTCAATACTATAGTTTTGCTGAATTAGTAAATAGTAAATTGACATTTCAAAGCTTCTTAGGTCATGATAGAAGTAATTTATTACATACATACGACCACAGGGCATTAACATTGGATACGGTTACCTAAAATAATTACTTACATTTTACATTAGAACAGTTTACAATTTGAATTTTAAAAAGATCATCTAAAATTATCAGAAATAATGACGTTTTGTGAAAATTGCTTAGATTTGTTTGAAACATCGAATTGGTTATGTAAAATGTCGACATCATTTCTATTTTCGTTTGCGTAACTCTGTGGATGAAAAATTAATGTCGAGTTTGCTTCATAATTTGTTTTGTGAACGGGAACATTGAAATAAGTCCTTAAGTATGCCTAGTGCGTCGAGCAGGTACTCTTATGTCAACTAGACTTAATTTTGTCATCTGAAAATAAGAGGTTATGGTTTTAAACATTATTTATTTCTTTTGTAGGTTGTACTAACCCAGATATCATGATCTATAACTAATGTACACTTAAAATGAGAATTATGTGTAAAGTAAAATTAAACAAATAACGTCAATTAAAAAATTCCTCACACTGCACTGGCTCAAAATCTTTAAAAAAATGTTTTTTCTATTAATCATTCACAATGAACTGTGCATGTAAATCCGCTTAGCATTTGGTGAATCTTGATGCAATATTATGTGATTCACTATGTCTCAAAGGATGCAAAAAGCTGGTAATATTGAGATAATGACAAGGTACATATAGAATACCAAAGACTTCGAACAAGTTCTTTTTCCCCTGCGAAAAAGAACTGAAATAGGCTAAGGAAGAAATAAACTGACTGAGTTGAAGAAGGATATCCAAGAACAACAAAGAAGACATTTCGCTTATAAAGTGATCATGAACACGCGTTCGGGCAGAGAAAACAACATTTGTAAAACAAATAAAAACGAAAAATATGACTAATTTGTCTGTCCCGTCTTAAAAGTTTAAGACAGGCAAATAAATTATTTACTTGTTAACGGTTTTTTGAGACGCCGAGCATGCCTTGCAAACATTCAACTGTACTGACATAACGACAGTCACTAGGTAGTACGTACTTTGCAGACATTTACCAGAGCTTTTACTATTCTATGCTCATAGAAATTTCAACACAAAAGACTTAATAGAAATAAGTTCAGATCTGAAAAGCTCCGCTGTCGCTGGGGGTTTTATGGATCAGACCAACGATCAAATCTAATTTCAGTATCAGCATATATTATTATTCCTCACCTTTCAATCCTTTATATTTATTAAAGGTACATCTACTCTAAAATTTTACGACCCCCTCTAAAACCTTATGACGTAGGTACATTATTTATAACATTAAAACCCTTCTTAAAATTTAATATAAGTTCACTATGGACAAAACTCCAGCCTTCAAATTAATTTGTTTGTTGCTGGGCTAGAACCAAAGTACTTACACATTTTTTTACCCTCTTTGAGAAAGTATTTGAATTGATGCTTATCCGTTGAACTCTCAACCCTTCACGTATCTTAAATAAAAGATTGTATAACGGCTATTTTTCCATCATGCAGTGCCCATGTACGTTGAATTGTATATAACAGGGCTTCCCAAACTGTGAGTCGCGACGCCCCGGGGCGCCGCGGGATCATCCCAGGGGCGTCGTGAGGCAATCTTTATAGCGTCTTCCACACGCACACTTCGGAGCGACTGAGTCCCGCGCCACTTCAGGCCGCCGCGCAGAAAAGTCTCACAGTGAACTGCGCTGTAAACCTATCGGTCTTTACTTTTCTGCGCCTGAAGTGGCGCGGGACTCGGTCGCTCTGAAGTGTGCGTGTGGGAGACGCTAATAGGTTGGCTGTCGATGTTAACGCGACCGACTCAAGTGAGCGCCACGCACATTGTGATGATGCGGCTGCCGGTGGGAGCGGGGCACTGATGTGATGTCTAGGGAAATTTCCCTAGATCTAGGGGAGAAAAATATTTTTTAGGGAAAAGGGAAATCAGCACAAAATCTAGGGAAATTTCACTCTCTGGCAAAATTTTTTTTTTACTTATGACAATATTACTGGTATTGCTAGTCGTATTTTTTTTGGAATTCCCATGAATCTTAAATATTGTTTATGTACTTACATTCAAGCAATGTTGTTTTAAAAACACTCACTGACAACTCAAAATGATATTATTATGTACCTAAAAAGACAATGGGGACTTCCAAAAAAAAAAAATTCAGTGATTGGGTTTAATTTTTTTTTGCAAAGTGATTTTCATTAGGAATTTCGTTTATAATTCAGTGGTAAAGTACATACTTTCAAATTATGGTAAATTTTCGATCGAACTGGCCATATATGAATATTTACGATATTTTTAATAATATGAATTTTTTCAGAAAATATGAAAAACGTTTTTTTAATCAGACGAAAATATTTTTTAGCAAATATAAAAAACATGTTTTTAAATAATAAGAATATTTTTTTTTTTAAATATAAAATCATATATTTTTTTAGAAAAAAACCTTCAGACTATACGCGCACTATGCGGGCACATGGTTGCTGTCATTTCTTTCTGCAGGTTATGCGACTACTTCCGTACAGATACATGGTATGCGCACCCCCCCCCCCCCCGAAACGGGTTTTGATTGGCCAAGTTAGTACCGCCGAAATCTAGGGAAATTCTAGGGAAATTTCACCTCGAAATCTAGGGAAACAATTTTTTTGGGCATCACATCCCTGGAGCGGGGGCTAGTGCTAAACCTCGTTTTGAGAAACTATGCTCAGAAAAGCAAGCACATCCTTCTCATTAATACCAAAGAAAAAATTGCTTTTTTATCTTTTTTGTTTGCTTCCATTTTTGTTTTTATGTTGTGTTCTTTATTTTCTAATAAAAAAATTTAGATACTATTTGGAGTTTTTCTGACAAATTGTTATTAGGTAACGTACCCATACTACGTGACCCGTTCAGGGGGGGGGGGGCTTCAAAATACTACGCTTGGTACAAATGAGCGGCGGGGGGCTTAGATTTTTAGTTACCGGGGGGGGGGGGGGGGGGGCGTCGCCAAAATATGGCAACTTCCCAAGGGCGTCACAGTTGAAAAAAGTTTGGGAAGCCCTGGTATATAACGTAAAGTAGCGTTACATGGGTCATTGATAACCTCGAAAATCTCGTGGATGACATTTATACAATGGAGGCTTTAAATTTATTTTATATCAGGGAAATACACCTTGGATATCTTGATATTTTATTTGTGTTTAAAGTTAAAGGTGCTGGATTGTTTTTAGATTAATCATTAAGTATTGTAGCTTAACACCAACTGCACTCAATAATTTATTAATATTAATCCTTCGTTCCAATCATATTACTAATTGATAGAGCGTGGCAATCCGGCTTAGCATATTTATTTATTATAAGCTTTTTACTTTTGAAGAAACGTTTTAAGCGGGTTATTTATGAAATCGTAACTTAAACCGTCAAAAAGATGTTGTAAATAGAAGTAAAAGTGGTTTATTTTAAAAACCTTCAAAGCAAGTGATATTTATTGAGGCGGGCATAGATAAGACACAAAGAGCGGTATTTTAAGAATAAATTTTGTTGAAGCTTCAAACTGACAACTGAAAATGTTCTACTGCCTCCTTTAACCACTTTGATGCCATATTAAAGTAGAGTATTACGAGTATAACACATATATTACTATTTTCTATTCAGTGTTTGACGTAAAACTATTTAACCCTTCAGGTATTTTAAGATTTTGTCATCAAGTCACTGTCAGATTCATGATTTATTTAGATATCAATTTTAAATAGATTAGTTGTTTTTGAACGTATCCCAAAATAAAGTAAAGTTTACGAAAGCAGATGAAACACTCTTTCAGTTTTTAATATTATAATATACGGACATATTATTCAACTAAAAAAAAATTGTATTTAAAATTGTATTTACAATTTATTTATTTTTTATTTTATAAAATAGTAATTAATTTTTATAAGAAAAACTTTCTTTTTATACTTTTTTGAAGGTTATTCCCATCAGTGAAATATATCATATTAGAATAAGTTAACAATAATAATCTAAACGAAAATATGAAAGAGAACAAGACACAGAAAAACAGAAAAAACCAATGGTCGCAACTGGGACTCGAACCCAGACCTCTCCGTCTTACAGGGACGAGTGCGTTAACAAATTTCGCTATTGCCACCTTCTGTCAAAGCCGTCATATTTGTCAATCTCATATTTTCAAATTTCAGAATTACATTATTATCAACTAATTATAAAAAGAAAGTTTTTCTTATAAAAATTGAATATTCATTTAGACTTTCGTAAAAGTCAATTGTTCCATATAAATAAATTCGGATATATCTATCCTAACGCTATCCAGGTTACAAACCAATTCTTAGAATGATTGTTTCCAATAAAAAAGGTTAGTTGCCCGTAATATGGAGAAAAATAATTAGAATAATTAGATTTGAAAATATGACGGCTTTGACAGAAGGTGGCAATAGCGAAATTGGTTAACGCACTCCTCCCGGTTAGACGGAGAGGTCTGGGTTCGAGTCCCAGTTGCGACCATTGCTTTTTTCTGTTTTTCTGTGTCTTGTTCTCTTTCATATTTTCGTTTAGATTATTATTGTTAACTTATTCTAAATAGTAATTAGTTATTTAAAAAAATAATAATAATAATTAAAGAACTTTCTGGCGGTAACCTGTTTTATTTAGTTATTTAAAATTAGGGAGCGTTTATAGAATAACTTTTAAATTCAAAGTGAAAGCTTTCTTTCTTTCTTTCTAACACCGCTTAAATCGTATATTTCTCCCTAATACAAAAGGAGATAGAACGACTTTAATGAGTCCATCTAATTTTGTGTCATAAAGGGCACAAAAATACTCTACTTCCTACACCCGATATTCCAAATAATTGTTATTTTTTACTCTTGAGTCTGTCGCCATTTTTATTACAACTTACAACGATCGGCTTGATTTCTTTCACCTTTTATTTATGACGCTATAGTTTAATTTAAAAAAAAAACTGTAAGCAAAGCATGCAAGAAAAAACTTTCCTTCTATTAAAATGCCAGTAGATATATAGTATTTGGACTTGCCTTTTATTTCCCTCCTACGAATATCTTTCTCAGTAGAAGCTGAAGAAATAATAAATAAGCCACGATGTGCAAAGTGGCTGCATACTTTAGCCTGAATGGTCGACTTCAATGGTAGCTTCAAGTCACGGCGAATGATTGTCGGATGAAACGGCCCAACAAATGCGTAAAATTAATAAATGTCATAATCTCCGGAGCTCCTGCACTTATTCCCAGTTGATGACCCTACAGCTTGGTCCATTGCACTCACACACTCCTTTACATACACACGAACAGACATACCTACATGCAAATTAAGACATACATACCAGGGACGTACCGTAATTCCTTATAATACTATTATTTGACTAAAACAAAAAAATCTTGGTTGGTAAAAGCAGAACTCATAAATTTTCTTTACAAACAAATTTAAATATAAAGAAAGATTTTTCAGGTGTAAAAATATGATGCAATATGGTACTGAATAGTTAAATCATCGATAAGAAATTAAATCACAATTGAAAATTCACTTTGTGGCTAATTTTAATTACTTTAAAATAACCAACTTTGTTTAAAGCACTATTAAATTTAATAAAATTTATCGACAATTATAATAATCCTTTTAACAGAAATAAAATTGGTAAAAAAAATTACGTACAAATACAATGAGAAATATTGGAAATTATGTTTAATTTTTTTTTTGTTTCATTAATTTTTCTTTTTTTTAAAAGAATCTCCTAAATTAAAATTATTTTCACATTAATCTGTATGTTCATTATATTTTTTTGTTTTGTTATTTAGGCATCTCGGTTGCTCCTCGATTCTGTTATTTTAAATTATAAATGATTTTGTTATAAAAATACAAATAAGTATTTACCTTCTCCTTCCTCTTATTGTTATATTTTTATCTAAATGTACTTATTTGTCTAAGCTTATTTGACTATTCTTATACAGGGTGTTACAGAACGTACTTAACTTACTTTAACCAGTGATTCCTGGCATTATTTGGAGTAAAAAATGTAAATTAAATGTTTGGTATCCGGTGAAATTTTTGATGTTTTTTTTTTCAACTTAAAACTTTAAAAATTAAAAGGTGTTGGACAGTTAGAGTATGGGCGAGAAGTTTTGCGCTTACTCGGTTGAATGACGACCCGTTGAAGATAGTTTTTTTTTGTCGATTTTTTAAGAAAAACAAATTGAAAATTTTGATTTTGAAACGTACTGACAATTTTATATTAAATTGTGGTGAAAAAGTTTGTTATATTCATTATATAGTTAAATAACGTCACATGGTATTTAATACATGTATATACAAGGTAGGCAAAAGAAAGTAAGTAAATGTGTAGGAGAATTATATGTTTTTCATGGCTTTGTGTACCACACAATCTTACTCAAAAATGCACACACTACATGATGCTAAAAGGTTAATCAAATAATATATCTCTTCGGGTGACCACGATTAATTGCCAAGTAGTTTAAACCCCATTTCCTTTATTTCCACGTTGAAAGAAAATGCATTCATTAAATGCGAAATTTTTAGTAAAATATCACAGTTAGGTACATGTTTTGGACAGTACTGCAGAAAGCAAATTAATATACCTACAGTTGCAGAAAGCACTGCACTTGTAAGTAATTGAAGAAACCTGTAGATACGAGTAACATTATGAGGCTCATTAATTTTAAATATAAAAACTACTTTACGCTGCAAACAAGCAGCATGCGAACGGACATTCAAGGTAGAATATCAGGACTCGCTTACTTTAAAAATAATAATTTTAAAACCATATTTCTTGGTCATTTCATATCCGGTTGACCCAAAAACAACTTTGTGTTAGTGATGCGGTGATACATAATAAAACGATTACGATTCCAATTAATTGCACGATTAAGATTATAATAACGTTTATCGATTTAAAATAATATTACGTACCTCATAAAAAATAGTGGCTATTTTTTTTTAAGTAAAACTTCTTTACGCATGCTTGACTTGGGGGGTAAGCTGGCGAATGCATGACGAGAGCGTCACGAAAAGTGAGGCGAACGCTTCGCGTTAAACAATGCAGGTCTATTGTCTGAATCACACTATAGGAGCAAGAGAGAGCAGTGCGCGCGCACATTTTCTTTCTCTCTTCCTATCATATAGATGGAGCAGAAGTTTTACTTTAGTTGTGTGGTCCAAAGCACACTCGTTTTTTTTTTAAATAGGTAACTCACCCTAAAAAGAGTGCTTTGTGCCGATTAAGTTATTAAGTTGAGAAAGATAATTATAATTTTAATAATAATCTATAAGGGAAGAGGGCAAATCAAATATTGAAGACGTTGATTGATTGTTGTTTTAATAAGCAAACGATATATGCTTTTGAAGGAAGCGTGAATTTTACAATTGTAGAAAACAGTATGTTATTTTTGTACTTTCTTTTGTATCTATTGATAAAAAAAAAAAAATATATGGTCAGGAGTCTCCTTCTCCACACCGCACTGGTTGAGTGGACTATCGAGGACTCGGATTTTAAACAAATGAGCTGCAATAGAGCAGTGCACAATTATCATTCTAGAAATGCAGGAAATAAATCTTTTGGATTTTTTTTTATCCTGGAAGCAAGATTTACTTGGAATATGATTTTGAATTCCAGCGTTCGAATCCAGTTTGGGTTTTCGTATCTGTCCAATTTTCTTTTCAGTAACGAGGCATATTGGATTTAAGAACCGAAAACACTAAGTACTAACAGTAAAATTTAATATACAAAATAACAATTTATGTGAGTTAAATTTGTATTTTGTAGAAATACAGATTCATTCATGGAAAAAAAATATTATTGCAAGAGGTCACACAGAAAACGAAATTCCCGGTCAGAACGAAAATTGCAATTTAATCATGACTAACACACTACATTGATGAAATCAAAATCTAAAAATTGCAGATAATCGTATTCATAATGGTGTTCATAATCGTACGAGTAATCATAATGATAAATCTTATTTATCACTATTTAAAATATTACTTTTTTATGATCTTCCCATGTCAATTATTTATTTTATTATTGGAAACTGCATTAAAAAATTATGATCCACGTTTCTATTAATTGCATACATTTAAATAAATGTAGGTTCAATTAAAAAGTTGCGACAGGAAATATTTGGGAAATATACCACAAACAGGTAATATATGCTAATTTTTTGGCTAAATAATAGTCGACCATCCCGAAATATGCGTATTGAAATAGTAAATTACTTTTGTGATAAGGTAAGTAGAATCACGCAAATCTGCCATTGTTTTATAATTTTAAAGCGCCGAATCATTTGGTGTATTCAAGATAAAACAATAATAAAAATAGGTAGACATACATATATTATATTAACATACAACCAGCGATTCCTGGGTTTATTTTGAGTAAATTATGTTGATAAAATTTTGGTCTCCTTTTGAACTTTTTTTGTACATCAAAAAATGTTCTAAATCAGTAGGTATTGAATCGCAGTCGGATGGGTTGGGCGGGTGATCAGTGACGATATGCGAAAGATTTTTTTTTGTTCTTGAAAAAAATACAATAAAAAGAAACAACAACAAAAATGTCACCGGAGACCAATATTCCATTTATATTTCTTTAATCCAAGTATGGTCAGGAATCGCTGGTTAAAGTTTGTCAGATAATATGGGATTTAAGGGAAGTAGGTACTTTAACCAGTGATTCGTTACATTTTTTTTTATTTTTTTTTATTATTTATTTAATACAAGAAAATACAAGTTTTATGCAGTCCCACAAAGCTGTCACACATGACGGCTTGTCTGTAGGTTCTACAAAATAATATATATAATTTTTTTTAATTTTTAATACATGTATAACACAATATTATACAATAAACAATATCACATTATTATTTTTTGTAGTAAAAAAAAGTAAATGAAATTTTGGTTTCCTGTCAATTTTGACTTTTCACGTCTTTTTTTTAAATCCTCAAAATCAAAAACAAATCTTCTCACCTCAATCCCACCTGACCAATAATAACTGATTTTTATGTTTTATTTGAAAAAAAAACAAAAACAAAAATGTCACCGGAGACCAAAATTTCATGTATATTTTTTAGTCTAATTAATGTCAGGAATTACCGGTTAAAGTTAAGTCAAGTACCTACGTCCCTTAACACCCTGCATATCTAATATTTTGAAAATCTGCTATTGTAACTATTTAAAATTAGCTTCATTAAATTGCATTTCATTTCAGCCAGGGTCCAACGTTCTAGGGTCGTTTCTGCTTCAAACTAAGCAAACAGAATTTCTGCTATAAAGAGTGGAATAAGTACCTACTTACGTGTAGGTTTTGCGTACAAAGATTTAAGATTATTCGACCTTGAAGATGGCAAGCACAAAGCACTGAGAGCTTATTCCTAGGATTAGTAAAGCCATGTGTGTAGTAGGTACAAAGGGTATGCACGATAAAGCAGACCTGACTGAGCGATCATCTAAACGTCTCCTTCAATGCACTCGGTAACAATGCTAGTCTACAGGAGTACAGGAGCAGAGTCAGCGGAGGCGTCAAGAGATATTATTATGTTGTGTACTCTGCTCTGCAGAGGGAGAGGGGGGGCACCTATCCACGGGAGGGGGAGGGGCACGCCGGTCACTGACCCACACCGAGTTTATGGTTTTGTTTTCGCTTTCTTCGAAGCGGCCGCTGTCCGCTCAACTGTTCACTAACTGGCACTAATACGTATGACCTCACCGAACCAGCGACCGACTATTTGAAACGCTAAAACAAGCGCACTTAGTAACAAAAAAAAACAAAAACATTCCCGCGTTTAGACACACACTTATCGATGTCTAGAACTTTTGATCAAATTATTTCATACACTTGATACACACTCATGTGCAGTGATGTTGATGTTTGGTCCGCACGGCGTTTATCAACATGCGGAAAATTAAACCGCTAAGGAAAACGGTGGAAACATTGAACGACATAATTCTTGATCTCAATATAAATAATAAGACCTTTTTATGACAGCGGGCATTACCTCCGTACTTGTTTTCTAGTACGGAATACTATGTAACCGGTGCGGTTCAGTGGATTCTTCGGCGGATTTGCAAATTCGAATCGTGAGCTTCATTGCAGCCCGTTCGGAATTCAAAATATAATCGGAAAAATTATTGTCATTGTAAATTCATTCCACATTTAAATAATGAACGTCATAAATAAAAATAATACATTCCGACAAAACCACAAACGCTAATAAACGATGTGAGGTACCTACGTCAGTAAATGGAAGTTTTATTTTTTTTTTAAATAAATTCTTGGAATAAAGCTTGACCAAAGACGTCATGTTACAAAAAATCGTGGTTTCAAAATTTTACGCAAGAATTCAACCTCTTATCATATGAAAAAATAGAAAAGATCTCACCTAATGATTGTCGTCTTGGAATGAAATTTCACGCACTTTGTAAGTATTTAAAAAGTACCTACCTAGGAGTTGTTTTAGGAACGGTAGGGTTTTCAAATTTGAATAGCGCAGAGGGCTTTTTACTCCCGATGTAAACAAGGCTTTGAATGTGACATTTTTGGTAACCTAATCAAATGTCTATCAAGTAAGTAGTTTCCTCCACTCTTTCAAAATTGCAATGTCATAAAATAGTTATTGTGATTTTCTACAATTCTTACACTGAATCGATGTTTAAGAAATGCTAAGGGTGAAAGTATTTATTTCAATTAAATTAAATTGTCAACAATTTTATTGTCCCGTTTCAGAGATAAGACATTTAAAATACTAACCGAATTAATGTCCTATGAAACCCGATAGCACAGTTTTATAGATCTGAGAACGACTTTGAGATATTTATCGCTTCATTAAATTTGCCAATTTATAAACCGTGTATTGGAAAACAAGCAATAAAATACATCACACCTAAACCTGACCATATAATATACCTAGCAGAAGCAGATAGGTAGGCAAGTGTTAGAAATTCAATGTTTATTGTAGAAGAACTCGAGACTTCAGTTGAGTACAGCCATCACCCATAGTACAGCATTACCCCATACACAGACTTTTATGTAAATTTTCATGACAATGAGTAGTAATCCAAACTGTTTGAAGGTGAAAATGTATGATTATTTTATATAATTTAATTTTTTTTTACAAACACTAGCGAATGCCCGGCATGCCTTCCCTCCCTGCAGCTAAACTACATAAAATACACAGGTTTTTCAAACAATTCGCGCGCCACCTATAGTAAATTTTTCATACAAATTTCATTAGAAACCTTCGTTGGCGTGCGCATAACAAATCACCAAAGTTTCATCACAAACGGTTGACTGGTATAAGAAATAATTTCATAACTACATAGCTCACCATTGTATATAGAAACCATTGCGGGAATGCGCACAACAAATCACCAAAGTTTCATGGCAATCGAATGAATGGTTTAGGAAAAAAACAATCATTTTTGTATATATATTAAGATTAAAGCTAAATGAAGAGTTGTCGGTAATATTTTCCTGACTGACATGTCTGTTAGAAACTTTCTTGGAAAGAAGGAAATTAGGAAGCGTAAAAAACTCACTGTAAGATGTAGCAGGCTGGATCGATGGTGTCCACAAAAGAATTCACAATTCACTAAATGTTCATCTGTGCACAGATTATCTGGTCACCATCAGTAGTTAGACTTTTAATACTTATGTAAGGTAATTTTGCATTTGATAAGATTAATACACATAGACACTGTTTTTTGCTGCTTGCTTGTTCGGAAGTTATCACTGCACTGATTTGCAATGTCATTCGTAGGTAGGAGGAAGTATGTAGGTAGGTAGGTGTGTATGTAGGAAATTGTAGGAAAGGCATCATGATAGAAATATTCCCAAACATACCGCCCACCAATTTTATGTAGAAAAATTTAACTAATTAAATAGAACGTAATTAAAAACGAAAAAAGTAGTTTGCTTAAAAGTAAAAAGAATAACACAAAAAAATTGGAAAATTTCTCTTAAAGTAGAACAAATGCTTATCTGTAGGTAACCTTTTGTAACTTAACCTTTTGTCGGTAAGTTGCTATGAGAGAAAATAAAATAAAATAAAATTATAAACTAAAACCTTTTATGGAACAACCGGAAGGGGACATACTTTTACCACGGGTCTTAAGTAAGTCCCATCTTTAGTTTTCACTGATACTACCCTAACCACTCCGTCTGTTCCGGGCCTTACTTCGATTATGCGACCTAACTGCCACTTTAAAGGTGGCAATCTAGAATCCTTCAATATCACAATATCTCCCTTTTGAATATTTCTTTGGGGAGTGAACCATTTCTCTCTTTGTTGCAAAGTTTGTAAGTACTCAGTACTCCAACGCTGCCAAAAATGTTGCGACATCTGTTGCAAATGTTGCCATCTATCTAGTCTATTAATCTTCAAGTCTGAGAAATCCCACTCAGGTAACGAATGGAGAGCATCTCCAATTAAAAAATGTCCAGGAGTAAGCGCATCTACTTCATTGGGGTCATTTGATAGACTAAACAAAGGTCGTGAATTCAGGACTGCTTCTATTTTGGATAAGAGAGTGGAGAATTCCTCGAAGGTGAGCGCAGTATCTCCTACCACTCTTTTTATGTGGTACTTTACGGAACGAATTCCTGCTTCCCAAAGGCCTCCAAAATGGGGACTTGAGGGTGGATTGAAATGAAATTGTATTCCTCTCTTGGTCATATTATTCATAAATTCTTCATTTAAGGTCAGACAACCCCTTGCACGCGAGGTAAGTGGATGTTTACAATTGTACACAAATCTCAGTATCCACGCAAATATTCTATGTAATTTTGATAAACTTGAATATTTTGAAATGTCCATAGTATGATCACCAGGTCTTGAAATTACATTAACGTGGGCTATAGATTTTACTTCAGGGAGCTCTTTAATAGTAAGCAAGTCTGGAGAAAATGAAGGCCACCTATTTTGAGGTAAGAGCAACCACTTTGGTCCAGAAAACCAACGAGGATGGTCGCAAATTTGTTCAGAAAACAACCCCCTGGATGCACAATCCGCTGGGTTATCTTGGGAAACTACATGACCCCAAGTTGCGGTGCTAACGCTATCATGGACCTGCACAACCCTATTTGCCACAAATGTTTTTAATAAGTAGGGAGGCGTTTTTAACCACGAAAGCACGATGGTTGAATCCGTGTACAGATAAATATTGCCAATATTTATCGAATCCTGAAGTGAAGAATGAACATACTGTACAATCCTTGATAATAACAGTGCAGCAGCCAACTCTAACCGAGGGATAGTCAAAGTTTTCAATGGTGCAACCTTTGATTTTGCCATGAAAAGATGAACACTGGGATTGATATTGTGTACGACAATGTAAACCACGGCTGCGTAATCATGTTCTGAAGCGTCTGAAAATCCAACTAATGAACATGGAGTATTTTCAACTGTGTTATAATATCTTGAAATTTGAAGATTAGAAAGAAGATGTAATCTTTCTGCAATAAATTTCCACTCTGATTGGACATGAAGTGGTACTGCACTATCCCAATCGAGTTGGAGACGCCATAACGTTTGAATAAGACATTTTGCTTTGAAGACCACAGGAGAGAGCCATCCCAATGGATCGAATATCTGAGCTATTTTAGATAAAATCTCACGTTTAGTAAACTTTATTGGAAACTTGTTGATTGTGTAGAAAAATGTATCTTCCTGTGGATTCCAGTTTAAGCCTAAAATATTAATAGTATTCATCTCTTCACCAAACACCAATATCTCCCCCGAATTCCCCTCTGATAAGTCCGAAAGTACATCTTGATTATTACTGGCCCACTTACTCAGAGTAAATTTGCCTGCATTGAGTAAATCCACCAACTCCTTTCGTAGTAATATTGCTTCCTCTACAGAATATGCACCTGTCAACAAGTCATCTACGTAGAAATCTTCAACCAAGGCCTTCGCTGCGCGAGGAAATCTAGGACCTTCGTCCTTTGCCAATTGATGCAAGGTTCTTATAGCTAGGTAGGGTGCACAGGACAGCCCGTAGGTGACTGTATTTAACTCATAATCACACACTGGTGATTCTAACGAAGATCGCCATAAAATATGTTGAAACTTGCGATGTTCTGGTAATACTAGAATTTGTCGATACATTTTGCATATATCGGCTGTAAACACAACTGGAAATATTCTGAATTTTAAAATCAAATTGCTAATGTCATTTTGTAATTTGGGACCCGGTAGTAAATATTGATTCAATGACACGCCTTGTTGATTCTTGGCACTTGCGTCGAAAACAACCCTCAATTTAGTAGATATACTAGTAGGCTTCAATACGCAATGATGTGGAATAAAATACGACGAGGATGTATTGATACTTCTAGACACAAGCTTCATGTGCCCCAAACATTCGTATTCATCCATGAAACGTTTGTAATCTTTGTAAACTTCAGGGATTCGAGTTAATTTACTCTCTAAATTATGTAACCGATTAGAAGCAAGATTGTAAAAACCCCCAAATTCAGGAGTTTCGGAATTCAACGTGAGTGGCACTACATAACGCCCGTCACTTTGTCGAGTATGTTTACTTTTGAAAATTTCTTCACATTTGATGTCATCGGGATCACAAACTTCTGTAATAGGCGGTTCTTCTATAGACCAAAATCTTTTCATAGACTGATCAAGCGAAACATGATAAGAAGTTGATGTATTAATTTCATTCGGAATGTTTCCTATCAGTACCAAACCGAAGATTGTTGATAATCCAGATATATTGCTATTATTTCCAAAAGAAGTCCGCCCACCATCAAGAATGGAAGGAAAGAGGTTGGCTCCGAGCAAGAAGTCTATGTTAGCAGGAGTATCGAAGCTGTCGTCTGCCAAATCTTCCCTAGAAATATTCATTGAATGCAAATCTAAATTGATTCTTGATGCTGGCATCTCACTAGTAATATTGGAAATAACAATAGCACTGGTTTTTATTTTTGGACCGATCTGGTTTTTTGGTTTGATAATGCAATGAACTTCGCCAATTATATTTACTGAAAATTGGGCAATTCCCTTGAGTTTTCCTTTGTATGTCGTGATTTTCAAACCCAAACGTTTTGCGCATGATTCACTCATGATAGATACCTGGGAACCGCTGTCCAATAGCATTCGAATTGTATTGTAAGATCCAATTGCTGACGCTGTTCCTAGGAGAGCTACATTACAAAATGATGATGACGAGAATAATACTTCACTTGATGTAGATGCCACTAAAGGCCTTTCGTTTATATGAAGTAGAGAATGATGACGCTTTTTACATTTCATGCATGTAAATTTAGAAAAACAATTTTTAATCTTGTGTGCCTTTAAGCAATTAAAACAGAGTTTTAACGTCTTGACCATTTCCGTTCGTTTCTCAACTGAACTATTTATGAATTCCGGACACTGCATAATATTGTGTTTATCACTTTGACAGAGTTTGCATAATTGCGATGAAATGAGATTATTCTTAGTAGCAGTAAGTACACGTTTAACATTTGAATGCGAACTCTTGTTAGAAGTAGTAGATGGAAAAGAAAAAGTAGACATGTGTACAACTCGTTGATGATTGTGAAGAAATTCTAAAACTTTTCCTGAAGTAGGTATTTCGTCTATTTTCAATTGTAGTTCAAATTGTCGTTTTGTAGAATGATCCAAATTTCTTATGATGATATGAGCAATAAACATTTCAAAGATTTCTGTCTTATCAAAAGTCTGTAAGGCACATAAATTATCTCGAATATTCGCAATAAATTTCGACAACCCTTGTGCAGATTCGCTACTCAATGGTTTAATATTTAAAAGTTGTTCAGAATAATGGTTAAATAAAATTCTCGAGTTTTGGTAGTGTTGCCGTAATGTGTCCCAAACAATTATATAATTTTCATCGATTATTGGAACACCCTTTATTAAACTCAATGCCGAATCACTCAAACATGATATGAGATAATGAAATTTCTCTACGTTCGTATACTCCTTTTGGTGTACCAAACTTTTGTATAAAGCGTAAAAATGGGGCCAATCTTCGAGATTACCATTAAATTTTGGTAAATTTATTGTAGGAGGCCTTCCCCGTGTAGAACTTATTTCTTGTTTAAGTTCCTTCTTAGTAGATTCGATTTGGTTTATGTTATTTTCAGTTGCTCTGATTGAAAAATATAATTCCTCGAAATTAGAGTCAAACATTTCTACGTCATCATAGGTTTTATCATCTTTCAAATCTGGAAGTAATTCTTGAATATCCACTTGTAATTTCTGAAAATCGTTGTAATATTCATTTAACTTTTCTAGTCTCGCCCTAAACAATTGAATGTTAACTTCATTATCAAGTTGTGAAATTAATTTTGACGTAACAGTCAAATTGGAAATTATTCTACTACGTTTCTTCTTTAGTATAGTAATTTTCTTAATTATGGTATCCATGTCGATTTGAAATAACTCTTGAGGTGTAGAAATAACGAAATATGTAATGAATTACTAATTAAATTGAAAAGTTCTTTGCAGGTTTAAATTATTATTATGAGTGAGTGCAATGACGCTGTAAACTGTATCTTAAATCCATGCGTTGAAGAAGGAAAACTGTATTTAAAAATATATTTCAACGCAAGGTATTTGTAAACACATGTATTAGAAGGAGACAGCTATATGTTATGAAACCGCGCTTGGTTTGGTATATGAATTTGCAACGCAAGCTATACGCGAAACATGTAACAGAATGAGACAACCTTATATTATGAAGTTCCGTCTTGAAAAATATGTGTATTCGAAATGCTCATTAGGTACTTTTGAATTCTACGTAACTGAAATGCGGCAAAGGTAACAATACTAACTATGTTAATGATTGAATTTTGTACTCTGTAATATGTAGGTATTCTAAGCAGCAAACTTTAAGATTAATCGGTATTTACGCATCCCAATTTCAAGCAAACTATTCTTTTCGTTAACTGGTTCATTATCCGGCTAGAAGTGATCAAAAAAATGGGGTATGTTAGAAACTTTCTTGGAAAGAAGGAAATTAGGAAGCGTAAAAAACTCACTGTAAGATGTAGCAGGCTGGATCGATGGTGTCCACAAAAGAATTCACAATTCACTAAATGTTCATCTGTGCACAGATTATCTGGTCACCATCAGTAGTTAGACTTTTAATACTTATGTAAGGTAATTTTGCATTTGATAAGATTAATACACATAGACACTGTTTTTTGCTGCTTGCTTGTTCGGAAGTTATCACTGCACTGATTTGCAATGTCATTCGTAGGTAGGAGGAAGTATGTAGGTAGGTAGGTGTGTATGTAGGAAATTGTAGGAAAGGCATCATGATAGAAATATTCCCAAACAGTGTTACTGTCACAAAAATAGCGTGGCAGGCAATTAAACAATGTCATTGCTACACATTTTTATTGCCTGGAAAAGTCACATTGAACTCCTCAAGATGAATGTACGGTTCCTCGACCCTTTGGAACAGTAAAAGTGAATGTGGTTTAAAAGTTATATGAAATTGAACTTTATAAGCACTAACTTCTAATTTGCCCATTTTTAACCGAATTAAAATGAAGTACCTAATTAGAAAAATTGTTGATTTAAAAAACCTTTTAGATTTTGACAATCATTGCAGACATTAGTGGATATTTTCATTTTCAACTAGTTAGGTACTTACATGAATTCATATGTTATTAATTGTTTTTTTAGTTTAATTCATAGAATTCCTTTTTTTATTAAATTTAAATCAAAATTAAAATAATATTATTATTGAGTTCTGCTAGTATTTTAGTTTACGAACACATGACTCTATTAACACTAATTAATAAAGTAAGGAAAATTATTTATTCCCCCCCCCCCCCCTCTCAGTATGTTTACAAGAACTAAACAAGTATTTTAGTAAGTCAGTAGCGAAGAAATTAACATTTAATGCTGGGACACTTAAAGTACCCCACAAAAAAAAATCTATTTTCAAAATTATTTTCTCAGTAAATTGATTTAACCCGTAATAAATCATTTTAGGCACCTTAAAAATGGAAATTGGGCGAGGGTAAAAAGGATCTTATAAATAATTCGTCTCAAAGTGGTATAATCACAGTTTTTAAATGTCCTTAAATGCGAAAAAGCTGTCTCAATAATAAAAACTTAATAATAACATTATTAAGTTTAACTTATTTTAAAGCTATTTTTCGTTGCCTACGCCACTGATTATAAATAATTGTAATGCAATAAACCACAGCACTTCTATTAAAACATTAATAATTCATTGAATGCTTTCGAAGACAATTCTTTCGAATTCCGTTACTTGAGTCACATTGATAATTGTTAATTGCATACATTAGATATATTTAACACGCTCAATATTAATTCGAATAATTTTGCCATCATTTTCAGTGATTATGATTGCTGGATACTTGGAAGGTGAATTATTTATAGCTAATTGTGATTTACGCACCTATTTTAGCTAATAATAGTAATTTCCAAGCGCATTGACCCTCGGAGGAGCCTTGAACCGTGATCAGTGCGTCTAGCCGATTCTAAGATTACCAAGTGTGTTTAACGTGTATGTAGGTAGATTCTAGTAGGTACTAGGTACCCGCCTAATGATGATGCAACGATCCTGACTCTTCTGAAGATAACGATTAACAACGGTAATTGAAAAACTATTTTGGGAACGTTGCAAGGCACAAATTGCACATATACTAATAATAACTCCTAAAGAAAGTTATTGTAAAAAAATGTACGCGAAGCGCTACGAAGGAATGCAAAATCATGTGTTTTTTGGTTTAAAAATTTGAACGCTTAGAAATATTTTCAGATGCTTTAATTAAATACTTCGAGTAGAACACACATTGGCCTTTGAAATAATAGAGTCTTTTGCCTTAAGCCCAGAAATAAATAAAGTATCAGCCCTATAAAACTGCTTGAAAGTTACAAATCTTCTACTTAAAAACTTCTTTTGGGTTATGGTTTTATTGCATAATGTGGAAAATTATGTGCTTTAGAAAATGATCGAAAAATCATTAAATATTTGTGCAAGAACTTCGCAAGATAAAATATAACACGCTTTTTAACGATGTTTTCTTCTTGTGTAAATCAAAACAGGCGGCTGGTGTTAAGCGGGAATTTAAAACTTATCGCCATCTACAAAGAAGTATTATTGTTAGCAGCCCGATTTCGAATTTTACACGACGTGGTTAATCGCCATAATATTATACAACGCATACCAGATTACCAGAGTACCATGATTTATAATCAAATTAGAGTATATTGAAGTGGGGAACGGCAATGTTCGATAAAATTATAGAAAATTGGGTATTTGTTTTGATTAGCATAATCAAGACTTTGAGAAAATTGATTTGAACTAAGTTTCCTGTAGCAAAGGTGCGACGCGTCGATGAGTCTCAGTACTCAGTACAATTCGGGGAGTCAAGAACTTGTATTGAAGCTGAGATGGAACGAAGCAATGTTCAATATTCATCCGAAAAAGATTTTTTTTAGAATATTTTTCTTACTAAAGTATGTTCAAGTCAATCCTGATTTCGGTAAATATTTTTGACGCGGAAAATGCTGTCTAATGCTCCAATTTTTTTCAACGTGACATTTTCGAGTGAGTTTTTGGCATTTATTAATGTAATTTTTTGACGTCATAAAAAGGGTTATTTTGGCAATGTATTTGCGATTTCTGTCGAAAATACTTTTTTCGAATTTGCGAATTTCGACCTTATTCTCAAAAGGAGTATTTTCAGCGCGATGCAATTTTCGCAATCCCGAATTAACATATATTAATAATAAAAAAAGGTTGACATTAACGGAGTACGCACTCAGCTTCAAGGACTAATGTTTTCAAATGAAATTTAATCTTTGGAGAATAAGGCATAAATTGATCACCTTGGTACTGCAAATCTTCGACTTCTCGAAAATCCACTATAAAACCGTTGAAGTCAAGTATTAACTCAAAAAGTAAATGTCAAACCGTCAAGGCAACTGAAGCAAAAAAACGCTTAGCGTTTTATATTGTTAACCGTGCTCCAACTTTAGCTCCAACGCAATAAAAATCTCCACGCCGAACATTTTACTTCCCTGTGAATGGGGCTTGACTTGCCTTGATACTCAGCACTCATTTGGTTCGCTTTTTGGAAGAACTTATATAGATGTCATAGAAATCGTTGCGTCTCTCATACTATCACAGCGAGAAATATGATTCAAACGGTGTTAGACAGAGAAAATAATACGCTTTATATTCAAATCTAAAATTTAACCACAAAATATATCAAATGTACACTTTTACTAAACCAAAGTTTACGACCCCAATTTGAAAAAAAAATCAGAGTGCGCAGTGTATGAGTAGAAGTGTAACATTCCGAAAACTAAAGTAGACATGAATGGGGAGGCTGTGAAGCACCGCACAAAGAGGAGAAAGATAGGCTACAAAGCGCCGCACAAAGAGGAGACCCATTAGTCTACCTCATTGTCTCGCAGACTTAATCCTATAAACGTATGTGTTTGTGTTTGTCTCTTTTTAGTGCCTTTATTTTTCGTTTCATCGAGTTTCAAATCACAACCGTGATGCTAAAGAAGTTTTCACTTTTTATGAGACTTCGTAATTTTTTTATTAATTATTTTTATATGAAACGACAAAAAAGTGAGCTGACGATAACGTTGTAATTTTAGTTATAAAAAACGTCAGGTGAGCCATTTTTAAAACTTTTTATGTTTGCATTCAAAAATTTTACATTTCGAAAATTATATGTTTATTTCGAAACACCTTTCAAAGACAGATTTTAGTTTTCTTTCTTGTAGTTTTCGGATACGTTCAGATGCACTTATTTGGATTTTATTGTAAAGAGGAAATATTTTGACCTCTGACAAAATATGCTTGAGGCCTGAGAGGTTAATAAATTAAATTGTATATTTATCTAGGAATCTTTTTAGAATAAGCATCACAGATAAGCTGAACAAGATACTTGGTCTCCGGCTTACGCTAATTATCATGAAAATATCTTGACTCTATTCTGCATACCTCGTGAAGAGGCGAGTCAACACGCGTTCTCCTTAATGCATGTTTAGTATGAGCATATCCACGGGTAATCATAGCGTCGAATAACCTGGTCACACACTTAGACTCCACATATTATAAGGTCATCGACTCGGACAGAAATGGGCGAGAACGCTGATATCTAAAACGAGTTTGTAAATGAATATTACATACACAAATATCAAAATATTCACGGAAATGTTTCACAGTGGATTCAGTTTCAGGATGTTAAAATTTTTAATGTAAAAATACAGCATTTTGCTGTAAAACAAAATTGTTGCACGATCCACACTTTTTCCGAGACTTGTGCTTCACCGTTGTCCCCGTGAAACGAGGGATGGTATCACCTCCCTACCAATAATAATCCAAGGAAAACTGTGCGATACGAGAGTGTATGGGTACTAATTACCAATCAATTTGGGAGGCGGAAATGGGTAGGTACTGCCGCCGTAGGAACCATTTATTGAATAACCAACATCCCTGCAGTAGGTCACCCCAAGTGGTTTGCTACGTTTGGTGACTTAGCAGGGGTGCCCGAGTTCATGAGGTGATGTTTGTCTAGGTCTTGATGGCACATGAGTTTGTCCACCTATAGCTTGGCGACTGGCTGAGGGAGACCGTTTTACCTTTCCAGCCCGACTCTCTCTACCTCTACCTTATCGCAGTGGGAGGAATGGATTCATACACATACACCCGTCTCTCCTGGACACATTGATCCCCAGATTCCTACCCACCCCTCCTAACTTTTTCTTTCGCAAAACTTCCTCTCCTTGATTTTTCCAAAAAGACTCTCCAAACAGCATCCACAAAGATGCCCCGAAGAAAATTGTTTTCTTCAGGACCTCCTGTGTGGAGCTAATGTTAAAAAAAACACTCATAAAATTACAACAGCTTTTTTTACAACCTAACTACACTTTCTCAATGTTACGGCTTCAATTGAGAAGTTTTTAGTGGGTATCCAATCACTACCTAGAAAAATACTCTGCACTGTATTTTCACCCCCATCTGGATGTTGCTTTAGAATTCAAAACTTCAGCCAACAACTTTTATTCAATAGAAAATGGTGGAAAACAGAAAAAAATGTAGTTTGAGGACGAACATGCTGGATAAAGACAATGATATGTATGTAAGTTTGCTAGTTTGGAATTAATTCTCAGCCAGAAACAAATAAACAATAATAAAAGAAAAATTCAAAATTATACAAAAAAATATAATACACATGTTAAGTTGTTTTTACTATATCCTTTCTTGAAAACTGTGTGATTTCCGTTGGCCACGAGGCTAGTTTATTGGGTCAAAAAACTCATAATACATAATATTCTAGTGGTATAGTCAATTACACTATTATTCACTGTACAACTTCTCATAAAACTAATTTACGCCTGGTTGTCAGTACTATTAATAAGTCAGATATCAATTAATGCACCATAAACTATTCGTATAACCCTTATACAACATGATAACCTTGAAATAAAGCATTGGCAAATCCGCGCTTGTTCTTAGAAACACGCTAAGTTAAATGCCAAACATTTGCATTCTCGTCAACATGGGAATCTCCATAAAAACTTAATTTTTTTGACGGATATAAAAAAACCGATCGAGAAATCGTTGACTCTAATATTCCACGAGTAGACATGTAAGTAGGTAGGTTCAAGAAAAAAAAACTAACCACTGTTATTACACTACTTTTTGTGTGCTTTCTCTGTGTGTATGGTCGTTTAGACGTTTCGTCATCCGAAATACGTGCCATTGTACGCATTCTTTAAGTATCAATTTCTTTTTTTGTAATTACCTGCCTGCCCGTGTCTCCTACAGTAGGCACCTGTCATTGGCATGTATTGGGAACTTACGCAATGCCAATATTATTTGACAATTATTAGGTACCTGCCTACTCAATACTACTAACCCGCTTCAATAAAAGTGATATTATCAATATCTATATAGCATAGGGCTGACGTAGTAAATCCTCTCGAACTATGGAGCTGTGGCGTTATAAAATTTTCAGAGGATCTTCTGTCTGTAATTCCTAGTTCCATAAAACTACTCTTACTTTACAATGTATTTCCCATCATAAGTTTCTTAGCTTTAAAAGATTTAAAAAAAAACTACTGTATTTTCATATAAATCAGCTCAGTTTTGTATCTTTCTCCATTGTTGTAGGCTGTTAACATTAGAAGTGGTTGAAGGATCAATGTTTTTTTTATTAGACAGCATCTTATGATGTGGAAAATAAACTTTATTTTTAATATTAGCTCCACACAGGAGGCTCAGGAAAAAATCCCTCGGGGTCTGTCATCATTATGGATGCTGTGTGGAGGGTCTTTTTATGGAAAGTAAGTAGAGGAGAAGTTCTGGGAAGGAATAAGACTAGTGAGGGGTGGGTAGGAATCTGGGGCTCAATGTGTCCAGGAATGACGGATGTAGGAATCCATCCCTCCCACTGCGGTGCAAGGTGACGGGTCAAGAGAGTCCGGCTGGAGAGGTCAAAAGGTCTCCTTCAACTAGTCTCTCCTGATCCTGTCCGCCACGCATTAGATGGGCAAACAAATCCGTCACTAAGTCCTAGATAAATCTTACTCCATGCACCCCTGCTAAGTCACCAAACGTAAAAACCACTTGGGGTGACCTATGGAAGAGGTTTTGGTTATCCAATAAATAATTCCCGGGGCGGCGGTACCCATGGCCGCCTCCCAAATTGTAAAACTAGAGCAAAAACTAACGGTTTTCTAATTTCATAAAGTCCTTTAACATTTGTTGTGATTTTACATTTTCATATTTTTATAGCCAACATTGCAGACAAATTGCACATCTGCCCTGATGCTTTCCGAAACGTAGGTTAAAAAACAAGGTAGCGCAACACGGCATAATACCCTAAAAATAAATCATTATCATTTGTTGAATTTTTTGTTTATTTTAAACCACCCGGCTTATAGTTTTGAATACAGGCGTACCAAACGTGCGAATATAAATAAACATAAATATTTGAAAAACCTTTCTAAACCTAATTAAAATCAATTAGACATAGTCCATCGAACTCAATTTTAACGTAAAAAAATCAATAAAACTCGAAACAACGTATTTTTCAAACTACGTAAAAAGTAGAGAAAACACCAAAAACTTTCATTTTGTACATTATTAAATTTATATAAAAACTAACTCTTAATTTCAGTGCAAACATTTTTTTATAAATTATAATTAATCAGATTAGATTGATAGTTTTTCCTGCTAATTTAACTGAAACAAACTGTTTATTCGCAGTGATTAATCGGTATTAACGATGGGAGAGACAGCCATTATTCATTAAGAAGTAGAAGCCGATATCTCTGCTGTATTTGCGTTTATTATTTATAATTGGCTGCAAAATTTATTCTATTTTAAGCAATTTCTACATGTCACACAAACGGGGGAAACGCCTTTACTCGCAATGAGCCACTTACACAATATATTTTTGTAGTAGTGGTTACTTAGAAGGAGTGCCCGGGTTCATGAGGTAAGATTTTTTTAGGTCTTGGCGGGCGGCGATGCACCTGACCACATATTGCATTGCGGACCAGATCGAGAGATTGGTTGATTGGTTTTGACCTCTCTATCCTGACTTTCTTGACCCATTGCCTTGCACCGCAGTTGAAGGGATGGATTCGTAAGTCCGTCACTCCAGGCCATACTGACCTCAGATCCCTACCCAACTCTCGTATCTTTTTTTTTCCTTTCCAGAACTTCCTCTATTTCCTCTCCTTAAAAAGACCCCTCACAGAGCATCTCAGATGACATAGGCCCTGAGGGAAATTGTTTTCCTCAGAGCCTCCTGTGTGGAGGTAATGGAAAAAAAAATTGAACGTCGAATAACCGTCGTAGGGTTAAAGATCGTGGAAATAAATCAAATAATAAACGATTAGTAACAACGTGTAGGTACTAGCTAAAACCTTTAAGTTCATTCTTAAAATTTATAATAATAATAATAATAATATTTGGACGATTTATATAGCGCCGTTTTTGTGAAAAATCACCTCAAGGGCGCTGTACAAACTTACCATACATGCCTAAAATCTAGAAAGACTACAAGCTAGACAAACAATTAAAAACTACTTATGGCTAAAAATTGTATACACCGGTTCATTGATCACCGATACGAAAATATATGTACAATATTTTGACCAATGAACGCGATGCTGCCTAAAAATGAATTAATACAGGACCATACTTACCTGGGAGGTCGCTTGAAATTAACTCTGTTTATTGTCTATTTAAAGAAATTTAGATAGAGTTCGCACGCAGAGGACATAATTGTGAACACATGTTGTTTAATCCTGAAAATATTTTAATATTAATATGTAATATATTCTAGAATGAATGTATTTTGGAAAGTAAAAGAAACATTTAATGGTGGGCGGTGCAGTAGTACAAGCATTTAATCTTCCGAGAGACAGATTGATGTGTAAGGATTCGAGAAATTTTAATTCAGTAAGAAAAGTGTGATTAAGACATATCATAGGCAATACAAGTATGATACTCTCAGATAGGTATATTTAAATTAAGTTAAGGGTATGAGAGCCCGAAAAGGTAGGTTTTTAGTTTGGACCTAAACTCTGTTGGGCTTTTTATGCATCTTAATTCCGGAGGGAGTCTATTCCAAGCCTTAGGCCCAGATACTCCGAAAGCACGATCTCCGAACTTAGTATTTGGCTTTCGTTTGGGTTCTATTAGTCTGCCTATAGCAGATGAAGTTGCCGATCTAAGGTTTAATTGCCTTGGACCGGTATTTTCCGGGACGCATAATTCAGAGATGTAAGGCCATTTCGTTGATTGATTTAAACACCATCCAGCACAATTTGTACTGGATTCTTTCAGGGCACTTATTTATTTTAACTTAATAATAATTTTAAAAAAAAATTAAAAATTAATATATATGCTCAAAATGGAAGTTAAGCACCATTTTGACGTTTTGGTTCTAATTGGCATTTTTTCACTATTTTGGTATTTAGAAAGAAGAAACTATATACTACGATATTTTTTAATTTTTATTTTTTTAATGAAAAAAAAAATTGTCCGTGAAAATTTTGCCATAAATTCGTGCCACAATGATTGCGAGAGCTAAAAACATGATATTTGTCTAATTTATTTAAAAAAATATTTTTTCTAACTAAATTTTCGAAGAAAATTCATGCAAACGGCTCATTGCTTCACGTCGGGTTTAACGCAACACTGACAATGTTGGGCAGTCTCTAATTGAAGCAAAATAAACGCGATTTATTGCAAATAAAATTTGCGAATTTACCCGTGAAGTTGTACAAAAGAAAATCACCAACGCCGTGTCGAGCACGTAATTCATTGTAGTAACCAAAAACTAACTGTGGCTTTTACTGCGAAAACTTCAATGGATTTCAAATTAGGTGCCTACGCGAAACAACTAGCCCAAATAACTGGATAGTCGTTTAACCACGGATTTTTATTTGGCAGCACTGTTCTCCATTTTTAAATTTTGATCAGTCTCCCAGGTGGGAAGGTACTTATTTGAAATTCGGTAGGTACTTGAAACCTCTATTTTTTAAAAGCTTTTCAGTTTTATCTAGTATTCTATTACACTGGTCTGCAACGAAATCCTCCTTCAAAAAATTACATCATAAATATGAAGATTTTAATGCTCTGAATTTCTTCCCCTTGGCCGATTTTATTTATCACGTCTAGATTTTGTGATTTGATTTTTTTTTTAAAATATGTATTAAATTTAATTTTTTTATTTTTTACAAAATTTTTCTGCCACTTCACATTAAGTTGACTCATTAAAAACTTTGTAAAAGCTATGAACAAGGATGGTGCAGGCTTTCATTACTCAAAACGAAATTTCCCCGAATCAGTGACGCGAAATTGAAATAAGGAATTTTTGTAGGTCCACAAATACGAGATCTTATGACGGCTGCCGCCACCCGAATTTAAAAAAAGCTTGGGCGGCTTTTATAGACGTGTGTCATAATTTCCTTGGTAATACAAAAGTTGACAACCACCGACAAATCATTCGAGAAATTCTTTCTGCTTATAAAGCTTTCGGATGAAATATGTCACTCAAAATTCATTTTTCGGACTCGCTCGTAGATTTCTTTCCTGAAAATCTCGGTGATGAGATGAGATGAGTATGGTGAAAGATTTCATTGGGATATTTTGCTCATTGAAAGACGCTACAATCGAAATGGTCAGCAGCAATGCTTGCTGATTTCTGTCGGTCAATTCACCGAGAAACTCCGATGGAAACAATAAAAAGAAAAAAAAAACTACAAAACAACTTGAATTATGTGACAATACTGAGATAAATTTACTGATATTTTTATAACGTATGACTCTAAAAATTGCATTTTTCACTGTAAAAGCTTAATCCATAGTAATTTTTTTCCTTTTTCGTAATTGTTGTTACTTAAATAATATCGCTTTGTTTATTAAATGGACATAATATTTAAAATCTATGTTCTGTATTCATTTATATGTTAAATTCGGTGTTTAGAACACCAAATATAATGTTATCATGTATGAAAACAATGAGGAGAAAAAAATGTATCCCTCCCAAAAAAGCCACACCCCTTCCAATTTGGAATATTTCAAGGACTGTTGCATCGCCTTAATATTTATTAAACATACTAATTTCAGTTATCGCTGCATCGGTGCGTGATTTAAAATTGTATTCCAACTTAATGCGTAAAATTATTCAAGTTCATTGAACTTTTAATTTTTAAAATTTGAACTGATAAGTATAAACACATCAGACAAGCGATAAACTAGGGACCCAAATAATTTTCTTTATTAATAATTATATTTTTGAAATGTTTAAAAGATATTGTAATTTTTCTAGTTTCCTAACATTCAAAATGTTAATTTCTTATTTTGTATTTTATAAAAAGTAAGAAAAAACATTCCCGCGTTAATAATACCCTAAAAATATTTATAATCCTTCTTCTTCCACAATTACTAGGGCTGTCCGTAAAATTGTTCCTCGCGACCGCAGCACCTTGGAGACCTTATTTTACGGACAGCCCTCTTATAAGCGGAAAATGTAGCTTGTGAAATGAAGTAGATTCCTAAGTTGGTTTCATCCCTAATTTGGGTTATTTCTTTGGAATTTTAATGTTAACCCTTCTAAATTCATTTTCTTACGTGGCACCGTGCGCGTTCTCACCTGATTTACTCTGAGAATCAACGGTCAATTTATAGAGCAAATGCTGAACTCGTTTCAAATTTGGGTTTCTATTCCGTAGAAAAGCCTGTTCTCTATGGTCTATGGAATAGATCAGGCATGATCCCCGCTTAACTTACGCGAAAATATTGATAATTTAAGATCAATGTTTAGATTTCCTAGAATGCCTATGCAATACCTATCTTAATTCTCTATGGACTATTATTTATAAGTAACTACGTCGTGATATCAACAATATTTTTGAGTTGAAAATACAAAGTACTTATTCTAAACTGGCAAGGAGTGAAATGCACAAGCGCTACCAAAATTGTCGTATGCATTGCATGTAGTGAAATACGCATTTATTAAAGAGAATAATTTAAATGGTTAAACTTCTATCGGTACATATTTTTTTCCTTTTTTTAATGATGAATACGTAATGGCGTCGTTAGATTTGTATGATTCTGTGACTGAGATATCATAGGCATACTGTAATATAATATTCATGTATTTTGTCCGAGCAATAAAAATGCGGATGCTGATGACAAATCTGGCTTAACCACAGAAGGATGTGCAATACACTTTCATTAGTGAATCATTTTCACAGAATCGAATCTGTAGGTTCGACACGTAGATGCTGATTCCAGGCCGCTGGTAGATAATATGTAAATGCTAGATCGGACGCCTGGTACCTGGAAAGCTCATAAGATAATATCTCGAAAGGTGGATGCACTCCTATTTAAAATCTGTCAATGTTTTCCCTGAATAATATACAAGAGATTGTGGATTTCTTGGGTGAAATCCCCTAATTAGAGGAGTAAAGTAGACCTTTTTTCGAAATAATAGAAAGCTGTAGCGTTTCACGAAGGTGAGCCTTGTTTAAAACGCTTCAAAGGTTAAGAATTAAGTTGCAATTAAAAAAAGAAAAATACATCGTAAATATAATAACTAAATAAGTATTATACTAAAGACCGTGTCCTACATGGTCTATTCTATATAATTGATTATTTATTGTTAATATTTATTTTCGTAAACTTTTTTTCGATTCTACTTGTTTCTTTACTTAAAATTCACTGTAGAATATGACAACTATATGGGACGTGTAGGATTGTACTATCCTTCCGACATCCTGGAATAAAACATTATTATTATCGGTGCTCCAGATTTTATGTCCGGGTTAAATCTTTCCCAAATGAAAGACTAAACCCTTCCACACACTTTTCCACAAATGATTATCTAGAAAATTCACGCAATGTAAGTGCACTATATAAGTATAATAAATACAAAACAATACAAGAACAAATACGTCAATCCACCAGAAACATAATGGGAAAATATTTCACCGACTCCAGATATTTTCATATCAGAGGGTTCGGCTCTGATGAAATCCTAACTGGTCCGATAAATCCTACTGATCCCTCAATATAAATATTTTAAAAATCTTTCGTAATCCTACATGTATTTAAAATGACCGACTTTTGCATTTTTATATTAAAAAAATTTGACAAATCTAATACGCCTAAATTTTGAATGAGAGCTAGGTATAATGCCAGTAGCCGAAATAACAAATGGTAATATTTTTATAGTCTGAGAATGCCAAATTCTTTTAATCTCATTTCCTAAATCTGTATATTTTTTCATAATTGGGTTTATAATTTGTAGCGATTTACCTATTTTTCATTGAAAAACTCTGAGCTTTAATATTAAAAAAAAATAATAATATGCATTTATCAAATCGTCTTTTAATTACGCAAGTAAGAATAACTGTCAAACCTACGTAGGTAGGTACTATTAAAGGTCATATATACTAGCAGAGGTTGGGTAAGGTTTTAATTGAAATTATTAATATTTCGTGATAAAATTCTTACTCTTATACACGGTGTCCGGAAACTCGAAGTACAAGCGGGAAATTGGACAATCTACTTGACTACTTTGTATTATTTTTTTCTATACTTAAAGGGTTAAAAAAACTTTATGAGCCGGGTCTATGATTCAAAAGTCAGTTGAAGTTAACCACCGAGTGTTAGATCTTTTTCAAACTTGGACAATGAAATTCCAATTCAGACTCATTTTACTTGAAAATGAAAGCACAAATCAAAAAAAGTTAAACCTACTACTTAAATCAACTCCAAAATTGATATAGATTATAGATACTCCAGTTTCCCGCTTATTCTACGAGTTTCTCGACTCCGCTTATGAGAATAATATTATTTCTAGTTTGTTACGAGACGGTTATATGAGAATCTACCTACTGATCTTTATCAAATAAAAACAACGTGTTTAAAATAACAGAGTTTATAGGATAACTGTGCCGTGCAATCAACGGTGAATTTACAAACCTGATCAATAGACAGATTATATCGTTGCCAGATCTGATGAATTAATTGTATTATCAGTGGGTTAATTAATTGACCCAATACTAAAACATGTGCATGAAATCATTAAGAATCTAAATAATTTCATGTTAGCGTTGAACTAGAATTAAAAAAAAATCTGTACAGGGGATAGTAATCTTAATGGTAGAAAAATGATCAACATAAATAAAGTATATATCCGACACTAAAATACCCTGCCATATTTTTATTTTAAGACTTTCAGGATGAAAACTTTCAGAACGTCAGTAAACTCCAGAAAAATGATCAACATAAATAAAGTATATATCCGACACTAAAATACCCCGTCATACTTTTATTTTAAGACTTTCAGGATGAAAACTTTCAGAACGTCAGTAAACTCCAGAAAAATGATCAACATAAATAAAGTATATATCCTACATTAAATACCTCGCTACATGTATGAAGTCTTTCAGGATGAACAGGGACTCTTTAGTCATTATTCAATGGACCACTATAATAATAGTAACGAATTTTTCGTTCAAGGCAATGTTAGCTATTTTGTCTTTGGTTTTTCACAATGCATATTATTAATGTGTAAGACTTTTATTTTTTTAATTGTCAATGGTATTAGAGACAGCCCTGATTTATTAAGTCTAATTACCTTGCATCTAGTAACGAATTTTTCGTTCAAGGCAATGTTAGCTATTTTGTCTTTGGTTTTTCACAATGCGTATTATTAATGTGTAAGACTTTTATTTTTAAAATTGTCAATGGTATTAGAGACAGCCCTGATTTATTAAGTCTAATTACCTTGCATCTGCCTAAGAACTACTCGATCTAAAATTATTTTTAATTGGAACAACAACATTAGGACTGAGTCATTTAGATACCCGTTTATAACTAGATTACATGGCAATATTTTCTCAGAAGTAGTAGATGTGTTCATCGGAACGGAATAGTTATAATAATAATAGTTATAATATCTCGATACAGGAATGCCCTAGTGAGATGTGCAGCTTATGTTTTCATGTATTTCTTATTTTTTTCAATAAATAAATAAATCAATTTTTGCATAATACTACCCTTCTGCATGGGTTTTACATAATTTAAATATCATATTTTAGTTCATGATGTTCCACAAAATTTCTATGTATATTACATGTTTGTAAAAACCTGTATAAGCGTATAATATATAAATAAATAAATATTTTATTTTCACAATAATGCATAATTTGCATTCTGTGATTTTAATTGAAGTAACAGAACGCAAGTTAACAAAAAAATAAACGAAATCTGTAAAGACGGAAGCTGTAAAAGCTCCAAAAAGGGCGTGATTGATAAATAAATAGAGTCATGGATGCGTAAAAATTTTGCCTGATGACCTCCGTGGTTGAGTGATAAGATCATTAACTCTGAACACAAAAGTTGCGGGTTTGTAACTTGTGTTGGCTAAATATAATATTTAATAATGTATTAGGTACATCTTCACAAACATTCGAGCGCAAGATGCTTTCAGAATCACTCCGGTGAACGACTACCGATGAGAACATAACATCGTTGCTTGAAATGGCTTCAGTATCTAGCTACTGTATCTGCATAACCAGGAATGTATATACTTTCAAACCTTCCTCTTTTAGCCTAACGACAGTCCCTAATCGGCGATTCCTAATGGTTCCGAGCAGTTGGAACTCACAAACAAATAAATAATAGCAGTTGCCTACATGGATCAGTTCATTGGAGTACGTTATTTGTTGTGTTATTAGTATGGCAAAGCGGCTCATCAGATCAAAGGGATGCCCTTACAGGAGCCGGCAGGATGCAGCCTGAGATTCCAATCACCTGATGCGACGGCCTGTCCCAGTGCCCGGTGCAGTAATCAGGCAATGCCCAGCGCCCAGTACGGTCACCAGGCAATTCCCAACGCATACGGTCGCCAGGCACTGCCCACGGCCGCTACCGACCTCCATAATAGACGCTCGAACGAATCTCATTGTGACTTAACCCGACCGACATGCAAACCTCTTTCTCGGACGATTACGCATACCGGGAGTTCGTTGACCCGAGCGCTGTATCTCGAACCCTATTTTATTGCTTTTCGATATAGAAATATGGTCTGGGAAACTTGTGGCGAAGTACGCTGACCATTCAACCGACGTCAATTGAAGGCCCGTGTGGTAAAACGACGTATCTGCAAAAATCTTGTTAAAAGCTGAAACATGCAATCTCAACTTATTATAACTTATCCAGGTACGAATAGATCTACAATTTGTACAATGGGAGGATTTTAACACTTTCTTCGGAATAAAAATACTTATTAAAAATACTTACTGAATAATATATTAACATAGCCCTTGCAACTTGCAATGTGTATAATTTTTTTTGGGTAACGGTGAAACAGATGCCGACCTTGAATCCTGTGATATTTATTCTAAATAATAATGAACAACCTTTTACAAAATACTTTTAAAAGAAAATGATATACAAGTACATTCACAGACATGACACGTGCAATGAAATCAGGCCACCAAAAATCACAATTAAAACAGTTTCTTCTGCAAAGGGATGACATATATAAGTAACATATTATAATACACTGCCGAAAACTATAAAAATACACCAATTAATTAAATTCAAAATTGATTGTAAGAAGTAAGAACCACACTAAGAAAGATAAAATTTAGTGGAATGTAAGTGTAATTAGTCGTTTTTAAACTTAAATGTACAAGTAACTAAAATAAATAAAATACAATAAAATCTGGATACCAAATTATGACAGAAAAAAAATGCGTGGGTATTGTGTTGAATGTATTTCACACAAATGTGTTTCTTTTCGTATAGAACAAATTGATGATCTATTTTATATTATGCATGTGGGAACCTCCCTTGGTAACAGGATTATTTTTGGTGTGATAATAAGTAAGGCACGAATTATGCGACAAATGGAAAAACAGATATACTTGACTGCAAGTCGTTCTTCCAACTGGTCCCTCAATTTATTGTTGATTCAACTTCAAGTTTATAGTACCTTCTCTCGTTTAGATATAAGAATGGTTTAAGAAGATACAAAAAACCGGTACGAACTTAGTTAAACGGAGAACTTACCTATTGAATCTATTTAAATCTCTTCGAATCAATTTATTTTACAGCAACGTCTGCCTTTAATTCCAAACAACATGTAGCCAACCTGACACGTTTACGAGACACGTGTTACGCCCACGCTGTCATTTCCATTAGAAGTTCAATGTTTTATGCCTACTTAATATTTAACTTCTTATTTTATGATGTGGGTATTGTCTGGAATGGTAAGTACTGCAAGGTATCCTGAAGCCGAAACCAGACATACTTAAGAACCACGAAGTAAGACAAAATGTGAGAGTAGGTAGTTGTTGCTTTCTATAGAAACATTAAAGGATCGTGGTTCGTTCAGAAGTTACTTCGCATTTCTGAGAGTATTCTAAGATCACATAGTAGGTTCGCTTTTTATTTATTTAACTTTGAGAACTAACGGCCGTTGTTTTCAACTCTTTGATCGATGAATTCTCCGAGTCTCCGATTAGCTAAGTGATTTGTTTAGTAACGCTTGATTCGCCGTTGATCGGAGAGTTCCATTGGGACGAGCGTATTTGTGTATTTGAGCATTTTTGAGCCAAAATTTCGCCTCAACAGTTGATCAGTAGGATTGGAAACAACGGCCGTAAGATATATTTAAACGTACAACTGGTACAACTTCGACCGGCAGGTCAAGAGAGACTGCCGTCACGGGCGATTTTTAAAAAATATCGGCAACGTGTGTCTCCAAGATACTTGAATCGTCGAGAATCCCTGTACAACTGGTACAACTTCGACCGGCCGGTCAAGAGAGCCTGGCGTCACGGGCGATTTTACAAAAAATGTCGGCAACGTGTGTCTCCAAGATACTTGAATCGTCGAGAATCCCTGTACAACTGGTACCTACAACTTCGACCGGCCGGTCAAGAGAGCCTGGCGTCACGGGCAATTTTACAAAAAATGTCGGCAACGTGTGTCTTCAAGATACTTGAACCGTCGAGAATCTGATACTTGCATATCCCTGTGCAAACAGGGCCTAACCTTACAGATACGACTGGATTAAAACATGTGGGCTTTTTATGAGTGCGACTGAGCAGGTGAACCGTTGTAGGTACCTATAATACATAATATTTTTTAAGCTTTGGTGGTTCAAATTCACATTGATCGTTGCATTTTAACGCAATTTTAACTTGGTAGTCATAAAACTAATAAGCAACTACGAACATTTACATTATTTGCCCCTCAGGTGGTGACATTTTTCATAACAGATTAATAAACATTTACCACAGACTTACAATTAGCACACATTAAAAAAATGTACAGGTAATATTTATGTTATTGTTTTTTATTACCCGTCAATTATTTCGTCAACTTGAATACAAGAAAATTAATTATATCGACTGTCGACGTAAGATTTTAGAAAATTATTTAATGAATTAATTAATTATGATAACATGTCTCAATTCACATCGGGAGTAAAAAGACTCCCGGATGCTTTTTAAAGCGGCTTATCCAAACGGAGAAGCATACAATGGTAAACACACATACAAAATTGCTTTGACCTGGATTCGACACGTGTTTCTGGCTTATAAGTAGGCTGCAGGTCTACTCATCTACGATCGAACCTTGATTAGTTTTTTCTTAGTATCACCTTGCCCTTTATCTTAATTTAAATCAAGTTTTTTTTTTAATCTTATCTTAACTTTCTAGTAATCTTTATTTATTTCCGGCTTTATAGCCAGAAATCTATTTGCTTGACATGTGAAGGAGCCAAAACACTTATACGATAAGGTCTAGACAATTAATAAAATCGTACAGTTTTTCTGTCTGGAATTTCTAGGTCAACACACTAACTTTAGGTTATTTCCAACAAGAGCTACTGCGCTTTAAAATAATCATTTTACAGTCACATAATAATACAAGACACTCAAATTTTTCATTTGAATGTAAGAACGGATTGTTTTTCTAAATAAAATGTTGAATAATTAAAATGAAGTCCCCCCCTTATGCTGCATTAAAACTGCTAGATAGCAATAAAGAAAAATATAAATATTATATCTAAATCAAACGTGAAACAGAACCAAATAAAGAAAAATAAAATATTATAATAAGTTAACAATAATAATCTAAACGAAAATATGAAAGAGAACAAGACACAGAAAAACAGAAAAAGACAATGGTCGCAACTGGGCCTCGAACCCAGACCTCTCGTGCGTTAACCAATTTCGATATTGCCACCTTCTGTCAAAACGTCATAATTGTCAATCTCGTATTTTCAAATTTTAGAATTACATTATTATCAACTAATAATTTTTCTCCAGTTGCGACCATTGTCTTTTTCCGTTTTTCTGTGTCTTGTTCTCTTTCATATTTTTGTTTTGATTATTATTGTTAACTTATTCTAATATGATATATTTCACTGATGGGAATAACCTTAAAAAAAAGTATAAAAAGAAAGTTTTTCTTATAAAAATTGAAAAATAAAATAATTGATAGCGGTTTGTCGACGGGTTTTTTAACAATGTACAATTTTTTTTTTTTAATTTAGGATCTGTACATTTTTTTCTTTAGCTTCTTAGGTCCTGAGAAAATCAATTTCCCCCAGGGCTTGTGGCATCTTTGGAGATGCTATGTGGAGGGTGTTTTTAAGGAAAGGAAGGAGAGGAAGTTCTGGTGTTTGTGGGGTGGGCAGGAATCTGAAGATCAATGTGTCCAGGTGTGACAGTTGTATGAATTCATCCCTCCCAATGCGGTATAAGGCAAAGGATCGAGAGAGTCAGGCTGGAGAGATAAAAGGTCCCCTCAACCAATCTCTCTCGTTCCTGGCCCGCCACGCAGAAGGTGGGCAAACGTATGTGCCGCCAAGACCGCCAACAAACCGTACCCCGTGAACCTGGGCACCCCTGCAAAGTCACCAAACGTACCTAACCACTTCGGTTGACTTATCGCAGGGGTGTTGGTTGTCAAATTAAAGTATGTACATATATTATATTACATTATTATTTTCTATCATAATTAATATGTATAATAAATTTATAGTACTATAAAATAATAAAAAAATGAATATAGAATCAGAAAGAAAGTACATAGAATATCTTGGAAAAAACAAATAAATGAGTTTCGGTAGAAGGGTTTTAAAATTTGAATGGAATCTGGTATTAGATAGTAATGATAACAAAATTATTGGTAACACAATAAAATTGATAATTATTTTTTTTAGTAATGGCATCACTAGGCGTATCTGACAGGGCTCTTACCAGAGAGCAACTTGATTGTATAGGTACTCTTAGTTTGCTTCCTAAAAAATACAATAAAAAATCAATTAAACAGTTTTTAAAACAACTTTAATATATGGTTCGCAACACTTGGAATATATTAATATGCCCGAAGCAACCTGTCCCAACAAAGAATCAAATGAGAAGTTTGCCGTTATAAAACTTAACCGTGTATAAATCACGGTTTACCTCGGGGTTTAATTGGACGTAGCGCCGTTAAAGTCCCATATCACAATATTTATACCGCGCGTAAATAACTCCCTCCGCAGGCCTCCATATGTGTCCTTGGGAAGAATTAAATTGTCTTTCAAAAGGGACATTAAATACTGTGGCGTTTTTTACATTTTCTTAAGGCAATCGAAATATACTAACATCATGTATGTCATCGAAGATCGTCATCTTCCTTCTCACATGTCTCGCATGGAAACGAAAAAGACCGAATATACTAAAACGACGATGTTGCGAACGACCTCTCGCTTGGATTAGTTAGACCCCCAAAGAAGTGTATGAATCGTGATCGGGAGCGTCCTAAAATAATTATGTTTGTGTACTTATTTTAAAAGTTTTTTTTAATACTAGCAATACATATGAAGTCCGCGGCGTTGCCTGGTCTTTTTACAGAGTTTTTCAAAATTAGATGTAGACAGAAATTTTCCTCTTATTTTGATCTTCAAGTGTGCAAAATATCATCAAGAAGTGTCCAAAATCTACTTTAAGGGGTTGGAAAAGGGGATAAGGCGGGGCGAAGAATTTCTAAAACTCGCGCGGATAGTGACCTTCGTCTGTTCTTATTATAAAACTAGCGTAGACCTGTGGAAAATCATGGTATGTCAGAATTCTGGAGACTGAATTCTGGACACATCAGTTACAATTTTGAAAATGACAATTAAAATATTTTTTATGTTAAAAAAGTATAATTGGTAGAGTAGGTACTTTATCGCACTACCAAATTCTTCACACAATCAGTTCCAAATTTGAAAATTACAATTAAATTCATCAACAAAGCAAATTTGAGTTCGTTGAACCAGATTTACACAGACAGTAAGAGATTATTATTTTTGATGCATTTTTTTTTCAATTACATTTTTTTTTTAATTAATTAATTTGACATCTGTACAGTTTTTCCATTAAATTTTCTTTAAATACTAAAAGTTTCTCGATGAAAACGTTTGTTGATGAAAACGCAATCCTAAGTTATGTACTCTAAAGTAACTATTATGACAAAATGAACGATACGTTTATATTATAACGATGTTTTTGTGTTCCATTTTGATTCAAGTGTTGTATGCTGTAATTATTATTTTAAGAATATGTTCTACGATGCCTTCAATCGTCGAATGTTTTTCGTTGTGACCTAATTTATTTAAAACGTGATCCCCGATACACTGTTAGAGTTAGTTTTAATCCACTCGAATCTCTGCTAGAATTCATAATATAATAATATAATGTTAATCTCGAATATACATCAACCGACGACCGACACCGTTTGAAATATTATGGTAAATTTGTCTTCCGAAAAACCGAGTACCTATTTGATATTACAGTATTTTTTTAACTGATTGAATATCAAATTCAAGCATTTTGTAAACTTTATTGTAGTACAAATTGAATTACAGAATCAGTTCATAACAGTATAAAACTATTAGGCTAGGCCCTGCGGGCGGCTTTTGATCGGCTTCGCCCAGTTTGAGTGTTGGTGACCATTTTATAAATCCGATGAAACTGGTTACATAAATAGCCGTTTCCTCGGAAACACTGGGATCCAGTGACAGCTAGTCACTAGTCACCGGGACAAAGTAACCGCTACAGGCAATGACGTCATATAAATGCTTTTATTCGGTTCTATTACAAAAGTAGATTTGTGAACAATCTCCACGTACGAAAACGGTTTTGCGTCAGGATTGTATTCTTAGTCGAATTCTTACATTTCAACCTTACATTCGCTAGGTTATTAGAATGAACTCTGTCAAAATTCCAGGAAGGAAAGGCAATATTAAAAGATTTTTAATTCTAATAATATTCATACATATGTCATAAAGAGACAGCATGTTTTGCATAACAAATACATAAAAATAAAAATTATGAAGAATGGAGTCGCATGGCATTCAAAGAAGCAGGATATTTAAGTGAATTTCTTTCAGTAAATATTATGTAAGTGTGCGTATTTGTTAATTTACTAATTACTACTAGAGGTACATAAAGCTCACTGTGAAAATTTCAACGTTTAAGAAATCTTAAATTATTATTAACTAATTCTTACAAATCTGTAAAATAAACACAGCCATTATTACTACTTACTGATTTTGTCTTTTAAATTTCAAATAACGCAGCATTTTTTAATTACCAAGATTTTTTAATGTCTGGTAAATGGTCTCTACAGCATTCGTCAATGACAACAAATTCTTAATATTTAGAATTCCAACCAAACGAAAAGTAGCCTTTTTATTTTGGTATCGTAAAATATTGAATTCTTTCCATCCACTGAGCGGGTCACGAAAGTCATCCATAATAAAACAACGAATACTACTGTCAGCATTGTTTGAAATTCTAAAAATATACATGTGTCAGGCACGCGTGCGTTACGCAGTCTGAGAAAAACAACGTGTTCTGTGGTAATGGCTCCTATATTCAGTTGTTAGTCGATTGGTATTTTATGTCCGTAACCGGCGTTACTTGGGACTGTTTGCTTCACATAATTTGAACAATTCATAAAATTTTAAAGTTGTTTCTTAAAACTGTAACAAAAACAGAAATTGATTAGAATTTCCACAGAACGCTGAAAATTTATGGCTAACTGGCTCTTAGAGATCGTACATTGTGGTTATCTAAATTCAGTTTATATGACTAAGGGAAATAATAAGATTTTATTTCTAAAACTGATACCTTACGAGAAAGGTCATCTACTAGATGCTTTTCCACATCGATTTAGTTTAATAATTGTTATTTTGTGTTAATAAACAAACGCTTTCAGTTACGCAAGAGCTTAGCACTGTTGGTGCTATGATTACTGCCTATATCACCATTTGGCTCCGCTATTGGATTGGTAAATAACCATGAAAACACTCTGTATTCACATATTATATAAAGTTATAAAGGATTACAGTAGATCCGAGATTAGCGCGGGTTTCCCGATGACGTAAACACAAATCTTCCATATGTATGTCTCAGTATAACAATATGATAGCAGTCCAGTATTTATCCAATCGCCCTAAGGGCACATGGGCACTGGAGCACAGGGCACTCGGCAGTGGGAATGTGGGCTAGTGGACAAGAGAATGAGCGTGATTGGAGCTCCACATTGACCATATTGTATCCAAGGAAGTCGTCCACCGCGGATGGGAATGATGGCAGGGGGCAGGGGGCAGGGGGGAGGGGCAGAATTCGTGTCGACAAACGGTAAACTATTCGCTGCCCGACCTATCCTCACGCCAGAGGTCGGTAACGGGTTAATCTCTGTCGAGTACCACATTTATCAATATCCACTCGGCCATCTCTTCACCTTCTGCCGAATAAAGGAGATCTCTGTAAGAGGAGCAGGCTTAGGGGGAGGGGGCGGGGGCGGGGGCAGGTAGCTCGCATTCTTCAAGATTTAGAGCACCATTCAAAAGTTTTAATTAAAAAGCTTCGAAACCGATTTTTCTTCTGGCCGTTTGTAATTTGTAACCGGACAAGAGAAAACCACCGAATGTTGTTACATTATACCTTTTATTTGGTGAGCTTTCAAAAAGAGTACAAATTTTAAACCCTATCGAGTCCTGTCCTTAATCTTATTGAATAAGTATTATCGAACTAGCGCAAACATAAAAAAGACTGGAAGATACTCTCAGTATAACCCTGGTGTAAGACTACCGTTTAGAACTGAAACGTTGATTAAATGGGCTTAAGTCGTGTTTGATGACCAGTCTTAATAGCCAGGTAGTTCCCCACCTTCCTCTGGCCCATCTCCTTCCTCTCCCCATTACCTTCAGCCTCATAACATACCCCAATTGGGGATGCCATAGTCTCACAGGCTCCAGGCGGTTGGGAGCAGTTGAGACTCTTGCGGTGTTCATATAAAAATAAATAATATATTATCAAAACCGTGAAAAAACGCGGGATAGTATTCTTGATACTTGACAAGTCAGTTCCAGCTTTTGAAAGAATACCTACCTATTATATTATATAACATTATCGCTTATCTGAAATCTTTACACAGTAAGTTCCAATTTTGAAAATTACAATTAAATTCAAAGCATATTTGAGTTAATTGAATGTACTCTACAGCCAATCGAAATTAGTATGTTTGATGATTAAACAGAAAAAGAAACCTGTGCCACTAATTCTCTGAGTTTTTTAAAGCAACAAAAAAAGACCATTAATTCAATTTGAATTATTTGCGTAAAAGTTTCAAAAGACGAATGATTTTCTATACAAACCACAACAAAGCATAATAATAATAAGTACAATTTGATCTAACACCACATTCGATTACCGCGGCACGCGATGTGTGCACTTCAAACACTTCGCTCGAAACATTCAGCATTGTGTCATATTTCGGCGTCATAAAATAGTTTGTTTCTCTCAATAACATAACTTGGCGTTTAAGGTCAAGGTCAATGTCCTTAACATGTATCTCGCAGCTATATGTCGTCTGCAAAATGTGCCCATTCCGCGTATTATGACATCGAGTGCGCGCTGGCTGCTGGCTGCTCTGGCTGGTGGCTCGCTGCTCGGAGCTCTCGGCCGGCGTTTCGCGTTTCGCGCTGGGAAATGTAAATAAAAGATCACACTCCGAAAACCAGACGAGTATTTTTGTTTGTTGACTTAAGTCATATTCATTTTTATGTTTTTGATTTTATTGAGCTGTGTGTTTGGTAGCAAAGCGTTGTTTAATTTATCTAATAATACTGAAGATATTTAATTAAGTATTTTAACAATATTAGTAAATATTATTAAAAAAATAAAATTTTATGGCATATGCTAGCACGTTATACTGAAGAGACCAACAGATATAAGTGTATTGTGGGTATATTCGTATTCCCGAACTAAGTTGTTTTTTTTTTACTTCCAGTGTAATTGGTCAACTTTAAATGTTGAATTTCTTTATTAAACAAGTTGTTAATAATCAATTGGCCTGTCTGTAACCTAGGAGCCGAGAGGTCTTATTTTAATTGACGACATCAGTTTTCTTGCGAATCGGTACAGATCACACTTCATGGTATTTTCCTAAGCGAAAATAATTTAAAAAATGTCGTACAAAATTTGTAATCGAAAGTCTAAAACAAAAAGTCTTAAAAGTTTTAACAAATAATAATGTCAATAATGTAGAAGTGCTTATTTTTCTTCTCATGTTCTCGTAAAACGGTTATACACTAATATATCATGGAGAAGATTACAAATTAAAAAGGCATGGGGACAGTTTTACTATTTTGTGACATGCGTCAAAAGATAGTTGCTGAACTGAGTAAGGGATATTGAAAATGACGATGGTCAATGCAGAATTTTAATCAATCTTATGGAATATGTAGATGGTCCCAATACTCCCAATGCTCTTCACTTTTAAGACAATTAGTCAATGCGATGAACAAAACATTTACCGAGTTTTAAAAATTGAAATAAAAACTGATAAAAGTTATACATTTTTGAGAAGGTTTATTACAACTCACTTTCACAAGGAGGTTTGAACCTCTCCGAGCGACATAGTTAGCCAACACTGTGCCGGTCTTATACAATGTAGGTACAGTGTACCAACTTAATAACGTACCTACGTTGTACGTGCCATAAGGCGCGTAGAAGGAACCACAACTTCGCTTGTAACTGCAGGTCCTATATCGAGGGTCCAGTGGTCTGGTCATCGTACTGCATAATAAACCATCTTCCTCCATTCTTCATCAGCAGCGAAGGGTCAATGAGATATGACGTCGATTCATAACAAACAATCTGTTTGAATGCCCGGAGCCAACGAACTTTCCTTCTTCGAGAATTCATCGTCAGCTATAATGAAGAGAAAGTATTGCATTGTTTCAATGATAAAGGAAAATAATTGTTTTGACTCTCAGCTGTTTGTTATCATCAAATATTAATGAAGTGGTTGGTTTGCTTCTGTTTAACAAGACTTTCTTTTGATTCGTTCTAGTATTCCTATTTTTTTGTCTGTTTTTTTGTTGACCATAATCAGCGTCACGCCGTAAAGGGAAGTATAATTATTAATTGTGTTAAATTGGTAACGTTTGATAAAGCGGGAGGGGTATAATGATGTATTATTATCAAAACATGATTTGAGATTTATACATTACTTATTTTACATAATCATGAATTTAAAAATTCTTATTTTTTTATATATGTAATTGTTAAATAGGAAAAGGGATATGATCCGTGCTGGGGTAATTTAATTAATAAGTTATGTGACAAAGGGTTCAGAATTTTGAAGGCGGGTAAGGGTACCGCAGCCCCGGGAAACGTTCATTGGATCGCCAACACTTCTGTGATAGGCCACTCTAAGTGGCTCGCTACGTTTGGGGACTTAGCAGGGGTGCCCAGGTTCATGGGGGTGAGGTTTGTCCGGATCTCGGCAGCGGATGCGTCTGCCCACCAACTGTGTGGCAGGCCGAATCAAGAGAGACTATTTGAGTAAAATCTTTTGACCTCTCCAGCAGGACTCTCCCGGAATATAACCTTGCATCGCAGTGGGATGGACAGATTCACACGTCCGTCATTCCTGGACACATGACCCCCAGATTCCTACCCACCCCTCATATCCTTTACCTTCCCAGAACTTCCTCTCCTTCCTTTGCTAAAAAGACCCTCCACACAGTATGACACAGGCCGTGAGGGGAATTATTTTTTTCAAGGCCTCATATGTGGAGCCAATGTAAATAAAATAAAATGAACATCATAAAAAAAGTTAAGAAATTTACTTTCAAATTTCCCATAAGATCCTCTCGCCTAATCAGTTTGGCTTTCAAAACAATTTAAATACAGAATCTGCAATCTTAGACTTGACGGATAAGATCACTAACAGCCTGGATGAAGGTGATTCCTGCTTAGCCATATTCCTAGACTTGGCCAAAGCATTTGACACGGTTTCCCACTCCATAATTCTAGAAAGACTATCTCAAATAGGCATCCGAGGTAGAACTCTTAACTGGTTCTCATCATACCTAACAGACAGATCGCAAACTGTGAAAATTAACAACACAGCTGTAAGTAACCCCTTACCAATCCATTTCGGAGTCCCACAAGGAAGTGTTCTAGGCCCTATTCTGTTCCTCATCTACATCAACAATCTCTGTAATCTTCCCATAACCGGGAAACTAATATCTTTTGCAGATGACACTGTACTAATAACTAGACACAAAAACTGGAAAGGAGCATTCGACATAGCTCAAAACGACATAGGCCAAATAAAGAAATGGTTAGATGATAATCTCCTAACCCTTAACGCCGGAAAAACAAAATTCTTAACCTTCAGTCTTTCTGCTGCAACCCAACCTACCAACAATCAGAAGATAATAATTCACTCCTGTCTAAGAACTTGCTCTTCCTGTAATTGCCCAAACATGGAACAAGCCACCCACATAAAATATCTGGGGGTCATCATTGATCAACACCTTCGTTGGGATCAGCACTTGGCCAGTCTAACCCCACGCATCCGCAAACTCTCTTATGTCTTTCGATCCCTAAGAACTATCCTTACTACTTCAACTCTTAAAACTGTTTACTACGCTCTCTGCCAATCCCTACTAGCATATGGCATTATAACTTGGGGTGGCTGTGCTCAATCAATTGTCGAACCTCTACTAAAAGCCCAAAAAATGGTAATACGTGTCATTAACAAGCGACCGACTAGATACCCCTCCAAACGACTCCTCATCGAGTATAACGTCTTAAACGTACGGCAACTCCATCTAAAATTTATGCTAATACATTTCCTGTTCAAATACAAAAACAAAACTCTCTTACAACACAACTACACCACCAGAACAATAACCAGCGGACACTACAATGTACCTAAACTACACACCACGACAGCTCAAAGACAATTTTTCTTCCTAGCTCCTAAAACCTTTAACCTTATCCCTGAAAACTTAAAAACGTTGAGCCAACCCCATTCCTTTAAAAAACAAATAACGAAATGGATCCTTACACATGGAATATATTACAATTTTAATACCCATTCACTTTACACTCTATCAATTTAATAACCTTACAGACAAAACATAATATATCTCCATTTTCTAAATTAGCGGCATTGTATGTACAAGATTAATTAATAACTAAACTTAATTAATAAATAAATTAGTGTGATATATATCTAACAACTCCTCAAATTTTTCATTTTCTAAGAATTCTCTAACTTCCTCATCTTCTTGTAACTGTAAACTTCACCCGCCATAACACAGGGTCTTCCCTAGCATGGAGGGTGAAATATCATAAAAAAACTATATGTACTTTCAATTTTTCATGTATTAAATAAATAAATAAATAAAATTGGGTTTAGGTTTTTTCTACCCATGCCAAGTTCCCATGGTAAATTGCACAAAATAAGTTTGAAAAGATTATTATCTATTCTTCGTTGGCTTTATCAGAAAGGGTCGTTATTTTGGAATTCGATACAGAGAAAAGTAAATTGGTCGGGTTTCCTTGCTCTGCAATCTGCAAGCAGACACGAACAGGAAAGCAGTCTTACGGCGAGCGTGCGGAAACTGTTTGTGAAGTTTGATGGAAGTTACATCATGTTATCGTGCGTGACTCAAGTGTTTGATGCAACAAAGTGAGCAGAGCTTACATCTCGGCTTTGCGAGCTTACACGAAACCCATTTCCTCATAACAATATTCTCCAATCTTCCCGGCAATATACCGCTAAAAAGTAGAGCACACCCATTATAAATTTCCCTGTAAGAGCTTCGTGGTTGTTTGGAGTATATAATCTATTACTTCAGTCAACTCAGAAGTAGTATAAATAGAAAAGGTGCACGGAAACCACGCTCTTCGGTGGCCTCCCACCCAGAAACGACTTGATGTTAGTGAAACTATATAATTTTACTACCGAAGACTGCGAAGAATATGGGAATTTTCCTGCAAGAGAGTAAGAAAATAAATAAAGTGACTCATCAAGCAGTGATAATATTAAACCAGCTTCGGCCCACTGGCCAGTTTTTCTGGTTTCTTTATTGAAAAAAGATTGTGGACCATTTTTAGTAATGTATTATATTGGCATCAATTTATGGTCTGTGATTATTCCGTCTATGCTCTCAAGGTAAATTTGGTGGATAAAACACATTGTCTTTTAATATACTATTAGTATTTATTTTTAAGAAAGCATGCCATCCTCCATGAGATCAGTTGTCTGCAGCTTTGTTGTTGTTTCCGCGTTTAAAACTTTCGTATTGATAAATATACGTTTCTCCGGCACATCACGCTCCTGCCTTTTAGCTTCTGACAGCTTTCGACTCTCACAAAAACCCGTCCCACTTCGAAATTTCCTTCGCAGAAACGAGCGCGTGTAGAAGCGTCTATATTGAAGAAATAATATTTTCTGCCATAGGTACTTAATGTGAGACGCCATCGACTTGTTCCTGAATCGTAACCGTGTCAAATCGTGTCTATGCGAAGACTTGAAAAGATTCGAATAAAATCGGGCTCGTTAAACTAGTAATTTCTGTCAGTGGCTTTGAGGAATTGGCAGTAAAATTCGGTAACGGGATTGCCGTTCGCTTTAATTGTAATAACGGGTTACTCCCCAGCGTTGGTTTCATCATTTTACTTTTAACAGTCTTTCTCAACCTTCCGAGCCTTCTCAGGGCGGAATAACAGTCGGGCCAATTGTCGGTAAGTACTGGTTGTAAAAAATCCTGTTAAAAAATAATGAGTCATGCGCCACCGACTGCTTCGAAGAAGCGATAAAATTCGACAGGGAAAATAAGTTCTGCCAATGCACGTTGCACGGAGAACAGAAAGAGAAGAACTTGATCAAACTCGTAACGGCCTTGAAACGAATTTCAAGAGGCTTTCAAGTATTCTTAACCAACTCAAATCTCCTGAAGTATTTTTTACAGAAGAGTCATGATTCATCTTCGACAGTAGGTAATCATATGCAAGATGGGAGGTGGGAGGTAAGAGGTTGCAAGCTTATAGTCAGAGATAGATGAGATCTAAGACATGTGTTGGTATCCGCATTCAAAACCTGTAAAACTATTTAAAACATTCTATAGATTGCAGAAATCTAGTTTTAGTTAGCGCGTTAGGTGCTCGCTAGATTTGCTTTAGAAGGGATATAATATTATTGTACCGGTGCGTTATGCAACGAAATGAACAAATGCATTCGCGCTTGCAACTTTTTTAAGAGTTGAACACCCGGGATTTGGCATTTCACCAAATGGGATCAGTAGCCCCGACTGTAAAAAGATTTTTACGGAAGTGTTGAGCGGGAGCCCTTGCAATGAAAGGTCAATCGTGCGTTGTATAACAAGAAACTACCGCCTTGCAACAAACGCTACGTTTCAGCTTACCAATCATAATATTTACAATCCTAGCACTGCACCAGTCAACTAACGTGTTGCGAGTTGCGATACCTGATGTTTTATGGCAAAACGCGTTAATGTTGCGAATGGAACTTACTGCTTATGTAATATATGTAGCTTTCATAAAATAAATATCGCGATCGCGATTATAATCAATTTCAAAGTCAATGGCATCATTTATTCCAATCGGAATACTGAGATAAGCGTCGGAGTAATAAGAAGGCTATTTATTTGCAATTCCAAATAATCATCAATAGTATTATGTAGATATCCTTTATTGCTATTCCAAATAATATTAAATAACATTATGAAGATAACGTTTGGTGGCAAGTTCATGTTTGCATAGGGAGAATTGCTATTCCAAATAATATTAAATAACATTATGAAGATAACGTTTGGTGGCAAGTTCATGTTTGCATAGGGAGAATGCAAACTCGTCGTGATCGTTTTTTTATGCTAATCGTCACACAGAACTCTAATAATCAACGATGTTGACATACAAATTACATCACATTTGTAACCCAAAATTCCCACCGTCTTATAAATAAAATATGACTGCCTAAACTGGATTCGATTAAAGAAATGTTTGGTTTGTTAAGAAGCTAGAAGATGTTAAAACAAAAATTTTTGTTTTGATTTACGTCATCAAATTGGAATTTTATTTACAGTTTGCAGAGTAAATGGCTGATCTCGGGTTCAATTGAAAATAATTGCAACTTGAATAATTTCACATAAATTTATGTATTTCGTCATATTTTCCTGATCTAACTACACCTTCGTCTTCTTAAATTACTATTGCATTCACGCACATCCTCATTAAGAAACAGACACTGTCCCACTTTGAACGTTGAACCGCGAGTTAGAAATGTTTGAATAGACATCTCGACTCCTTATCTAATAAACAGACTTGAAGCACGGATTGACAGAAGTTGTATAAAAATAAGAAATACATTATAAAGTCAGTTTGTTTAAGATATTGGTATGGTACATGGATGTTCCATATTTTCAGAGGACCCATCTAAGAGCCCTAGGGCACACTGCTTGACAGCATAGTTAATAGTGATGTACTCCGAATTCCAAGAGCTACTATGCGTGAGAACCAGTCAAATAAGCTAAATCACCCACAGCCTTTTCCACTAAAATATTTTAATCATCCAAACCCATCGACCCGTTACCAGGCTCGAGAGTGAAAACGTGTTCACCGCTTGGTAACAACTGGTGTGATAAATAAACAGCGGTTGGTGGGTATTAGACACTTTACTCTGCACTGAGTAAAGTATCTGGGAGCATTAGACTCGAGGATACCCAAACGTTCTCAGAAGTTATTCTTAAAATCTCAGAAATAGTGAAAACGCAAATTGTATAATAAATAATGCGTAACGAAGAATTTTGCCGATCAAAAGATTGAACGATAGTTGTTTCGGGTGGCGCTGAATCTATTGTATTATACGATATGCCATGGTTTATCGATATTATACCCAATGTAAAATTTTTGATTACTTCAGCCAAGGAAGGTCCTGTTAGTTATTTCTTCTTCGATTAACGATTCTTTCAGATTGGATATAATTCTTTATGTTTCATTTCTCCTTTTCCGAAAAACTACTCCCGTTTGTAACGACTTGGCAAGCACAATACGTAAAGTGTTCAAAGCCTTTAATACGTGAATTTACTATTAATCTTTGGATTTATGGGTGTTCAGCGTTTCCTGGACTACGAGATCGCAGAATACGAATAGAAAACAAAAGATCATTTAGTATTATATTTTCATTCCATCCGAAGGTATGAAAAACTTTGACTGCAGATTTTGTTAATGAATCTGATTCAGAAGCTTGAAGAAAAATATGACTGAGTTTATTATGTCAATCTCAGCAATTATCACATAATATATATTAATACTGAAATAATATTTTATTGTCGATTTTAAAGGCGTATCAGCTTGACAGGCCCGTTAAAATAAACTTGCGTGTATAGCCTAACAAATTAAAAAAAAAAAAAGCAGTCAGGTACCCCCCCGTGAGGACTGAGACCGGGACGGTTAGGCGCCCGCGGTAAGCACCGAGATCGAGCGATGATGTTCTATGGAAACAAATAATAAGACGTGACTCCGTGTTCGGGAGAGGTCACTAGCCCACTGGCCTACTTTGTAACAATAACCTCGGAATATATAGCAGAGGTAGTGAACCGACATTGTCAGAGAATTCCGAACAAAAAACTACACTCGTTCGACGAATGGTTATGCTGCGGAGATCTAATCTGAACGCTTTTGGTCGTCCACCACATAATTGCCGGGATAGCATTGACTAACGACCTACTCGACTTTAACGTGCAATTACTCGAATGGCAGCAATTGGTTTATTAAAGTGCTGGAATTTAATCTATGTGGTTATATGTTCTCATTATAATATACGTATTGACAAGGAATTACTCTGATTAGACGCAAAACGTAAACGGTTGCGGAAAAATTAATACCCTGGGTATCTGCATTACTGATGGATCTCTTGCTCTCTTCCACTCTGAGATTTTTTTCTTTATTTTGTCAGATATTCCTATTTTTTCAGATGTGTGATGCAGTTTTTGAACGCAAAACATAAACGGTGGCGGAAAAATGAATACCTTGCGCGTCTGCTTTGCTGGTGGTTCTCCGTGCTCTCATCCACTCTGAGCTTTTAAGATTTGTTTTCCTTATTTTGTCAGATGTGAGATGCAGTTTTCGGCATTTTACTGTCCTGTATAAATTTTATTAGTCCAGGAGTGAGCTCTGGACCAGCTACAAGTCATTATCCTTTTTTGGCCGAGCGAGGGTCCTTAAAAACAGGAATTACAGTTTACAATCCAGACGCGATCATCAAGTTCGATGACGCCTTGAATATTGCCCAGTTTCACTCAAAATTAAATCAAGTTTTAAAAAAATTTGCAAAGTTAAGCCATTTTTACCTTAGTTTCGTCATTCTTCTTGCTGCAACGTTTCGCACAACTCAGTAGTGATTCAATCGGAAAACTTTGGTTTAAGAAGTAGAAGGAAAGCAAATTAAATTAAATTACAACCAATGCAAATTATTGACTGAAAAACAAATATATATAAATACCATAACTTTAAGGCATTTATTGGATAAAGTCTTGTTTATTTTATAAAGATCGTATTTACCTAATTGACTAGTCCTGCGAATTAACGACATTTCTACTTATACAAGCTCGTCTATAAAACTTGCTGTACAGATTATTATGCACTTAGCTCCTTGACAGGCTTATAATTAGCAATGGAATAATAAATTACATTATAATTATGTATCATTATTGGTCTACCTCAAACAGAGATAATATTATGAGCACTTTGAGAAAATGTAGATAAGTATACATATTTTTTAGCATTAACTCCAACCAGGAGGCCCTAAGGTAAGTAATTTCCCTCTTTGTGTATAGGGTCTTCTTGAGGAGAAGGAGTGAACATGGGTCCTGAAGAGACATATCATGCAGGAGGAAGATCGGCAGAGACCGGCAAATCGTCTCACAGCCGAGCTGTTCAACTCAAGAACGAGTACAGGAGACCCGTTCTCATGTGACAAAATTAGTCAACCGTGTACGTATGTTGGGCGCGCGTTTGGCTTATTTCCCGACCGTGTCGGTGCCGAAGGAAACAATGTCGCTAGTTCCTTGGATCATTTTCCATTATAATACCGATATAACAAGGACAGCAAACCTGCCTGACGCCTGTGCTCTAAAGATTGCAATCCGTTTGTTATTGATAGGGAAATTTATCAAACGGGCCGCCCGTTTCTGCACAGGCTCGTTAGGTTTTTTCAGGTGTTTTGGGGTTCCAGACAGGTGTGCAAATGTGTACTATTACACTATCTGCGGTCCTGTACAGTTTTACAGCATGCCCAGCTTCTGATAGGCTAACTTGACTCTGGTTTCGATAGAGCCCAATAATACAATTATTTTCTTATGCGCTAGCACTGCCTTTACAACCTTCTCAAGACTCACTATTTAGTTTTATATTATATCTTAGATAATTCTGTAAAACATAAAAATCAGCTATATAATTAGGTAATTAGGATATTGATGATTTTATGAATTGAATTCATTCGATTCAAGTCCAAATTCTCTTCTTCTAAAACCATTTTTTCGATTAAAGATACATGTTTTATTATTTTAAGTAATTGTTTTTAATTTTATCTAGTTTTCGTTTATACTTTTTTTTTATTCAAAAGCTCTACAGATCGTGATGAAAATTACCGCAGTTTCAACCGAAAAACGTTGCTGTAAAAATCTGTGTAAATTTCACAAATAAATAATGAACGGAAGTGAGGGGAGAAAATGTCTAAAATGGTTGGTATATATTTTTTACTGGCTGGTTGTGTTATTCCAATGATAAAGGGTTTATTCTGCAATACGTGAATTTTTTAAATCGATGTTTTAAATTGTATTTTTAAGCTACTTTGCAGAATACATAAACAGGTCAAGCAGATGAATGCGTTGCAAAATACTGTTTTATCATTTAATCACAGAATAAGGAATAATTTACTGTCTGCTGCCGACAGAATATAATTCCAAGAATATAAGTACAAACGCACAAAATGGCGACGGCCTGCGATATTGCAAAACATTTATCCAACTGAAGATGCATGGAGTAAAAACAGATGAAATCCTAATTTACGACCAATTAATTTTCCAATAATAATAAATATAAATTAATCTGTTTATGGTTCTGAACTCCTGCGAATAACGGAAGTGTCCCCGTTTATAATTGATGATATTCTCTATTTTCAGTTACCAGATATTATTTTAATTGAAGGAAGGTGAGCAATGTCCACGAAATACCAAAGAGTTTATTAAACACATGGCAATACAATAATACATATTATCACCATCATTAGCTTTATCTAGCCCTAGTTAGCCAGAGTGTGCAATTCACACGCGATAGAAGTGAAACCTTCAGAAAACTACAATAGACAAGAGTGGGGAGGCTACGAAGCACCGCACCAAGAAGAGACCGATTATACTATCTCATTATCTCGCAGGTTATATGTATGTGTTTTGTTTGTCTCTTTTTAGTTTCGCTACTTTTCGTTTCATCGAGTTTCAAATCACAACGGTGCTAAAGAAGTTTTCACTTCAATAATATACGTGTTGAATATCCATACCAATTTATTCTGTAATAATTGTCAAGCTCCCTTTAATTTTTAACAAATATATATCATTAAAAAGCAGAGTGCAATTCACACGTGGTAGAAGTGAAATCTTCAGAAAACTAAAGTAGACAAGAGTGGGGAGGCTGCGAAGCACCGCACAAAGGGGAGACCGATTATACTGATTCTCTCGCAGGCTAAATCCTACAGATTTATACGTTTATCTCTTTTAGTGTCGCTATTTTTCGTTTCATCTAGTTTCAAATAACAACAGTGCTATAGAAATTTTCACTTCAAAAAAGTATTATTGAAAAACACTCTCAGAATCACCCTTCTCAGAGACCAACATACAGAAACGGAATGTTGTTTGAAATGGCTTGATATTAACGAACTATTCTTTTTTAAATATTTCTTGCAAGCTTTTTGTGATAGTATCTTACTAATATTATAAATGCGAATGTTTTTATGGATGGATGTGAGTTACTCTTTCATGAAATAAATATCGAATGGAATTTAAAAATTCTTTCACTAATCGAAAGCTACATTATTTGCGAGTAATATAGGTTATAATATATTGGTAAGCTCTGGCGTTATGAATAAGCTGTAGCGTTATGAAATTATTTATTATACGTTTATTGGCAAAGCGTGTTGCTAAGTAAATGTTTGACGTGGGCTGTCGTATTGTTATTTGTTTAGGTTACTATGTAGATTTCTTTGATAGCAAAAATTCAAATATGAGTATTCAAATATGCGAGCGAAGCCGGGGGCAAAAGCTAGTAAAGAATAACACAAAAAGTGCCTTGTGGGCGTGTTTCGTGATCCAATTATAAGCCTAATTTCGGCCTATATTTCCATACCAAATTGTATTCCACCAGGATTACTAAATTCAAATTGGATGGTGATATATAATTGGAGGCAAGTGTAAGAGAGCCGCGTGCTAAATGAACTAGAACCAAAAGGTACTAAGTGAGTGACACATTTGTTTCCATTCAAAATTTGTCTTAGGAACAGAAATCGCTTCGATGTGGCTTATTTGATTGCTTCCTGACAAGGATAACAGTCGATTTCGTGGTAAGTAAATGCCTTTCATACGAAATAAGGATCCCAATTCAAAAGCTCCCGATGTTCTTTTGACATCTAATGATAGTGCATTGCAGCGGGCCGTAAGGGGGCATATGGCCCCTAACTGCGACCACTAGCGCCACATGGAGAAAAATACGCTTGGAGTTTTTTTTAATCCAAATGTGAAAAGGGCTTCACATGCTTTCAATCTCCGACGCAGATTCCCAAATGAACGTTTGTTTATTTACGGTCATATAAGAGATGGTTCATTTGCATTTTTATTGATACTTAGAAGAGAAACTCGTTGGTGAGAAATTTATATAATTTTATTTACTGTTAATACATACATAATAAAACATGATTTACCGCAGGTTGTGTTTTTGTAAGTGACATTTGTTTGGGAAATTTTTAAACGATGATATTTGATTAATTTATTACCATAATATTGATTTAAAAGATTAAAATCTTGATTTTGTATCTGATGTGATGAAATAAAAAAAAATAATTAAGCTTATATTTTTGTTCAATGCAATTATGTCAGTAGTTTTTTTAATTATTCTGATAACGGTATATCAATGATTATTGCCGGCTGAAAAATTACTTTTCTCATAATAATCTAGACGATACTAATATTTATTATTTATTTGTATGAAACGAAAAATGTATAGGTACCTACGCAGTGGCGGCTGGTGTTCATAAAAATAGGTGGTGCGCTAAAATAATAATAATAATGGTCTTTATTTCAAGATGTGGGAAGGTGAGTGCAATCCCACACATACCATAGAGATATCCCATAAATCTTGGACCTACCTACTCTAATTAAAATAAATTCAATTATGATAAAATCCTACCTATTTGTAAATTAGGTCGATCCTCCATTATCTCTGGGTGCATGCAACACATTGAGTCTAAATTAATTATATTTATTAAGATAGATTAAATTCTTTTAAAGTTTAACAACATCATTCAATCTAAACAGATGTCATAAGGATTGTGAGGAACAACTCACTGAAAAAGCATTCCATATTCCATTATTTTAAAAGAGTTCTAGTAAAATAAATATTGATCCATCACCATTTGTAAAGTCGCCGCGATTGTAAATTCAAATTCAATAACAGTTGACTACTATCCAGAAAATTGTATGTAGATACTTATTGGCACGAAAATCGAGTTAAAAAAATGTTCAGTTTATCACACATCCGAAAGTCTTCCTTACGCTCCGTAACTCCAATGAAATATATACTGTCATAACTCATAACAAATAATGTCCACAATGTTTGTTGTTATGCTGTCGTTGGTCGATGCTGAGTGAAAGATAGCATGAAAAAGAGTAGATATTAAAATAAAGACACGATATGGATAATAATATGACACAAACGTGTCCCCGTTTAACATGCTACAGAACGAACCATTCCTTTTGATGTGGTGGAAATTTTTGGATCGTCACCCGCGATTTCGTAAAATTTGCAAAGCATTCAACCTACCTACGATTTTGGCTCATTATAGAATTATAGAAGAACTCCTGTGATCCCTTTGCAAAATGAACCACCACTCTGAATATAGGCACACTACGATCTGCTTTGTTACGCGCGCAGTCCAGTAGGCACCTATATTACGCATGCATTATAACCGAGTGTATATTGTGAACTGTGATGAGGCGTGTCGGAAATAAATATGTTTTTTGGCGCTCGGAAATTTTTAGATTTAAATTAATGCATATATTTTGGGAGTGCGGCGCTCCTCCGCACCTTAGAGCTGGCCGCCACTGTACCTACGTATAGTACAAACACACTTAAGTATGAGGTTAAGCCAAAATTGTTTCTTATGCAAATGTTGGTAAAAGATGAGAGTTTTATTATGCTTTAAAACTAATTTGTAGATAAAGAGGAGAGTAAGAGGAATATGGGATAAGGATATGAGATACATACATTGTTTACTTGTGCGTTAATTTATGATAATATAATTGCAGCCAATGAAAATGGAAAAATTATTGAAAAGAGTTGATATGGAAAACAGAAAAATAGGATTGGAAATCGACGGGCATAAAAAATGGTGTTTTTATGTCGTTCTAATAAAATCAAACTGACCAATTTCTTTCATTTATTGACATTTTCAATTCTTTCATTTATTGACATTTCTGTGCTATATACTTGAGTTGAACTGGTAAATTGAGTTGAGCTGCGAAATTACAAAAGATCTATGGATGAATTTTAGTAACACAATTTACGAATTAGACAAAAAAACTTTTCTGCAAAAACCCCTAACTTACAGCGAAACCGAACGCACTTAGGGTATTCTCTGTTACTACGATATTATTTATAAGATAATGTCCAAAAATAATATCGCGTTGATACCGTCCACAAATTTGTGGTTTCAGACCGTAAAAATGATTACTTAATTATATGACATTTCACTGTAAGTGGAAAACAAAGTATTACGCCGAAATAAGCTGCAATAAAAAACTTAAATAAATAATATTTATGCTACGTTCACATTTTCAACATTAATTAAACACTTCGTTCACATTTTAGTATTAATTTAAGACACGTCATTTACTTTTCAGTATTAATTTAAGACACTTAGTTCACATTTCAGTATTTTTTTAAGATACTTCGTTCACATTTCAGTAATAATTAAATAATATTCAATACTAATTTAAGACGCTGCATCCCGAATTTCTACCAATTTATAACATACTTTCCTTTAACACTTAAGTTTTTAAGCTCTAAAATATATATGTTATTCTTAAAGGTAATATCTACACAATTGCCAGGCTGAAACGGTAATTGTAAGAAATTTTAAGTATGCTCCGAAAATGATTGAAAACAAGATTTTTGTTATATTACTTTACAAGTCATATGTATGAAAAAATGCACAGTGTTTCTCTAAAAGCTACATTAGACATTTTTTTAAACGAGTCGTATTTTATTAAACATTTTCACTTAATTATTATCGTTTTTAATATTAGCGCGCTCCCTCTAACATTCGTATTTACATATCTGTCCTTCTTTGCTTTGAACATGTACTACCGGGCCTTAATGAATTTAATCTAATTGAATTTGAAAATAATACTCACAATGTTTTTTTTTTAATTCAGAAGTTGTTATCTGTTTTCATGTCTTATCAACATTTTTTTTCGTTACGAAAACATATGTATTTGATTTTATTTCACTGGAAATTAGCAGTACCTACCTAGTAGTGTTTTTCTGTTATTATTGCGTAAGTACCTGCGTTTCTTCTTGTTCAAATTCTATGTAAAATGATTTTTTTTTCACAACACTTCATTCGTTATCGTATATTCGTATATATATCGTAGACATATTAGAAAATGCGCATCTAAACAACTACACAAGATAAAAACATATCAAATAAGGAGATATCTTCGGCAAGAATTTCATAACAATATTTTCCACTGAAGTTTCAAAAATCTTTCATCTTTCATTATGATCGTATTGTGCGTAAACATATATAATATACTAGTAAATTGGTTACATTCTTGAAGAAATTCTAAGCTCTGTTGGTAATCTGTCAAAGCTTCGTGGTTTTTGAATTGGAACAAATAAACCGATTATAATAATATCGTCTACGAAATCTGGGCCGCACTTAAAATTTATTATGAAAAATAAAACGTTTTATTGAAATTAGTCATGAATCTCTCAAAATCCCATGTAATGAGGTTCAAGTAGCTTTATTTTATAATGAGGTGGTTTCATTTTTCAAAACCACAGAAAATAACCATTTTTATTTAAATCCTATTCTAATAGGTAAGTAAAAATAAAACCTTGTTACCTATTTTAGTAAGCAATTAAAAAATAAAAATATAACTATTACGAGATAAAATTTAATGCAACTTTTTTTTTTCATTAACCTCACACAGGAGACTGAGGAAAATAATTCCCTTCAGGGCCAATGTCATCTTTGGGGATGCTATGTGGAGAGTCTTTTTAAGGAGAGGAAGTTCCGGGAAAGAAAAGGTTTGAATGGTGGTGGGTAGGAATCTAAGTGATAAGGAACATCCCACACAGCTTGTGGGCAGGCGCATCCGCCGCCAAGACCTACACAAACCTCACCCTGTAAAACCGTGCAACCCTGCTAAGTCACCAAAGGTAGCGAACCACTTGGGGTGACCTATGGCAAGGGTGTTGTTTATCCTGTAAATGGTTCCAGGGGTGGCGGTACCTACACCCTGCTCCCAAATTGAAAATAAAAAATCAACATAAAATTAATTTAACGTTTTTAATTTTATAAAATTCTTTTCTAGAATACCAAACTTGTACCTAACCCTTTATTTACAACAAGTGTGATAAGAATCTATCGCATTACATTCGAGTGAAGTGAAATAAGAACGGCACTGATATGAGAAGTTTATAAGTTATTATTTATTACACAATGTCTTTGGACAGGCTAACCAAAAGATCATAAATTAATAAAAACAAAGAAAAAGTGATTTATACGAGTATTCAGAAGTTATCTGATTTCCAACTAACTGGTGCAGAATAAAAAAATAGAATTCTCATTGAATTTCGCAAAACAAACTTATTTATAATTAATTCTACTTATCTGTGTGAAAAACATTATTCAAGGCCAGCATTTAAGTACAATTCCATTGATATAAAGATAATAAATAATTTTAATTTAACTATCGTGCTAGTTCACGCGATTACTCGGATAGTAAATTGCAAAAGCGGTGACAAAATCCTGCGGACTATACCCATTATTATTTAACCTTACCACAAACATTCAAAATCAGGCTTTGCCAGCTAACAAGTAAATTGACACAGACAAAACGAGAAACAAAAACTACCACAGAAATATATTCAATAGTGACTAGACTGCCAACAAGAGGATAAATTGTTGGGGAGGCACTGGGATCCTTCCAATTCAATTCAATTCAATCCCTTGTCCTCACAGCATACTACTTTATGATAGAGTTCAGAAAATTACACAAGACTCTTTGGTTAGGTACACGTGTGACGAATAAAATGATGAAAGTGTCATGGAATAGTCAGGAAGAAGCAACGTGGCTCTTTTAAAGTATTGGGTCAAACCTTAACTCCATTTCTCTGCAGGGGTTGGCGGCGGAGATGATGGAACGCCACACAATGTGTTATATATGTCATATCAATCGATTCACAAGGAAGTCAAATATTTAGCATCGAAGCTTTTGGTGTGGGAGGTGACGTTTGGGAATTTATGCAGAGCGTTTTTTGCTACAAGCGCGTTGGCAATGCATGACGCGCGACGGTTGCGTTTTTATAATGAATTTTAGAGCAAACAAAACGACGAAGTGTCAACATGGTCAAATTCGGTGAACCTTTCCTTTCAAAAGTAAGTAAATACATGTAAAATATCAGTCATTGCGTTGATAAAAAAATACATTACTTGCTGTTACTCGTAGGCACAATAGTTTCCAAAGATAGAAGAATGGCGAAAATTGCGTCGCGAAATGACATTTTTGTGTATTCCGTAACTTAGGCAATAAAAATACAGTTTTTTTTTACTTAACTTAAAATTAAATAACAAGGTCATTATAAAAATACAGTTCACTGTGATAATTTGACTCCCTGGGAGTTTTCCGACTCTTGTACTGGGCTAAGGTTTAAATATCCTTCAACGAGAAGGGGCTCTACGACGTAGCCGCTATTTCTGCTACGGCAGCGTAGCCAACTCGTGAGTTGCCGTAATGGAGTCATTGAACACACTTGTGGCAATCAGTCTCACATTTTTAATGGGAATAGACCTATTGTTTACTGAGGTGTGGCAATTTCAAAAGTATAATATATAAGTGTATTCAAAACGTTTACTTCAGTTTGTAACACCGCCCGTCTGTAAGCAAACACTATTATATTATTTAGATGAAAACACTCGTTTTTCGGCCTAATATTTTGTTTACGTTGTTTGTTTTAATTTCAATACCAACTCTTGATTAATTATTGGGGATTTTGCAAATTTGGACGTTGGTTTTACGTCTTGTAGAGGCTTGCTCTTTTTAAAGTGCAAAAGAGAATTTCAAGGTGATCTATCGAAAAAACACCTACACAATACAATATTAGGCTTGCGAATTGCTTTATTTTATTTGCGTCGTTAAGTTTCGGAAAAAATCAACAAATAATATAATTAAAAGAACTTGTGTGTGCAATTTAAATCTGGATTGAGTAAATTAAAAAATAGCAATAATGAAATACCTGGGAGCTAGATCTGGTGGCTTGAGGTCTGTGAGGGGTGGCATGGTGTCTTTGCGTCTCTCGTCCTTGGGAAGTCTCAGGTAATCCTGCTCTCCCACCAGGAATAAGTCCTTGGAAATGATCATGGCCCTCTTCTACTGCAACTGCTTAGCGGCTCCTCACACCTTCATCAGGCACAACACGCACTACCAGGCTACTGTCTACCAGGCAGTGTACCGTGTACCACTATACCCTTTACCACTGCAAAGCTCGGGGCCTTGGACAATCGCAACGATAGCCCTGAACTCAAAAGTTGTTTTATCTGCAGGAAGCTATAACACTATCGAGACCCGAGTACTTAAGTTTAGTTGTTTTAAACGGACAAACACAAACAAGGAAGTTTTTAACAATCTTGCGAAGGAGTTTTAAGGCCAACAGGAATACTGACTGCAGTCTGCTGTATGGCTGTTCTCTGTTCACTAGCAGCTGTTCTTGTACCTAATACTTGAACAACGGTAAACGGTTACGAAATTTAACCAACTTTGGTGTAAATATGTTAGTGGAGTCGTCCTACGCAAGACTCTTGGCGTTCTGCAGGTTTGCCAGTCTGCCAGTCAGTCAGTCTGTGTAACTCGCAGCTCGGCTTGTTATGGTCGTGGTTCAGCGGCGGTCACGACCGACTTTCTTCTGAATATGTCACAGGTTATACAGAAATAATAGCTATACGTACGAGTATCTAATGTCTTATACTACCTGCTAAATGTTGTCACTGGTATGATAAATCCAAGATACACAAAACACAAAATATTGTCGTTTAAATTAAAATTGTTCAGTTAGGTGAGATTATTTTCGGGATGAATTAAATTATCAATCAGGGAGAGATAACATTTGCATTCAATGCACTTTTATCTTAGCAACCAATGCGACGATGAAGATGTCCTGTTTGCTGCACTTGTGTTAAAATGTGATGGAAAAAAGAGCAATGGATACAAAAGTGCACCCACCAGTTGCACTTGTCACAAAGCGTACCGTCTTCAATAAAGAAAATTCGTTGACCGTGTCAAACGGACAAAAAAAATGTGAAGAAAAAATGTGCACGCACTCGGGCGCAGCGTTCGCTCGGCGGACTGTTCTTTTTTTGAAATTTTATTATTTTTATTTCCACGATAAACGGACGATTTTCAGTTTGGTGGTAACTCGCGATTTAGGCGCGAAAGAAAGAGCGGCGACCGTGTTCACGCAACTCCCAACACGGCTTTCCGAAGTCGACTGACGCCGACGATTCGACGATCGACGCAGCGCGTACTGAGTTACTGAGTACCGGGAGGGACACAGGACGGGCCACGGGCCATACCAACAGCATTTGCTCTCTCGATACTCTGTCCCTGTGAGACACTTGACTGCAGATACTGACCGGTTGCTACACTGCACTAACTGCTATTATACTAATTTATACTCGCACCGAATCCTGCGTTGTCAGTTTACCGTCTAGTGACTTGCTGCTGCCTGTGGGTTACTCCTGGGATGTAGGCAGGACCGTGTGAGTTTAGGGGTCCCCTGATTTTGTATCCGGGGGGGAGGGATGGGTAAAGAAATTAAAAGAGAAAAATTTCTACAGAATATCGCCTTGGCACTGAGTTTGGGGGCCCTTTTTAATAAAAAACGTACAGAAAAAACAACAAAAACGCATTTAGTTCCATCAGGGCCACTTCAGGTCGGGGGGGGGGGGGGGGGGCTGGGCTCTGCCCCGCGCGCCCTTAGAATAAAGACGGAACTGAATAGTACCTAGCCAAGATGTACATTTCGAAAACATTGATCTTATTTTTACACTAGAACATTTACCTGCTATAACATCTGACCTGATGTAACTTAACAAATTTTAATCTTTATTAACATCTTGTTTGAATTGTAATTTAGTAAACACTAATTTTAATTTTTTTATTTTATTTTATTGTTTGTTTATTTAATTTTATTGTTAATATATTTATTGTTAATATCTACAAAGATAATGTATGTATATGAGTCAAATTTAAACCGTTTTAAAAACACACAAGTATACCCACGAACAGGCGATGCCTATGTGGGATTTTTTGGTTAATCTGCTAATTGTTTTATTCTTTATTCTTAAATTTTTAAATGTTTATATATTAAAAATGCCTTTTAAATGTCACTTCTCAACCAAATGCCACAACTAACTGATTCTCTCTTTTTTATTATATCTTATGTACAACTATGATTTTGTGACATGTAATCTGTATTTGTGGTATATTTATACCGTTAATGTTAATTAATAAATAATATTAAGAATCGCAACATCTCTAAAACAGTAATAGCGCTTTTCATTTAGAACTCATTTGCATGTGTCCTCCTCAACCAGCCTACGTCAGGATATTAAAATCCTATCAGGATTGATAATGGAATAATCTTTCTTTTGTTGTTATTATTAATACCATCATCTGTTCGAATAAAATTCGAAAAACTTTTAAATTATTTTCTTAGTAGGTGAAGTAAAAAGGAAAAAATTTAGAAAATCTTTAATTTAGTACCTTGTGTTGGGAAACGCAACCCTATTATGATTTACCGGTTTTCATTTTGAGCATCTGTAGGGCTTTTCCTTTCATTTTCGTGAATGTCTGGAAAATCCTATTTTGTTCCTATCTGAAAAAGATTGCCGTCTATGAAGATAGCGATGGTAATAAAAATATTGCCGGTAGCTCATCTCCCAAGCATTTATTTTCCAAATGAACGTCTCGTTCTCATGCTGCTGACATCAGTTTCTGTTCGACTGGTAAATGACTGAAGAAGGCTGGAAACTGAACTGGGCTGGATCGATGGATGTACCGTCTGAAAAGACCGTGATGCTAAGAGAAAAAAAAAGTTAACATTGATTTGCCATACGTAAGAAAGCATAACAAACTATCTAGCGTAATTGTGAAGTAATAAAATTCATTTTCACAAAACGTTTCAAGTCCTTTCTGTGACTGCAGAAAATTCATATTCACCTAAAAACTTGAATCTCTTATTATGTATTTGAGCAATAATTTTTTTCATCTGTAATTTATCTTGGTTTTCCGCTTGACTTGTTCAAGATACCACACGGCAGAACAGAGGTTCTAGAAACAACACCGCATGAAAAGAAAAATGGTGCTATTGAATGAAATTTCTAAACCGTAGATAAATATATTTAATTACTCTTTATTACCTTAAAACATTAATTGTATACGTACTTAGATAGCTACCTGTCTTCGCAAATTTTGGGAGGCGGTTGTGGGTACCTCTACTCCGGGAACCATTTACTGGACAACCAACACCTCTGCCAAAGGTCACTCCAAGTGGTTCGTTACGTTTGGTGACATAGCAGGGATGCCCGGGTTCATGGGGTGAGGTTTTGTCAAGGTCATGGCGGCCAATGTGTCTGCCCACCAGCTGCGTGGCGGGCCGGATCGAGAAAGACTGGTTGAGGAGGTATTTTGACCTCTCAAGGGATGGATTCATAAGTCCGTCACTCCTAGACACACTGACCCCCAGATTCCTACCCAACCCTCATACTTATTTCCTACCCAGAACTTCCGCTTCTTCCTTTACCTCATACCTATTTCCTTCCCAGAACCCTCCCCACAGCATCCCCTAAGATGACAGAGGCCCTGAGGGAAATTATTTTTGTCAGGGCCTCCTGTGTGAAGCTAATGTAAAAAATAAATGTTAAAAATATTAAAAACAGATATCTGGAATTGTAAATGGATGACTTATCTGTCACACAATAATAAAAATAAAATAAAACAATTCGGCTTTCTGACTCCATAAAAAAGTGAATCAATTAAATATTATTTACGATTGTTTAAAACTTTAGGCCAAAACATTTGGGCATTGGGGCAACATTTATGTCAATAGATCATGATATTATTTTTTAAGAAAAAACTATCTTAATTTTTTATTTGGGAGACGGGTAGGGTACCGCCGCCCGGGGAACTATTTATTGTAGGTCACCCCAAGAGGTTCACTGACGTAAGCAGGGGTGCCCGGTTCAAGGGGTGAGGTTTGTCTAGGCGGCGGATGCCTTTACTTACTACTACGGCTGGATCGGGTGAGTCTGAGGTTGAGGGATTGAGGGTTGAGGGAGACCTTTTGATTTCTTCAGCCGGATTCTCTCAACCCATCACCTTGCCATTGAAAGGAATGGATTCATACGTCTGTCACTCCTTGACACACTGCCCCTTAGATTCCTACACAGCCCTCATACATTTTTGCTTCCCAGAACTTCCTTTCCCTAAAAACCACCACACAGCATCCCCAAAGATAACATAGGCCCTGAGGATCTTTTTCCTCAGGGCCTCCTGTTTGGAGCTATTGTACAAAAAAACTTAATCGCCTATTTTTTATATCGCTTCATTTTTCCGTATATCGTATGCAGTGGCATAGCGTGCCTTGGAGGGGCCCAGTATCAAAATTAGTTGGGGGCCCTTATTATTGCTCGGTACAATACGTGATCAGGTATTTTCTGTATTGAAGGTTGCCATTGATCTTTCAAAAAACATAATTCACCCTTCGCTACTGATCGATAAATAGGTAGTACTTACCATTGCAATCTACGTCACTCACTGAAGTTGATTGCTGAAAAAATGAAGAAATTTTGGGCAATTTTTTTATAACCTCCTCCCTTTTCTGTTTAATTTTTCTTTTCATAGCTCCACTGGGATAAAAATCTATTTTCCTTTCACTCATTCTTTTCACAAATCAAACTAATTAACCAATAAATAATCAGAAGAATAAGATTATGAGATAAGAACAAGACTATGTATATTGTACTGTATTACAATGTAATAAATAACGTTAAAATTGGAATGAAATAAAATGCGTAAATATTGCTCTCCGTGGTTAATCATTGTACATCGGTTATTGCGGGATTAAAGTTAAATCCCCGTTAAAAGTATGACTTAAATTTTGCCAACTTTTGGGCGCACGCTTAACCCGGGAAAAAAGAGATTGCTTTTTTTACTTTTTTCATTTCTGAAGTGAAAACTCTATAGGCACGTATGACAGTTTTTTCCCGGGAAGCACGAGATTAAGTGACATTGTGGATAACATTTTACTAATTTTTGCTTACACACGTTAGGGGCCCCTGTAGTCCGGGGGACCTGTATCATTGATACGGCTGATACGGCGGTAGCTACGCCCCTGATCGTATGTCCATGTCGTGTAGTTGCTAGTTGCTACTATAAAATTAATCAATAAAACCAACAAAAAACTCATTGTATACGCTTATCCAAAATATTACCAATGTTTGTTTTTTGTGCAATTTGTCATTGTCGTTGCGTTATTCAGGTGTAGCTAATTGGTGTATATCTACCATTCTCATGTGGATATCTACCGTTTTTCAGATGGTATTATGTTTTGTTCTGGGTTATCATTGGATCTTCGTCGTCTCCTCATTGCTGAGGATCATGACCCCTACTCCAATTTCCATGGTGGACAAGGTCCTTCACTTCTCGCGGTTCTGCGCTGCCTGGAGAGCTGCGGACACTGACGTACTGGACGCCAGTGATACTTAGTGACACCAGCTCCTTAGTGACCTTCCTCTGCTTCTTCTGCCTTCCACTTTGCCAGTAACTACGAGTTACTCCAAGTTGGAGTACTCAGTTTGATGAGCAACGTGTCCAAAATATCTTAAAATATGTTTGTAGGCCTAATGCGGATGCCTAGCCCTTTCAGAATGGAAATATTTGTGCGTCTGGCTGTCCATGGAATCCTGACCATTTTTCTCGCCCCTTTCTTGAACCTTGTTCAGTACCATTGTTTGTAGTGGTGTAAAGCTCCTGATAAACCTTTGCAGACATTTAGCCGACCAAGGATCGAAACGATATGTCAAAAATAATTAGCAAAAATATTCCCAGTAATATACAACCTGCACTTTTTTGTCGCCGCAAACCGGTAAAAGTTTGTTATCGTTCGGAAAGTTAAAAAAACTTTCGTCGCGAACTGTATGCAAATAACGTTTAATAATGACACATGCATTCTAGCGATATACCGCTCTCCATCCATCTCGCTACACGGACGTGTAGTCCTACGTTTCGTGATTTATAAACGTACCATAGGCCCTCATACCCAAAGCTTCTTATATGCAATCTTCGCCTGGAAGAGCTAAATACGACCGTAGCCATCTTCGTGGGATACACGAATAAAAATTTCATTACATTAATTTTTAGCAAATCGAGTCCTACGAAATCAAAAAAAAATATATACATATGTATTTTTGTAAAATCAATATTTAATCTTCAAACCAGTCCAAAATGAACTGGCAAAAGAAAGCGACATCTAGCGACTCCAAAGAAGAAACCGCAAATACTAATAAGATAACCAAATGTATAGGAAAAAGTGCACTGGAATTCGACGATAAAAATATGGAAAAATCATACTTCACATTGATAAAAAAAGTGCTTCCTAGTCTCCCCACTCTTGTCTATTACAGTTTCCTGAAGTTTTTAGTTCTACCGCGTGTGAATTTTACACTCTGATTTTTTAAATCCACTGGTGTGTGATATTTTTTGTACGTTGATGATATTTGACATGAATAATATGAAGTAATATGTTGAATTACAGAACACGGTCGACGAGGATGAGGATGATTTGTCTGCAACAAATTTAATAATAAGTACCTTCTCGTATATAAATATAAAAGATAACAAAAACGAATAGAAAAGTCCACGTCCTTTGAAAAAAAATTATTTTCTTTCGAATCATTGCATCTTGTGACGTAGCGTCGTCAGCCCCCTTATCGGTTGTTAACCTTTCCACGCAATATCTTCTATATTTATATAAAACGCTAAATATGATTACAACTCAGTGGCGTGCACAGAGTTTTTGATCAGGGTAGGCAGTAGGAAAACCGCCAAATTGATCCAAATAAATAAAAAAGAAACTTGCCACAGATGGCTCCCTTCGTACAAGTTTTCGCTAAGTGTACTTGCTGCTGGCTGTAGATGATTTAGGTTTGTATTATCTAAGCTTTAAATATACAAATAATAATAATAATAAATAATCGCTTCATGTATGCGTATTATCACAAGCCAATCAATGGATATCCGAGGTGGCCTTGATAAAAGCAATTGGCGTTGTCTCACTTTCATACTTCAGATAACAACAGATGTCACTGTCGCCACTGATTGCCATTTGCTAATTTGTTCCAGAAAGCACTGCCTGATACTAACAAAAAAACCCCATAGAAGCAAATTCAAACGACAGTTCTACTCTATGCTACGTGTATTTCGTAAACATTGATATTATATCTTGTATGAAGTTAACTCTAAGCAGAAATAATTCCTGCTTAGCCCGCATTTTAGTGAGGTAGTCGGAGGGCGCGTGTAGTTACAGTTTATGTCACATTTGTAGTATGCCGTTTGATGTGGCGGTCACGTAGTTTTGGTTGCTCAGCTTTGTCGCGCTTATTTTTGAAAGTTTGTATTTATTTTTAGCAATAATTTAATTAATTATAATATTATTTACATGCTTACGTTTTACAAATACGCTAGGGTAGGCAGTGCTTATGTGCCTATATGGAGTGCACGCCCCTGTTACAACTCCATATTTAGATACGGAATAATTATTAGTTAAATACGATAATTTAGATATCTAATCAAATGACACCGCCTACATAACGGCTATTAAGTATTTAGAGATAAGAATGCATAATATTATTTATGGATACCTGAAAATTATGTTCAACAAACGACCTCGGGAAAACAGAACTTGTGAAATCACAATTCTGTACCTGAGAGGCTGCAATGGTCCTACGTGCAAATATAGGATATATTATGCCATTTTCTTTTCTTTTGAGAGGTGCCTAGTAGCCTGCCTACCTAAATAGGTACCTAATTTTAAAACCTGCCTATTTTAAAACTTCACGTCATTTTTTATTAAATTTATTGAGTTAGTTTATACTACATGAATATAAACTAATAAGCACAATGTAACATTTCATTTGATAAATTTAAATATTTTTACAGTAAGCATAACATTTCTTTTTAAATACATTCATTCTTTCTTCATTCTTCATACTTTTAGGCATTTCATCATACAAAATACTAATTTCGGTTGTCGGTAGGTATTGCATACCTGTCGATCAGTGAACTCAAATTTGCTTTAAATTTAAGTGTAATTTGGAAAAAACCTATAATATCTACCTAATATATTTTTAACAGAATTTTATTTTCATATTCAAAATTAAAACTGATTTGTCAAGAATTCAGGGTAACCGGGTTGCGGGTCTGTGCTAATTTGTGTAATATTTTTAACATAAAATGATTGACGCTGGCGTGGTCTAGCGGTAAGGCTCTTGACGCGCAATCCGAAGGTCGCGGGATCGAATCCCGGCGTAGGCAAATAAGTTTTTTTTATTAATTTGTGTTATTTCACGATTAATTCATTTAAAATAATATGTATTGCATATTTGTGACACGTTCCAGAGTAGAAGATACTCTTAGTATCGCCCTGGTGTAAGACCACCATTGAGAAATGAAAAGTTTCTTGAAATGGCTTTGACCGTGTTTGGTGACCAGATCTGAATAGCCATGTACTTCCCTACTTCCTCTTCCCCATCTCCTTCCCTTCCCCATTACCATCAGCCTCACAACACACCCCACTTGGGGATGCAATAGACCCACTGGCTCCAGACGGGAGCAGCTGGAACTCTTGTGAGGTATTCATGTGAAAAATAAATAAATAAATAATTTTTTTTTCAATTTCGTAATAAATTGATTTTTCAATAAATTCTAACTATCCCTATAAAATTGCGCAATTCAATTATAATTTAAAAGGAGATGGAACAACTTAAATGAGGCATCCGAAGAATTTATGTAAAAATGCATTATTTGAATGGAGACCAGCAGACAAAAATATCTCCAAGATCACAGCAGGGAAATATAAAAAAAAAAGAACTACTGATCGGTTTACAAAAAATCGGAAAAAAACGAGAAGAAAGCCTATTGGGCTAAAGAAAGAGCGGAAGAATATTACGATTTGGATGAAAATAAGTTCCGTGTCTGGATGTATTTTATGTGAATATTCACAAATAGAAAAGGTGTAGGAACAAACTTTTATGACTGCTAGTGCTTGACTTTGACTTAGCATACTCTTAAATTTGTACTTTGTGTCATCATAAAAATAAAATAATTAAAAGTGCAAAGTAATGTAGTACCTAAAATACCACTTCATTTAGGGTATTTTTTAGACCATTTTCGGAACCACCGTTCACCTTCCTCAGGATTAAAAATATGCTAACTTAACACACCTTGTTACAAAATTATTGTCAATATCTACTTTATGCGTTGAAGTGGGGGTGGAGGTTTGACTAGGGGGGTAGGTAAAGAGTGGGGGTGGGAGAGCAGAGGCGAGGGTGCGGAGAATGGGAACATATTCAAAATAGGCCCAAACTCTTGAAAAATCAGTTCCAATTTTGTAAATGTGTTAAAAATATTTTATTATAGATAAGTAGGTGTAGGAACCTTATTTGTCGCTTGCCTGAATTCTTCACACAGTCAGTTCCAATTTTGATAATGACCTAACCTAACGCACAGCACAGACAACTCAAATAAGAATGTTTGATGACCGATTTTCTTTTTATTTTCATTGCTATTTACGGATTTCTTATTTTCTAAGGCCTGTCTAATCGCTTTCCTTTCCCACTAAAATATCATTCTTGAGAACCTTTGTAGGTAATAAACATTACCCATACGCCACATTTTTTTCTAAAATAACAATATAAATAATCGCAACTGAAAATTATTAAAGATCGCTTATTCGCTTTTACGATAAATAGGTATTATTAATCGCAATAATAATAATTAAAATACCATTTTGAAGTTCAAGTTCAAAGATAAAATAATATTGCAGAGTTAAGGGGTCTCCACACGGTACTGCCGCAGTACGTACTGCCGCAGAACTGACTAAAAATCGTATGGTCTGTAGTCAAAACGACTGGCACTTTTGACTACAGTTCTGCGGCAGTACGTACTGCGGCAGTACCGTGTGGAGACCCCTTTAACATCATGTAGTCCGCTAACTCTTTTAATTAAAGAATTGCGGTTTGTGGTCGGGGGCATCATGAACTTCAAATGTGTTCAAATAAAAATAGTCACACTATTAGAATAAGAACTCAAGGTCGGCCTATTGTTTTTAATTTATTTGTCGATTGGAATATTATAATATTTTCCGTTGAAGTTTATTTAGCGGCAGATAGTTCCGTGGAGATCATATTACATAAAATTCAATTTCTAACACGTGTAAGGATTTAATTGAAAGGCGCGTATTCTTATCTAATATAGTAGATTTAAGTAGATAGATATTTATTATTTGTGTCACATTTTGGAGATATGCCAATATTATATTATACCGCTGTAGGTACTACGAGCACATGAGTAAAATTATTTTTTTGGGTAAATTTGGTTTCTTTAAACGTAACTAGGATGTTTCGTTATTTTTAAAACCAAATTAATCATTTTTCTTAAAGTCCTGGTTATGTTTTACAATTTCAACAAATTATGCATAATTTGTGTGTTTTCGATCTGTATAACATCAATTATATATTTATTAATTGTTTTTTAAATTTCTGGTATATGTAACGCAATAATTATTAGATAATGGATAAAACTGGCTTTATGGATCTAAAAACATGTCCATATTACACAAAAAATCTTCGATTTTCCAAATATAGGCCCAATTTCAGCATCGTTTTGTGATGTTCTTCAAACAACCCTCTTATCCGATATGATTTCAAATTTTCACAGCCAAAAGTATTATCGTGATTTATTTTTGGTGTATTATACCGCGTTTCATCTGCCCTGATGATGGATACTGTGATGCTTATTATGATTTATTTTTGGGGTATTATACCGTGTTTCATCTGTCCTGATGATGGATACTGTGATGCTGTCCGAAACGTTGGCTTAAGAAGGAGGAAATGCGACACGGCACAATACCCCTAAAATAATAACACGTTAACTCCCAAGAAAGCGCCCGACTGTGCAGTGCAGGTTACCTACGTCTAATTTCCACAGCGGTAATAACAGAAAAAGATTCCTATGCATTTTTCAAGGTTCTCATTGTGATAACGCTAATATAAGTACTAATATAGTACCGCGAAGGTTTGGGGATGATTAATCATGAAAACCTTGACAAACAAAACAAAACGTTGACATTTTTCTTTCATTGGTGCACAAATAATGACTAACAGAAATAAATAAATAAATGTAATAAGTATATGGATGGTACGAGAGGAGACAAAAGGAGATAAGGAGAGCCAAGGTGGGGAAAAAAGTTGCAAGAAGAGTTAAGAAGAGACTAGAAGAGAAAGAAAGAGACTAGGTGATACGAGAATAGACAAGAAGGGACGAGAAGAGCCAAGAAGGGGCGAAAAGATTCTAGAAAAACCAAGAATCGACTAGAATAGACGATAAGGACCTGTAAGAATTAAGAAGAGCCAAGAAAGGGCGATAAGATGCAAGAAGACACAAGAAGAGGAAAGAAGAGACTAGAAGATCTAAGACGATATTAGAATGCATGCGGTGCATCTTTCCGGCCCTTGAGTACCAAGAAATTACTAAAATTGAATAGAAGAGAGGAGAAGCGGTGGTAAGAAATAAGAAGATTCAAGATGAGCCAAAAAGAGGCAAGAAGGGGGCGAGAAAATAGAATAAGAGGAAAGAAGAGACTAGAAGAAACAAGAAGAGGCGAGAAGATGCAAGAAAAGCCAAGAAGGGACTAGAAGAGACGAGAAGAAACAAGAAGAGACAAGACAGGAAGAGCCAAAAAAGGGAGAAATTGTAAGAAAAGGCAAGAGGTAGGAAGACATAAATAAGGAAAAAACAACGCTCAATCACCTCCTTTATGCCTGCCATCGTAAATTCCAATATTGGCTTATTAGGTTGCCTTGTACACCTGCCGATTAAACTCCTATCTCCATCCCATCCGCAGACCATATATTTTAAGTCCTAACAAATCAGTGCCCATTGGTGTACCAGTCGTACCGGACTGGAGTGCTACTAGCTGGGGTGGTACAGTTATATCATATAGTATCGAGGTATGCCTATACAATTCGATAACAAAATAATAAATTAACAATAACGGTTCTTTTATAACACAGGACCAAATAACAAGGAGAATATGGCTTATCAGAACAATAGACTTTTTTAAATAATTTTGTTTATAAAGCCTGTTTAAATTTAAACAATTTCTGGATGTTATATTCTCCGTCAAACTTGAACTAAGAATGTGGAGCTTTCTCGCCGGAAAGTGGAAAGCGGAAAGCATGCGATCAGTCACCGAACTCTGAAATATGTCAGGGTCGTCTCAACTATTCCCATTCCGGCCATGGCGCATGGCGGGAGTATTGAGCAGAGCAGTGTAAGCAGTGAGTACTGGCCACTGTCGGCAGCTTGGGCCCGGTTATATCATCTGTTCAATGTTCAGTTAATTTCGTCGTTTTTTGTATCGCCACGGTCACCGAACCGCCAGGAGTGCGAGACGCCCGCTGGAGAATATATCGTCTACATAGGCACATTGTATACGTAGTAGAACATTTCTTTTCCAAGTAGTGTTATAGCAATACGTTTTTTATTATTACTACCGCAGACATTTTAAATCAAGGATTTGTGAAGCTGAAAATTAGAGAGACGACCAAAATTTATCATTCGAATAAACACAGTATATTGAAGTTTAAAAACACCGTTAGTAATCTTGAAAAATCACATCAAAATTTAAAAAAAAAATACCTATTTGAAATATAGAATTATCTTCTTCTTTCTAATCTGTGGCGGGCGGGGAGCGCGGAGGTTGGGCGGCGTTGATTTGATTTGTATATAAATCTACAGTTTTATTCCGAGGTTGATAAAATTTTGCACACTTCACTTTCAAAACAATGGGAAGATTACTGTTTACATGAGATTTTGGACAACCACCCCATCTCCATTTCTTTCCACTTATAGTAGTATTTTGATACTTTTTGACGTAATTTTGCACATTTGAAGTCCAAATAAGAAGAAAATTACTATCTGCGTCAGATTTCGAAAAACTCTGCATAAAGTCCAGCAATACCGGGACATCAGCTACATAATATCTAAATACGTAGAGAAGTGAAATTTTGTCTGAAATTTTATTATTTTGTTTAGATTGAATGAAGATGAAATGAATCTAGACGAAATTGTGCATGCTTGACCGTCAAACCAAGAGGAAGATTATTGTCTGATTACTGATTTAAAAAATGTACCCTCTCCCCTTTTCCCACCTCTTAAAACTTAAAACAGAATTTTTGAACTACCTACTCGATGAATTTTTATATATTTGACGTTCAAAAATAGAGAAAAATTACAGTCCCCATTTCGAAAAATTTGCATAAAGCCCGGACAACGCTGGGGACATCATTCATATAGGGGGAGTACGTACATTATCGGACAACGTATGGTATCGGACAAGTGTTATTTCTTTAACTGGCGTATAGATAGGACGATGCAAGTTAGTTCATAATATTGCCGAACTAATTCTAGGTGCCTAGTGTTTGCATGACTATCGCCAAAGCCGTTGGGGTCGTGTTGTGCTTAGAAAACGAAATTTGACCACCGGATATTGTGTCCTCAGCTTTATTTGAAGACAAATAAAAGGTACGTTATTAATTTAATTACATTTATATATATAAGACGGTATACTACATTTCAGTGGCAATCAAATGACGATCTTATGTTTTAATATTTGTTTCCCATACCAGGTAGGCGGTTATTTTTTTAACTCCAAGTCGTTTGTCTAATATCGGACATGGCTGTTACGGATGATATCGGACAAACGAAAAAATGCTTATTTTTTTTTATTTATTTATTTAAATTAATAGATATACACCAATTGTAGTGTTTCATATTTTTATACGCCTGTATAGGTACTATGAAAGTATATTGCACTGCGAAAACAATGCATAAGGGGTTTGCTATTGTTGATTTAAAAACATTATTTTCAAAGAATCATTCTGTTTTACTTCCATTTTTCCAGATAATGCCGAGAAAAAAAAGTGGGAGCAGGGGCTTGGGGTGAATGGAAGGATTGCAACATGAAATCAGCCGAGGAATAGGTACTTTGTGAAAATAAGATGACAATTTGAGAAGCTGCCTTATATTTTGATGTCCCTAAAAGTACACTTAGTGACAGGTTGTTGAAATTTAAGAAAGGATTTAGGATAAGGCACTTCTAAAAAGTAAAAAAAAAATCTAAAAAACGTAGCCAAAACACAAGTACCGGGTTTCCCAATCAAAATAAAACAAAAAACTATCAGGAAACAGTGCTAAAAAGATTTTTAAATGGATAAACCGTAAAAAAATCCGCCCAAACACAATAAAGAAAATAATTTTAACACAATTTTAAGAAAGCAGATAAACTAAAACTACAAAAGGATTATAACAAAGATGAAGTTTGCACAAATCTGTGGAGAAAGCTTCGAAGAATACTGGATTCAATTCCAAGGTTGTCACGGATGGGCCCATGAAAATTGTACAGGTCTTGAATCTTACCAGCATTTTTACAAATGTGAATTATGCCAGAAATAATATTTATTTTCAGTATATCATAACGTGTTATGAAAAGTTTGAACACGGCTTTACCACTTTTTTTAAATCCTTTTTTTAATTAAAAAAACATGCATATTTTTTGTCCACTTTCGTGTCCGATACCACCTTTGATGTCCGATATTATACAATTCTTACAAATACTTTGTTGCCCTTTTTCTTGTATTTCTCTTGGTTGTATTTTTTTTAAATAAAGATATTGTCTTGATATGTTTGAAATCTTTTGTTATTAATCATTAGTAATCGTTTTATTATAAAACAAAAGAAAGTACGGCGTTAAACCAAGGAGCTAATTTGTCCGATACCACCCGTCGAAATCCGATAATAAACGAAAATTTCGTAATTTTAAAATCTAAATTTTGGGAAACAATGATGGTTACTGATTTTTAAAATTAGTGTACCATGTAGATATGTCCTTTCCACTTATGATTATTTCATAATCCGTTTATATTGAAGCACTATTAACAAAATACATATCAACAACACTATGTGTCCGATAATATCCGTACTTCCCCTATCTCTATTTATTTAAAGAAGTGTCCCAATGCTCGTCAGGCATTGTTTTTTACACAAATCTAGTTTAAAACCGAGATTAAAGCGCCCTTGAGGTGATTTTTCACCAAAACGGCGCTATACAAATTGTCCAATTATTATTATTATTATTATTAATGAAATTTTGAACACTTGAAGTTCAAATTCGGAGTTTCATTACCGTTTCGATCTGAATTCGACAAACTCTGAGTAAAAAAGCGAAATCTAAAGTAGCTCGGAGCCAAAGCTGAAGCAGCTTGGAGATCTAACCTTAAAGCTTGAATCTCGCATCGAAAAGCTTGAAGTAAAAGCTCAAAGTTCAAAGCCTAAAGCCCAAGACTCAAAGCTAAAGCTCAAATCTTAAAGCTCAAAATTTAAAACTCAAAACCCAAAGTTTAAAGCTCAAAACGTAAGCTCACAACTCACGTCTCAAAGCTCAAAGATCAAAGCTCAAAACTCAAACATCCAAGTTAAAAGCTCAAAGCTTAAAGCTAAAAACTTCAACCTCAGATCTTAAAGCTTAAAGCTGAAAGCTCAAAGCTTGAAGGTCAATGTTCGAAGCTTAAAGCTCAAAGCTTAAAGCTCAAAGCTTAAAGCTCAAAGCTTAAATCTCGAAGCTTAAAGCTGAAAGCTTAAAAATCAAAGCTCGTAGCACAAAGCTCAAAGCTCGAAGCTCGAAGCATGAAGCTCAAAGCACAAAGCTCAAAGCACGAAGTTCGAAGCTTGAAGCTCAAAGTTCAAAGATACAATCAAGCTCAGCTAAATAAGTAGATTTATTCCGAGACTGTTGAAATTTTGCATACTTTCCTTCAAAACATGAGAAAGTTCACTTTTGTGTGAGATTTCCAAAAACCACTCCATCCACTTTTCTGATCCCTTAAATCAAAATGAAACCAGAGCAACGCCGGGTGGTTCAGCTAGTTAATCAATAAAAATAAAATATTTTTGTCACAATATGTAGGTATTTGCTTTATCGCTTGTCTGAACAATGAGTTCCAATTTTGAATTTGATACTTAAATTCAAAGCTAATTTGAATTTATTGAACGTAAATAATTTCATGCAGGAATATTTCACATCAATTTGGGAGGCGGGTTGGGTACTGCCGTCCCAGGTACCATTTATTGGATGACCAACATCTCTGCCATAGACCACCCCAAGAGGTTCTTAGCAGGGGTGCCCGGGTTCATGGGGTGAGGTTTGTCCGGGTCTTGGCGGCGGATACGTCTGCCCACCAGATGTACGGCAGGCCAGATTAGGAGAGAATGGTTGAGGGAGTCCCTTTAACTTCTCCAGCCGTACGCCGTACCTACTCTCTCGAAACATCGCCTTGCACCACAGTGGGAGGGATAGATTTATACGTTCGTCACTCCTGGATACACTGACCCCAGATTCCTACCCACCCCTAATACCCTTTTCCTTCCAAGAACTTACTTTCCTTAAAAGACCCTCCACATATAACTTATCACTAATGCGTGATTTTATTTTACATTAGCTCCACTTTTTGAGGGAGTATATTTGGAGATTGGAATGACAAGAATTACTCGTATCATCAATTACAACCTATGACCCACGAGTATGTTAAAATGGTTCAACCCTGTCGATATATTTTTGCTATTTAGTTTTAGTAAATCAAATATTATTTGATTAGAGTGATTTTTTTTTTCATTAACTTCACACAGGAGGCCCTGGGGAAAATAATTTCCCTCAGGGCCTATGTCATTATTTGAAGACAATGTGTGGAGAAGAGGAAGGAATGTAGGAAGGAGGAAATATGGACGTCGGCAAATTATTCCACAGCTGAGCTACTGAACTCAAGAAAGAATCGTAGAAGCGACCCTTTCTAATGTGAAAAATGTCAACCGTGTACATACATATATAGGGCGCGCATTTGGCGTGTTTCCCGACTATGCACCAGTGCCGAAGGGATCAATGACGGTAGTTCCTCGGAGCATCTTCCATTGTAATAACGGTAGAACTAGGACAGCATAACTATCTCCAACGACATATGCGCTCTAAAGATTGCAATCCGCTTTTTAAGATAGGGGAATCTATCAACCGGACTAACGGACCACCCGTTTCTGCACAGAATCAAGGGTTAATTTTAAGGGGATTTTGGGGCTTCAGACCAGAGGTGGCTGCCAAATTCAACAGTGTGGCACACTTGTGACTTTAACGGGGTCAGCAGTATCTGCAGGGCCTTTACAGTACGCCCAGCTCATGAGAGGCTGACTTGACTCATGTTTCGATGGAGCCCGAAATCTTAGACTGTAAGCATCAAAAACTCTGTAACGATGAATTTCTGTGGCCATATTGTGTTATTATGTTTGTATTATGCGTGTATTAGTTACAAATTTTATGATAAATTTTAAGCGCAGTCGAAATATTTTAATATGCTATTAATTTAGGATTTCATCTTGAAATAATAGCGTGCACTAAGAAGTGGGAGTGGCCACCGTGTGATATGTTTTTTCTTAGATCCGTTGTCTCTTGGTGTGCTTGTCCCCTGGGCAGTTTTCTTGGTTGCATCAGCGCCAAAATTGCTTAGGAAACAAGGACAACAACATAAAACGGAACAATGAAAATACATACTAAACCGCTTTTATGAGTACACGCGATTCTACTAGTAACTGCCAGTAAATAGGTTTATGGCTTACGAGTTACGAGAGGTACCTACTTTAGCACCGTGCCCTCAAAATTTACAATATTGCAGTGTAAAGATATACAATGGTAGCAGGGCCATTAAATTGAAATAAAGGAGTGACGAGGGAATTAGAAAGGCGTAGATAAAATTTGGTTGATTACAATATTTTTAATGTTTTCCACGACACCATGCGTCGGCAACCTGCGGCCCGCGAGGCGTCATGGTGCGGCCCGCAAGATTCTCACCGCAGATGCAGAGATACGAAATTACGAATGTTAGAGGAGAGCGCTAACATTTACAGCGCCAAAATCGATGCGAAAATTGCGAAAATGTTTAATAAAACACGACTCGTTTAAAATAGAGGAAAAATCTCTTGGGGAGCATCTTAAGTATCATTTAAAGAAACATTGTGATTTTTTTCACAAACGTAATTTATAAGATAATAGAAACAGACTTATTTTTAATAATTTTTGGAGCATAGTTTGCGGTTTTTTTTCTATCGAGGGAATTTCATATAATTTGCGTTTCGGCTTGGGCAGCAACTAGACATTATCTTACTACAAGGAGTTAAAATGGTTTGCTGAGCAAATAATTACTATGTATGGTAGTACATACATTTGTGAGCAAGCTTTTTCAATTCTGAATTATCGAGAAATCAAAGACTGTTCCCGATTATCGGATTCACATTTAGACGCAATACTACACGACTCTACTTCAAAAATGCAAGCTAATATAAGAAAACTTACAAGTAAAAAAAAAACACAAAAATCTCATGGATTTTTTTTAATTACAATAAATGTCGTAAAAATATTCAATAAGCGTTTTATTTTTAGATCCAAAATATTTGTACACAAAAATTGTAGGTTTTTTTACAATGGCTCCACATATATACATAAAATAGCTGCCATAGGTCCTGAGGAAAATAATTTTCCTCAGGGCCTATGTCATCTTAGGGGATGCCGTGTGGAGGGTCTTTTTAAGGATGGAAAGGATATGAAATTCTGGGAAGGAAAAAGGTACGAGGGGTGGGTAAGAATATGGGTGTCAGTGTGTCCAGGAGTGATAGACGTACGAATCAATCCTTCCAACTGAAGTGCAAAGCGATGAGTCGAGAGAGTCCAGCTGGAAAGGTCAAAAGGCCTCCCTCAACCAATCTCTCTCGATCTGGCCCGCTACACAGCAGGTGGGCCGACGTATCTGCCGCTAAGACCTGGACATACCTCACCCAATGAACGGCATGAACCCGGGCACCCCTGCTAAGTCACCAAATATCAGGTATACTGTAATGACACGTGACCCAAGTGCGGCCGCACTAATCCCCGCATAAAATATTTGGTACTTTTACAACAAAAGGTTGCCGACCCATGCACTAACACCATAAATTCATACATTGTCACGAGAATCAAAGTCAGATATTTTTATGTTTAATTTCCAAGAAAAACAATAAAATGCATATTACACTGATACATTTTTTTTACTATTTGTCAGTATGTGTGATTTGTTTTAACAAATTCATATAAATTCTTCCCGACAAAATTAAGATACGATTTTTAATATGGACTCAAAAATAAAATCTGATGTTGCAAACCGATGACCACCCAAATAAAGAAAAAATCGTACAACAAACGGGAAACTTGTGATCTTCATCAATTCGGAGACGATTTGATGACACAACTCTTTTTATAAGAACTTTGGTTTTCGAGATCTTGTCCGAAGTCGAATTTTTGGGATCAAATTTGAAAAAAATCAATCACTAGTAGGTAATCTTTTAAAATGGAAAAAAATTAAATGTACCCATCGAAAAAAGGAGTTTTTGGGTTCTCCGCTTAATGCAGATTCACCAGTTTCCCGCTTGCACAGCGAGTATCTGGACACCGTGTATCATAGGTTTGTATCAAAATTATGTACGCAGGGTGTGAAAAGGGACGTATTTCACTTGTTTTAACCGGTGATTCCTGACATTATTTGAAGTAAAAAAAAAAATTGTTCTCCAGTGACGTTTTCGATGTTCAAATGTCCACCTACTTATATAATATACCTAATATTTTTAACAAAAAATATTTTTTTATTGTAATAGGCCACTTGCATGGATTTCATAAGGACTTCGAAAAAATAGTGTGGATAGATTTTTTTACTAAGATTACGAAAATGTTAGTAAAAATTTTTAGAAATGTATAGTTTTTTTATTTTTAAATGAAGAAATCCATTATTTGAGCTCGTGACGTCACTACATGAAAATGTCCCGTCTCCGATTATGTTCCCTTAATTTTGTAAAATTCCACACTGATTATTTTTTTTTTTTATGGCAACCCCGTACAATTTATTGCTAATCGTGTGGAAAACGTTATTTTTTAAATGATTTTCGTTTTTTTGCACTCATAAAATTATGTCCCGTCTTTCGGGTTTATAAAAAATGGTCAGATTTTTCGGATTGAAATTTTCAAAAAATCGCCAGTGTTTCAAAAATACGATTTAAAAAAAAAAAAAAAAGTCTTAGAATATTTGCCTAAACCGTGATGCAAGTGGCCTATTGTATTAAATAATATTAATTAATATAGTGTAAGTTAAGACTGCGAAGCTCCGTTCACACAGTGAGTTTTTGCGAGTTTCCATTTTCGCCATGTTGATGATGAATGGGATTTGACAGTAACAAGAAACTCACATGGTACCTAACTGAAAAAATATTGAAATGAAATGTTATTGCGAAATAATCTTTGAACCTGAGGATGGGTTGTTTTAAAAAATTTTAACAATTCATCAAATATTTTTTGTGAATTTTCCCGTTCCGTGAAAGTTCTATTCAAGTTCGGTGTTTGTTTCAGTTTTATTAAGCATATTGTTTCAGTTTTAGGAAGCAGCTGGAATGATATAATAACAGAACTTGAATAGAACTTATACAGAACATGAAAATTAACATTAAAAAAATTGATGAATCGTTCAAAATTTTTTATACAACACCTTATTCACGCAATATTGTATTAGGGAACAGGTAACTCTGTATCCTGGATGTATTTAAGAACCATAAATTTAATTAAATAAATAAATAAAAAATTGCGCTTGACATGTGTATTGTGTATGTGCCATGTTGTGGTGTGTGTATGTACCTAACTACCAAAATCAGATGGTTATTGATAATAAATAATAATATTTTTTTATTAATTTCTTACACCTTTACAAATTATATTTTATTACATGTAAGAAATAACGCCAATATTTAAAAAATATATACATTTATAAATATTTATACATAAAAGAAATTTAAAGAAATAAAGCAATTTCAAAAAAAAACTGAGGCAGTGGTGAAGATTTAGTCAGTGTGGAGAGACTCTTTCAAGAATCGAAAGAATTTCCCTTTTGAATCTCTCCTCACCGACGCCAAATATATCAATCTCGGAGGAGATTTGGTTCAGGAGCAATATACTCCTCCCTGCCGGGAGAACCATTGGCAGGTTAGTCCTACAGGCAGGAAGATAGAATAATCTATGATGACGCTGCCTAAGATAGTTATCTGAAACATAGAGACTCACGAGCTCCAAAATGGCTGAGTTTTCAATATAGCCTCGCAGCAGTCTGAAAGTGGGTGGAAGTAGGTGGCGGCATACCCCTCTCTACTGAGCTGCAATTAGTAAAGTCCCAGCATGCCCAGAAGAAAGTTCGTTGGGTAGAGCCATGAATAGTGGCCATACTCCCTCATGTAGAGAAATCGTAGAAACTTTTTTGAACCCTCTCTATTAAGAGGGAGCACCCCACCTCATGAGGATTCCAGATAAGCGAACCACTATGCAGCCTACTGCGGACCAGGAAGAAGTATAAAATCTTCAGAGCACGGGTATCCCGAAAAACTCTGATGGTTCGGAGAACAAACCCTAACATTTTTATGGCCGACTGGCCAGCACCGGATTATCCTTTAGGCAGAGTAGGCAACTGCCTAGGGGCCCCGCATCGGCTGGGGGCCCCGCGCCCCGAGAAAAAATGACTTGCGTCAATGGTGAGCAAATACTTACTGTCAATTAGTGAGCATCTCCGGGTCCGGCATCGATTTTGGAAAAAGTCAGCTTTCAAGGTGTTTTAAATTTGAAACATTTACAGGTTAATAACATTACACGCATTAAATAAAACAACAAATTATAATAAATAGGTTATAACCCAATAACTAATGTTCACATCATGCACAAATGAGTGGAAGATACTCTCTGTATCGCCCTGGTGTAAGACCACCATTCAGAATTGAAACGTTGCTTGAAATGGCATTAGCCGTGTTTGGTGACTAGATCTGAATAGCCAGGTACTTCCCCAACTTCCTCTTTCCTATCTCCTTCCCCTCCCCACTACCCTCAGCCTCACAACATACCTCAATTAGGGATGCCATAGTCTCACTGGCTTCAGACGGAAGCAGTTGGGACTCTTGTGCGGTATTCATATAAAAAAATATTTTTAAAAAAAAGTCAATATTTAAAATAAATATTTAAACTCAGTTGTATTTTGCTTTACTTTCCTTCCATTCATTAAGCAGCATTACTTAGTATCAATGGGGATTTGATTGTAGGTGCCGTATGTGATTTGTTTTGGCATTTGTTTTGTTTGAGTTTTTTTTTTGCTTTTATTTCTAATTATATGTTTAAAATATAAATTTTGTACAAGCTTTCGTGTGCACTACCTATCTGCTTGCTAAAATTCTTTGTTTCTCTTCGTACCAAGGTTGTCTGGAAGAAATCACTTTAGTGATAAGACCGCTCATTGTGCTGTTTTTTTGCATATTTTTGTTTTCATGTATGTGTCATTTTATGCGCAATAAAGAGGTATTGTATTTTATTCGGTTAATTTTTTATTGAATGGGGTGATGGCATTCCTTCGTGATGTAGTTAAAAAACAGATAAATTATAAATAAAATTACGTTGTGATAGAAAAAAAATATATTTTGGAAGTTAGAAAAGGGTAAAATACAGTGGCGGACTAAGCCCGTCAGAGGCCCGGGGCGGCAAAGCAGAATGAACCCCCCCCCCCCCCCTTAGTTTAAAAATTTTATGTAATTTTACAAGATTTTTATTTATTTATTTTTTTTTTTTTTTTTTTGTAATTATTTTTTATTTTCATTCATATGTTTTACATGTTGCTAAGTGATAATTTTACATCTTAGGTTTTTTACTACTTTTCCATTTAAAGCATTTGCTTGTGTATGGAAAAGGAGTGTACATAAATGTGGTTATTACTTAGTACTTAAATAATTCATTTACATAAATATATGTGTCATGTAATAGTATATAATAGTATATATTTAATGAAAAGAAAGAATATTATGGAAAACTAAAGATATTTGTATACATTTAAATAAAAGAAATAATATTATGGAAAACTAAGGATATTTGTAAGGATAATTAAGTGGCATTAGTTTTTTTCTTTAGAATATTTTTAAAATGTCTCTTGACAGAGAGCAGTATTTGGGTTTTATCATTAATGCTTCTGATTTCTTCTGGTAGACGATTGAAAAAAGTTCTTCCCTGGTAAGTGTAATGATGTTGTGCAAAAGACGTATTTAGTTTTGGGCATATAAAAACATGTTTAAGTCGCGTTCTGTTTTCGTTTAGAAATTGGTATTTATCTTTTTCTTTGATAATTTGAATTAATGAATTTTTAATATATAAATCTTTAAATGTAGGTACTTGGAATTCATCAAATAGGCGTTCTGTTGGGTAGTCCAAGGATTTTTTTAATATAATTTTAATAATTGTTCTTTGTACAATTTCTATTGGAACAAGGTTACATTTATATGCGGATCCCCAACTAATGATAGCGTATTGTAAAGTGGATTGAACTAAGGCATAGTAGATTAAATATAGATTTTTTATCGACAAAAAATTTCTAATTCTTAAAAATATGTATATTAATTTTCTAATTTTGTTTACTACTTGACATATTTGTTCCTTCCATTTCAGATTTTTATCAATAATTACTCCTAGATATTTAATTTTATTTGTTGTTTTTAATATTGTACAGTTTGATTTGCAGTAGTTTTGGCTGTGAATTTTAGTATTTTCATGAATGACAATGTTAAAATTTTTGGGAGCATCGTTTAAATGTATTGCAAATGGAATTACAAATGTCTTTTCACTATTTAGTGATAGTAAATTAGTGTCGAAAAAATTCTTAAGCGTGTTAATGTCTTCTATGGCCTTTAATTCTACATTTTCCCAAGTCTTTCCACTTATTATTAATACTGTATCGTCGGCGTATGATGTAATTTGACCATGTAAAGGTTGAAAAAAAATATCGTTTACATATATAGTAAATAGGATTGGTCCAAGCACTGTACCTTGGGGGATTCCAAAGCTTGAAAGCTCTTGATCGCTATTAACATGATTGATTTTTACCACTTGAGGGCGGTTTTTTAAGTAGTTGGTGATCCATTTAATCGCGTTGCCTTTTATGCCAATATTATTTAATTTTTTTAATAGCATCTCATGAGATATGCTATCGAATGCCTTTCTGAGGTCAATAAATATACCCGCACATTTTTTACCTTTATCTACTGTTTCGTAAATGTATGAAGTTACGTTAGCAATAGCATCTTGTGTGCTGAGTGATTTTATAAAACCAAATTGGTTTTTGTGTATTATTTTATTACTATCTAGGAAATTTACCAACTGTTTTTTTACTATTTTTTCAAAGATCTTTCCTATATTAGAAATATTCCTTTTATACATTTTACATTTTATTCACTGCTTATTACCTTACTTGTTTACCTTTTTTCTTAAATTTCACTAACATTCTTCATGTTGTTGTACTATTTATAAGTATGTCAATTATGTTAATGGCACGTGTTGTGCCGTATATATGTAAATAAATAAATAAATTCCGTTCACACGGGCCTCTGAAACTGGGGGGCCTCCAAAGGCCACCATGTTCCCTTGATCAAATCCTAAAAAAGGCTTTAAGGCACCAGGACACAGTAAAAAAATTGTAATTCCATTTTTTTTACCAGAGGCCGGGCGGGCTGCCCCTCCCCCCCCCCCCCCCCCCTGTTAGTCTGCCATTGGTAAAGGGGCCCCGAGACGTGCATTGCCTAGGGGCCCCGACATGGTTAATCCGGCCGGCCCTGCGACTGGCACACTCCTTCGATGTGAGGACGAAATTACAGCTTACTTTCATACATAATCCCAAGATCCTTTATATTAGAAACTCGTTTGAGATTATGACCGAGAATATGGTAGGTGAGACTAAATGCTCTGGTAAAAGTCAGAACTACGCATTTCAAGACATTGATATGAAGCTGGTTTCGTTGACTCCATTCTGAAATGTTATCAACATCAGCTTGAAGGCGCAGGCAGTCCTCAATATTTTTTACTAGAAGAAATAATTTTAGATCATCGGCGAACAGTAAAAAGCAATAAAAACGGATGACTCCAGCAATGTTGTTAATGAAAATGGAAAAAGAAGAGGCCTTAGGATCGATCCTTGGGGAACCCCTTAAAAAACAAGAAATTCAGCAGATTGGAAGATTCCGTGTATGACAAATTGCTTTCTGTTCTTGAGCTAACTTAAAAACTGTAACATCCGGAGAGAAAACCTTATCTGGGCAAGTTTTGTGAGTAAGATATCGTCATTCACAGTATCAAAAGCTTTGGAGAAGTCGTTATACGAACAGTCTACTTGGTATCCACTGTCTAGGGACATAGCAACATAGTCGGTGAAAACCATCAGATTGGTTTCAGTGGATCTTCTTTTCCTGAAACCATGCTGTTCGGGGATAATGTATGCGTCTATCTGAGACATAAGGAATTTATATATTAATTGTTCAAATAATTTCTCAGGACCTAATAGTATGTATGATATGATCTGTATTATGTTCGTCTGCATAAAAAGTCACATAATAATATTGTGATCTATCACAATACCTAGGTAGTACTATGTAGGTACTATCTAGAAATCGTAAATAATACAATAATGAACAGGTGCCATTTTTAGAATCCGCCTTACTTTACGTTTTATTATGTGATTCTTATCAGTAGATTGAAGTTTTTATTAGATCTTTCAGGAATATTAGATCTTACACATTCTTATCAGGAATCATTTAAAATCAACCAAAAAAATAATAAGAAAACCATTATGTAGCTATTTCATTTGTTGTTATAAGATACAGATTTCGATCAATTCTAGGATCTAGATATTGCCCAAATAAGCTAAATTTGCATAGCTTTAAATGGGAAAAACCGTTGGAAGAATTTTTGAAAAACAACCGTCAGAAAAATTCTATTTATAAAAGAAAAACAAGTTTTTCAATGGGCCACTCGCCGAGGTTCGTTGAAAAGGGGTTTAACAAGGCTAGCTCATACGGGAATTTATCGAAAAAAAACACGTCGAACCTTTTTCGAAATTTCGAACGCGTGACGTAGCTTGAAGTAAAAGTCTGCCACTTGTATTGCAGTTAATTCAAATCTCCCAGTGGAACATGGACTTCAAGCTACGTCACGAATTTTTAGCCAATCACCGCTCTACCCCCTCAATGAGCTAACCTTGTTAAACGCATTTTCTACAATGCACGTGCATGATTTTTGATCCCAAAAAGTTTCTAAGGTATTCTTTTTTTATTCCAAAACTTTCACTGTACCCACTCAATCAATTTACCTTTGAAAAATGTACTCTACAGGTATAAGAGCTTAGGTGGTTAAAAAACGTGAGTAGAAAATAAAACACAAAAAATGTGAGATGATGTGAACTGTCCAAATACGTAAATGACATTGCGTTATACACAGTGGCGTAGCGTGGGGGGTGGCCCCCCCCCCCCCCCCCCCCCCCCACGCTATTTATTTTTCTGTGACGAAACCGGGGAATCCCATTTCTTCAAATGAGTTCATAATAATGTCATCTTGATCACTGTAGTGACTGGCAACACCGTATGCAGTGAATTGCAAGAATTCTCCGTATTTTGTTTTGTGCTTGGATTAGTTATGACATGACTAATTTACAGTGAGAATGATTGAGAGAGGTCCGGGGACGATGTGATGTGATTGACAATCCTTACAAAGTTTCATTCATTTCTGGATACCAATGAAATATTTTATTAACATTTTTATTTATGTAATTTTATGTACTATCTGGTTCGTTGTTCAAGCGTTAATTTATTAATAAAGAGAAATCATAAAAAATGAATTTCAGTAAAATAACATTAATAATTTTCTATGATACTTTCGTTTACGAATCCAACTCTTTCTTTAAAAATAAATGCATACAATTATATTTTTTTAAGCTGCAAATTTAAAAGTTTTAGTTTATTCTATTTTAAGTTCTTTAATTCGAATATTCGCAGTTATGTATTTTTGAGCCAATTTACATTTCCAATATCAAAATTTTAATGTTTAGATACAAAAATGTTCTAATAAGCACTTTTTTAGAACAATTTTGTTTTTTGCAAAAGGTTAAAAAAAACTAATAAAAACGAACAAAGTGCATGGGAAGAACCGGGACAGGTAAAAGTTTAAAGATATTTTTCTTTAAAATAAAACAATAACTTTGAAAACACCACTTTTATTTTTTATACTTTATGCTGACCGGGTTTCGCTACAACCGTAGCTTCTTCAGGGCAGTACAATCTCTACTAAAATTAATTTACATGTGTGTTTATAACTAAACATGATTTAACCAAATGGGCTGGACTCCTCAAGTAACGGAGGAAGTAGGTATAGGTGTAGATGGAGAATTGGGAAGGGAACGGGCGTGTTCTTTGTCAATAGGGAACAATCTTAGTATGGGACTTTTATTTAAATTTAGTTGGTTATTAACTACCTTACTGTTAGTGTTTATGGCTTTCCTTAGTTCAAGTGCTTCTAGATTGTCTAGCCTAATACCGATGTTGTTTTTATGAATTAGTGTGGCGCCTGTATTTTTGTCAAATTTATGGTCTTTTTCGATCAAGTGGTTTGCAAATTCCGAAAATCCAGAGCTGTGTAAACATCTAAGGTGTTCTTTGACACGGGTATTTATATTGCGTGCGGTTTTGCCTATATAAAAAAGGGACAGTCGCTGCATTGAAGTGAATAAATTCCCGAGTGAGATAGACTATCATCTTTGTCCTTGCCGTTCATTAAATGCTTACCTATACTATTATTAGTGTAAAATGCTGGTTTGATATCTGATGGGAGGTTTTTATCGCTGTTTTTAGAGAAATTATTTATGTACAAGATTCTACGCCATTGATAAGGTTGATTATTATTACTTGGTATATTATTATTATGAGGTGGACTGTTGTATAAGAATTTACTTGTGGATAATTTTTTATTTTTTTTATTTAGAATGTTGTTGACTATATTTGGACTGTAACCACTATGATAAACATTCGTAATAAATTAAAAAATGAACAACTAATACTAACTAAAGCAGACAAAGGCAATACTGTCATTATATTAAATAAAAGTGATTATAATTCTAAAGTGCAAGAATTTATTAATACGGACAAATTTGACATTCTACCTAAGGACCCTACTACCAAATTCCAAGAAAATATTAAAAGTGCTCTAAGATCATGTAAATCCGCAATCTTCCAAGACAACTCGTATCAACAAGTAAAATTTTTTACAAAAAATCCAAAAGCCCCTAAATTATATGGTTTCTTAAAACTCCATAAACTTGCCAAACCAATCAGGCCGGTCGTATCAAGTTGCAATTCCCCAAATTTTAAATTAGCATCATTTATCACTAATGTATTCAATAACTCAAAAGTTTTTACTCCAAAATACACAATTAGAAATTCCTTTGACTTGATTGATGAACTTGAAAACTTACATATCCCCAATAGTGCAAAATTAGTCTCCTTTGATGTCGTTAACCTTTTTCCAAATATTCCCGTAGCCGAAAGTAAAAATATACTGTCTAAATTACTACAAAATTCAAAGTTACCAAATAATTTCTCTAAGGAATTATCTCACCTGTTTAATATATGTCTGAACCAAAACTATTTCCAATACAACGAACGTTTTTACCAACAAAAAGAAGGCCTGGCCATGGGGGCACCGACATCGCCGCTAATCGCTAATATATTCATGGACAATTTAGAAAATAATATCTTTAAATGTAAATCACCATTATTAAAAAACTTACTTGTATGGAAGCGCTATGTTGACGATGTGTTCTGTGTTTGGTTAGGAACTGAACGACAACTCAATTCCTTCCTGCTATTAATTAATTCTTTCCATAAACAAATTAACTTCACAATAGAAATAGGTAGCAATTCTACATTAAACTTTTTAGATCTTTCATTATCAATAATAAATAATAAAATTGAATTTAAAATCTACCGCAAACCGACGTTCACCGATATAACTATTCACAATTCCTCTAACCACCCCGAATCCCATAAACATTCAGCTTTCCATTCCATGGTACACAGATTGGTTACAGTCCCTTTATCAAATACCAACTTTGCATTAGAATTATCTACGATCAAACAAATCGCAATAAATAACGGTTACAGTCCAAATATAGTCAACAACATTCTAAATAAAAAAAAATAAAAAATTATCCACAAGTAAATTCTTATACAACAGTCCACCTCATAATAATAATATACCAAGTAATAATAATCAACCTTATCAATGGCGTAGAATCTTGTACATAAATAATTTCTCTAAAAACAGCGTTAAAAACCTCCCATCAGATATCAAACCAGCATTTTACACTAATAATAGTATAGGTAAGCATTTAATGAACGGCAAGGACAAAGATAATAGTCTATCTCACTCGGGAATTTATTCACTTCAATGCAGCGACTGTCCCTTTTTTTATATAGGCAAAACCGCACGCAATATAAATACCCGTGTCAAAGAACACCTTAGATGTTTACACAGCTCTGGATTTTCGGAATTTGCAAACCACTTGATCGAAAAAGACCATAAATTTGACAAAAATACAGGCGCCACACTAATTCATAAAAACAACATCGGTATTAGGCTAGACAATCTAGAAGCACTTGAACTAAGGAAAGCCATAAACACTAACAGTAAGGTAGTTAATAACCAACTAAATTTAAATAAAAGTCCCATACTAAGATTGTTCCCTATTGACAAAGAACACGCCCGTTCCCTTCCCAATTCTCCATCTACACCTATACCTACTTCCTCCGTTACTTGAGGAGTCCAGCCCATTTGGTTAAATCATGTATTAGTTATTAACACACATGTAAATTAATTTTAGTAGAGATTGTACTGCCCTGAAGAAGCTACGGTTGTAGCGAAACCCGGTCAGCATAAAGTATAAAAAATAAAAGTGGTGTTTACAAAGTTATTGTTTTATTTTAAATTATAATGTCACATCACAAAGTAACTGCTTCATATGAACAGATATTTTTCTTATTATTCAAAGAGTTAACCAGTTTTCAGAATGAAAAATTCCAATTGTGGAATCATCTCTGCTGGTACAATTCGAAGGAAAACATTATATTATTCGAAGTGCAGTTATAAAATTCTAGTTGTGCACTCTATATGTGCTGCCAGAATCAAAGAAAAACCATTTTCATTTTCTGAGTGTAGTTTTAATTCGCCGCATACAGATATAATATAAACCAGTTTTGTGTTCCGAATGTAAAATTTCTGCTGTGGCTTCATCTGCTGATAAATTTCGAAGGAAAACATTCTCTTATTCCAAATGCAGTTATAATATTCTAGTTGCCGACTATGTATGTGCTGCCAGAATCAAAGAAAAAACATTTTCATGTTCTAAGTATAGTTTTAATTCGCTAGGTACAGATTTAATTTAAACCAGTTTTTTGTTCAGAATGTAAAATTCCAGTACTTTAAATTTACCGCATACAAACTGGTTCTGAGTTCAGAATACAACGATAAAATAAATAAAGAGTTGCAGATTCATCGTGTACTGAGTGAAGCTTTACATTTGAGTTGCATACGAAGTTTGAGATGCGAAATCCTTTTACATGGATACCATTCTCGATTTATGATAGCAGTTATAAACTTTGTAGTAGAATTTATAAACATTATTTTCGTTGGAAGAATTTTTATCAAATGTGAATTATAAAAAAAAGGCTCGTTTATAAATAGGTCGTAATAAAAAAATAGGATTTTCACTACACCCCCCCCCCCCCCCTCCTAAGTATCCAAATGAGGGGGCGGCAAAATTTTCCTCCGCCCCGGGCGGCCGACACCCACGCTACGCCACTGGTTATATACTTTTAAATAACCAAATATCGAGATCAAGAGGTTAAGAACATGTTATTATAAAAAATAAATATTTATTTAAATTCAATACAATTATATCAATGACCGTACTGTTAAAGATTTTTGTAAATGGAAGCAGCGCCCTCTAATATTTTAAAAACGAACCGTTGAAATTTTCAAACAGCATTCCCGGTGATAAAAAATGAAAAGAAGAAAATTTACAAAACTTGGAAATTCTCAGTTTCAAAACCTTGCATACAGTTTCCCGACCAATTTTCGGAGCAAATTTTTCCCATTTTCCAACACGATAAATTTCTAAACTTCACATAACTAAATCGAGAAGGTAAATATTTTTATACAAATTTCCTGACCCATTTCTTGATCAATTTTACGAGATAAAATTTTCCGATTTTCCAATATTCTCGGAAAAATAAAATTTTCCCAACAAGGAAAATTTCCAAACTTCATATAATATCAAAAATATAATTGTCTTTTTTTAATTTCCAGACATATTTTCGTACGATTTTTCAAGAAACAATAGAAAAAAATTCCAGAATCAAAAACTTTCCAACATGGAAGACAAAAGAAATGTTTTTTTAATTTCCCGACCCATTCTCCGACCAATTTTCAGGCCTATAATTTCCCGATTACCCAATATTCTCAAGAATTTTTTGGAAAATTTTAAAACTGCACATAATATCAAAAAGATTTGTCTGGTTTTAAAGTTTCCCACCAATTTGACGACCAATTTTCCGGTTTTCCCATAAGAAATTTTTACAGAAAAAGTTCATTTTTCAGGATCAAAATATTTTCAACAAACAAAATCAAAAAGATAAATGTCTAACCAAAGGTAACATAAAAGTCAAATATAAAAATTGAAAAGGCAAACATCTCACTTACGAACCCAACTTCATGTACGACAATATATCTGTCACAGTTTTTGCCCCGGTGACTTTTCTGCCTCTGGATACCCCGGTATTACTTTTAGCTTTTATAAAATTCGAAAATTTGAGCTGAGCCTATGAACAAAAAAATGTATCTAAAATCAGGTGTATTATCAGGTGACCGGTCAATGGCTGAGTTGCCATTGCGTTTAAATCCCACCCAGGCGTGGCGTGTTCGATTCCATGACTGTCCAAGTCCTCCATCACGACGCAAGCAACATTTTCCGCATTCTGGAGTGGTAGTCGGAGATTTTCGAATATTGTTGGGTTATTCGTAACCCGGGAATGTTTATCTTTCTTCAAAAAAAAAATTATGAAAACGATAATCTTGAAATTTTAGAGCACTCTAATCGAATTTGTTAAAAATTCTATATGGTAAGTCTGGGGGAAGAAACATTATGTAAAAAAATACACAATTTCGGCAGCGTTCTTTAATTTCTCTAGTTCTCATTGACAATAAATATCTTAGTTAACCCATTCCACCACTAGTAATATGACAACACTTTTTAATTATTTATTTCAAAGAAACTTTAACTAAACTTCACTTAAAATTAAAACGCTACAACATATAACTATAATTTATTTTTTTTGTTATTTGGATATTTGTTTAATCTTCATCTTTTGGGAGGTGGGAATGGGTACCGCCGCCCTGGGAACCTTTATTGGACAACCAACACCTCTGCCATAGGTCACCCCAAGTGGTTCGCTACGTTTGGAGATTTAGCAGGGGTGCCCGGGATGAGGTTTGTCTAGGTCTTGGAGGTGGATAACCAGGACACACTGAACCTCAGATTCCTACCCACCCTTTAAACCCTTTTCCTTCCCAGAACTCTCCTTTCCTTAAAAACCCCCTCCACACAGCATCCCCACAGATGACATAGGCCCTTAGGGAATTTCAAATAGATTAAATTATATGACATTGGAATAAGAGAATGATTTTTCTCCACTGTGAGTCGGTGTGTCTTTTTGGAACTGGAACCTAATGCAGGGACCGCGGTGATAGCCCATTCCGAATATGACCATCTCCACGACTCCACGGCATCCATAGATGACGCACACTGATGCACAGTGCTACTTGTATAAGTTGGTGAAAGAGGAGGGCGCTGTTGTTTATGACATACCAACTATAGAAGGTGTGGTTGCCAGTTACACTGTAATATTAGGACAGTCTTCCTTTATAGATTTTGAAAAGTAGTAAAGTAGTACATCTAGTCGTCATTACAAGTAGACTGCGACTTCTCGGCAGACATTATTATGCACGGGAAAGATAAACCAGCCGAATCTATGCATTTTATCAAGTAATTATAGGAACTTTAATGATCGCAGACCGCGGGTTGGCAAGCCCTGGTCTAAATGACAGCTTTTATGATAATTTACCCTTTTGAATAGTCCAGGTGGACAACTTTGATGATATTTTGCACTTTGGAATTGTCCAAATGTTATTATTACCTACCAATTTAATTTTTGTCTTCATGCATATTCGTGTAACATACTGCTCGTACAGATGCAAACTTTTTTGCAGTCAGGGGCATAGCAACTGTAGATATTGTGGTTTACTAGACAAAAAAAGGGCTTTTGACCTACAAAAAAATATTGGATATATTTATGAAAATTAAAAAAACTTTGCTGAAACCCCAACACACCTGAGTGATATGGAAATTTTTATTTTTATATAATAATAAAATTGTTATAAATACAGATACAGAATGTATCAGTAAGTACCTGAAAGACTTTATTCAAAACTTTTATTAAAAAAAAAAGTATTTTTCTAATACATACGGACACTGATCACATTATGATACGTCGCAATGGATCAGATGATACGCCCTCTGTCTCATCTATGTAGTGCTGCTGAAACGAGATGGAGCGCATATCACGTAATGCATAAGATTGTACCAGAGTAGTGCATTCTGTATAGGCACATAAGGACTGCCTACCTTACCTCACTCTCATAAAAATGTATAAAATGATTGCAAGAAATCAATCTACACTTTCAAAAATATGCGAGAATACACCCTACTCATGTCAAAGGCAGAAATTAAGCATGCAAAATGATGCACATCATATTTAAATGTGGACAGCATTTCACACAAAAATTCGCAATGAGTGTTCAAAGGAAGACTCGTTTGTGTTAGTGTCAAAAAAGGCCGTGCCTTTCGGTACAAATCACAAATGCTGCAATCAGTGCCATCTGTTGGTATCTCTATTAATTAGTATAATTTTGTTAAATATGTTAGCTTTCATTGACGTATATAAATTTTATACATTATCCATAAATTGGCTTCTAATATGGTTATTTGGATATTTGATGTGTCAAAGTGTGATCCCAATCAAACATCGACTAAAGCCAGTCTCTTAGCGGGAACTTACGCTTATTAAATTTTTGTTAATGTCAATTAGTTTGTTTTCTTGCTACTACCTACCGTGATTAAAAGCTCTGTGCAAGCCACTGGGTTGTACCCAGTAGAGAAGTGTGATGGAAATTATTGTTTTTGTTTTGAAACAATGAAAAATAATGCCATCAGACAGCAAAAAGAAAATCTACATTTTTACTCTAAATGACATGTTCAGGAATCCCTGGTTAAAGTCTTTTGGTCTAAAATCTTTACTCCCTGCATATACGTAATACAAGTTTCTCAGACTCTCTTGTGTAAAACAGATCTCAAGTGGAAAAAACTACCTAAACTAACTAAAGATACACCATCTTTCTTTCCTTATTTAAGACAGCCAAAATATCTTTCTTATAACTTCTCACAAAATCACCAAGTGGCCAGGAGCCCTTAAGGGCGTTTAACCAGCCAGCGACTGAAAATCCACATTTTGTTGAAAGATGTTCTTACAATCGTACAGGGCAGTTCCAATGAAAAAGATAAATTATTCTCCGAACCAGCTTTTCAAAATTATAACCCAATATCAATTTTATTTCATTCCAAATTTGTTTTAATTTATACCAATATCTAAAAATGCTGAAAGGCGTGATGATAAAACTATTAAAATTAAGTACTTTTGTAATTATTTTTTTATCATAATATTTATCATTTTACAATAATGTCTAAGCAAAATAAGAATGTAAAAAAATCTGTAATATATTAGTTTGTAAGTGCTCAAATAAATACACAAAGGGACCAATTTTCATCAAGAAACACATGTACATATATATATTTTTAATGATTTTATTTAAACTAAAATTAAAATTCTGAAACATGCGTTTACCAGATAATGACTTGATTTATTTTACTGCATGATTATATGATTTGAAATGGGTGTTGTATAATACAAAATCTTTTTTGAAAATTTAACAAATCTGCCAACGACCTATGGTATAACCTTATTATACTAAAAATAAATAAAATTTCTCAAAATTTAAAACATACGTTTGCTAGATAAAAGAACAATCTTTCGAAATCAATTAATCATTTTTTGTGGAAAAGAGTCAATACGTCTAAAATCTGATTTAAAAATGACATATTTCTGGTTTTCTCTGGTTATACCCTCTTAAGGAAAAGATATAAAGGAGGTACATATTTGTGAGTACCTGAAAAGAGGATAATTAAAGAATAATTATTAAAACAGGCTCCATTTCAAATAAGTATATTTAGAAAAATTACAGTACATCTTGTGATGTATGCGTACATCTTTATTAGAGTAACACCTAGAGATGTACGCATACGTTTTTCTTAATATACATTTTAATAAACTAATAAATGACATAATGAAAATGAAGATTTTGTCATATTTAATGGTTCACATGCATTTCTTAAATAGTACATATTCGATAATCTGGTAGAAAACACAACATTTTCAATATATAGTACCTAATAATTTTAACTTTAATAAATAAAAATAAACACTAGTAATAATATAACAGTCAATTAGTAAATCTATAGGAATCTTTATATCAAATTCTTAAGAATTACATATTTTTATATTGGATTCTTAATATAAATATGTGTGTATGTATTTTTAAGTAATATGTATGAACATTTATTTGTGAAGGGATGTCCTCTGTAATCTGCTTATAATGAAGTGAAAAATACTTTAAAGAAATGCTGCAAGTAGCCCGAATACATTTGCCATAAATATGACTTACTTTAAGTTCAAATGTAATAATGTTTCTTGTTTATTTACTAACAATAAATTACAATAAAAGGTGATAAATTCGTGAATAGACTTTGTAAAAAGGTAAGAATTTCCATTACAGAGCTTTGACTTTGAGTTGCTTCATCTTGGGAGTTTTCTTCTTCAACTGTCTCTTCTGTTCCTTCTTCTCCCAGCGGCGCTGCTTATCCGGGTCCTCCTCCTGCAACAAACACATTGACTTCTAATCCATGGCTTCTCAAACATCATATTTGATCTGTGACCCTCTTTCAGAGTTAAAAATTTTCTGTGGACATATGCAAAATACTAAATTGATACATATGGATTCATTGTTAAAAACAAAAAACATATGTAATTATTAGGCGTTTACTTTATTGTGGGATTCTTATTACTGATGACTATACTGTCATATGCATTTGCATAATTCATATATGCATGAAGGGGACATACATTAATGACGTGAGCTTAAAAGGGGGGGGGGGGGTCCAGCAAAATCTCCCGTTGTTACTTTAAAAGAATATATGAAGTGGCCCAAATTTATCTCACCAAAGGGGAAGGGGGGGGGGGGACTGGAATAAAAACTGCTCACGTAATTAATGTATGCCCCCTAATGCATATTTGAGCATTTCTGGTCATTAATGCATAATATGTATATTTTAATTTGAACCGTAATTCGAAATTTATTTTGGTCCACTCATGAAAATTTGTATGTGTAATTGGTAAAAAATCAATTTTAAAAAAAATTATATAATATCATACATCTAAATATGACAGTTAGCCATGGCAATAAAACACTGCAAAGTGTCGATTTATACGGTTGTACATCGACCACATTTACAAATTTACTCCAAATATTCGAATTTAAAGAGCTGGCCGTGACATATGTAATATGTATTAAAATAGGAATCATGCAAAACTTATTAGGAATTGGAAATTGAAGCTAGCAACTCACGGCCATAATGCGATCCTTCTCAATCTTCCTCTTTTCTTCTCTCTTCTGAACAGCGAGTTGTTGACGGGCGGCGTGTGTGCTGCGAAGGAAGGCCTCTTCAACCTTCTGACGGTTGCGTTCGGATTTCACAGCAGCCTAAATAAAAAACCAACATTAGTATTTCGTATAGCCAAAATATACAGAATTCAATGGAGTGGCAACATTTAATGCAGTCCGTTTTCAACTTTTACAACTGCTGACCTCTTCAAAGCAAATAATCCAATTACACTGCACGTTTTGACACAATATGTTTTAGTGAAACTTCATCGATCACATATGCGACATCCATGTACGAATGGATCAAATATGCGACAAATATGTGATCAAATATGCGACAGCCGCATAAATAAATTTAATCATCAAGGACCAAGTAAGGGGGCCATGGGTACCCAGAATTACATGTGCAATACTAGTATCACCATAACATGGGCATGAAGCCTACTAGCATGGTGGTCGAAAAATCCACAAATGATGTAACCTTTTAAAGCAATGAATAAAGAAAAATTTAGAAAAAAAAAAAAAAATTATAGTATATTTGCGGCACGTTCCACAGTGGAAGATACTCTCAGTATCACCCTGGTGTAAGACCACCATTCAGAATTGAAAAGTTGCTTGAGATGGCTTTAGCCGTGTTTGGTAACCAGTTCTGAATAGCCAGGTACTTCCCCACCTTTCTCTTCCCCATATCCTTCCCCTCCCCACTACATTCAGCCTCACAACATACCCCAATAGGGGATGCCATAGTCTCACTGGTTCCAGACGGGAGCAGCTGGGACTCTTGTGAGGTATTCATTTAAAAACAAAAAAACAAAGGTTTGAGAAAACATGCTAGTCAAAAGTCCAAAAATAACAATCAAAGGAGGCAGTAAAATGTTTGGCCATTTCGATCTTTACATTTTGAAAATATTTAGTATTTTATCAAGCAGAAGAAATATTGGAATACCAAGAAGTTTGCTACTTATATTAATCGTTAACCCATTCCCTCCGAGCTGCCACAATTTACGGCAGCTATCTTAGAAGGCCTTTCCTCTGGGCCGCCATAATTTATGCCACTCGATAAAATATTTATTTTTACATAATGAATAAGTACGCTTTGCCATCTTACGGTTCTTTTTTAATAATTTTTAAAAATGAATAGTTTAGTTTTATAAAAACAAAAAAATATATCATTACACCAATAAATTCGGGACAAGTTTGCACAAAAATTAATTCGGATTCAGTCAAAATAACTTTGGATGGAATGGGTTTTTAACTAAATTAATTGTTAAAAATGACCTCATATGCATAATCTGTCTCCATACCTAGGCAAAAATATGCTTGACAAAATTTCTGGGTCATGGCTACGACTCCCATGTTTTACATTGTTGTCAGAATCCATAGAAAATCTAGAAGAGCAAAACAGCAGTAAATTGTTTTTATGGTTAGAATGAGTTTTCAGGGACTTTACTGCGAATGAATTATCTGTGTAATGAAGGGTTTATCTCAAAAGAAACTGTACCTCTTTGGAGAGGCGGAACCTCTTGAGCTTCTCCAGTATGTAGAACATGAGCGCCATCAGTGGCTTCATAGCCTCGCAGCCGCCCTCTACACCCGCCACTGACACGGGCACCGTCAGGCTCATGAACATCACCCGCTGGCACTCGGGCAGCTTCGTGGAACCAGTCTCCCTAAACAAATATTACACACATGATTATTAATCCTATTTGTGATAGTGTACGGTTTAGGTCCTATAATCATTGTGCTGGCAGTTTGCTTATTGATATTGAAACTCGTAAAATTATAATCAGAATGAATTTCAGTATTTTTTCGAGTTTCTTTCATAGTGAGAGGTACATGATGAATCTGTAATACATTTCATTTAAAGTTGCTTCGACATTGCACCTGAAGAATGTGTAAAAATACAGTGAAATATTGGCAGTTTGTAATATTTGCTTGTATTAGCTAGCAACTTTGGCCGCTAGAGGTGCTAAGGGGCCATACATTAATTATGTGAGCAGTTTCCCCCCCCCCCCCTCTCTTTTGAGCTCACGTAATGCAGCAGCCCGAGGAGTTTTTCCCGCTTGAAGTAAAACACTGCCACTTGCATTGCAGTTAATTCAAATCTTTCAGATATTGTGACTATTCTACAGAATTTGGTAAAATTATCTATGCATTTTACATTTAAAAATAGAACAACTTGACAAATAGCAAAACAATTTGAAATTTGAGTTATTATGGGTACCTACCTAATCAATTTCCAAATTTATATATGTAAAACCAAAATACGGCCACATACAATTTCGGTAATTTTTTCTAATTTGAATAAAAACAGAGTGAAACTTTTTCAAAATTCAATTAATTCCTTGAAATAAAAATAAAATAGAATCAAACTCACTCAGTCTGTTTGGGTCCGGAGAACTGATCACTGATGTGAATGTATTCGATGAGATGACCATACTTCTCAATGGCGGCACAAACTCTTTGATCGAGCAGTGCCTGACTAGATTCTACCAGTTCAGACAGAATGGAGAAGGACTCTGGCAGGCCGCAGCGGTCGCCAGAACGCTTCTCACCACAGAAGACGCTCTGGAAAATAAATGTACACAGTAAGACACCAAGAGAAAAGACAGAAATCAATAATCATTTATGCCCTTATTTTTAAGTAAAACAAGTTACTTTACACAGTAATAATAACAATATCGATCGTCCAGATGATTAGTCACACATCTCCAAATACTAAGTTTCGACATATTGAGGAAAGCGATATTCGAATGCTTGCCATAAATCAAATTTTATTTACATGTGTGTGTGATTTATCCAGCAAATATGCTTCAAAATAACACCGGGAAGCATTGCGGTCAGGTACATTAGTAAGAGATTGTGAAATTTCCTATTAGTAACCCTGAAAATATCATTTTTTTGTTTATTTAACTACAAGTATTTGTGCATTATAATTGATTTGGTGGTGTTTATGAGTAATCTGAGTATTGTACCAGATAGAGGGTACACCTTTACATACAACTGCATACTCATCTCAAATTTTGATTTTTGAGAGATGTTTGAATAAACAACTGGGCGATCAAAACGTTTAAACAGAGTATTGAAAATACAGTTAGTTTCTCCCACCTTAAAATAAAAATCTCAACAACGGTACTACAGAAAAAAGATAAGTATGTAATTAAATCTCTTGTATGGCCCAACCACATGTGTAACAGACGTGTGCTACAAGACTGTAGAAAAGGGCACCGGTGGCTGTGCACGTGGATGTCGACTATTGTAATATCGTTTGAAATGCAGTACTGGCTGGCCTTCCTTGAAGGTGACAGCCCTGCTGTACTGGAGGGTGGTAACCCTGGATCTGCCTCCCTGCACCCAGAGCTGGTGAGTGGTAGCCCTGGATGTCCTTGGTCTCTGCCTGAGCCTGGCGCCTTGCGGTGTCCAGTAGTTGGGCCGGCTAGTCTTGAGGAGGTAGGCACCAGACTTGTTGTTCAGGCAGAGCTTCAGCAGGAGGCAGGTCGGAGAGAGGTTTCTTCCAGAGGAAGGAGTAAAACACGAAGATTAAAGTAAACGTAAGAACTGATTTATTTCGGAAAAATGCATCGTATTTATACCAAATCGGCGGTTCGATTTGGTGGCTGACGGAAAGTGGAGGGGGAAACTTTGCCCCGGCACCTTTCCTATATAAAGGGCAAGAAACTGCTCATTCTCTATTTTGTCGGCTTAATCCGTAAAAGTGCTCGTCTAAATTTGGCAACTTTTACGGATTTTGTAGCCTTTATTAATAACAAAAACACATATTAAATTGTAAAAACATATAAATAAAGCCAAGATTTATAACAAGAATTTGTTTGGTGAATTTACCGTGATTTTAAGAATTTTTGATTTTATGAAAATATTTTATGATTAATCAAGTTATAATTATTTTTCCTAGGTTCCCTGTGAGATAAGTTAACGAAATCTGTTTATTTCACCATCTCACGGGGTCCCTAGAATTTTGTAAAGGTAAAAATGTAAAAATGTCATGACCGAAATTTTCTAAGTCTTTTTGACATGGCAAAATGAGCTCTAATTTTAAAACGAAGTATTTTGAGAGCAAAGTCTCAGTTTGACTGGAGGCCTTGTAGGATCAAGAATGAAAACTGATTATTTCACTGTCCTACAAGGCCCGCAGGTTTTGATATTTGAAAAAACATAAAATTTACACCTTCGAAATTTTCTAAGTATTTTTTGGTAGGCAAAAATGACTTTATTATTGCTACCCAATATGTTGTGAGATAAATCTTGGCTTTACTCGAGACCTTGTAGGATTTCAAATGAAAACTGATTATTTCATTTGTCCTACAAGGCCCGTGTGCATAATAATTAAGATATATAAATTTAAAATAAGTACAAGAATCAAACATATTTGAAACGAGTTTACAATCTCCCCAGTAGCGATTTCTCAAAGTATTATTTATTGATCGCACCGGGGAGATGTACATGGAAAATAGAACTTAAATATTTCAAAACCAATAAGAAAATTATAAGTAAATAACAAAAATGTCATTTCTAACTAGAACAAATATTTTCCATCAAAGCGTCGCCGGCGGCACGGTACTCCAGTATTGTGAGGGCAGGCCATTTTTTCCTGATTCCCAAAAATGATCACAAAACTGTAGAGGACCGAGCCAAGCGATGAGCTTTGATGAAAAATATTTCGAGGGTGTGAACACGTCGGTTACAACATGCATCATTTGCTTTAAATTTGAAGATTATTGTAGAAAATGCGTTTAACAAGGTTAGCTGGAAGTAAAATACTGCCTAATATGTACTATTGTATTGATTGCAGTTAATTAAAATCTCCCAGCGGAATATAGACTGCAAGTTACATCACAAATTTTTAGCCAATCACCGCTTTACCCCCCTCGATGAGTTAACCTTGTTAAAGCATTTTCTACAAACCTTGATTATACCCGGTGCACATGAGGCTAGCATTTCATGCCAGGATAGCAAGCTCTTGCTAGTAACCTAGTAAGCTAGAGAGGAAGCTGGTAAGCTGGCATCTCAAGACACGATAGTTTAAGAGGATGTGATTCTATTATTTGAGGTAGTAGCGCCCTCCACCACTGAAGCTTTATCATAGCTTTGTGTGGTCGTCCAAAGCTTTATTTAATCGGCTCGTACACAGTGACGACACACCGTATTTTTTCTGACACACAATACGATTCTAAAAAGGCCTAAACTTAGTAACGAGATTAATTTCAAGTTTGTACAATTGTATTGTGATAAAGAATGTCTGTGGAATACTAGTATTCCATCTTATAAATCCAAGTCAATGCATAATTCAGCATTACAAAAAAATTGTGCCAAATTAATGACAATCGGCATAATAATGACCTTTTACGTTTAATGTTTCTCCAACATAAACTATTAACCCAATAGCTGCCCAGACAATATACTCTGTCAACTATGACGCGCCAAGCTATTTCAGTCTTTTTCAAGTTCTCAATTAAATTAATCTTTACGGCATTCCCATTGCCATTGAGGGCTTTGTTTATATTAGACACTCATAACTGATATCTTTACTACATACTTTATAAGATATTTGAATCCTTGAGTGTGTCCCGTAACGTATTTTTGACATAAATAGTAAACACCATCAGAATAATTGAGTGCGGTGAACCGGCCATAGTGCTGACTCACTAACACAAATAAACAAAGAGATATAAGATAAACACTCACATGTCATTATGGAGTGTATCGAGTTCGGCAACGATTCTCCAACTTTTTTCACATTTTATATTTGATATTGCACTAGATTGTATTACATTTTATTTACACAATGTTTTAAAGATTTAAAATTAATATTCTTTTTTCTCGTGGAATATTGTTGAGCATGGCCAAACACATAACGGTACGTTACATTCGCCACACATGTACTTCGTCGCTTTTCTTGTTTTTGGTCTAAGTTTAGTGTTTGAGCAAACATAACAGTTTTTATAAGGTTTTTGGGTTTTTTCCTTTGCGGGTATTGGTATCGGCATATGTTTTACTAGCATTTTGGCAGATAACCGTAATGGCACATCTTGTGACGAACATGGACCAACTTCAGGGTGCGATGGAGTATGATGTTTTTCTAATAATTGTCTTATCACATTTAATTGGAAATCAGGAAAAGTAATGTTTTTGGAACTAACGGTTTTGTGCATAATGTACGAATTCAGTAAATATAAATCGATTAAATGAAAGAAAACTTTTTTGTACCACTTAATTGATTTTCTAAGGGAATTTACACTAGTTATCATCATATCCGCTTTATCTACTAAGCCCATATTTTTATTATAATCTTGAATACAATTTGGCTTCGAAACTACTTCTCCAGTTCTAAAATTTATTTTCCCAGTTGGAGAAACTTTATCATCATGAAGCGTCGTTAACATGTGAATTTCTCTTTTGTCGTGCCATTTTAATGCCATCAGTGAATCGGAATACTGAGAAGTAATTTCCCCTTTCTTCAATTTATTAAATTTTGGCATGTTTTTACGGTTTTTTCGCACCGTTCCACATGCGTTAGTTTGGTGGTCATGCAAAAATTTAAATAATATTGGACTAGTGTACCAATTATCTACATATAATTTGTGGCCTTTACCGAGGTAGCCATTTAACATAGTGGTGACAACAGCCCCTGAAGCCCCAAGACATTGCTCGTCAGTGACATCCGTCCCATCTCCACAATAAATAATTATATCTAAAATATAACCTGTCTTCGAGTCGCACAAAACAAACATTTTTATTCCAAACCGATGGCGTTTGGATGGAATATATTGTTTAAACTTAAGACGTCCTTTGAACTCTATAATGCTCTCGTCAATGCATAGATTTTCGTATGGCACCATTATTTCCTTGAACATTTTTCGAGTGTGATTGACCAGAAGTTTAATTTTATTTAATTTGTCACCAGCAATTTGTGAATCAGGGTCTGACATATGCAGCATACTCAGCAATATCTGGTAACGATTTCTTGCCATCGTCTTGCCAAATATTTTACTTGTCAGAAGGGGATCTTTCGACCAATGCTCTTCTATCGTGTGGTGCTTATTTCTGGTCATAAGCATTGTCACTGCAATAAATATGTAGAGTTCATTAACTGATGTATCTTTCCACCTGCGAAGCCGTGAATGTTCAGAAATAACTTTATTTCTAATAGTTGCTTGATAATATTTGTTTGTCTCCTTGACAATTTCGGCCATTATATTTGTATTTAGAAAGTGTTTAAAAAAATTTATTTCCGGGGAATTTTCTGATAATAATGGGGTCGCGATTATTCCAGATGGAAAATCATTAAATTCATGGATTATTGGTTTAAAATTTCCGGAATTCACAGTCCAATTTCCCGACGAAGTTCTTTGGGTAAATTCAGTCTCCATAGGCTCATCTTCATTGTCACTAAGTTGCGTTATAAAATCCGAGTCATCATCACTTTCCTCAATTTCGGAGTCAATATCGAGGACGAATTCTCTTATCTCTTCTTCACCGAGATTGCGTCTTGACATATTTAGGGATATTAAAAATAAAGTTTCAAAAATGATTGTATAAAAGTACACACGAAATGAAATATCAAACTAAATAAAAAAAAAAAACACAAACTAAATTCTCAATTCGGGAATAAAAACTCAAGTCCACATCTCCGCCGAATATGAAAAAAACTTTTAGAACCACACCACAGAGAACGCAATAAGAACCACGTGACATACACACACACGACGCTGCGATGGCGGGAGAATCAAACGACTGCGCCAAGAAATCTGTTGACCTTTTTTGGATGCTGCTTTTCATAGTATAAACAATTTAAATTATCATATTTTACAAGAGATGTCGCTAAGAAACAGTTCATAATATTTTACAAAATAATATTTAGCCCCATCTACCATCAGAACTTAGAAATATCATCCTCGAAACATTCATACTGGCGATTTACGTGATACGGCGTAAATGGCAGTTGTGGCACGGAACGTTCGTACGCCGATCCGCGTAAATGGCAGGGATTGGGTTAATTTTACCCTACGGACGAATGCAGACGTGAGGTTACCAAAGTCACTGCAATGATACCTACTTCAAATTTCCTAGCATCGTATTAACCTCCTAGTTTGTGCCAAGCCAGGATCTTGCCAGTCCTCGTGTGCACCGAGCATAAGATAGCTGTTACGAACTGTCGGGATTTTAACGTACAACCCTGACTAAATCTACTATGGAAATGGTGAATCAATGATGAAACTAGTTGTTGTTGCTATTGATATTGAATCAGTCTATGTTTTCAAGATTTTCGTGGAAGCCAACAGAAGAGTGAAATAGTGGGTAAATAAAAAATAAAGAGATTCCTTACCAAATCGGCCATGTCCTTGCCCAATTTAGCGGCGATCTTCTTCTGTGCCACGCAAAGAACAAATTGGTCCATGTCATCTTTTCCTAAATCAACTCTAATCAATAAATTGTCTAACGTGGGCCTGACCAAACCGATCCCTAAGTGCACCAAGTCTTGTCTCTGAAACAGAAATTAACAAAAATAAGTATGTTGGAAATAAAAGAAATAATGTTGCATTATTGACCGAGTGTAGCAAAGTACTGTTTTAACTCAATCATTTGGCGTTTCATCTGTCTGTTAATTTGTTTGTTACATTCCAGTTCAAGATGGTAGCCATGTTGGATAATACATTTTATAGAGGTCGTGTGATTGTGGTTTCTAATAAGAGTTGTCAAATCGGAATAATCAATATTATGGTACCTACTACCTACCAGCTTGAAAAAAGGTTGAAAAAAGAATTGTGATGGTGACATTTTTTTGGAAAAATTATATATGTAATTCCTTATTCGAAATAAAAAATGTTACACAAAATATTTATGGTTTATAATTAAGTGGGTAGGTATTTAAGTACCTACTTACAAATGTTATGATTTCGGAGAAAATTTCAGTTTTGATTTATTAAATAAGATAAAATTTTTAAAAAACATACTTTTTTGGATGTGTTACTACTGTTCACAGAACTTTCATATGTATTCATTATTATTGAGTCAAAAACCAGTACCCTGATTATAAGGTAGTTGGGTTTGGGTTCATACCTTGATTAGTTTGAGAGTGAGGAGCATGCCTTCACAGCAAGTTCTTCCACTGCACCACATGGTGTAACAGTGCTCTGCTTCTTTTCTCCATCCACCTGCCTCGCCACCCCCTTCTTCACCTGGCAAATTAAAACCGCAAAGATTAATAATATATTTATTTAGCATATAAAATATAGTATACATTTAGATAATGTTATAATTAGTATACATGTTCATGTTCGAATGTTAATACCACTCTTCCATAGAAGCATTAGCTTGTGTCTGGAATTATCATCTTAAAAACTGTAAGAGATGTTTCCACCACTCACACAGACTGTAAAATAGGGCGCCGAGTAGTCTATTTCAGCCGGTGGGTCTCGTGAAATCAAAGTCCAAATTGTGTTAATTTCCGTCGAGAGATGGTTCCGGTTTGCAGAGAGAGAAGGGTAGCTGTCGTGTCGGTACTGGAATGCGTTCGTTCCCGGGCCGCACCGGTATTTATTCAAACCGAGTGGAGGGCTTCTGGTGCGGCCCAATTCTTGAAAGTTAATGTTTAGAAGGTCGTAACGGGCATGACGCGTGACGGGCGTTGCGACCTCTGGAACTACCCTTTCATCTATGTTCTCTCTGCCGACCAAAACCATCTCTTTCCAGCATGTTTATTAAAGAAAATAATATAAAATAAAAGTCAATAATAAGTCCCCGGCCCAACAAATTTCAGGGGATTTCAACATATGCAACTTATAACTAGATTTACAATATATCTTATTAACTAATTATGCAAAGTGGAGTTCGGCCTACCTTTCATTATCATTTATTCGTCAAAGTTATAGGCCGAACTCCTGTAAATCAAAACATTAAGAGGACATTACCAGAGAAACCAGAAATATGTCATTTTTAAATCAGTGTTTAGACTTATTGACTCGTTTCCACAAAAAATTATAAATTGATTTTGAAAGATTGTTCTTTTATCTAGTAAAGGTATGGATAAAATTTTGAGAAAAAATGTTTATTTTAAGTATAATAAGGTTATACCATAGGTCGTTGGCAGATTTGTTATATTTTCAAAAAAGTACATGTATTATACAACACCAATTTCAAATCATATAATCATGCAGTAAAATAAATCAATACATTATCTGGTAAAATTATTTGTCAGAATTTTAATTTAAGTTTAAATAAAATTATTAAAAAATATATGCGTACATGTGTTTCTTGACGAAAATTGGTCCGTTTGTTTATTTATTTGCGCACTTACTAACTAATATATTTCAGATTTTTTTACATACTTATTTTGCTAAGACATTATTGACAAATCATAAATAATTTTAATGGAAAAATAATTTAAGGGTGTATTTAATATTAATTAATTTACAGCTTCGCGTTTCACAATTTTTCTTATCACCGACAACACGAATCGAGAGCGCTCATTCAGACCGCAACTGCGGCCACTGGCGGTTGTCTTCGCGGCGCTCTACATCGCAACATTTTCAAACGAATAACGAAGCAAAATAAATAGGATTTCATGTTTGTAAAATTTATAGGGTTGCCCCGACGCAAAATTTCATGTTCATTGAATATTTTTATGATAAAATTTTTATAATTTTGAAATTTTTTTTATTGTAAATTATTCTTATGTGAATACCGCACAAGAGTCCCAAATGCTCCAAAATATTTATTTTCAAGTAAAACTTCTTTACGCACGCTCGACACTTGGGGGGTAAGCTGGTAAATGTGTTACGAAAAGTGGTGATTGTTACGAAAAATTTCCTTCGAACGGCAATCGATGCGAACGGTGATCGATTGCTAGGTGGGTCGTGCCTTTACGCACGCTTGTTATTCGTGTTATTGTTTTATTGTTAATAGACTATTTTTGCGTAAATAAATAGATAAATTAAATTATTTAAAAATATATACGTACATGTGTTTCTTGACGAAAATTGGTCCGTTTGTTTATTTATTTGCACACTTACAAACTAATATATTTCAGATTTTATTACATACTTATTTTACTAAGACATTATTGACAAATCATAAATAATTTTAATGGAAAAATAATAAACACGAGAATCGGGTATGGGTACCACCGCCCCGGGAACCAATTATTAGATAATAAACACGTCTGCCATAGGTCATCCCAAGTGGTTCATAACATTTGGTGACTAGCAGGGGTGCCTAGGTTCAAGGGGGTGAGGTTTGTTTAGGTCTTGGCGGCGGATGCGTCTGCCCACCAGCTGCATGGCAGGTCGGATCTGGAAAAGTTAAGGGAGTCCCTTTGACTTCTCCAGCCTTACTCTCTCGGAACATCGCCTTGCACCGCAGTGGGAGGGATGGATTCATACATCCGCACTCCTGGACACGCTGACCCCCAGATTTCAAACTCACCCCTAATATCCCTTTCCTTCTCCGAATTTCCTCTTCTTCCTTTCCCTAAAACGACCCTCCACACAGCATTCCCAAAGAAGAGATAAGCAGTGTGTCGAGCGAGTGTAAAAAAAACGGTCTCTCCCGATCCGGCCTTCCATGTAGTTGGTGGATGTACCTTCCAAATTACTGGTACTACCTATTGACGGCCGGCGTGGTCAAGGGGTAAGGCTCTTGACTAGCAATCTGAAGGTCGTGGGATCGAATCCCGGCATAGGCAAATAAATTTTATTTGACTAATTTGGGTTATTTCACAATTATTTAATTTAAAAATAATATATTTGCGTCACGTTTTAGAGTAAAAGATACTTTCAGTATCGCCCTGGTGTAAGACCACCATTCAGAATTGAAACATTGTTTATTGACCAGATCTGAATAGCCAGGTAATTCCTCGCCTTCCTCTTCCCCCACCACCTTCAGCCTCGCAATATACCCCATAGTCACGTCATAGTCTCACTGGCTCCAGTAGGAGCATTTGGGTCTCTTGTGCGGTATTCAGATAAATATAAAATAAAAAATTGTGCATACGAATAAATATTTCAAAATGAGACATTTTTTACAATCCAACTGAATATTACACTTTTTTCAGAAGTATATCGCACAAGAGTCCCAACTACTTCTGTCTGGAGCCAGTGGGACTATGGCATCCCCAATCGGGGTATGTTGTAAGACTGAAGGTAGTGGGGAGGGTAAAAATATAGGGAAGAGGAAGGTGGGGAAGTACCTGGCTATTCAGATCTGGTCACCAAACACGGCTAAAGACATTTCAAGCAACGTTTCAAATCTTAATGGTGGTCTTACACCAGGGCGATACTGAGATATCTTTCGCTCTAATGGCCGTAAAATAAAATTAAAAAACAAAAAACCCAAAATATTAAAAAGAATTTAACACATTGTTTATTCATGTAGGTATCTATTTAATACCTACTGTGTTTACGCATTTTACTTGTATCTATTTATGTTTATGCACTTCGATATACAAATTACAAATAACTACTACTAATTAAAATTCTGGACGCGAGAATATAAGCATACCGTAACAATGTAGCCGCCCTAGCTCCGCGCGATACACAAAATCCAGTTTACAGCGGAACGAAATCTAATTCCAAAAACTTCCGCTAACAAGCTCTGATATGAGAGCGCTGGCGCAGGAATCAGAATAATGATTAGCTGGTAAGACACTCTTAACATAACATATAACAATATCGAAACATAAGTTGCCACACATCCGACCAAACGATAATCTGCGCTCGGCTGTGCGGTAGTAGCGGAGAGTAGCGGGAAGCGGAGGGGGGAACGGTACGGCAGTTAAGCGTATATAGCCAGGCCCCCCCCCGCTCCCGCCACCATACAACTAATGCCGGCTGACGGGGGAGGGTGTCCGCCGAGCGACAGGAAATTAGAAAATGAGGAAGTTTAGCAAACACTCCTCGTCTTCTATTTCCCCGATAATACGTCTGGTTAAAATTGATGCTTATTGTAGGTACTTGTTCTATGGGCAATTACTTCTAGGCAAGTACCTACTTAATTTATTTTTTTTTTTTTTTGTTCCATTATTCAAATAGTTCTATAGAGAAGAAAAAAGAAGGTAGCTTCTATGTCTTACGTAAAAAAATGTGTTCCAACAAGCAGATCACAATATAAATCTTGTAAAAAATCAGGATTATGTAAATAAAAGAATAATAAATTACGATCAGATAAACAAACACAAAACAAGCGTTTGATTTTTCAAAAGTGAGTACCACAGAAAACCTCCACCTGAAATCAAACAAGAGCATAAAAAGCGCCAACGTCCGATAAAAAAATCATTCCAAGTTATCTCGAAATAAGCTTTTTAAGATATTTCAAATCGCCTGCACCTCCGTCTATTATTTTTTTTTAAGTAAAATTTTGTCAATAACATCCTCCCGTAAAGGTAAAATTTGGCTAGTGAACTTAGCTCTTATAATCTGATTTTAAAAACAATATATTAATGCAACATTACCTATAATGTATATTTGGATTATTAAACAAATAAATCAATGCGCACACACTGTGTGTTGCTAGTATGAAAAATAAATTTCACCTTTTTTTATTGGTACCGAGTGGAATTTTTTATTGCAGTCTTTGTACAAAAAAACCGTTTAACGATTGTGAAGTGATTTTTTTTTAGTAAGGCTGTTAATGTATAAACAAAAATTATCTTGTCATAACTACATAACAAGAGTAAAGTTGACAGCAATAGTTTATGAAGTTGCCATTCTCTAAATTGGGCATAGTTGTCAGACTTGCAGTTGTAGACGTGAAGTCAATAATAAAAGATAAATAAAGATTTTGCTCACCGACTAGTGTGAAGTTATCCTGCAGCATGGGGCGGTGAAGGTTGCTGAACGCCGTGGCGATGGAGAGGTTCTTGGAGCGGCCTGTCAGGAAGTTGACGGCGTAGATCAGCAGCCCCACTGCCAGCAGGCACTCGGCCCAGTAAGCCTCCCAGCGGGCCCTCACCATGATGGGGACCTGGGGGAAATATTATTAAATTTAAAATAAAGTAAAACAACACACAAATTAGCAGTAACGAGTATTAACAACAATCGTCGCTATTTGAAAACTGTTATTGCTTTATATCTATTAAGGCACAGCACTGACTTAAACGCTTGAAACTTCAAAATCAGGCACCCGGGCCTGTGGTCTAGTCAGCCTTAAGGTAGTATTTGATGGAACTTTTGAGTATGAAAACACCACCAGGTCCTATCATTTATTTCGTTCATACACGCATATTTTTTAATACATGTCATACATGAACAGCGTTTGAATTAAGAATGAACTGAAAATATAAGAGTCGTTCTTACTTGCCACATTTTATCTTAATTTTATGAGACAATAACAAGTCTAGATGTATTGTGACATCATTGGTTGTACGTGTATAAAAAAACACCACATTTGCGAACACATTTTCACAAAAAAAGGGAATTTGTGTAAAATACTCTACCTTTGTGATGGTGATCTTCGGTTGTTCTTGATTAGGCTGATTGGGCAAACCATCATCAGCAAAACCTTCAAACTCCTCAGGATCTTGGAAGTGCTCAAACTCATTGTCTTCATCCTGTACAGCAAAGCAAGCCATTGGGAAAAGTTAATAAACAGAAATTTAAGAGAACGTATTTTATTGGTAAGCTGATGTTACGAGAAAGAACAAATATTTTGTAGGAGATTAAGGGCAGAAACCTTAGTAATCAAACAAACAGAAAATCAATGATCCCTATGAAAACATATGATGTTTTATGAGCATAATATTATTATGTATTGGTTTTTACATCACTAGTAGTTCCCAAAGTAAAACGGATCCACGTCATCAGAGAGTATTCAAAGGGAATGTTTATCCTAACTCGCTTCTTATAATATTGATGGGTGACAATGACAATCTTCTATAACAGACGGGGCCTTTACAGTATAATATATATATATATATTAATAATGTAGTATCAATAAGTAACTACATCGATGATTCAGATGTACAATATTTTATTTGTATGCATATATTAGATATATATAATAGTATATGTATAATTAATAAATTTGTGGAACCGAAATAAAAAAAAAGCAGTTAGTTCATGAATTTAATTTATTTATAAATACATAATATTTACTTATTCAGTCGAAAATGTATGTCTGAAGAAATAATTATAATAGATAATATACATATATAATTGTATTGAAATAAAATTTTATTACTTACATTTTACAAAAAATAAACAAAAAATTCGTTAAATAACATTTTCACAAGAGGTAGGTATACAAACAAAAAAAAATTTTAAGTGTTTCTTTTGTGTTCTAAAACATTCAACTAATGAATTCCAACCAAAAAATGTCATATAAGTATACCTCATCCTGTGCGAGTTTTATTACCATGGTGTGCTTTTCATTAAATACAGCATTTAATTTTTTTTCCTTGTTTTTATAACTGGCAATACCATAAAGTAGTTCTACATTTCAAAAGAAACATACGTTCGTGAAGTGTCTTTAGGAATATGATTAAAGATATTTGGCATTCTAGTATCTTCTGTCGTTTTTATACAAAACGTGGAAGGAACATTTTTATGAACGGCTTTTAGGATGATGCTTTATGACGTGCAAACGATATCTCCCTGGAACTAGTATACCTAGCTTGGTCCTTACTAGTATTTCCAAGTCTTTTTTAATTTTTTTTTTTTTCTATTGAACAAATTAAAAACATGGCATAAACAATTTGGTGTGTCTATTCTATTTTTTTGTAAATTAAATGTATACAGTACTTGCTCACTAATCTGCCACCCCAAAAACCAGGCATGTGTCCAATTTATGAAATTGTGTACAAAATACGCTAAAAACTAAAACTAAAATAGGTATTTCAGAATATCAAACAACACCGCTATCGATCTTGTAAAATTTCCATTTTTTGGTTTAAAGTTAAGTTTCACACTTGCGAGAAGACTCCACTTTGTAAAATTATTCAAACAAAAATCATGACGGAACGAAATAAATAGAAACATTTGACAGTTGTTGCTAGAACACACAGAGGACTAACCGAAATGTCCTAAAACAACATTAATTAACCAATTTGGTGACTGGTAAAATGGTCAGCGAGAGAAGAGAATAAGCAAAAAAAACATTCTCTACTTTATAGTTAAGATTATGCATTACAAAAGGCATATTTAGGTCCTTATCTAACACATATATCTATTCTTATCTACCTGCTAGAATCAACACTCCATAGGACAAAAGTTTGCCATACACATGCAATTAAAAATATATATTCGATTTGTAATAAAGATTTGACTGAGTTTGTTTCTTCAAGTAATCCGAAGTTGGGTATTTCATGGGGACTTCACTTAATGTTGGTTAATCAGACTTAATTTAGTCGCAATAGCGCAACGCTCATGTTCTCTGTTGGAATAAAAAGGTAATATCAAACACAACTACCATCTTGACAGGATTGACCGGACAGTGAACACATAAACAAATTTAGAGACAGAAGATATGCAAGGTGGTTGAGTCCAAACAGGACTTCGCTAGTCTCAGTAAATAATGATCCTGATGGTTAAAAGCCGAATTATCCTAACCAATATATTTTAAATTGGGAAGAAAATAATGTTTAATATTTTTATTATCACATGGCAATAAGAAGGACGGTCCTATGACATAGGTCCTAGCTTAAAAATTGTAGCGGAACTTAAATAACACAGGTCTTTTGTAAGATTTGTTATTTGGTGTGGTTAAGATATTTTGGCTGTTAGCCATCGATATCTTTAGCGTAATATTATATTTTGAATATCTTACCTCAACAAGAATGTCATCATCCCCATCATCTACATTAATAAACTGTGGCGGCTGCTGTTGATGCTGCTGGGACGGAATGCCAGAGGTCAGGTCCTCGTCAGCGTCAAACTGCTCAAACTCCGCAAACTCATTGTCCTCCAGGAGGCCTCCGTCATCCAAGCCCCCTCCGGCTGCCACCAGAAGGAAGCACCCTGTCAGCAGCAGAGCTGCGGTTAGTAGGCGCATTGTGCCTAACTTACTGCTTCTACAATAACAAATGTTACATTAATTAACTCTACGTGGCACTTCTTCTTGGATGTGTTCTCAAGATAACAGTTGTGACATCCACGTACATGGCACTGGCACTCGCAAACCAATTGTTGTGACGTCCGTGCACAACAGGTTAAACAAAACAAAACAAGATGAAGTTTCAATTTCATAATGAAAGCAAGATCCATGTAATAATACTCTATGTTGATAAAGCTGAGTCAGGAATTGGTGAAATTGATTCAAATCGCAATCCAAATTCCATCAAAACTTTTCAACATGGAATTGAGCAATTGAGAAAATTGAACTAGTCACACAAAAATTTGTTCAGCGTGTAAACATCCGACTGATCCAATTGATATAATTTTAGCTATGATATAATGAATATAATATAATAAATAAGTTTTGTGTACGAAATATGCAAAACAATATTTGCAGGTTTTTTTTTAATGGAAAATTAATTTGAATAAAAGTTAATAATTTTATTAGAGTAACAGCTAATGATAAATAGCTACCAAGTATTCATTTATATCCAATCAATTTATAAAATGAGTCAATCTTAAAAAACGAAATTCTTGATGACGTTTGACACAGATATTGGATACTTCCTCAATTTAATCTAATTAGAATCACGAGAGTTTTATGTGTAAAGAAATATTTGCAATTAATTGATTGGATTAAAAACATATCACCATTTCATGTCATATTGTGATCAGTTGACAGACTTTATCACAAAATGTAAGTAATGTCAAGATTTAGAGGTTATTTTAAGATTTATAACCCAGTTACAATTTACCCAGTTGCTTTGAGTTAGCTCCCCTACTCATTTAAAAATACAGGAAATAAATACATACCATACCCTTATATATAAACTGAAGTATTATTAAAAATCCAACTGTAAAAGACTTCAACAAATTTACGTAAAAAAATATTCCAAGTATAGTTTCCCTATTTCGCCATTTATCCAAGTGCTGCCAAGAAAATTGCCATATTAAAAAAATCGTCATGTGACAAATATAATAATTTCAATTTTCCAGCGGGAAATTTGAAATAAGGTAATAAATGAATCGACAATATCGACAATTTTTCGGAAAATGTACCGAAAAGTGGGACAGGTTTATGCATGCAAAAACATTTTGTATCAGTTATATGTGATTTCATCAATTAAAATTGATTTTTTTAGTTTGTTATATTGTATTGTTGGCTTAGAATTGATGTGAAGGTTTTAAGGAAAAAACGTAAAATTATCCGTGTTAACGAAATAGCTGACAAAATGCATTATTTTCCATTATCAATTATTGAAACACTTGTTTCTCATCGTTATCTAATTTAAAATAGAATGTACCTATTCACCGTGTCCCAATTTTCTTGATATTTATTAAAATATTTTAGGTTTATTTCTGAACGTAACAGCAACAACCATATTTAAAAAAATCTAACCAATAATATTTAAATAAATCGTTAAAAACATCAACAAATTTACCTATAAAATATTCATATTATAGTTTTCCAGTGGGCCGTTAATTTCAACATTACCATTAGAAATATCATTTTGGATACATTTTTTTTTCATAGCACAGCACAAATTTTCAAATTTTATAAAGGCAGCGTTTATTCATCGGTGCGCCCCGAGCCCCGATTTTCCCCGATATTCGATTTAAATAAGTACACATATGCGCATTGCGCACTGTTTATAAGCGCTTTGTCTGTGAATCGTATGGTGAATCGGCTTCCGGTGCCCCGCCGCGCCGCCGCGATCATTATTTGACACTTTGACATTTAACCTAACCTAACCTAACCAAACCTAAACCAACTTCCTTTACTAGCCTAACCTTTACATATTATACTTAGACTTAAAAAATATACAACTTTTTTTTAAATCAGCACTTAACATGGCACTAACCAACGCAACGGGGCGCGTAAGTTATGTTCTATAATATATCGGGCGCACCGATAAATACCTAGATACTTCCAAAATAATAATGGGCGATCCAGTATCCTGTGCCAGTGGCAGCAATTTGGGAGGTAGTTATGGGTATACCACCACCCCGGGAACCATTTATTGGATAACCAACACCTCTGCCATAGGTCTCCCCAAGTGGTTAGCTACGTTAGGTGACTTAGCAGGGGTGCCCGGGTTCATGGGGTGAGGTTTGTCCAGGTCTTGACGGGGGCTACGTCTGCCCACCAGCTGCATGGCAGGCCGGATCGGAAGAGAATGGTTGGGGGAGACCCTTTGATTTCTCCAGCAGTACTCTCTCGGAACATCGCCTTGCACTACAGTGGGAGGGATGGGTTCATACGTCCGTCACTACCCTTCTCCTTACTTACCCTTTTCCTTCCCAGCACTTCCTCTCTTTCCTTTTCAAAAAATACCCTCTACACAGTATCCCCAAAGATGACATAGGCCCTAAGGGAAATTATTTTTCTCAGGGCCTTCTGTGTGAAGCTAATTTAAAAAAAAAAACAAAGTTACCAAAAAACTGTGACAGGAATGTCGTTGTACATGATGTTGGGTTCATAATTTAGATTTTTTCTTTTCAATTATTATATTTGACTTGTTGAAAGTTATGTTTGATTAGACATTTATCTTTTTGCTTTTGTTATTTGAAGTTTGTAAATGTCTCATGTTGGGAAATTTTTGATCCAGGAATATTTTATTTTTCTGAAAAAATTCTTCTAGTAAAATCTGAAAATTGGTCGTAAAATAGGCCGGGAAATTATACCTAAATGCTTTTGAAACTTTTGTTTTGTAAATTTTGTTTTGACAATTCCTCATTATGTTGACAAAACTAATTGCAAGCTTCAGCAGTTCTTTTAAAAAAAAACAGAGAGGGCGTCACTTCCGTTTACAACAATCCTGAACTGTACAGTCAAAAATAATAATACTCTCATACATATTTCACTTGTCTGTAACATAATTTTAATTATGATTATACATATTGCATGCAAGTAATTTAGCATTCACATATTAACACATATGCTATCCTAGAATGGATCAATAAAAATAATATAAATAATAATGTTTTTAATTAATTATTTTCATAAAATATCAGATCCCGTGATCGTATTTCGAGAATCGCAAAAGCCGCGCCTGTGACTTTGCGTTTTACATAAATTCAATAGAAAATAATTATACTAAACATGCCCACATCGATATAATATTTCCAACATACAAAAGCAGCACACGGCTCTCGTCTATAATTATTCCTGTAGGTATACATAATAATAATATTACGTAGGTATTCGTCCGTGTACTCACCGGCACTACATACAAATACATACGACTACAATCTACAATGTATGCGTTCATAAAATTTTGTTTATTATAAGTATGCTCTTTTGAAACGAAAATACTCGACATTTTAACGCTGCGTGAATTTTAAAATGCATCTACGTCTTATTCGAACTCGTTAAAAATAATAAATAATTAGTAGTCTGAATTGTAAGAAGAGAAAATAATAAAATAAGATATAATATTAGTTATGTAGTTAGTTGGAAATGCATTAAAGTTCGCGAGCCGGTGATGGTGGGGGGCCACTGTAATATTGATTGTACGAGCCGCGAGGGGTGTGGCGGGGAAGTGGCGTACCCAGTACCCACTCGACTCGACTTATTTTGCGTCTGGCTCTTTCGTGTAATTTTATTATTGTTTTAAATCATTAATGACGTTCAAAATACAATTTCCGCGCGACAAATACAATATTATATAAATTTTAAAGGTGAGTTATCTTATTTTATTATGTGTTTACATGAATATTTGTTCAATCTTGCCGTAATTATTATTCTTAAAAATAATTAACAATCCGAAATGCCGTCGCGAAGCGTAGGTAATACATTTGTATAGGTACGCGTTTTTTACAGCATACGTTCTAAAAATAAAAGTATCAATTAATATTGTGGCGGTTCCCTCTCCCAAGTGGATTACTTATGATTTTAAAATTATATCATCATTGTCATCGTAATAAAAAATATAATATTAATTTTTGCCGACATGTTTTCGTCTTTGTTGACATTTCTCTGACAATGGATAGAATATTCTGGACAGGTTATGTTTTGGCATGTACCTTCAAATTAGTTTTTTTTTAACAGATGCAGTCCGCGACGAGTGATAAAACATTTCACCTGAAGTGGAATAACCACTTACAGAACCTCAGTCAGTTATTTACGACGATATACTCCTCATCAGCCCTTGCTGATGTCACTCTATCTTGTCGAGATGGATCCATACGGGCTCACAAGCTGGTGCTGTCAGCCTGTAGTCCCTACTTCGAGCAGATCTTCAAGGAGAACCCTTGCAAGCATCCTGTCATCATTCTTAAAGGGATCCCTTATGCGGAGATCAACTTGCTCGTTGAATTTATGTACAAAGGATCCGTAGACGTTCAAGAACTAGATTTGCAATCATTGATGCATACAGCATCTGAATTGGAAATCAGAGGGTTGGCGTATGAAGTGAGGAAAGATGCTTCCAGCTTGTTGAATGTGAACCTAAACGAGTATCCGGCATTTCCTGTAACTCCGGCACCGGTTCAAGAAACCAACACCTTTACGCCAAACTTGGAAGCTGCCAATCCAACTTGCAGTTCTCCTTATGATTCTACTCCGCGAACTGTCAACCCTTACCAGACAAACCTAGAGCGGCTACGACAGATACATATGTACCAGCAGGCCATGTGTCGCAATACTCCGTACACTTCCAACAATGCACCGGCGCAACAGCAGTCGGCTGAAGGGTCAGCTACTAAACGCAAGAGGAGAGGAGATGAACCAATGCCCGCCACTACTACCACTGCTGTTAAAAACATCCTCGCTGCTGCTGCCAAGGAATTAGAAGAAAAGAAGAATAAAAAGACCTCGACGTGTATTCAAACGGAAGATGAAATCGAGGTGGTGACTATGAAGTTGGAACGGGAAGAAGTGGAAGAAGAAGAAGCTCCGCTGCATGGTCGGGACACGAGGTTTAAAGGGAAGAAACGAGTCTCCGTTGGAATGCAGAATGATTACACTCCGATGATATCCAAAGTTAGGACAGGTAAGAAGAAGTGTTATTGTCGTACTTCATGGAGTTTCCGAAGGGTGTTCAATGTTCTATTAAAAAACAGCTCAATTTTTCTCTATCTGATTGGTTTTTTGAGATCAGGACATCGCTTAACCAAGGCATAATACCCCAGGAGATAACAGTTTAATGTTTACTCACTAATCTAAGTACTTACACCTAGTCTCTTATCTTTTCCTCCCAAATTAAAAATAAGACCGATTCTTTTATGCTTAAAATTATCTTTTTTATTTGATTTTTGTTCTCATCCGTTTTGTATGAAAACGTTGTTAACCAATACAATAGTTTTATTTTGTGAGTTCATGTTGAAAAATACGTAATTTAAACATATCTTTTCAAGAATAATTTTGGTATATAATATTGAATATTTAAGCTGCTTAAATTGTCTATTGATAATGCATATTATTATTAATCACTTGATTTTATAATATTATATGTCCCAGATAGTAGAACATATTAATTGATATAATATGATATTATATCAATTTATTATCAAGTACCTAGCTTAAAACAGGGACTATTTTGATTTTTAAGTTTTCCAAGGTTTTTTTTAAAGTAAATGAGGACAGGTGTGAATAAATAAATGAAAAAATAATAATCTTAAAATTCAGGACACCTACCTGTATTCTTTCTCTAGTTTCTTATTATTTAAATTGAAAATAATATGTTAGTCTTCTGGATTTATTTAATTTTCATATTGTGTACATATTACATTAAAACGGAAAACCTAATAATATAATATAATTATTGTTCCCAACTTAGATTAGGAATTACTTATCTGTATTAACGCTTTAACTTTCAAGATAGTCACATAAATACTAGTAATATTAAACCGTAGTGTAAAAGTATTTTTTTGTTATAAACACCCATTATTAATGTATTTTTGTTTAGGTACCCGCATTAGTAACCACATTACTAAGTACCCATTAAAAGTTATCAAGATAATAACAATAGGGGGTCCAAGGTTATTCCGACAATATTTTATTATATTTATTATTCAATGTTTGCATAATATTATGCCTTGAGTTTTTATGGTTAAACAGCATAACGAATTTAATATTATTATATTATATTGCAAATCATTGATTACACAACTTTTATTATGCAAAATATGATAAAGACAATAGTAATAGCATATTATTATAAAACCTTTGCATGTAGTTGAATTGACTACATACTACGCACCTACTTTCACCTTTAGACTTGTAAATAATTTATCATTGTAGCAATTCAAGTTTGTTTAAAAAAACTGCCTTTAGTGCTGTCGCACCAAAAATCTGAATTTATGGCTTTATAGTAAGCATCTTTTGAATTTTAAAAATAGAGGAAATTAACAGTTTTAGGTGGTTACCTTATAATTCAAGTAGGCAAAAACAATAAATGAATGTAGAGTTTTAGAATATGGCTACATTATTTACAAAAAAGTATATTTGAATATTCTGTCCTTTAGGAAAGCCTCAAGCCAGGGTCAGCACAGCAACTGCTTCCGCTCTAACCGACTCAAAAGCTGATGGTGAGTGGGTCGGTTAGTTTAGCTGAAAAGTAAAAAAAGAAAGATTAACCTGACATTTGGAATGGTACAAAGAAATCAATCATTGTAAAACAGATTCAAAATAAGAATATTTTCTTTACCTGTTCCATAGATTTTTCACAAAACGTTGATGTTTTCTAATGACCTTTCTTTATTTAAATTCCAAATGTCGGAATTTCTCTGTGTTGTATTGTGACTGTTTTCAATGCTTGGCTGTCTTTGTGTGTAGAATGGAATTTTTGTCTCGATTTTAGTTCCTTTTTTTTACATTTCTCTCTTAATGTTTATTAGAGAAGTTCTTGTCGACAGAATATATATATTTTTTTTTTCTTTCTAGTAACACCAACCCCTGTGCATCAAGAAATCAGCCAACCTTATGCAGCCGGTATATTGAAATGTGTTGATCTGGAAAATTTGCGTGAATCTCATGATGATCTAGGACCTATGTTGGACGACAATGATGACTCTTCTGCCCAGGGTAAACATTAAAACATTTAGAAGTAGTAGTAGTACCTGCTAAGTTATAGGTTTTTTAAAAAAATTAGGTTTTTCAATACAGAAAAAAATGTGAATGAAGCATTTAGTATGCCATGAGAGAGTTGTGTTAGTTGGATTGCTAGTTCATTGTCTAAAAATGTCCCACATTATTTACGGATTAAATCTTTTTTGATTCAGATACTTCGGATGAAAATAACCTCTTGGTGGAAACTGCATTTGAGAGCGTTGGTCATGACGATGATTACGACAGTTGTGATTCGAAGCAAGACCCCAACATCAAGTCGGAGAAGGTCTTCAAATGCGACCTGTGTGATTTGAGGTATACAGTCAATTAATTATTTGCCTAATATATTTTTGCTACAACGGCATGTGCATACAAGATCAATATATAGATGTTACCTAATTTTATAAATAATCTAATTGAGTGACTTGAAAAAAACAATAATTAAAACAATTTGAAATTAGTCAATACAGCTTGGGCTTTGAAAGTGTACTCAAATTTTGAAAAGAACAACTTTCAAAATAATATATGCTTGGAAGATTTCAAAATAATATACGAATTGAAGTTGGACTGTACAGAATTGGAGTAAAAATCTATGAAGGGTACAGGGGGAAAATGTGGTGTAGGGAAAAAATTCGGTTTACTGGCCAAATTCCTAAAAATACAAACTAGTTATTTTTATACTAACTATGGGCCGGGGAATACGAATCTGAAAGAATTAGGCGGCGGCAAGCAATATTAACTGAATTATACGACTTTAAAAATTTTTTTGACACACATAGGAAAATGGCCATTTTGGAAGCATTCTGATTCCTAGAAAATCAAACTAGTTATTTTTATACTAACTTTGGGCCGGTGAATCCGAATCTGAAAGAATTAGGCGGCGGCAAGCAATATTAACAGAATTACACGACTTTTAAATTTTCAATAAACACAAACGAAAACAGCCATCTTGAAAGCATTTTAACACATGAAAACCATAGAAAAACAACAATTTGAGTGTGGCCATAAAATCAAAAACTAATTATATCAATAACGTAAAACTTTCCGACGCGATAATTCTTCACATGATAATTCATCACATAACACATTAACCTGATGAATTATGACTATCTCAACGGCCGTATTCTTAAACCAAAAGTATGAAAATTCGTAGTCTTAAAATGTTGTTACCTAGACCGGTCACCAATATCAATGTTATTATATAAAACCTAACCTAACCTAACCTAACCTAATCTAACCTAACCTAACCCAACATGGTTTGTGCCCCTTTATACCGCCTGCTCGCGTCAATTTAAAAAAACATCCCAGTTTTCAAGTAGTTTAGCGGCTACGCTAGGTTTGTATAACATGGTTTGTGCCCCTTTATACCGCCTGCTCGCGTCAATTTAAAAAAACATCCCAGTTTTCAAGTAGTTTAGCTGCTACGCTAGGTTTGTGTAACATGGTTTGTGCCCCTTTATACCGCCTGCTCGCGTCAATTTAAAAAAACATCCCAGTTTTCAAGTAGTTTAGCGGCTACGCTAGGTTTGTATAACATGGTTTGTGCCCCTTTATACCGCCTGCTCGCGTCAATTTAAAAAAACATCCCAGTTTTCAAGTAGTTTAGCTGCTACGCTAGGTTTGTGTAACATGGTTTGTGCCCCTTTATACCGCCTGCTCGCGTCAATTTAAAAAAACATCCCAGTTTTCAAGTAGTTTAGCGGCTACGCTAGGTTTAGGTAGCATGGTTTGTGATACAAAAGTGAGTAAAATTTATAAAAAGTAAGTACTTAAATTATAAACATGTTATTTTACGTTATTGATATTACTGCTTAATGGCAACACTTAATTTTATGTGATGTAACATCTTTATTCTTTTTCTATGTTTTCTTACTACTTCGATAATGTCAAAATGTGTTCTTTTTGTGTCTGTTTATAGCAAATTTTAAAGTCATATAATTCATTAAATATTGCTTGCCGCCGCCTAATTCTTTCAGATTCGGATTCCCCGGCCCAAAGTTAGTATAAAAATAACTAGTTTGATTTTCTAGGAATCAGAATGCTTCCAAAATGGCCATTTGCCTATGTGTGAAAATTTTTTTTTAAAGTCGTATAATTCAGTTAATATTGCTTGCCGCCGCCTAATTCTTTCAGATTCGTATTCCCCGGCCCATAGTTAGTATAAAAATAACTAGTTTGTATTTTTAGGAATTTGGCCAGTAAACCGAACTTTAGCCGTGGTGTAGATGCTGTCTTTCAAAGATTTTAAAAATCAAATTGAATTAAGATTATTTTGAACAGTTGTAATTATTAATTTAATAGTGACGTGTGTCTTCCCTGATACTAGCTGAAAATTGATAGTTTTCCTTGTAATTACTTTAATTTTTTTGCCTCTATTAAATTTAATTATTAGTTTGGCATGGTTCATTTTCATGACAAACTTTTGAGATAACGTAATTCTAGAACCGTAGTACTGGGTACATCTCATTTCAATTTCAACATTCAGGAGACAGCGCTTTTTCTCCTGTAATCTTAATTTCTAGGCACTGTCTGCATTTGTACAATTTACCCTTTTCTTTTATGTTGTTATTCATATGTACCTGACTTTTTGTCAAGGTGTTTCTTTGGTTAACAGACCTTATATTGTCCCTGTTCAGAAAAAAGTTACCAACCCCAAGCACACATTAAATAACACACTGAGATGACCTATAACCGTAATGCTTTTTAAAAAATATAATGTGATAATCAGAAAGATTGTTCTGCACATCCATCATTCTGTGTATGCCTGGAAGGCAGTGAAAAGGTTAACCTTTAAGTACCTGAAGGTAAAAATCGCTAGTCACCCCAAGGGGGGGTCACTAGGGTCCCCCATATATCGCGGAGCGACCGTGTCTCTTAATATTCCTCTTGCCCTTTCCAGAAATTCGATTTGTTACTATTTTTGAACCGTTACCGTTTTAAAAGGACATTAGCACCCCCCACACGTACACTTTGGATCGCGCCACTTCAAGCTGCCGCGCAGAAAATTCTCACAATGACCTGCGCTGTAAACCGTTACTTTTACTTTCGGTCTTTACTTTTCTGCGCGGCAGCTAGAAGTGGCACGTTCTGAAGTGGCGCGCTCCGAAATGTAAGTGTGGGGGTGCTAAGGCCCACTTTAGCCCAGCGCTCGATCATCAAGTATCAGAACGGTAAAACAGTACAAATTGAGCGTAACCAAATACATAATTTTGTAGCGCTTTCCAGTAAAATGTGCCTTTTTCTATTTGCACTTACAGCTTGTTCGCAGCCTTCAAAACTGATATTTCTTTAATTTAACAAATTCATAATTTGACCGGTCATTGGCTGAGTGGGCATCACGTTTGGATCCCACCTGGGCATCGCATGTTCGATTCCTTAGCTGGCTAAGTCCTCCATCACGACACCAGCAACATTTTCCGCTTACTGTGGTGGTAGTAGGAGATTTTCAAACATTGTTGGGTTATTCCTAACCCGGGAAAGTTTGTCTTTCTTAAAAAAAAAAAAAAAAGTGTGGAATTATCTAAACCGTGTTTTGAATGTGTTAACTTTTCCTGAATGATGATACCTGCGGGAAAGCATGCTGCTAAATGCTACTTTTAAAAGAATTACATAAAAAAAATAATTCTCTGCATAGTTTGTGTTAAGCCTAGACTGAATGTTTTAATGGGATCGCAATTTTTTTACAATCACTCTCAAAATAGAACTGTTTAAAAAAAAAACACCTTTAATTTTAACAAAATTCGACTTTAGACCGGTTGATTTCTAAACCTCATTTAAAATAATTTCTTGTCTTTAATGTAGTGATTCAACGATTCTTACCATCATGATTATTGGATTAAATTTCAGACGGCTGAATTGACAAAATGAGTTGAAAACATGTACATACATATTCCGATTCAAACAATATTAATGCTGATAAAATACCTCCAAATGCCACATCAGACAAACTGACAGTGGTCGTGTATTGAAAACGCAAATTCACAAAAATGAGAATCTATTAATTGGTGAAATCAATACCAGGGGTTTTCACTTTGACAAAATTTTGTACATTTTTTAATCAAAATGGTAACCATTGGATCACTACCTTATTATTAAATCTTTTTCATTAAAAAATTATTATTATTATTCCCATTGTTATAATCACATTGAAGTAGATTGTAGATGATGTTGACTAATGACACATTAGATCTAGTGGTAGTCGGCTCTATTCTGCTTACTGCTTTGAAAAATAATTATGTTTAAATTGTGCATTATCAAACCCACAATAACAGGCGACTTTAATGTATTGCTTCAATAAACAGTGGTCTCTGTAACATACACACACATATTTTTATTACCGAGTCTATTTGAAATCTAAACAAATTTTATTATAGAATTTACCATTTGGGTTATCTTCGTAATAATTCTTTAGACATGAAAACATTTATTTTCTCCAAAAATACAATTAAATGAAGGACATTGGTTACTCTCTAATTATTATTCTTATTTTTATTCTACCAATGTTTGCATTGACAAGATCTACTATTTATTATTTAAGAATTTTATCACTTATTTCAATATATTATGACATGCTCGATATTTCATTTCTTTTAAGTTGAATTTAAATTCTACGATGGGAGAGCTTACAAGTAAATCATTTAAGTTAAAAACGTAACAATTTCTAGACATGTTGTTTTGAAGAGTTACTTTCCACGCCCATTTGTTTCTTAGATTTCAATTTTTCTGCTACCGGTTTCAACATATCTGTGTCATTCACCAGCAAACTTAAAAATAACTTAAATTTTGTACAAGTACAGAAATCATTAGATTTTATTAGTGGGAGGGGTGAATTTGAGGGAGGGGGAGAACAATGGGAGAAGTCAACATAACATGGAAACATTGTCAATAAGGGTGATTAACAGGATGCTATTATTTTAATAATTAAAATTTAAGTAACAAATGTATACGGAAAGTAAAACTCTTCAAAGCAAAATGTTTTAGAATCACTTATTGTCGAAGTGGATTTCTCTCCAAGTAAGTAAGTCACTTCTGTGAAAGACAAAATACTGGCAGCAGTCCCCAAATTGGAGATTTGCAGTGATTGCATTATTGTAATAGAACTATTTCCAGGAACTGGAAAGATTTTGATGTCATTTGTACATTAATTTATTTTGTCAAAATATCATTTTCACCATTGTCAATGAAAACTTACTTTGGTAAAAATGCATTGATTAGCTTTTCTCCTGAAATGTTTATCTTTTTGGACTACTACTTACAAAGTATGTATTCATAAGTCCTCCCATCCTAGAATTGTATTATTATAATTTCATCATATTTTTACTGCACAAATGATAAATTTATTAATCATTATTATGGCAAACGGCAAATTCCTTCAATTCATTTTTTGTGTATAATTTAGTACTTAGCGTTAGATGTAGTGTGTAACGTTCTGTCCACGGCCGGTCGTATCTTGTATTGTGTGCGATGTGAGGCAGTGGGTTGGTGTAATGGTGTGTGTGTGTGGTGTGCAGCAGTGTAGCAGGTGGATAATGGGCTGTTTCGGTTGTTGTGTTGGTCCACAGCTATAGTCGGAGCGACCACATGGTCCGCCACCGAAGGACCCACAGCGGGGATCGGCCCTTCAAGTGCAATTCCTGCTCCTACAGGTGCATACCCTCTACCTCTACCTCTACCCTAGGTTAAACTGTACCCAAACAAACAAACGTACCGCAAGTATGGATGTGCTTTTATACCTTTATCACACAGTTCACGTCACTAAAGCGTTGTTTCTCGTGTCTCCAGCCAGCCCGTGCTCATTCACCGTGCCATTTTACAATAGAGAATGCTTTCTTATTTCGCCAGTCTGATGACAAAACAGATCTCATCTCATATTTGAATTTTTTTTAAGAGAGCCAAAAACTATTTTTTGTCATTTATCACATGTTTCATCAATGTGGTTTAATTAGGCTTCTCTTTTACCAAATTTGCAAAGCATTCAATGGAATGTGTAAGAATCCGGTAAAAAAAGCAGTTTTTTTGGCTCCTATAAAAATTACAAATATTAGATACGCTTGTTTGTCATCAGACCGACGATTAACTATTTACTGCATAGAATCCACGGACATGTTGTGAAGTTTTTGATTATTATTTTTATAGCTAAAATGATTTTTTTATTCATAAATTTTTTGGGAAAAACTTTTAAAAAGTTAATTTTAAATCATTTCCGAGTTGATGTTAATAAATTAATTTCAGCCAATAAAAATGTTGGAACCTAAAATTTTATTTTAAATATCTACCAAAAAAACATTTAATTGTACAGAATTAGTGGATAAATCATTACAATATTAAAAATACAACTGCTCTTTTAAAGTTTTTTTTTTTCACTTTGAATACTGTCGAAATTTGTTGGCCCTAATAATTTTAGCTACGGTCATTTTGTTAATATCTACTTTTGGAAATACAAATCTAATAAACTCAACACGAAAACATACTTATCCTTCATAAAAGATTTAGTTAATATTAGTTATTGTAATTTATTTTTTAAGCCATTGCTTGGAGCCGCATTTTTTCCATTTGGTTAATAATATATTTCATTCATAATAAATATTTAATCTAAAGATTAGACTTAAGTTTAACTCAAATGTTGGAGCTAGAAACAAGGTTTTATAAAAAATATACATTTGGTGTTTTTGATTACTTATTGTATTTCCACATTTTGTTTTTTTTTTGTATGTCAACATTTATGTTTCCGTCAATGCTGTAGGTATTTATTTTATATAAAACAGTGAAGGGTTGTAATTTGCATGGGGAGTGCTGTGACGGTGGGATTTCAAGGGATTTTAAAATCGTTTAATGATACATTATAAATAATGACTCTACTACATATTTTTTAATATATATTTTTTAAATTATTTGCATTAAGTACATTGCACCCTTAACATTTGCTTATTTGTTGTATGTTTGCTAGAGTTTTATACAAATAATATGTGTACATGCCTACTCTAGTATTTTAAATAACAATTACATACATACCATTAGATCTACTTAATTTTTTTCTGCAGCATTTATTTAATTGTATTTCTGTACATAGCAAGTTAAGTATAATTATTTATTATTAAGTGATGTCCGTGATGTAGCATGTTTATTACGTTGAAACATTCTCTGTAGTTTGATTGTAGTGATTCAAATCTCTATTGAAAACCAATCTTATAAAAACCATACATTAAAGTTATGTTATAGGAAGTAATTTTAATTTAGTAATATAGTGTTTTTAAGAGTAAGATGTTTTTGGTATTTGAAGTGGAAAATAGATTACATATTATTGTTTTTGATGTTTTAAAAATTAAATTTTTTGTTAAATGTATCTGTGACATGAAGTCGAAATTGAATTTTTTGTTAGAAAAAGCCCAGCTTATATCGCTTTTTAAGAGTTGCTGAACTTTAATATCTGCTAAAATCCGTCTAAGTAATTTCTGAACATTATCCCCTCAACCTCTATTCTTAGTTTTATTTTATGACTGAATTTATGATTGTTTCTATATTCAGCTTTAACCGCTCGTCCCACCTGGCGAGACATCGGAGAACTCACACCGGGGAGCGGCCGTATCGCTGTGAAGCGTGCGGACGGTGTTTTGCACGTGGAGATAAACTCAAACTGCACATGCGTATTTGTGAGAAGGTAACATCTCAATATTATTTTTACTGACCACCTTTTCTTCCTTTTGATCGAATAGCCGGCAATACTTGAATTTATTGCCGTTGGATAGATTGTCTCTAATTGAAATTAATTTCAGGATGAATACGTATTGCCTGGAAACGCATCAGCGGCTATAGAAGAGGCGGAATTTAAGCAAGAACATGAAAACTCCCAGACAATGGTCCCCGGCATGGTGGGGATCGGGCACAGCGAGCGGCACCATCTCATGTTCACTCCCTCCGGGGAGGTCATGCTGGCCCCTCGCACGGCAACAGACGGTCCCAGCCGAGAGACCACCTCGTCGCAGGTGTCGGTGAAGTCCGAGGCCAACCAGTCCATGGTAGAGGCCCCTGCGCCGCCACACGCCAGTAAGGAGCGACTCAATTACTCGGACGCGGGCTACCCCATGAAGCGGGGGCGCGGAAGGCCAAGGAAGAAGCCGCTGCCATCTATCGATCTGCCCATCATCAAGAAGAGGAGAGGACGTCCGCCCAAGATTATCAAAATGGGTGAGGATTCTATCTGTATGTACTTATAATAAATTTATTCCTTAGTATGAAATTATATATATTTTTAAAATTTTTGTAGCTAAAATATTTCGTTGAGATGAAGCTTAGTTAGAAGCAAAATCAAGAGGCAGTAAGGACATAATAATAAGATAAGAATAGTGGTTAGTACTATCTACTTTTTTTTTTTTAATTCATAATATCACATTGTTGTAAAAATAGGAATCGTTTTTACTTTTAGTGTGAGTTAAAAATAGAATATTTTATTTTATTATGGAACACAATATACTTGAGTGTGGACATCAAACAAGCTTCTCCATTGTTTTTAGACCCTATGGACCACTCGCGGCCGATAGAGAACTACACTTCCTCCAACCTGCCCTACGGAGACTTCAGCTACTTGACCGACATCATCTCTACTCACTTCAACCAATCCACTCAACAGGCTTATCAGAACATGATGCAAATCAATCCTCTTCTAGCGGCCAATGCTTTGAGTAATGCTCTGTCCAGTCAAGGAATCCCACTATTGCCACCCGGAATGCAAAATTTGGAAAATCTTAAAAATCAGCCGCCTTTACAAGATAAACACGTCGCCGCCGCCGTTCAGAACCTTCTAGCCCAAAAAATGAAACAAGCTGCCGCCTTTAACGAGTCTTCCATTGAAAAAAACACAGCCAACTCGACCGAAGCGTTGAACTTGAAAAAAGATGAAAAGATTTCTCAAAATGTTGCCACTCTGCCGGAAACCATTACAAAAATTCAAGAGATGAACACAAACACTAAAATTATCAATCTGGAATCAAAATCTAAAGCGGTCGATACACCCTCCCTGAATAATTGCGAAAGGAATAACCAAGTGATGACTGTCAGAGAACTGACTGAGAATGAGGATGGCAAACCCAAGCAAAAGGTGATGATGGTGGGAGATTGCCAGATTGTGAAGATCAGCGATACTTCGGAAGGAAGTTCCAAGGTGGTGACCACTATAGGCGATTGCACTATTCAACCCGTTTCTCAACACAAATGAGTGGCTACCGCAAGTAGTATTATACGTGGAAGGAGATTCTTTTGATCATTAAAGATAAAATAGTGCAATTTGGTTCCAGCATAGTCTGTGCAGAATGAGCATATCTTCTGTAGCCTTCGAATGTCGTTTAGTTCTAAGTAAACAAACTATTAGCTTAGTTGTTTTTCTTTATAAAAAGAAGAGGCTTTGTAATCTAATTAATTTACCTCCTGACGTCCGCAATTCGCAAAGGCATTGTCTAACATTAAATGTAGGATTTTATCTAAATTAGATTACTGTATGCCATCAAATTTGTTGTTACAATTACATATACAATACATTTTTAGCTATCTTTTAAGTTTTTTTTGTCAGTTTTCTAAATCTTATTTTTTCATTTATTATTACTGTTTTTAATAATATTTTATACGAAAGTCGAAGATTATTTACTGCCATTTAATATTATTTGACGAAATTGGCTCTTTGCAGTCCCAAATACTACTTCTTTTTTTTAAAAGGTGAATTGAATTGATTTAAAAAAAATTATTACATGTTTATCGATGTAACTATATTATTAATTATGCTTTGTAAATAAAATATTGTACGTAATTGGGAAGTCGTTTTGGCTATAAGTTTAATGCTTGCCAATCGCTGCTCTATATTTCCACAAATTGACGATGCTTCTTTTTAATAAAGTGAGGCGTCTTTTCAAAGTCCATGCAGTTTTATAATGGTGATGAAAAATAAAAATAAATAAATGACCCATCTTGTATTTCAATTTTGTTACAGAAATGAATTGCAAAACAATTTTTGCAATGCGCTATCACTATCAGTATTCTTAACAATGTTTTATGTGTATGTGTATAGTGAAACCCTCTAAAGAAGTTTTCCTAGGGACCAACCAGAAAAAATAAACTTCTTAAGCAGGAAAACCTTATGTGGGAAAAAATGGGCCCATTTTGGCCGAGGGACCGAAAAAACCAAACTTCTTAAGAAGGTTTCACTATGAATTACAAACAAAAGTATTTTGAATGTTTTATTATTATTTGTATACGTTCTTGTACTAATTTTCACCAAAAGAAATTTTATTAAGACAGTCGAGTTTTATTTGTATTTGAAAAATTATTTTTTTGATTTGTTTACAACATATTAATGTATTCAAACCACGGACCTAATAAGCTCTGGATGGAACTATTTGAGAAAAATTGGAACATATGTACCAAAAATGTCAAAACTTACAAAGTTTTTAATATCACCCCATTCCTCGTCTCGTCAAAAAACAAAAAAAAATAATAAGCCCGTATAATTGCATTAACAATACGAAAATAAAATAAAATACTTCTTCAATCTTTGCAAAATAACTTTGTGGCATTATTTATTATTTAATTAATAATAGATAACTTTGTATAAACCACTTTTTAATAAACAATTTCGACATGTTTCAATAACAATGTTATCTTCTTCAGGATATATGTTATCTTCTACAGGATATATGTTATCTTCTTCAGGATATATTAACATATCCTGAAGAAGATAACATTGTTATTGAAACACGTCGATATTGTTTATTAAAAAGTGGTTTATACAAAGTTATCTATTATTAATTAAATAAAATAAAATAGTTCATTATATATCACTTTGCGTACAAATCATTTCAAAAGGCAATTTCCTCTCACCATAAGTTTGGCTTCAATGCCACATTCATACTAATTCCTACTATTCATAAATATACCAAACCACCCATCTACTATTGCTCTGTCTAGGGCTTTTTAAGTTCATGATTCAAACCATAGAATAAAAAACTAGAAATGCCTCTTGTACAAATTTGAATTAACAAATGTTCTATTTAGCGCACGCTTTGTCTCTGTCCCCTATTTGGCATTTCTGGTGTTCTTCACTAGTCTATGATTCAAACTTTTTATTAAGTTTAAGCTTTATAAATATTCTGTCAAGCATAATCACTGTACTTAATTAGGAGGGAATTTTCGGAGCAACAAATGGATTTAATAACTGCTGAAGCATGGAAAGACTATGGAAAAACATTTTCATAAAATATATTCTTGGATCGTCTTTCACTGTAGAATATTCCTGGGCGAGATTCCAATAGCTAACATGCTAGAATCTCCAAATAATAATATACCAAACCAAGGCAGCTTAAGCAACACGGTGGTTAAATATTTTGACTGTCAATACATATTTGGATCTGTGACCCGACGTCATCTGCTCCAAGCAAAAGTCTATGCCTGTCAGTTACATAAATATGTATTGCCAATTTTACTATTAACAGTTCCTTTTAAACAATGATAAACCATACATATTTTATTTAATCATAATTTTATTTCCATCTGTTCATTAATACGGAATCTCTGAATGTTTACTGTTTTTTTAGATCACTTATTTATTTTCATATTTCACAATATTTATCACCATTTCAAAACATTTTGCATTTTATTTAAAAATCCATTTTTATTTTGTAGTACAGTTGACTGACTACTTTAATAATTGTTTGTGTCATGTTGATCATTTAAAAAATTAAGTTTAACCAATATTTGTTTTAGTGAGTAATGCTAAGAAGTGTATAATTATGATTAATTTGAGTGTTGTCGACTACAGCAATTGCTGTATTTTTATGGGAGTTTGAATGATGAACAATCTCTGTTCACAGAATATGACTTATGGTATTTGAGTATGCTATTTAACACTAAAGTGCCCTAAAAGAAAGTATCGTTTGCTTTTTCTATTGAAAGTGAGGATATTTCCATTATTATTATAAGAATTGCATGAGCATTTTACAATATTCCTAAGACAAGGTTTGGGGATTTGAGAATCATTTTAAAACGCTTCAGCTATAATATACACCTATCGTAATGAGATAATTTGTCAAATATTGTTACATTGTATGTAGATTAAAACTATACATACATAATGTAAAATTAAACAGTAAGATTTATTCACTCATAAAATATTGTTCTGCAACTATGTACATAATAATATTGGAATAGATTAAAAAATAATGTTAAAAATATTATTTTGTAGAGAAATGATACACATCAAAACCAACATGACATGTAATGTTTAAATTTTCAGGATATTCCTTTTATGTTCCACACATTTTAATAGCCTTTTGTTAAAACCAAATATGCCTGTAAAATCTAAACATATTTTTAAAACAAGATTTATTTGTAGGAAATCTTTTGCTTATTCATGAAAAATTGAATAATCATTAAAAATGGACTATGTACTGCTAAATTCACGCAGTAAAACTATTTGTTCTGTGCAATCTGTTTAACAGATTTTGTAAAATTGATGTGACATAATGCAAGGCAATAATGAACCAAAATATATATTTTTAAATACAAAACCTACGTCAGAAATATATTTTTCAAAAATTTTTTTTTTTTTTAAACTGGGAAGTCTCACAGACACTTATATTATGAATTTTATAATAAATAAAAATTCCTTCACAGAGTTACTCTACAGAAGGAATAAAGTAAAAAGTTAACTCCAATTTTTAAAGTAATAGTTTACGAAATGTAGATAGTTGAAAACCTTCTGTTTATTATCAGTATTTACAGTGAACATAATGTTAAAGAATTATTTAAAGTAGATCAGTGAAACAGATAAGTATAATTGCATTTATTTATGTACCATAATGTTAAACTAAAAGTAATGCAGGGAGATAGTACTGAGTTCATGTATTCCGTAGTTTAAGGTCATACACATTTTATTTAGTGATCTATTTTTAACGCAATGATTTAAGAAAAATGTTGAAATTATATCAAGAAATAAAATTCTAAATAAATAAATAAAAAAAATTCATTATTTAAATAATTGAACTCCTATTATATTGGATATCGCCTATATTATGAACTTCTGTCAGATTTGTTGTAACCCTGAAATAATAAAAGACAGATTCACAATCAACACAACTTCAAAGCTAGTAAATTCTTTTGCCAAGGAGCAAATTTAACACCTTTTTGAAGTAAAATTTTTTTGCGCTTGACTTGGGCAGTAAGCTGGCGAATGCGTGACGAGAGCATTACGAAAAGCGAGGCGAACGCTTCGTATATTAGATACTGTAGGAGCAAGAGAGAGCGTGCACACATTTTCTTTCTCTCTTTCTCTGCTCTATCATATAGATGGAGCAGAAATTTTACTTCAGTTGTGTGGTCTAAAGCACACTCGTTTTTTCACCAGCTTACTCCCCAGGTCAAGGGTGCGTAAAGAAGTTTTACTTCAAAAAAAATTCTTTCGCATGTCGTCACTGGTCATTGAGCCGAGTAACCGACCAACTCCTTTCCCCCCTCCAACTGTCCAACACCTATCATTTTTTTTTATGTTTTTGTAGAAAAAAAAAAAACATCAAAAAAGTCACCGGAGACCAAAATTTCATTTAACATTTTTTACTCCAAATAATATCAGGAATCACTGGTCAAAGTAAGTCAAGTATGTCCCTTAATTAACTTGTTGTGTGCCGAATGTGGCCGCATATAATAATAATAATTGGATGATTTATATAGCGCCGTTTTTGTGAAAAATCACCTCAAGGGCGCTGTACAAACTTACCATACATGCCTAAAATCTAGAAAGACTACAAGCTAGACAAACAATTAAAAACAACTTATGGCTAAAAATTGCATACACCGGTTCATTGATGTTATTTTTCTACAGTTTATTAAACCTTCATTTAATTAAAGGAAAATAGTCCACGCGATTGAGGACAGTGAAGGTTTAGTTGTTGGAGAGGAGAGTTGAGAATTAAAAATCGTCGAGTTCTGATAGTCGCGAGGAGACCAGTTCGGTGCTTCTAAATCGGGGATATTTCATTAGATAACAAAAAAATAAATTCACGCGAGTAAGATAAGTCGGGGAAATAACCTGGGGGTGCACGGTCGAGAAAAAATCATCGAGGTTTAATAAACGGTAGAACAATAACTTTATGCTTGAAATATTGTCACCCGGATGACAATCGGCACCCAAATGATTAACACCCTGTATATTTCATTGTCAGGAATCACTGGCAATATTAGCTAAATAAATAGCTTTAGATGAAGAGGAGCAGTGTCAAGGAAAAAAAATGGGTGCATGAAGCATTAGAAAAGAGAAACAGAAAGAGAATTTATGACATTGTCCAAAGAATTAACGGTGGAAGGAATTTTTTTAATACATATGTCAGAAAGCTGTTGAATTCTTCTGCAGAAACTAAATTTAAAAAGCAAGATAGTTATTGCAGGGAGGCTATATCGACAGTCCCGAAGAACAATGTCGGATCTGACAAAAATTGAAAATCATTCTGTTGGCTTATTTTGTTGATTTAAAAGTTTTCAGATTTTTTAATGAAATTAGATGAAGTATCAAAGATCAAAACAACAACACATTTCACATCAAAACAACCAAAAACAGTAAGCATGCAGAAACTATACTTTAAAAAGCTCCACAAAAATTAAAAATCGCACATCCGACATTGTTCTTCGGGACCGTCTATGTCTATATCATCAAGAGGCTAGCAATTTCTTTAAGGTACGTTAGTTTTTGGGCAAAATACAGGAAGATCTCTGAAGATACTATTCATAATACATATGTAATTATATATTCAATTACTATTTATTACTAATTATTTCTCTTGAATGCCAGCATATCCTTAAGGATACGTTTTAATAAAATAATTTCTCTAAATACAACTAGCTTTTCTGGGTAAAATACGTATGGTAGATTATAATAACCATTTTTATAAATTTAAAACTCCTCATTGGCTTACATATTGGCAAGATTGTAAGATTTTATTGTAATCATTTTTCAAAAAACAAATAAGTAATGACAAAAATAGAATCAGATGGCGCACGGCGAAGATTTTGACGACTTAGAATATATATTTTTTTTTTTAAGTAAAACTTCTTTACGCACGCTTGACTTGGGGAGTAAGCTGATGAATGCGTGACGAGAGCGTTACAAAAAGTGTGATCGGGCGAGAACGGAAGTTTAGAGGGAGATATAAGTTCCAAACCTCACCCCATGAACCCGGGCATCCCTTGGCAAGTCACCAAACCTAGCAAACCACTTGGGGTGACCTATGGCAGAGGTGTTGGTTATCCAATAAATGGTTTCCGGGATGGCGGTACCCATACCCGCCTTTATTATTTTGTAGGCATAAGTATGTATTTGTCTTTTTATGAAAAATGTATTTTCTGAAAAAGTTGAAACAAAAATTAGGTTGAAAGAATGTATAGTGTATCAGGTGCTGCAGTGGAGTTCAAACAGACTGCGACAAATATCCACTTTTCGATATTACTGTATATTGTATATTCTAGTTAAAACATTCTAATATTGATTCCTTGAGGTAGTCCTACATTTTGGTTATATTTTTGCACTGTCAGAAATATTTTAGAGCAAGAGCCCGTGATTCCATCAAGCTTTTGGTGGCAATCACTTATAAACACACGAACATGTAGGCATTTTTCTGAAATTAAAATAAATTAAAGTACTAAAGGAAATTATTGTCGATTTTAATAATAGGAATTTAGCAAGGGATTCCAATTACTGGGAAGGAAGGTTCAAACCTTAATCAATTCAAAATCAGATACAATCCAAAAGACATTTGAAAATAGACTGTGGTTTCTTTTGGTGACACTAATGTACACGAACACACACAACCATTTTTCTGATATTAGATTACATTATTTTTTAAATTTTACAGCAGTATACGAAATAAATGTTGGCTTAGGTGTTAGCGGTATTTACTAATTTTAGTCAGCCCCTGTGGAGAGAGAGGTTCAATCGACAGTCAATCAATTTTATTATTATAATATACATATATTTTTTTAATAGACACTTTAAAAGTTCGCAACAGTTAAGAGCCAGTCTCTGGGGAGCAAGGTTCAATCCTCAGTCAAACAAAAAAAAACTTTGAAATTGGCTATTAGCTGGCCCAAGAGAGGGCCAATAAAAGAACCAGTGAGAAAGGCACAGCACAATCACCTGCATAACTTAATAAATATAGATTACAATAAAAAAATCAATAGTAAATTATTAATTTCAAAGTCAGAATCGAGCTTGGAAATCGAAATTATAACAAACGAACCATTGCCCAAGCAGGTACAAGCTGAACTAAGCTGGGTCGCCTGCCTTGCAGCCTATGCTGGTCACCGATATCTGCGTCGACATTCCTGCTCTGCGCGGCCTGCGTCTCCACATATGCCCAGCCCTAAGCTTCTGGTAAATTGTTCATAAATAATCTTCATTGAATAGCTTCATTGAAAATTTTTAATAAAATTATTTGATTTTGCATACATCTCCAACATTATGTGCTCCTGGTATATTTTGTACTAATCTGACCATTTCTGATGTACACACATCCAGAGTTGTGAGTATTGCGCTGGTGTAATACGCCAGATCCAGGTAGATTGTTCATAAATATTCATTTACTAACTGGGTTACCCGGCTTCGCTCAGGACAACATTCGAGTGTTCTGGAATGTTCCACAATGATGTTCCATACTGGTTAATTTATGGATGTTCCCGATAACCTATTCCCAAACATTCCATGCCACTCCTTCCAGAACTTTCTAGAGCCCTATCGAAACTTCTAGAATTTTCTAGAAGACTGTTCTATAAATTTCAAGAGGGTGAAACTTCCAACCCTTATATCTTCAAGAGCACCCCCTTAGGTAAAAATGGGAACAGTCATCCTGGAGGGGGGATAGAGATCTACCACACCATATAACACCATGTACCGGAACTCGATTCTGACTTTTTTTGGACTTTCTTTTATGATATTGATGATTAAGCAGGTAAGTTAGTTTGACACAATTTTTGAAAATTTAGATTTTGCATGCACATAATAAAAAATGCTGAAATTACTAAAGAATCCAATCCAATTTCGATTTTTTTTTTTATATTTCCAATCTGTATATAAATACGACTGCAAGTGGATTCCCCTCTCCTATATTCGAAATGTGAGCTAGTAAAACCCGTATTTTAGTCTGCCATTATTATTACCCTTGTGGTACACATTCCCTGAGTTGAGAATCGCGGGGTAGAAAGTCACTAATGATATAGTTTGTTGTTGCAAACGTCAGTCCCAGAAGAATAAAAAATTGTGTGCAGTTCACACGCAGTAGAAGTGAAACCTTCAGAAAACTAAAGTTGGGGGCTATGAATCACAAAGAGGAGACCTACAGGCTACGAAGCACCGCACAAAGAGGAGACCAATTATTCTATTTCACTCTCGCAGGCTAAATCCTATAGATGTATGTATGTGTTTGTCTCTTTTTAGTGTCACTTTTTCGTTTCTTCAAGTTTCAAACCACAACGATGCTCAAGACGTTTTTACTTCAAAATTTGTGAACAAATGTGTGGGTTAGAAAAAAGAGATTTCATATTTATAAAAACCATTTAACTTTATTGATAATATAGACCAACTCTTTTGAAAACCGTCTATAAATAATACATTGTTGAAATTTAGCACCTTTTTATAATCTGCATGTGAAACGAACTGGGAAATGGGCTGAATTTACCTTTTGACATCAAAAGCAATACCTGTTCAGAAATGATCTCAGTAATATTGCATCGCTGAAAGTAGCAGATAAATACTGGATTAATAAATGCATACTAATTTTGGTCAGTTAGTGTTAATTATACCATTCCCAGCTCATTCCGCATACCTCAAACTATTTAAAGTTGGACACTCTTCAATACCATTCCATAATAGAATTAATTCACCTCGGTACAATAGAAGAAATACATACATATTTTATTCCTAGACAATGATTACAATAGTATAAAGATACCAACCATCAAATACCTTTCTTCGCCTATTATAATATCTGAATTATATACAACATGTTTTAGAAAAAATGAAAAATACAGAAGATATAAACATGTATTATCTTCCATAACAAAATATTGTAATAAATTCACCCAGTGATTATCATACTTTAGAATAAACAAGATAAGTAGATAGAAATAAATTCCAACAATTTAAATCCAGAAGATATTATATGTATAGGTATCTAATTGAATGGCTAATAAATGTTAGAAGTTCTAAGTATTTTTTTAATACCTAATGTTTTTAAAGTTTTAAAGATTAAAACATTTTTAAGCCAGAACATCAAATTGAGGAGTATTGCTGGTATGTACAAGAACCCCTAAATAAAACTTCTTTAAAAATCTTTTTTTATATCGACGGTCCCAAAGAACAATGCCGGATCGGCTAAAATTTTTTATTCATTCTGTCGACTTACTTTTTGGCTTATTTAGTTGATTTAAAAGTCTGTATTTTCGGAATTTTAAATGAAATGCCAGAACAACACTATCTTTCTTGATCTTAAAGTAAAAATTGAGAAACAAAACTTCAAACAGCTCTACTGCAAAACTACCAAATCACACATCCAAGATTGTTCTTCAGGACCGTTGATACAAGTATGTATATAACAACAGTATCTGAATTAGTAATAATTTTAAATTATAGTATAAGTTTCCAGTTAACAAGAAAAAACATGAAAAATCATAAGTGTAAGAAAATTTTCAAAATTCATCTCAATTTAATAGAGCATAGAATAAAAATTTGAGCAAAAAGAAAATAGAATTAACAATAGCAATTTCAGTTGTGTTTTTGTAAATCTGGTTCAATTAACTCCAGAACACGGATTTTTTGAAATTAAGTGTTGTTTTCAAAATTGGAACGGATCGTATGAAAAATTCAAGACAAGTAATGATAAAGGAGGTATACATACAGTATAATATTTTAACAGAAAATTATTTTAATTGTCTTTTTCAAAATTGGAATTATAGTATCGCTTAATTTTTCATGAGGTTTGTGCCAGCGATTTAATAGTTCTTTTGTTATTGCAACAGCGGCTAATCTAAATTTGGCACTAAAACTTTGAATATACAATGTAGTGTTGATAAAATAAAAGCAAGTACTACAGGTTTACTTAGATATAACGATTAAATAATAATATATATGTACATAGTAAAGGCAACAACTTTCAGACAATGCCAAATTCCTTTTGGGCAAATTAAATAACTCTCATAATGTCTTTTGCCCGGAGAAAACCCTCAGAAAACGGGAGTCATTCTTTAATTAGTTATTACAAATTACATCGACTTTCGGTATGTTCAAATCTGTCCTTCATAAGGATTAATAATATAGTTTTCCATAAGACATTCTACAAAACGTTATGCAAATGTGTACACATTGGTGACATTAACCAATTTGACAAATGAAGAAATATTTCCCAACATAATAATTACACATTTTGTTCTTTGGCAAAAATACATATTTGTTGTATCGTTTTTCATAAATACAGACACAACAAAATAATATTATTATTTAACTGAAAGAAGAAGAATATCTATAAAATAATACAATAACATAACAACTATTTTTATTTAAAAAACACACACATAAGATAAGCATACATAAATTCATTTAAAATGAATAAGTGAATTTTTATTGTTATATTTTTTTATTACATAGTTTTTTTTATTTTTATTTTATCGATTTTATACTTTACCGACTAGAATTTAGATTGACCACTTCAATCTACGAGAAAAAAATTTGAAGTCACCAGTACATGTTGGCCCAATTTACAGGCCAACGTATAAGAAACCACTTGGCATATATTGGCCGTAGCAATGCGTTGGCTGGCCATCCAATTGTTATCAGCATTCATACGTTGGCACCAACGTTGGTCCATTGCGTTCGGCCAACGTGTACTGGAAGCATTTTAGGCAATACATCTGCCTCAGCTCAATACAAATAAACAGCAATGTGGCAACAAGAAGTGATTATTACTTTTTATTTCTGTTAATATAAAAGTGGTGGTAAATTCTACTACTGGTTATATTTTGAAACAGACATTATGTAACGATTTAATGTTGGATTTAGGGCATTAAGGATAATGGTTTAACCCAAAGATATTCAAATACAAAAGAGATATGCTATGATGTCCGCGCGACTGTCGGCAGACTACTACCTAATCGGAGTAGTTTGCATACGAAAAGAATTTCTTCATTTCGTTGATTTTTTTAAGGTGTGCATGTATTGGTTAAAAATAGAGTTTGAACACGGAAATAATTCGTTAATTTAGTTTAACGTTAGTTTAGTTTTATCGTTAATTATTTGTTCATTTAGTTTACTGGTTAATTGGTTAACAATATCAGCGACACCCGGAAGTGCAGTCCCACCTTGTAAAAACTGCGGATAGCACATCTTTTATATTTCAATAACTTTGGTTTAACTCTTCAAACCTCTGAAGATAGTAGCCAAAAACATCATATTCCATTAGCAGCTTAGGAAAACATCTGACCACGGGCATCCATACATTTTAAAAATATATTTCTATAATATGTCATTAGAAAGAGAAATAAATATTCTTCACAGTTTGTCTACTTGATTCCACGGAAAAAAAAATAATTGTCACAAAAAGTATGATTACAAATTTGGGGGATTTTTCATGGACAATTGGAAGTTTAAAAATTATTTATATTTTTTTTTTCATTGTATAAACGGCATACCAAGTGAAGTGATTAATTATGTGATGAGAAATGTGTTCTCAAAATTATGGACAAAGGCAAAATGTTTTGGTAAGTTTTTTTTAAAGCGCTTTTTATTGTTGGTATTAAAATTTGATTACCTATTTAGAAATATGTATCAATGTTTATTTCAAATACAAACACCTGAAAGATAATTTTGTATAGTTTCCAAAATGGTATTTGTCGTTACGTAAACTTCAAAACTAATAAATATATATGTAGCACATTTAAAAAAACTTAGAAGCATTCCGAAATTCCTTGTAAAATTCTACTGTCATTTGGGACTTGTAGGCAAACGTATTTCGAAAACTGAAGGTTCAAAAGTTAAAACTCATTAAATAGAGTCATCAATAACATGATCAGCAAGAATAAGCCTCACCTGTGTTTTTCTCCAACAACTTTGCTTTTATAAGTCTTAGTTTACAGATCATAATCATTTTATTCATAACATATACTTTTAGTAGCTAGCTTGTTTATGTCGATAAATTATTACTTTTAACTGTTTAAAAGATATAAAAAACAGAACATTCTCACTTCAGGCAGACTTATAATCAAAAGATTAACTCGATAGACTGGAACGGTTAATTTACTTTTTACAATGACAATCAATTATGAGAATAAGTATTATGAAATAAAAATATATAGATCAATTCCTAGACACTGGACACGACTTCTTAATTTGAAACCACGCAAAAATAAAACATTTTAACACAAATTCAATATGCTCATGTACTTAGAAGTTCTCTTAGCAAAATGCGAGTTAAACCATTGGAAGATAAAACAGAATGAACATTCAATATTTCTTTCTTATTATGATACATATGAAGTTAATAGAATTGGCATAGCAGACTTCTTAGGCAAAGGTGAGGTCAACAATCAAATGCAAATATTATGTAATTTACCAACAACATGAGAAAGATAAGCGCAATTCCTAAGGCTTCCGTGTTTTAAAAGTTAAACAGTTAGTTGTCTCCAACAAAATGACTTAATTATTTTATAGGAAAATAAAAGCTTTATTTTTAGTTTCTGCATAATTGCATAGTAGCAGTTAAAAACCCGTCTCGCAGGTTTCTGCTGTTAGGCCCTGCGGGCAGCTTTAATTTGGCTTCGTCCAGTTTAAGTGCTGGTGACCATTTTATAAATCCGAAAGGAACTGGTTCCAAAAATAGCCATTTCCTTGGATCCAGTGACAGCTAGTCACCGGGACAAAGTAACCGTGACAGGAAATGACGTCATATATTATACATAGACGCATGGTAGAAATCACAACGTGGTATTATTATTCACAACTTCAAGTTACAATAATAATCACACCATCCATCTCTCCAAACTGGTTTTAAAAATAGCCGGTTCCTCAGATCCAGTGACAGCTAGTTACCGGGACAAAGTAACGGCAACAGGCAATGATGTCATATATAATATATAGACACTTGGTATTATTATTCATAACTGCCAGTTACAATAATAATCATATTACCATCGATCTCTCCATATCTGGAGAGATTCACGAAATTACAAATCCATTAGTACTTATGCCTGGGATTGCCTGCCAGCGAATGTTCCTCACTAAGTGGTGCCATCTGTTGGCATCTTTGGCTACTTGTTAGAATTCGGTTCTATTACAAAAGTAGTTTTTTAACAAACTTCAAGTACGAAGATGGTTTTGCATAAGGTGCGGCGTCAGAGATGTATTCGAAGTCGGGTTCTTAAATTTCAACCGTAGAGTCACTAGGCTATTAATATCGTCCGATAAGACTTGAAATAACATATTTATTTTTAAATATTTGCATTCAATGTTAAGTGGTGGAGAATGTTTAGAAGCTTGCCTTAACTTGCCAAGTACATAATTGTTTATTGAATAAACCACGCATTTGTATTATGAATATCTTTCATCCTTACATTCTAAATGGAGATGTTATACTCACAGATTAGATGGTTTTTAGAATAGCAGAAAGAAATACATTGATTAAATATGTTTCTTATAACAAGTGCTCTTAACAAATTAGGCGAAACAGATGTATCACTATTATTCTCTCCCTCTTCAGCTGTTTCACAAGGTTTAAATTATTCACATTAAAATATTATTTAAATGCAAAAATATCCAAGTAAAATAAACAAATAAATCAATAAAAATAATATTTAAAAATAAATCACAATCATTTTTTTTGTGCGAGGACAAATATTTTTTTCCATTCAAAAATATATTCAGAATCACACAAATAAGATGCAACATGAAAAACACAATTATTTTAAATGTTTTTACAATACATTTTTTTATAGAGTAGTCATTAATGTTTTTTCAAATGCCCTTGACATGTTTATGAAATTGTAAAAACTACCAAATTAAATTTAAAGAATTTATGAGAATAATTTTTTTCCATAATGCATATTTTGAATTATGCTATCAAAATATTTTTTTAAAATGCAAAAACTATTAAAAACACTGTCTATTCACGAACAAAAAACCAGAACAAACCACTCAACAAAAACAAAAATCATTTGTGCAACACAAATTACATATTTATCACTTAAAAGTTAATCGTGCTTCATTCAGCAAGCGTGCTTTAAAAATACAAATTATTCTAAATTACTGTACAATTTCACATGGAATGGCCAAATTCTAACAGATCTGTCAACCCCTAACAGCCTTTTTGAATAAAATAAAAATGGAGCGTTCATCATAAAGCCAATTATGTCAATTCATTTAACAGCTCCAAAGAAATTCCATAATAAAGATTATTCAGTACTTTTTTTATCTAACAAAATTTATTGTAAATGGTGGCTAGTAAAACCTTAATTTACGACAGGCATATCCACAATTTAAAAAAACTATTGTAGTGCTTAGAGTACAACATGTTTATCTTTTCGGTAAAAGATATTTGCCTAATAAAAGATGGCAAATGTTTTGTGGTTTGACATATTATAAGCAAACAGGAACTGTTTTAAATTACATATTTTGAATAGTAAATAAAATAGAGAGATTTGAATACAATACATATATTATTATGTTAATAAGTTGAGCCGATAAATAGTCAGCCGAGCGATTCTGTATCTTTTGTGGAATCATTATTGGATAACGGACGTTATCTCCTGTCAGATTTGTATGATTTTTACATATTTACTGTCACATATTTTAGTTTAGATCGATTTAAACACAAGTAAGCATGATTATTTATTCATTCAATGTATTTTGTACATATAAAAAGCAAATAACAGCCATAGAAATCACACAAATCTGACAGGAGATGTAATAATGATCGGTTTATAAAGGATGTAATAACGATTGATCATAACGATCCCACAAAAATATGGAATCGCTCGACAGAGCAGATGGATAGTTAACTACTTCAGACTATGACTTAATTTCTACACTTACAACAATGTAAAGTATGCATAATTTAAATGGGTAGAATATTGTTGCAAATTAACAAAATCGTGATACAATTCCGTTTTAGGCTGGCTGCACACGTCAGGTTTTTCCATCCGATTGTCTGATCCGATTCGAAACCCGATTGGACGGATGGCGTGGAAGGGCGTGGCCTATTTTTATTCCGCGCCAGCCGGCCAATCTTGTACGGGTACATGTAACAATAATAACTGTCAGATCAGACAATTGGAAAAAACCTGACGTGTGCGGCCGACCTTTGATAGAATCCACAGCAATTTAGAACAGCATACCAGCCCACATAAACTGGAAATAACATCCAGTGTTGCCATCTTGGAATCTACATTTCCGCTAAAAATCTGTCAGAATTCTGTCAAGCACCCGGTGTAGACCAAAGAGGGATAAAAATTTCTCCACAAATTTTGGTATCCTGCGGTGTATAGGAGGTATAGGCTTAAATTTATTCTATTGCCTCGGGATTAACTTTGTTCTTTTATTCAATTCTGCCAGGAAATCCGTCATCCTGTAAATCCCGTTGGACACAAAATTCTCCCGTTTCGAGGGCACTCAAGATGTCAACACCGATGACATCAAATTTATTTAGTGAAAAGGGGTAAGTTTATAGAATCTTGACAACTATCAAAACAGAATATTTAAATAATTAAAACAATAAAGATGAGACTACCTGGAAAAATATCCAATGAATAAAATGCACGATGAACATAAGCTGAACAGGAATGCATTAACTTATTTACAAATAACCTAAAACTGTTAAATACTATAAAAATTAATAGTCTAAGGTGCGGGAGGGAAACCTGGAGGGGGTGGTGGAGGCCACGGGGAACCGGGGGGGCGGTTTACAAACCACAAGCCAGGTGGGGGGAAGGAGGTGAAGCGCCCCCTCCCCACAGCTGTGAAGGGGGAGCGGGGCACCCTCTGGGGAACTCGCGGGGGCTCAAACTGTCCCGCAATCCGGAACCTCTGCTGCGGGAAGTCAAAAGGATTCTGCCCCACGTAGAAGCTGTTGTTTGGAGACCACTGGATGTCGGAAGGGGGCCCCACCGCCTGACCAGGTACATTGTCGTACCGAGGACCAAACGGGTTATAGAAGTTAGCCCGGCCGCGTCCAGGAACCATACCTCTACCATAGCCGATGCCTTGTTGAGGTTGGTTGCTCGGTTGTTGGTTTCTTTTATTAACCTCAGCAGTCTTTTCGAGGTTCCTCTTATTCATTCTCTCCTCGTAGGGAGTGGGCCGATGGCGCTTGTTTGCGCTGCTCTCTGAGGACTCTCCGCCCTCTGTGGCTGAAGCGTTGGCCTTCTTCTTCTGTTCCTTAAGAGCGTGTTTCGCTTTCCTCTCTTCTTCATCATCGGAGAATTCTAAAAATTGTGCAGGAGGTTCTACATCATCCTTCCAAGAAGCGTCGGAACCTTTCATTCTAAAAATAAAACCAAGACACATAAATACATTAATAAATCCGAATCACTTAATTTAGCATGTTTACTTAATTAGTGCAGGCAGACAACTATTGCGGTGTTTGTGGTGTTTTTCAACAGCTTATCTTGTTTATATTTATAACTAGCTGGGATACCCGGCTTCGCTCGAGGAGTTGATATGAGATTCAAGTGTCGTTCGAACCCACGACAGATCTTGCTTTATATACCCCTACCAATGGGTAGCCCCACCCATACAAAAAAGGCTTTGAATGGTCCACAATGTTCCAGAACATTCCACAACACTCAAGTGTTCTGGAATGTTCCACAATGATGTTCCAGATTCCCTAATCCCGAACATTTCACAACATTCCAGAATGTTCCGGGATGTTCTGGAATGTTGTGGAATGCTCTTGAATACTCATGAATGTTCTGGATTGGTCTAGAAATTTTAGAGGGCGATATATCTACAAAAGCACGCCCTTCAGGTAAAAACGGGAACCTTCTTCATGGATGGGGGATAAAGGCCTACACACCATATAACTCCCTTGATCATACCGGGACTCGTTTCTGAGTTTTAGCGGGATGCACATTTTTTCAAACTTCCTTTTTTAATATATATAAATAATGATTTTAAGTTTAATATAATAGAATGAAATATTTACCTCATCAAATCCGACACGAATACCAGGTTGGTATGTTCAGTTTTAGGGGCGCAATAGACACACATGCCACAGATAATTCCTTTATCGTTGATGTGATCCTTGGAATTAAAACGGACACAGTAAAATGGTTGAAAAACCTGGAAACATAAAACAAAAATGGTAAAGATCCTCTTAAAATATGGACTGTGTTACTGCCACTAATTATTCGATTAAATCAAGAAGTAAATAATATTATTATATATTATAACCTGTCCAAAAACATCATATATATGTCCAAGAGTTCTAGCACCTTCATCCAGGAAGAGAACTGTGTCCAGATCTAGAGTTGGTTTATTAGGAAAAGCCTCCACAATCACTGCAAACAGAAAAATACTTCATTAATTAATCATCTTTGTAGAAAAAGTGATCAACCTAATATTGTTGAACGTTGAGGTTAAATATATTTTCTACTGGTTTTCATAATCCCCTATTCAGTAATAAATTTTATACAAAGAACATATTTATTACAGATAAGGCATCAATCATAATATTATGTTTCAGATTAAAATACAATAAATGCTATAAATTTTCCATGCAGCAAAATATGTAGTAACAATAATATAATCATTCTAAAAATCTTTCATGGTTTTGATCTCACTAATTATCCAATAAAAAGTTAACTGCGATTTTGTCAAGTGTGAATTTTATTATAGTTTGGGGCGATGGGCTTCTTTTCCCCATATTTCATTTGTAATGGTAAATATGCAATATTCAGACACAAACACAACTAAAAAAATAATTCAGTAACATGATGACAATAGGGAAAAATGCTGACTTTATCTATCTTTAAGTTTCTTCAAAAAAAATAACCAAATAATCTTTTATACGGCAAAAGGTGATGATCACAACTCGGTAGTTATACGGCAAAGGGCTATATCTACTGTTGATACAATTTTACAGCAAAGCAAAAATAAAGTTTTCTAATCAGTTAGACACTTGGGCAGAGTATTTTAAAATAATATGCATAATTAGCATTCAAACATAACCTTGTTATTATTTTTCTAAATCATATTGAGGTTTTACTGTTATTTAAAAATTTTAACAGATATACGTCTTTAGGGCATATCTAACTTTTCACTGGAAACATGAAGTTACTCTTTGCCACCACTTTGGCCACACTAATAAAAAAACAAAAGTTGACTGAGTTTGCAAAGTGTTATTATTATTTTTGTAATGATTTTTATTGAAATATTGTTTTTGTAATATGTTAGAAAGGATATCTATAAGTTAAATTATATCTGTCAGAATCATTATGAATATCTGGTATGGCAAAAAGATTCATGTGTACTTTGGTTATTTTGCTTCGCAAAAACTTCGTAAATGTTTAAATTGCAGCTCTATACTTTTGCCATAGTAAAGAAATACCACTTAGAATACAAAAGAAATAAAGTTAGTTAGAATATTTTAATGGAAAAAGAAGTTCTGTTTTAACCCATTGGCCACAAACCCCGACAGCCTGCCGGGTGTGCAACTCGGGTACTTAACCACAAACCCCCGCGCTGACGGGCGTAGGTCCGCCAAAAAACGGACAATGAGCGCGACAGTAACATTTTTTAATCAAATTTTGAATGCCGAACGCTCTTCTGTAGGTAATAAATCATTCATTTCATTGAATTGGCAACAATATGTTTCTTATGTTTTTTCCCTGATATTTGTATTCCAAGTTTTATATGCAGCCAGCCGCCATTTAATTTCTTCAAAATTGCGAGCGGTTCTAGGCTTTTGGTAGTGACCCTGAAGGTCCCTGATTGCTTTGATATCATATCAAATTATTTTATTAGGTATTAGTATACAAGTAAATAAAAACAACAATTATTGACGTTCGATTTAATTATGGTTTTTTGTAACTTTTCTAATAAAAATGTGGAAAAAAACTTACGAAAAAAAAAGAATGTTATATTTGTATCCTTATTTACACATATTTTAATATTTTTTATTTTAATTTTTATGTTTTTCTTCACCTTAATCCAATATGTAAACAAATTTAAAGAAATTAATTCATTTGATTAAAGGGTTCAAAAGTTACAATAGATTTAGTACACCAATGCAGTTTTCAATTTTTGGTACAAAATTAATTCAGTGGTGAAGGCCAATTTTTTAGCTCATTAATTCTGTGGCCAATGGGTTAACTCGCTCATTTGACATTTCATGTCTAGATAGTGGCTGTATTGGATACTAATTTTTTATCCCGCCAGAACTCCATGATCATGATGCCTACTATGAGTTTTCAAATCGGAATTCTAAATATTATGGTACTCTAAATAAGAGTTTTCAAATCGGAATCCTAAATATTATGGTACCTACCGGCCTGAAGAAAGTTTGAAAAAAAAAAGAATTGTCATCGAGATGAAGACATTCCTTTTTTGAAATAAAAAATGTTATGTTAAATATTTATGATTTTTTAATTAAGTAGGTATCTATTTAAATATGTACCTACTTACAATTTTTTTTATTTCAGAGGAATTTTGGTTTTGATTTACATATTTTTTTCATTTTTTATTTACTGGAATATGCCTCGCCAATTTGGAACCCGCAGTACAAATTATACATAGATAGCATCGAACATATTCAAAACAAATTTATAAAATATCTTAAATTCAAATTCAACAATAATTATGAACGCACATTTCAAACTTTACAACAAAGACGAGTAATTGCTGATTTGACATTTTTACACAAAATTTTAAATAATAACATCGATTGTACCGAACTACTTTCCCTAATTAATTTTAACATACCATTAAGACGTACACGCCATACAGAACTATTCCACATGCTTAATTACAAGACTAATGCAGCAACTAATTCGCCAATCAATCGTGCTCTTCATGTATTCAATAATATTAATTTAAATTATAACATCGACATTTTCTCCGATTCACTGCCCAAATTTAAAAAGAGCATCATGTCAATCATATAGTTTAATGCGCATACTTACACACATACATACACACACACACACACACACACAGACCCTCCCTCACCCTCACACACCTTCCCACAACGCACATCACCCGGTAAAAATTTAATATAAACAAGATACTTCAATGAAACATATCATAGGTACCTAACTTGAAATATACTTATTAACTGTAAACTTTTTTCACCAATGTAAATAATGTACTGTTTGTTTCTGTTAATAAATAAAATAAAATAAAATAAAATAAGAGAAAATAATTAAAAACATACTTTTTTAGATGCGAGGTCTACTGTTCACAGAACTTCTAGTTCATAAAAGTGTGGAGGGTCATTTAGGATGCTACATTATAGTATGCTACATTTGATATAAAATGGTACACGGATTCACTTAATGATGCACACTCAAATCCATTAAAATTTTTTTCTCTAAAACTATGCATAAAAACCGATATAACCTATTGCCATCTCAGTACTGAATGATTTAAGTATGACAAATAGTTTCTTTACCTAATCTGTCGACTATATCATAAATAGTTCCCATCAGGATGCACTCCTTGTTAGGGACGGAGATGGTGAGGTCTTCAATGGGGGGGAGATCTTCTAGGCTCATCTCTCCCTTCACCTTAGGGGCTATCTTCTTGTTCACTGCAGCGGGCTTGTTGTTGGAGTTGGCCTCATCACTGAGTGAGGAAAATAACATTAGTCATGGGAATGATCACATCAGATACAGACCATGGAAAAATATTAAGGTGATGGTGATGGTTATATGTAATTCACAAACATACCATGGGAAAAGAACATCATGATTAGTAGAAATGAATATAATTCAACAAAACTCGGGATAATAATGAAAAGTGCCATTTTGGTGAGGTTATCTGACAATGACACGGGATAAAGTAAAATGCTAAATAATAATGATCTGCATTGGATGATAATTCATTTTCGAGAATATGTAATGAGTGAAGTAACATTAAAACTGGTCCTGATTAGGAAAAAATATAAATGAAAACTGTCCCAAAATATATATATTCACAAAAGTTAAAAGAAATATCTTACATTTTCAAAAATGAAAGCATTAAAAAGCTTTCATTAGTATGTACCTCCATATTTCGAATATTATTATAAAATAAATGTATTTATTTAAACACTGCATTAACTTTTAAGGTTCATCTACATTTACTTGTAGGTAGGATTAATTCATCTGATGGTAGGATTAATGTCTAAAAAGAAATTGCACCATATTACAATCTATGATAACAGTTTACCACGGACGTACAAAATATATGGACATGCCCTTACGTGTTAAAAAACGTGTTATTTCCCCCTCCCATTGGAACCATTTTTCGGAACCGGCTGGGCGTGTCCGGACCAGTGTCGTGCTCTCATCGTACATTTTACGCACGGACGCTGTATGTCTATGAAACACATACTTAGACATCGAGATACATAGCGACGCGAAACACAAAGCCGCTGTTTACTGGGTCAAGTAAATCATGAAACATTTGTAAAAGTGTCTACGGAAACAAAATATTCCACTATGAAAATACTCTGAACCTTACTTTGCGAATTTGGATTTTACACATCTGTTCATACCGTGGCATGCAATTCGCGCTCCCATATAAAAAGGTCTATTCATTCAAAAACAGATTTTACTATCAAGAACTAAATAGTGATATTATAGTGCGAGGTGCGTATATACTGTTAGATTGATTTATTGGCGAATCACAAGTCTCTTTCCTCTCTTCGCCCCGCCATAGTTGGTTTTTACCCCTCATCTGTAAGTTCTCGTCTAGTTATTTGTATGTCTATGCAGTTTACGCATACTTGATTACCAAGAATACACTGAAATGTCAACCCAATAATAATATTTATATTGACAACCAAACGAGATATAAATCACTACGATACTGCATTACTAAACAAATAAATAAAACTATACAAAGCATAGATGAATTACAAATTTAGAATAGATGATTCCAATACAGAAGTAATGAAATAAATCAAAGAGAAAAATATAAACACACCTATCACTCGTGACACCAGCTCCCTTCAAACTCTCCCACTCACTAGATGAGTCACTCTCTGATTCCTGAGAGCTATCTTCCGAACTGCTCTCCTCATCACTCCACCTGTTCGCATCCCGAGGAGCCAGCATCTCACAATCTATTAAAGGATTCTTGCTTTCAGCTACAGGTGCAGCAGGGGATTCAGCTTCCTGGGGCTCGACAATATCTTCAATGGGGCCATGTTCGCTAGAATTGATGACATTCTTCTTCGTGACGTTGTCTGCATCGTCAGTACGACCCTCACTAGATTCATGGACTTCGTTTACGTCCCTTGACCCCAAAATCACATTTGCATATACTTCTTTGAAGAGGTCGGATTGTGGGTTATTCTTGGTAAAGTTCCTAATTTCTTCCAAGACGATGTTATGATTTGCATCATCCATCTCTTCGCACGAGTCCGAGCTGTCGTACGCTTGCAATAGTTGAAGTGAAGAATTTGACGGCTCGGTTTTATCCTGCGAAGAATCCATATTTGCACTGATGGAAATTAAATGATCACTGTTTTTTCCGCGACACCTACTTTTTCCTACCGAGAAGTTTACTTTTGACCGAAGACATTCCGACCACACGATAAATGGTAAATTCGTACTAACGTCGCAAAATATCATGTGATACAGTGAAGATAAATTATAAACAATTATAATTGTCGATAGTCAATATGTAAATGGTAATATTATTATTAATTATAAATAAAAACACGTGTGATTCGCAACACCCATAATCTCACAAATTCACTAATCCACATAAAATATAAAATTCACGAAGATTTTTTATCTATGGTGAATCACCATGGATTTATCTTTTTTAATCAGACGAGGGACTACCTGTCAGCACACTCAAGCGAAAAATTAAACCTATTTGGCAGAATTTAATGGTAGGGCCACACTGCGGCCAACTTCCAACCTCAAACGTTTGGACTTAGCACCTCCCATGGGTGCAGTGTTGCCAACCCATTTTTTTAAAAAGACGTAGATCAGACTAGAAAATTACGTAGAATCGTATAATTTGGATTATGAAAATTTCGTAGATCTACGTACTTTTTTTCTGAGTGAAATGAAGAAGTTAGAGTAGGTGAACGTAATTAATTGTTTCTTGTAGTAATTAAGTTGAAAAGTATCTATCATTTTTAATGCATTTTTTGCCAATTTTAATAATATTTTTTAATGATTTACATATCATAGGTTCTTAACCTTGCCTTTCACTCTTGGTTCTAAATTGTGCCCACCGCCCACTTTGAGATTTTTTTTCTAGAGAACTCCTTTTTTCTTGTGAGAGGGGGGGGGGGTAATGGATGCAATTTTCTTCCACTTCCCCAACTACTTAAACATGTAAATTTATGCACACGTGATAAAAATGATTACAATACATAAAATAACAAAACTTAATCGATATTAAAGCTTACATGCTTTATTTGTACGTGATTAGCGTATTTTTTTTGTCTTTTTAGAGCATATTTTTTTACCCCTCGCCCTCACTGTGCCACCTCAACGGCCCCCTCTTTGGATCTTCTACTGCCCCCCTGAATGTCTCAAACGCCCACAAGGGGGCGTTAGTGCCCACGTTGAGAACCTAAGGTTTAAATTGAAACGAAATATAGTTTTTGGTAATGACGCAAATGTGGGGTAATAGGCAATATTTAGGAAAACACATGCGTATGGAGTAAACAGTTAAGGTCAAATAGTAGCAATGCGATGCCTTCAAATAGTAGAAGATTACAACTCCAATATTATTTTTTTTTAAATGGTAATATTTCGAAATTTCCCTAGATTTGTGCTGATTTTCCCTTTGCCTGAGAAATATTTTTCTCAGATTGTACAATTTGACAGAAAATACGTAGATTCTGGACTGAAGTTAGTAGGTGTGCAGGAAAGACCTAAAATACGTAGATCTACGTAAAAAGACGTTGATGGAAGAACGCTGCATGGGTGGTTTGGTATATTTATGCACGTCCCACACGCACACTTCGGAGCGACCAAGTCCCGCGTCACTTCAGGCCGCCGGCCGCGCAGAAAAGTCTCACAGTGAACTGCGCTGACAGTGTTGCCGACTCGGATTTTGAAAAAGACGTAGGTCGGACTAGAAAATTACGTGGATCTACGTTCTTTTTTGTGAAAGTGAATGAATACTGTGGCGAATATTTTCCTCCCAAAGGGTAGGGCGAAATGGGATGGGACGTTAAGTAAAGTAGCGGAAAATGTGTTTCTTGTTGTTATTTTGTTCAAATTTCGAAAATTTTAAGAAAATACGTAGATTCTGGACTGAAGTTAGCAGGTGTGCAGGAAAGACCTAAAATACGTAGATCCACGTAAAAAAACGTAGAGTTGGCATCGCTGTGCGCTGTAAACCTATCGGTCTTCACTTTTCAGCGCAGCGGCCTGAAGTGGCGCAAGACTCGGTCGCTCCAAAGTGTGCGTGTGGGAGGTGCTATTGTGTGGAGGGGTAGTACGTTAGAAGTTCGAGTTGGAAGGTTGGAGTTCGAGTTGGCTCGGGATCGCCTCCGAGGCCGAGGCGGTCGGCGATGGCTGGTTCGTGCGAGTTGGCCCAACACATCAGTCTGCGCAATATTATTACGGGAGAGTTGTATAAAAATTGTTTGAAATTATTATTGAAGTAAAATTTCTTTACGCACGCTCGACTTGGGGGAAAGCTGGTGAATGCGTTACGAAAAGTGTGATGCGAACGGTTATTGATGCGAACGGTGATCGATGCGGACGGTGAACGGGCGAGGCGAACGGTCGGGCCTTTACGCACGCTTGACTTGAGGAGTAAGCTGAATAAGGATAGGGATAGGGATAGGGATGGGGATGGGGATGGGGATGGGGATGGGGATGGGGATGGGGATGGGGATGGGGATGGGGATGGGGATGGGGATAGGGATAGGGATAGGGATAGGGATAGGGATAGGGATAGGGATAGGGATAGGGATAGGGATAGGGATAGGGATAGGGATAGGGATAGGGATAGGGATAGGGATAGGGATAGGGATAGGGATAGGGATAGGGATAGGGATAGGGATAGGGATAGGGATAGGGATAGGGATAGGGATAGGGATAGGGATAGGGATAGGGATAGGGATAGGGATAGGGATAGGGATAGGTATGAGGATAAGGAAGGTAAGGCAACGTGGAGATCCGCAAAGAATGCAAGGCTGTGTAAGTGTGATGTGTAAGATTAAGAAAGGGACTCTCCGATGGTTTGGGCATCTAGAGCGAATGAACGAGGAAAGGAGTGTAAGGAGAATATATGATGCAAATGTGAATGGTAGAAGAAGTCAGGGACGCCCGAGGAAGACATGGCACGACCAAGTGAATCAGATACTTGAGTCGGGCCATGTGAAGAGTCGGAATAATAGAAGAGCATGTATGAGACGATGTATGAATGTGAACGAGACGAAGAGTGTGTGCCAAGATCGAGTTGTGTGGCGGTCCGTCTTCTAGAGAGAGATATAAGTTAGTGAATTTTTACTTAACTTATTTTTTTAGATTTACGAATCGAAATGAATATTTGGAAACCAAAGCACCACCTACATAATTGTAGGCAACTGATAAGATACGGCGCCGAATCAGCTCTTCGACGTCCGCTATTTTGGAGTTCGGAATTCGGAGTTGGAGGGTTGGCCCGGTTGGCCGCAGCCACCACATGATTGGCCAACCTTCCAACTCCGAATATGTTCGAAGTTGGAAGGTTGGCTTCAGTCTGGAGTCTGGATCTAAAAATGTACTTTCGCATTTTATGTTGCCATGAGTGTATGATTTTTTACCAGTTTCTTCAAACCTATTTATGAAAATCGTGGTTGATATAAAATACAACACAAAATTGGTCTAATATTTTAGTTTCACTTAAAAATAAAACACTTGTAATAATGGACATATTATATAGGTATTTAATAATAAAATGCTTACATAATATTTTTCAGGTTTTTAAAAATAATCAAGAAGCCGATTGAACACATCAATCAAATTGGATTGCTGGAAGAAGTTTTCCTTCACATTTTCCAAAACCAATTCTGTCGCCATTATCGTTTTCACAATATCCCTTCAGAACGACAGTATCTCCGTCTTGTAAAAACTTTCGTGTTTCTCCGCTGTTTCTTAGAACAACAGGTTTGGTTCCTCTCCAAGACAACTCCAGCATCGAGCCAAAAGAGTCGGATGTCTGAAAAAATAAATAAAATCTTTTAACCAATTGTTTAAAGTTGTTCGACGGTCCGTCATCTCTGCCTACCCCCGTGAGGAAACGGCGTGATGGTTAATTAGTTTATGTTATTTTGTATATTGTATTTACTGGATTTGTCAGGTTTAATTCGGCAGACAACCACAATTGAAGAAATAATTAACAAAGTAAACATATTTCCAGCAAAAAAATAACTGACCTCTCCACTGATAGTTCCTGAAGCCATCAAATCTCCGGGGTTCACATTACATCCAGTCACCGTGTGATGGGCCAGTTGTTGTTTCGGCGTCCAATATAGTTTATCGAAGTTACCACGAGATATAATTGTACCAGGACCATTTTCGGCTAAAAGAAAAAAATGGATAACTGGTACTTTGCTGTCAACAGCAGCACAGCAATTATTATTACAATCAATAGTGAAGTGACCTGGCAGGTAAATTTATGCATCAGTTTGTAAATAATTAAATAGACCATAGGAAGTCATACTTGTACGAATAAGCTTGTACCCTTTAAGCGATTTGTCTGATTACTTACGGATCAACTCTACTTCCAAATTTATATCAAAATTGAAAACATCGTCGTGCCGAAGATATGGAAATGGAATAGGATCTTGTTTCACATTAGGTACCATAAAAGGTTTGAGCGCTTCAATAGTAATGATCCAAGGAGAAATTGTTGTTCCAAGACTTTTGGATGTGAATGGACCAAGAGGTTGATATTCCCATTTTTGAATATCACGAGCTGTAAATATACAAAAAAAATAACATAAATAATGTATTCACGGTAGTCGTACATGATTTCAAATCATTGAGTGCAAAATAAAAATTTGAGGATATTTTTCAAATAAAAATAACAATACCGCTCCAATCATTCATGAGGACAAATCCAAAAATATGATCGTCAGCATTTTGAACACTGATTCTATCGCCTAAGTTGGTTGGTGGACCTCCGATAAAAAACGCCATTTCCAGTTCAAAATCCATCAGTCGACACGGTCCAAATACAGGGTCAGTTCCTGAAAGACACAATATTTTATTATATTTTCATCAGTTTAAAAGACAAGCCTATAAAATAAAATTCAAATAATTTTAATGAAAACTACTTACCGTCAACAGGCTGTGTTTGACCGTATGGTCTACGTATCGGAGTGTTGGATATAACTACAGAACTTGCACGGCCATGGTAACCGACCGGAATGTGTTTCCTAAAAATAAAATTAGGGGTTTTTATTTATAATTTCATGGCAATAAACCAGAACTCAAGCTTTAGAAACTTGAAACACAAAATGTCTAAGATACGTGATTACATTTTAGCGTCTCTTACCAGTTAGGCAAAAGCGCATTATCTGCTCCTCTGAACATAGTGCCCGTGTTAGTTGCATGTTGTTTTGAAGAGAAAAAGTCAGTATAATCTCCTATAACTGCAGGCATTTGCATTAATGCATCGGATTGTTTCACAAATGCCCTGGAAAAATAAGTCAATGATCAATAGCAATTATTAACTACAAAAAGTGGATGAATTTAACCCCATTTACTAACAATCATAAAATAATAATAATGTTTTTCCTGCACTTGTCCAAACCTGAACAAGTCAACCATCATCTAGCTTGCGATCAGCACTTAGCTAGTCTAATTCCCCGCAGTCACAAGCTCTCTTGTGTTTTTCGAACTCTTAGAAGTATCCTTACTCATACAACACTTAAAACAGTGTACTCTCTTTGCCAATCCCTATTAGCATACGCCATAATCATTTGAGGTGGTTGAGCTCAAACTATTATTGATCTTCTGTAATACGTGTTATCAAGAAGCGACAGACAAGATACTCCTCCATTCGATTCTTCATCGAGTATAACGTCTTATATATACGTCAACTTCCTCTAAAATTTATGTTCACACATTTCTTGCACAAACACAATAAAAAAACTCTCTTACAACACAGTTACACCGCCAAAATCGTAACCTTCTCCCTGATAACTTAAAAACCTTTTCCCTGATAACTTAAAAACCGACTCCATACCTTCAAAATACATCTCAATAACAATGCCCATACATTCTACACTCTAACCACATTTAATTTAATTAACATGATATTAAGGTATGTATTATCAATCGTATTATTAATAAATTCAATCTGTAAACTTCACCCTCCATAACACAGGGACAGTCCTAGCAAAGCGAGTGAAATACTAAAAATACGCATTAACTGTACAATTTTTTTTTTGCACGAAATAATACTTCTGTTGTATATAAAACTGTCAAAATATTACTATTATACATTAAACCAAGCATAACATTGAAAAAACATACTCTTCTCGCAGAGAGGCGTCATTTTGAAGAATGGGATTGTTGGAACTTAATAGATTCTGAATTGTTTGGCGAGCCTCCACCCAAAACGCTCTGCCCAAGGCCATGAACGCATTTAGTGTTTTTTCCTAAAAAAAATAAATACCACAATTTAATTTACTGATTTTAATATCACAGCATCTAAGAAAGTACATTTACATGCTTACCTTAAAAACATGCTGAACGTTGACTAACAGGGGACTAGCGAATAGGTGAGAAATGACGTTCAAGTCCAATATCAATTCACCAATAGCCACTCCGATGTGAGGTTCCACCTTTTAAAAATGAAAAAAGTTTTTATTGGTGTTCACAAGAGCAACCACTACTATTACTATTTATAAGTTGCTGAGGATTCCTTTAATTTGGGGTAAATATTTTCAGATGGTAACATTAATTAATCGTGGAATCAAGGTTAAAACTCGATAAGCTCAGAATATGTGTTATTCGAAAACAGTATCTAACAGCCTTTACCGTTAGTACTATTTTCGCTTAAATAAGTGTTTCGGATATGTAAACATCTGAAGACATCAATTATAAAAACAAAAATAATAAAAGTTTTTGGACGCAGAAAACAATGTTTTTGAGAAAAAAAATCAGTCAATCAGCTTTGATTTTTTACAATTTCGTTATTTTATCTACTTTACGCGATTTATTTTAATTTTATTAGAACTTCACAGCATTGTAAATAAATAAGGTTAAGTATAAATAGTTACTTTTATAACGATCGCTGTCTAGAAAGTATTATGTAGTTACCTACCTACATAGCTAGGTATTTGCATTGATACAAAAATCTTGATGATAAAATAAACGATAATAATCAACGGATGATTAGGTACTTACATTTTTAAGCGAGGTAAATACACCGTAGGGCAGATTGCTAATCGGAAAATCGCTATCCGGTGCGTATTCAATGAAAGAAATCATTTTAGCATCGCAAGTCATCTTCTTTTCCGACCAGGACACGGTTTTCCAGAATGTTTGAAAACGTACGATGTTTATCTGCTTCGGTGAAGGTTATTCGACCGCTTGTTTGTTACTAGCCGCTGAAGTCGTACGACGCCGCAGTGGACCATAAATACGTTGAAGAATCTCGTTTGAATAGCGACATTAAAACACATTTAAATAATACATTTTTGAGGGTAATATTGTATAAAATTAATTATGCATTCCTTTCCGACCAGAACGTTGGATCTCAAGGTTGTCAAGACCATTCGTTGGCGAACGTCATTTCAATAAAGGGAATTTAGGGAATAGGTAACTAACTTTATTGTGTTTCTCTCCAAAACGAAATTCAAGCCTATTTACCTCAGCAACTTAAAATTGGTTACGAAAAATTACATGAATCCGAAACCATTGTTTCATAATTCATAAATTATTGTTTCATTTAAAAAAAAATAATAATAATAAGTAAGTACCTACCTAAGAGAGAGCACGCGACAATAAATCGTAACGCACCTTTCTACCAACTTATTTAATACTAGCTGGGTTACCCGGCTTCGCTCAGGAAACATTCGAGAGTGATGATGATCCAGATTCCCTATTCCCGAACATTCCACGACATACTCCGCCACTCCTTCCAGAACTTTCTAGATCTCTATGGAACCTTCTAGAACTTTCCGGAAGACTATTCTAGAAATTTCAAGAGGGCGAAACTTCCAGCCCTTATATCTTCACAAGCACGCCCTTTAGGTAAAAAACGGGTACCCTTATTCCCTAGTGGGGATAGAAATCTACCTCACCATATAACTCCCTTGATCGTACCGGGACTCGTTTCTGAGTTTTTGCGGTCTGCATGTTTTTTTTGGACTTTATTTTATAATATATAGCTGTTTCCCGGCATGCGTTGCAATACTATATTCAAATAAATAAAATGTTACTCCTTGCATGTCCTTTCCCGTGCGTTCCCCTCCAGCGTTCCACTTCCACCTTCCCCGCCACCGCTCTCCCGCTCCCCCGTCCCGCCAACCCCCCTGGCACTTCATTTCACTCCCGCCCAGCCCGTAGTCGAAACTTGTTTCTAATACTAACATTTTTAAAATCGTGATATCTTTCTAATTAAATATCCGAATTGAAAAATTCAAAAAGTTAAATAAAGGTATTGAAGCTTTCTTGAATATGAAGTAATTTATTTTGATAAGGATTAAAACCAAGATACAAATAAAGAGCCTTTTCAAGCAGCGTCATTTTAATTAAATTTTTAAAATAAAAGAATACTTATTGTGGCATAACCATAGTAGTTAGACATATGCTGTCGCGACCTTTTTTGTAAATAATGATATGTTCTACAAAGTCGTTGTACATTATTTTATTCTATCATCAATAGTTTTCGCAGCGCACGCGATGTAAAGAATATTTTAGGTAATTTTTTTACACCCTGGGTTACATTATTAAAGTTTTAGTAAAGATGCTTATTTTTAAAAAATATAATATAGCCTATGTTACCCAGGGATAGTGTAGCTTCCTAACAGCGAAAGAATTTTTCAAATCGGTTCAGTAGTTTCGGAGCCTATTCGATGCAAACAAACAAACAAACAAATCTTACCTCTTTATATGTATAGTGTAGTAGAAGTAGATAGAAGTAGATTCCTTGCGTTTGAACAAAAAGCATTACCTACACTTTTTTTGTTTGCTTTGATGGTTACATAATTTGTGGATTTTTCGACTACCATGGTAGGCTCATGCTAGGCTATTCTTCCAATGGTTGCGTACCCCCGTACTAGCATATATACCACTTTTGTTTTGATACTGGAAGCAGAAGAATATTAATAAGATTATCTATCTACCTAGAATTTTTTGCTTACCTATATATACATATATTTAAATTATTATAGATAATACAAGTTTCAGCTAGGTATACAAGCTAAAGTAAACAAGTTTATAGAACAATAATAATATGCTGCTAATATCAATAATAATAAAAAAATTTATTCCCTTTGAAATCAGGTGACCAACTAATTCTAATTTATAATCGTCATGTATTTCTTAGGAAGGTTCATATTATTAGCAATGACATTATTAGGGGGAAAATCTGTATTCTATTTATGAAACATTTATTATACAATTCTCGTAAACCCAGTCAGTAATCTCAGAGATTCATAGACATATGAATATTAGTAGACCTGCCCTAAGTGATAAAAGCGTATTATTTCCCCCTCCCATTGGAACCATCTGGGATCGAGTATGGCTTCGCGTTAATCTAAAAAATGTGACGTCATCATTCTTCTGCGAGCCAGCGTCGAGCACTCATCGGTGCATTTTACGAAATAACATAGTAAAAATAGTGGCTTGTGTTTTGAAAATGTGTAAAAATAGAAGTGAAAAAGAGAATAAACCCAATTGTCGTATTACATTTCATAGGCAAGCATTATTTTACACTATTTTTAAGCTAATTCAGATAACATAATATGATCGTTTTTGAACATACACTATCACTCGAGATACATGGCCTGTTCCCGTCGCTGATTACTGGGGTAAGTAAATTATCAAACATTTGTAAAAGTGTCTTAACTAAATACGGCAAGAAAATATTCGACTCGACCTTATAGGCGACCTTACCTTCCCACATTTGGACTTCGCAAAATTGTTTATTGCGTGGCGAGCAATTCGCGCTCCCATGTAAAAAGGTCTATTCATTCAAAAGCAGAGTTTACTTTTAAGAACTAAATGGTGATATTATAATGCAAGATGCCTATATACTGTCAGATTGAGTTATTGACAAATCACACATCACCAAAGCCATCTTCCCGCTCTTCGTCCCGCAGTATTTGGTTTCTTCCCCTCACCTTTCTGTTCTGGTCTATTGATATTCATATGTCTATGCGCAGATTATACCCATCTTCTCTAAAACATAGTCCATCCGACTTTAAAAAAATAATAGAAGAACAAGGTTTTACACACATTAGACTGAATGTAGAAATGAGATCCCTGAGGCCAATGTGTGGTAAAACCATTTATGATCGTGTAAGGAATCTGGAGATCCGCAAAGAAAGCAAGGTTTGTAATAATGTAAGCGTAATGAGCAAGATCAAGAAAGGGACCCTAAGATGGTTTGGGCATGTAGAGTGAATGAACGAAGAAAGGAGTGCAAGAAGAATATATGACGCAAATGTGAACGGTAGAAGTCGGGAAAGCCCGAGGAAGAGATGGCACGATCAAGTGAATCAGATACTTGAGTCAGGCCAGAGTGGAAGATACTCTTAGTATCACCCTGGTGTAAGACCACCATTCAGAATTGAAACGTTGCTTGAAATGGCTTTAGCCATGTTTGGTGACCAGATCTTAATAGTCAGGTTCTTCCCCACCTTCCTCTTCCCCATCTCAATCCCCTCCCCACTACCTTCAGCCTCACAACATATCCTAATTGGTGATGCCATAGTCTCACTGGCTCCAGACGGGAGCTGTTGGGACTCTTGTGCGGTGTTCATATAAAAAAAGGCCATGTCAAGAGTCAGAATAATAGAAGAGTATGTATGAGTGTGAAAGAGGCAGAGCGTGCGCCAAGACCGTTGTTTGGCGGTCCGTCCTCTCTGCCTACCCCTGCGATACGGCATTATGGTTAGTTAGTTAGTTAAGCTTGTCGTGACATCGGTGATTTAATCAGCCTGTAAATAATTTTCTTTGGATGACCATAAAGCTTTTAAAAAGTTTTAGCTTTCTTAATGATGACATGTTTCCCCTCTCTCTCCCAGCCTCTTCAGATCATCCAGTAAGTGTCGTCCATCGAGTATTGGTTTTCCCAAAAGGAAGGGTTGAATAATTATTGTAAATAATATTTTACCATTGTTCCTGCCACCATTTTATACTGAAATACCTTTTCTCAGGCCTGGGATATTCCACATTGGTAATTTCCGTCTCCTATAAGTAATTGAGATGGTTGATAGAACTATGGATAGGATGCTCAGCTGGTGATCAGACAGATTAAGCTCAATACTCGTAGCAGGTAAAAATTGACCTCATAAACAGGGCCGGATTAAACATGTCGGGGCCCCTAGGCAATGCACGTCTTGGGGATCTAGGATCTAGCCGATGCGTGGTCCCTAGGCAGTAGCCTACACTGCCTTGTGGACAATACGGCACTGCCAGGGCCGGATTAAACATGTCAGTGTCCCTAGGCAATGTACGTCTCGGGACCCCTTTACCCTAAAGACCCCTACCCGATACGGGCCCCTATGCAGTTGCCTACACTGCCTTATTGATAATACGGTCCTGCTCATAAACCCTTAGGGAAATTATGACTACCTTGAGGCGCACTGCAGAGTGTAGTGTGTAGACAGGGGCGTAGCTACGGCCGTATCAATGATACGGGCCCCCCGGGCTACAGGGTCCCCTAACGTGTGTAAGCAAAAATTAGTAAAATGTTATCCACAATGTCACTTAATCTCATGCTTCCCGGAAAAAAAATATATGAAAAAACTGTCATACGTGCCTATAGAGTTTTCACTTAGAAATGACAAAAGTCAAAAAAAGCAATCTCTTTTTTCCCGGGTTAAGCGTGCGCCCAAAAGTTGGCAACATCAGTTTTTGCCCGTTTATAATGACAAACCACGGAGAGTAATATTTATATAGATACAATGGTAAACCACGGAGAGCAATATTTACGCGTTTTATTTCATTCCGGTTGAAACGTTATTTATTACATTGCAATACAATACATTCTTGTTCTTCCGATTATTTATTGGTTAATTAGTTTTATTTGTGAAAAGAATGAGTGAAACGAAAAGAGATTATCCCAGTGGAGCTATGAAAAGAAAAAGTAAGCAGAAAAGGGAGGAGGTTATAAAAAAATGTGACCAGAGTTATATGCTCCAAGTATTATAACCTAAACTGAAACTCCTATCTTCTTCAAACGAAGTGATAAAAACGCTTCCGGAAAACTGTCGGCTAAATACAGTAAAGACATCTAAGTTAATCTTTATGAACAATTAATTGCTCTGAAAACATGCTTAAAATCTGAAATTAAAAAAAATATTGCTGATAAAATTCAATAGCCTTGCATCCAGTTTTCCGGAGATAATAACAGCATGCTTTCTATTCTTGACCCTTCCAGTTACAACCGCAACAGCTGAAAGAAGTTTTTCAAAATTAAAACTGATAAAAAATTACCTAAGGACTTCGATGGGACAGGAACGGCTATCAGACTTGTCACTATTGTCTACAGAGGCAGAAATTTTAGAAAAACTGAAATCGTCTTCAGCTATAGACGATTTAATAAATCAATTTGCCCAAAAAAAAGGCAAGAAAAGTGTATATTTAATTTGAATTGTTTGGCTCGCTCAATTTCTGGGAAGAAGTGATAACTTACAAGCAATAAATATTTATTTTAATTTAATGCAAGCATTTTTGTTTCTTTTGTGAGAAATCTTTACACTTCATTTGGGCCCCCCAACTAATTGTGATACGGGGCCCCTTTAAGGCACGCTACGCCACTGTGTGTAGAGCTTGATTTTAGAAGTTTTGTGAGCATTTCATTACTGTCCATGAAACAAATATAATTTTGAATATTATTATATTTTTCTTTCAGACATTTACAAAATATTACCCGCCTTCAAGGAGTTAGGTTCGGTGAAAAGGTATTTGAAGATACATTTTAATAAAGGCTAGAATATTCCTTCAAGCTACTATTTTTGGAGATATGTAATTACTAAATAATAATAATTTTATGTTTTTATCAAATTAAAATAAATAGAAGAGTCTTGGTGCAAGTTGTTTTTATTAGTATTTTACAATAAATACCTTAGGTAATTAAATTTGACACTAAGGATGGGTTGTTTTACAGTGATTGGATAACAACAGAACTTGAATAGGGCCTTCATAGAACTTGAAAGAAATTTGATGAATAGTTATTCAAATTCTGTGAAACAACTCGTCCTAACAATATTTGGATCAGTAGCCAGATAAATTTTAAGATAAGTACTAAATTTAACTGTCGTACTCAAATTGATAAGAAATATAATATGTCTCAGAAAATAGCATTCTTCATCAAAATTTCTTATCTTCAGTCTTTGGATTAATGTTGCATCGAAAATACTTTATATACCTGACTTCAAAAGGCTTCATTCCCAAAGAATACTTATTACAATTCAGGAGATAATAAAATTGATGAATACCTTTACAAAAGTGATGTGTTCAAAATTTATAATTGTTGACTAATTCAAGATGAAACACGGAATTTTCTGGTAAACATGGCAGGTGGAAGTTATATTAGGTAAATAAGACTTGAAATGAAAGCTCACACTTTAAGTTGTTTTTTTTACTGGATAAAAAGAGTATTTAGAACCCAACTTTTTTTTTTATTTTGCTTCGAGTATTTTTATACGCTTTTATTTTTAAACGTACCTTCACAAGCTTCACAAACAAAAAGTGATTGATTGTAGCAGAGATAAATTAAAGATAAATCTCACTTTACTACACTTAAATGCTAACAAATAAGCTAGTGGCAACGGTATTAAAACATAATGGTCACCAGTTATTTTGCCTCGGATGCATTGGACCAAAATTGAACCTTATAAGGATGAAGTTTTACAGACATACTTAATTTGAACATTTTTCAGCAGGGGTTGGCAATGAAAAATAAAACCGAATGCTGTGCACACAATTGATGTCAAAACGTCATTTACAATATGAATATTGAATGCATGTTTCTACCAATTTGTTATTGACTAACTCACACATGAAGTTGAAGCAGCAAAAGGGAACATTTTAATTTTAAAGGGTAACATTTTTTAAGGTCGTATATTAAAAACTAAATATTATCACACATTTGTATTTGGACTCATTAAAGATTTATGATCCCCAGTTCTCTTGCCATAATTCTGCCTGGTATCGTGGAGTAATTAGCAATTAGAATTACCGATTTTGAGTTGCATACAAAACAAAACCTTAATTCCTCGCTCATAGGGGGATATGCATTTGTGGCACATGCAATATGCAGTACGCCACAAACACATGATATGAGTTGTGGCATACATGGGTGAGGAAATGAAGTTGATTTACGCTGATATTGACTTCGATGTTACCTAGTTGTAGTTACCCTCAACACATTTAATGTTTCAGTTTTATCAATAAGAAATTGTTACATAATATTTCACAGCGGCTACGTTTAGAACTTTTTAATAATAAGGCATTGAGGATCTTAAGTTCTACATAGCTGCCGCGGATTACATCAAATACCCTAGAATAGAGACATTAACTCTTCATTTCTGACGAGTCATTAACTCTTCCCCAGCGGAGCGAGTTCTGTGGGTTGGTTTTCTTACATACATTTTAATGGATATTATATGAAATATTTTCTTTATTTTACGTTAATAAATTACAGAAATCTAAAATTTAAAAAATAAATATTGGGTAACCTACATATTACCTTACTGCTTTTTTTACACATTACCTTACTGCTCATACATAAAAAAAATAATAAAGTGGCCATTAGGTTTGAGTTAACTTGCGCTCTGTCTACGACGGTTTATTATTGCCATTATCTGGAAGGAATGTGAACATGCTACACTTAGCACCTCTAGCAGCCAGCAATGGGTAAATTCTACGCGATTGTCAACCCTTTAGAGCCTGCGTACCCCTTGATATTATTCTTACAATAAAGTTGTTGTATCCTGTACCCTCTATCTATCTTGTGAACATGTGTAATGAAAGACATGTGACATGTGTAATCAATCACACACACAAATATGTACAATTAATGCAATCTTATACAGAGTGTAACACAACTTAGGGCATTTTTAACCAGTGTTTGTTCATTCTACATGCGAAATTGAACAAACCTACATTCGTGCCACGATATTACTCCCAATTGTTGCTTCGCCTACCCCAAGGGGATATGCATACCACAGGTTGAAAACCGCTGTTCTAGGGTATTTGATTACACCTATTCATCACAAGTTATCAAGAGCAATTAAATGTAATACATATGTAATTATTTATTAAACAGCAAATAACATTTACAACAAGAAAGCAAACTATTACTAACATTCCATCGACACATACTTTTAGTAAAATATTAAACTTACAAAACTATTTGTTCACTAAGTTATGAGTAATAATTAGTACATAGTAAATTATTTTTTTGAATATTCAGAATAATTGATTCATAAGGTATTCAAATGCCACACAATTAATGGTAAGTTATTTGATCAATCATCAAATTTATACTTTGTACCTTGATGAGTTCTGGTCAAATATTAATATGAAAACAAAGCAATTGTTTTTTTATGCGATAGTTTTCTGTTTACCAGATAATATATCTTATTATTCATGTATATTACATGATAATATTGTAAGAAGTTTTTCCATAATAGCAAGCAAAAAAAAAACAAAAAAAAAAATTATCTCCCATTTTGGAAAAAAATATGTAATCATTCAAATAGAGTAAACTGATTTTATTATTTCTACACAAACCTGAATACATACCCAATATGAAAAAAGGAGGAGTTTTCAAAGAAATAATGACCTTTATACTCTTTTGAAAATGTAAAATATTGATCAGCTGTTAAAAGTGACCCGCAAATGTCTTAGAAAATTTATTTAAAATCATTCAGAGTAGCTACAATAATCAAATAAAACGTAGGTCCCAGATAGATATTGGCGTAAGCGATTCTGAGCTTGTCCTTCATACAGTTTCTTTATACACAAGGGTTAAAATGGAATTTTTTTTTTTTTAAATTACCCGGACGCCGGCGGGCAAGCCACAGATGAGAGCATAGTAGCATGACCAATATGACTGATCAAATGTTGGAGTGGGCCGAGAATTCAAATCGTAATCAGGATTGTCAATTTGTCAAAAATTTGACTGTCAAACAACGGGCCCTAAGCTATGTTGGGGATTTAGATAGACACAACATCCAAATAGGGAAGCCCTTTTTCGTTGGGGAGATATGTTTTTAAAAAATTAAATTTACTTTCACCCTTCAAAAGAGATGATATTAGGCATCAACTCAAATTGTAAAAGGTGAAAATAAAACTGTAAGGAGGAAATAATTTATAATCGGATTAGTATAACATTGTCGTAAACCGGAAAGCCGTGCATCTCATACTAATAAGGCTATGAGAAAAAAATTCTTTAACGTGAAAATTAAATAAAAATTTTCATTAACTTTTATTTGACACATTAATTTTTAAATTATAACGTATAACTAATATAATTAATTAACTATGATAAATTTTAATGGCTAATAGAGGATAGAAAATAGGAAAACTCAAAGTTGAGGAAAGTAATTTTGTCGCATTTTGTTACAACAATAAAGGTAAGGACACACTGGGTCCACGTAGACAACGCAATCAACACCGATCTGCGCTGTCCAGATTGGCACCGAATGTGTGAAAGGTGGAGGGGATGTGACCAGTGTGTTTCTAGATTTAAAATACGTGACGCGGTTGATTTGACATTTTTTCATCACCCTTAAATTCACTTCAGAATCACAAGACTGGTCACACGCATTTGAAGTTCGTGTCCTTTGGCAAATTTGCATTGCGTACATAGGGCAAGTGCACATGTCGGCGTGGGAACGTAGTATCGGGGAAACGTACGAGAGTATGAAGCACAGACAGGCCCCACATACTAAATAATTCAAAAAATTATATTTTACATTAAAAAAATTATTAAATGCATCATCCCATGAATTATCAAACTGTACGTTGTAAAAATCTTTTGAAAAAAACTTTCTTATTTTGATAATTTTAATTTTTAATGAGAGATGTTATTTTTGTCTGAAGCTCGAGGGTTTAAAGAAATTAAGCTAGTTCAAGTGATTTATCTACATAAAGTGGCATCAATTTGCTGAAGGGATGGCACCATCATCTTGAGTTTCCGACGATAAGCCGGATCTTCTGCGATAGGATTCTTGTACAAGTAAATTGTACCGATCTTCTTGTTGTTCCTCAAGTTGTCGATGCTGCTCCAGTCCGCCACGTCATTGTCATTTAACTGAAAGTTTTAAGAAAAAACCAAAGTGAACATTTAAATAATGTTGTAGAGTAAATAGAGCAGACCCCACGCGCTTACAATCTATTTTTTTTTCCTGGAAAACAGTCTTTACTCAAGACTATTTTGTAAATAGAACAATGCTGTCCATTGTGATTCTACTAAATACACAGAAAAAGTATTTCAATTCGACGGTCACGAAGAACAATGTTAGATCAGCTAAAAATTAAAAATCGATTTGTTAGCTTATTTTGTCAATTTAAAAGTCTGTATTTTTGGAATTTTTAACGAAAATAAATGCAAAATTTCAAAACAACAATACATTTCTTAATCTCAAAAACAGTAAAAACGCTGAAACGAAACTTTCAAGTTATTGATAAACTAAAAAATCGCACATCCGACATTGTTCTTCGGGACTGTCGACTTTATCCCATTCCTTCAGTGCAAAATTATCTCCGCTATCTTAGAGGGCCTTGCGTCTCAGCAGTGCCAATTTATCGCCCATCGACAGCATGATTTTTTTTTAATGTAAATATTTTTATTATTTATGAATTGAACCTCTTACTCGTTAATACGGAATATTTTTTATCCAAACAGTAAGTTTTAGCTTTATTATTACGAAAAGTGAGTATTTATGTCGGGGGAGACAAAAAACATGCAAAAAATATGCATTTAACATTTTAATTTTCTTAAAATTAATTCACTTGCGTGGATTCGCCATTTTTATTTTAATTGTTTTTATTTAACATTTCATAAATAATCAATCAATGCTGCCAATCAAAGAAAAATATTATTGCCATATAACACAATAATTTATTCACGTTAAAGTGAATGCATTATTGACAAGTTTGTACCTGTATTAATTCAATTTTAATATATTATTGTTTCTATCCTATGTTTCTTTATTTTTAACCTTTTTTATTCTCGACTCTTTTGCATCTTAACTCTTATTTATAAATACCTATGTTTTTAATATATGCTGTACTTATACTCTGTATGGGATGTGTGGGATTGCACTCTCTCCCCACATCCTGGAAGAATTATTATTATCATCATTATTATTATTACAATAACAGCAGAACATGGAAAGAAATGTATTAGAATAATTACACATACCCGCTAGACAAACCCTGCTTTGCCAAACAAACCATTCAAAACCTGGGATGTTTTTTAAAATTATGATGACATGCAGCTTCATAGTTTGAACCTTAATCCAATAATTCGAAGTAGGTACTTTTTTGTTTTTATTTTGATGAGAATTTATTTTATAAGATTGGTACTTGCGAAAATGTCATATTTGATTGTCTATTAGTTAAAAAAGGAATATTCCGTATTATCCGAGAATCAAACTTCAACAATACGAACATTCCGTATTAATCCGTGAGGTGGACTCTGTGCATACTTATCATATTTTTTTTTATATATTAGTGAGTACTCAATATTAACACAATGTACAAAATTTATCACATTTAACATACTAATTTAGGTTGTGGGTCTTTCTGTGATTGTAACTCAGGTTCTGAGTTCTGAACTGATATTTATTTTGAATTAAGCGACATTTTCAAAATTGGAACTGATTATCAAGAAATCAGACAGGGGATAAAGTGCCTACCTATAATATATTATTTTAGGGGCAAGGTAAACCAATGGAGCGCTAGGCGCCCACAAGTTCAAATGTGAAAGCTATCTATCCACTTTGTGGGCGCCTTTATTGCAAAATTAATTAGAATACATACCAACCTTCCCGCGGCTCCTTATTTTTTTTAATTAAAATTTTTTAAAGACAAACATTCCCGGGTTACGAATAACCTGACAATATTTGAAAATCTCCTACTACCACACAGTAAGCGGAAAATGTTGCTTGTATTGTGATGGAGGACTTAGCCAGCCGAGGAATCGGACATGTGACGGGTGGGATCCAACGATGCCAACTAAGCCATTAACTGGACTATGTTTGAGTTGCAAGCTGGAATAATGCATTCACTGATAACCATGAGATGGCAGTAATCCGTTTTCAATGAAATAAGCCAGCATTAGAAATGTCAGCAGTTATGAGTAATTTTTTTCAGGGTGGTGTATTGTCGCACACAAAAATCCCGTGGATGTTTATTTTAGGCAAATTGTATAGTGATGTATAAAATTATATTATTTTATTTGCTCCAGGTTTCGAACCCTTGACCTCTGGTACTCATGAACATAGGGGTCTCAATAGTGTTTCATCAATGAAAACAAAATTTGAGACTTTGGCAAAGAAATAATATATTTTTGGATACATAATCGTACAGCATAAGCCGCGTCACTAATAATTATATCTTTAACTCACCCAAAACTCTTCAAGCTCTGACAAGTGCCTGACGTTATCGATGACAGTAATCTTATTCATAGCGAGATCCAGTGTGGCAATCAAGAGATTAGCGTCCAGATTTTCAATGGTGGCAATTTGGTTCTCTGACAAGTACAGCTGGTCCAAAACGGTGAGTTTCTCCAAGTTTTCAATCTTTATCAGGCGATTGTTCTGGAGGCTGAGACACTCCAGCAAGGAAAGATCATCTAAATTTTGGATCTTGGATATTTTGTTCTTAGCTAAATACAACTGCTTCAAGCCTGTCAGACCATTGAGGTTTTTGATTTCCTAAAAAACATCATTACATACATTATTTAATTCAGTGTAAAAGAATTTAACTTGTTGTGTGCCGAATGTGGCCGCATATGCTTGAAATATTGTCACCCGGATGACAATCGGCACTCAAATGATTAATAAAGATTTGATTAAACATACCTTTATTTTATTGTCTCCCAACTCCAAAAGTTCCAAATTTTTCAAATGATCAACATTTTCAATTTCTGTTATTCTGTTTGAGCTCAAAAACAGTTTTTTCAGAGTCCCCAAATTTTTTAATCCATTAATTTCTTTAATTCTGTTGAAAGAGAGATCCAACACTCTAAAATATAAAAATAATATTAATTTATCATTGAGAGAAGGCAGAGGTTAACTAACTAATTAACCATCACGCCGTTTCCCCGCAGATGTTGGCAGAGAGGACGGACCGCCAAACAACTCGATCTTGGCACACACTCCTTTGGCACACACACATTCATACACGCTCTTCTCTGACTGTTGACTGTTGACATGACCCGACTCTAGCATCCGATTCACTTGGTCGTGCCATATCTTCCTCGGGCGTCCCCGACTTCTACCATTCACATTTGCGTCATATATTCTCCTTACACTCCTTTCCTCGTTCATTCGCTCTACATGCCCACACCATCTGAGCGTCGCTTTCTTAATCTTGCTTATTACGCTTACATCAGTCTTGCATTCTTTGGGTATCTCCATGTTTCTCATATGATCGTACATGGTTTTACCACACATATAATATAATAATATGTAGTACTCCAAGGAAAAATATTTAACATCATACAAAATAGAAGTTCTTACAGAACTTATCGTCATCACAAATAATTAATGAACAATTAATTCACTGTTATTACATAGACACAACTGCTATCACTTATGCCCATATGAAACGTAGGCATGTTGAGCTTGTTTTACAGGTATTACTTCAAAGCCCATTATTGTAAGGAAAGAGTTGTATTGATCTCTTGCACCACGTTGTCCAGAGGGTGGAACATACGCTTGCATTTGTTTATGAAACTCGCTCCATTATATAACAGCTCATTAGTGAAATCCGTTTCAAGCATTTGTCATTCCTCATTCTTAAAAAACCAGCCTTACCCAATCATGCGATAATATGGTTTGTGTGTTAATATACAAGTTTGTCTGAATCTAGCAAAAGTGCAGTAAATGTAACTCTTCTAAAGGCTCAAAATGTCAGGACATCTCTATTGCAAAGCAGCAATGTCCATAAAGCAGAATACCAGAAATATTTCCAGCCTCCAAAAGAGAATAAAAATGTATAAAAGTAACTTACTCCAAATTAACGAGGCAATCCAAATTCTCAATGGTAGTAATTTGATTGTCGTACAGCTCTAACTCTACCAGTGTGGCGAGAGTATCTAGATTTTCTATTTTCTTTATTAGATTCCAACGAAGACAGAGCCTGAAATTGAAAAAAAATATTATCAGACTTTAAAATTTTATACATCGAAATACAAGAACCTATATTCATTTCAAAAATTGTTAATTCATAGTGGAATCCATTAGCATAAGTTTTAAATGTACTTGTTTGAAGATACCTGTACAAGGTGAAATGGAAAGAATTTTTTAAAAAAATCTGTGGAAAAAATGTACGTAGTGTTTTTGAACATATTATTGACAGAGCGAAACGAAGACCTGTTTTGAGTGGATCACTTTGCATTTCGTCTGTCTGTAAATTTGTTTATGTGTTCCGTGTCCGGTCAATCCTGTCAAGATGGTAGCCGTGTTTGATAGCACCTTTTTATTCTGCTAAAGTGCATGAGCGTTGTGACTGTTGCAAGCTGCCATGTCGGAGTAATCAACATTATGCGAAGTCATCAGATTGAATGGATTAGATTTATCGGAACAGGTCAGATTACAACTTATTATTATAATTGATTGATACAGACAGCAAATTTAAATGTTTATAATATAAAAACAACTTCCTTTTATGGTAAATTATAAAAAATAATTAAATTATAATATAATTATTTTATTCCAAACTTGACGATAAACAAAATATTATTTGGAATAATAATAATCCGTTGCCATCTGAATCAGATATGCGCGATTTTTGGACAAACATTTGGAATAAAGATATAAAACATAATGAGTCAGGTCCGTGGATAGAAAATGAAGAACTCAATTGTTCAGACATTGAACAAATGAGTTTTTCTGATATATCGGTTGAATTGTTAGCCAAAACTATAAAAAATACTCATAATTGGAAAGCCACGGGTTGTGATTGGATACATAATTTTTGGTATAAACGTCTGACAACTTTACATCCTCTTTTGGCAAAAAATCTTTCAAAATTTGTCAGAGAACCTCAAAATTTTCCAAATTTTCTAACTAAGGGCATTACTTATATGTTGCCTAAAAGCGAAAATATTAATAATCCCTCTCAGTATAGACCCATTACATGTTTTCCGACAATATATAAAATTTTAACCTCTTGCTTGACAGATTTAATATACACTCATTTAGATGAAAAAAATGTTTTATCTGAACAAAAAGGTTGTCGCAGAAAACATATGGGATGTAAAGAACAATTAGTTATTGATTCTGTAATTCTAAAACAGATTCAAACCCAAAAGCGTAATTTACATATTTGTTATATAGATTACCAAAAGGCTTACGATAGTGTCCCGCACTCGTGGCTGATAAAAGTTTTAAATATATACAAAATTAACCCAATTATTATTAGCTTTTTGGAAAAAATTATGGCATTTTGGAATACCGATTTGCTTGTGAATTTGAAAGATAAGAAAATTATAGTACCGGGCATTTCAATAAAAAGAGGGATTTTCCAAGGAGACTCATTGAGTCCTCTTTGGTTTTGCTTAGCATTAAATCCTCTATCTAAAATGTTAATTAAAAGCAAGTTTGGAATAAAAATTAAAGGTAATACAGAGAGCAATATAATTTCACATTTATTATTTGTGGATGATTTAAAATTTTATTTTATTTTTATTTATTTATTTATGCATCTATACAATAAAGTTAACTTTTTTTTTTGGCCTTGCCTGTCTCACTAGGAAATCCTGTGTCGAGACAGACTAGTTTACAAATATTTTTTATAAATATTAAATAAAATACATTTTTCAATTAAGTAAAAATATTTGACAAAAAATTTCAGGTTGGTAGTAGTGGTAACAATAATGGGATAAGAGGATTATATTTGGGTGAGGTGACTTAATTATTGCACGACCTTTTTCGATGATCCATTGTTTTATCAGAATTTTGTATTTGTTAATATTATTCGATTGTCTTGTTTTGTCAGGTAGGTTATTGCATATTTTAGACGCAATGTATTTGAAATTTCTTTGACCAAATGTTGTGTTTGTTTTAGGTGTTTGTATGAGTTCTTTGGTTTTGTGCCGCGTGTTTACAATATTTTGTTTATTTTCATAAAATGTATTCGTTTTATTTTTAAACAGATGAGTTAAGATTGTTTTTGTGTAAATTTGTTGAATATCTAATACATGGAATTTGTTGAATATATCTACAGTACTTGTTATTATGGGAACTTTAAGAATAACTTTCATAATTAATTTTTGTGCCTTCGATAATGAATCTATAGCGGATAGTGTTGCACCTCCCCATGCGATTATTCCATATTCAATGATTGATTGACAAAGGGAGTAATAAACAATTTTCATAGATTTGGAATCTAGTATGTTTCTAATGTTTTTGAAGAAATAAATATGTTTTCTAAGTTTATTCGTGATGAGTAGGCAATGTGTATTCCACTTAAGATATTGATCAAATGTAAGACCAAGGTATTTGATATGGTCCGTTCGATCTAGGCAAGGACATTGACAGAATGTATCATGAATACAATAACATTCATGTACTTTTATTTCAACATCTTGATTAGGTTGGCCAACGATATTAATACTAAAAGTAATGTATTTTGTTTTGGTAGTATTTAGTGCAAAGAGAATTAATATCTAGCCATTTTTTAACAGAGTTAATTGATGTCTCAGCCATTTTGTATGCGTCTAACCAAGTGTCGGATTGAATGAGTAGCACAGTATCGTCAGCAAAACTTACAATTTTTCCATCTATCGTTAGGTTACAAAGATCGTTTATGTATATGAGAAACAAAGTAGGGCCTAAGACGCTTCCTTGGGGAACTCCGTAGGTTATAGGGAGGGGTTGGCTGAATTTGTTTTCGATTTTGACACTTTAAGTTCGATTAGTTAAGTAACTTTGAAGAAATTCTAGATCTTTCCCTCTTATACCAATTGTGTTTAGTTTATTAACAAGGATGTCAAAGGAGATAGTATCAAAAGCTTTTGAGAGGTCTAGGAAGATAGAAATGCATTTTTTACCCTTATCTAAATTTGAAACAAGAAAGTCTGTAACAGCAATAATAGCATCGGCAGTGCTCTTATTTGACCGAAAGCCAAATTGATTTTCGGAGAGTAGTTGCTTGCTTTCCAAAAATGTTTTCAGTTGTTTGCTAATTACTTTTTCAACTACTTGTGAGAGTGAGTTAAGTATCGTTATGGGCCTATAATTGTTAATGTCCACTTTTAGACTGCTTTATTTTCGAATTCTGAACCAAATTTAGAGAAAATGATTAAAGTAGTTAAAATTTTTTCAGATGATATTAAAATGACTTTTGGTTTAGATAAATGTAGAACGATCCATATAGAGAAAGGTAAAATTGTAGATGGAGACGAGGGTATATTTAGAAAATTCAAAATTGAGAGGGGATGAGGTTTATAAATATTTAGGATATCCGCAATCAAATAGATTAGATCATACTAGTATTAAAAATGATATTAGGATTAAATTTAAAACTAGGATCAGAAGAATTTTAAAATGCAATCTATCTGCTAAAAAATTAGTAAAGGCAATAAATACTTGGGCAATACCTCTATTAACTTACTCATTTGGCGTAATTAAATGGTCTAATACAGATTTAGATAGCTTAGAACGATTAATTAGAACTACGTTAACAAAGTTTAATTGCCATCATCCAAATTCAGCTATATAAAGAATTAATTTGCCTAGAAATTTAGGAGGTAGAGGTATAGTCAAAATAACATAATCAAGTAGAAATACTAAGAAATTTTTTCCATAGGAAAGCTGATAGTTCAGAAATGCATAAAATAATTTGCAAGGCAGATAGAAATATTTCGCCATTAAATTTATACGACGAGAATGTCAGCATTCTTATAAATACCAACCAGGAATTATTATTTGGAATTATTAGATTCCTGGTCAAATAAAATTCTTCACGCAAAAAAATTCAACTATCTCAACCAAACATATGTTGACAAACTTTCGTCAAACAAATGGTTGAGTATTGGAGAGTTGAGCGCAGAAATAGAAGGCTTTATGCTTGCCATTCAAGATAGAGTCATTAATACTAAAAATTATAGGAAGCATATCATCAAAGATACAAATCAAATTGATGATTTATGTAGAAAATGTTTGGCTTTTCCGGAAACTATAGAACATGTTATATCATATATATTATATTTATTATGATAAAACTATTAGACAGAACCATTAGTCATAATAGACCCGATATAGTTTTACATGACAAAGTTAAAAAAATAACTTATGTCCAAATTCTTGTAATATTCAGATAACTGTTTCTGAAAAAATAAGAAAATATACAGATTTAGGAAATGAGATTAAAAGAATTTGGCATTCTCAGACTATAAAAATATTACCATTTGTTATTTCGGCTACTGGCATTATACCTAGCTCTCTCAATCAAAATTTAGGTGTATTAGATTTGTCAAAGAATTTATATATAAAAATGCAAAAGGCAGTCATTTTAAATACATGTAGGATTATGAAAGATTTTTTAAATATTTATATTGAGGGATCAGTAGGATTTATCGGACCAGTAAGGATTTCATCAGAGCCGAACCCTCTGATATGAAAATATCTGGAGTCGGTGAAATATTTTCTCATTATGTTTCTGGTGGATTGACGTATTGTTCTTGTATTGTTTTGTATTTATTATACTTATATAGTGCACTTACATTGCGTGAATTTACTAGATAATCATTTGTGGAAAAGTGTGTGGAAGGGTTTAGTCTTTCATTTGGGAAAGATTTAACCCGGACATAAAATCTGGAGCACCGTTAAAATAGAAAAATAGAAATCATTAAAAAAAATATTTAAATCACAAGGAAACTAAAAATTCCAAGGAACAGTAGTATTAAAATCTCAAAATATGCAGTAACCCAAGGTAAATTATTTTATGTCTACTTACTTACCTTATTTCTATAAATAAAAATCTAAGTTTTAAAAACTCACTTAAATATTTAGGTACCTAACGCCACTTTTTATAATTTTTTTAATAGGCAGATTACGGAAATTACACTTCTTCTCAACTCAATTACTACAAGAAACAACTATTTACACCAGGAGAAGATTCGTTAAAATTCCATTTTTATTCAAAATTTAAAATTTACTTTATAAAACGATTCCTTTGCTGCCATTTTGGATTTGTTTAGTATGGATTTGATATTTGTGAAAGTTTCGTTACAATCTAAATACACTTAAATTACCCAAACTAAGAACCTAATGCTGCATATGGTATAAAATAACTGGTTGGTATTACCACGAACGGAACCATGAAATGGGAAAGGAACGAAGCAACAGCAAGCGGTGTTTCGCGCCCATAATTCGTGGCTCTGTTAGCAAATGTATAAGCAGCCATAATCACTGAAGCGACAGCGCAATTTAAAACTTTTTTCTCCGAATTGCTCGAGATTTTTTGGTGACCATTCTGAATATTTTCCACCCTCATTAAAAAAATCATACTCCCGAATTTTAATATGGATACATACAAACTGATTAAAGTCCTATATAGCCAATGAATTCACCTATATTTTGTCGATTATCACATATTCGTAGGATTTATATTGAAAATATAATAAAATCGTAAACTTCTACTTAATTACTTACAATTAAGTGAAAATTTGCCAAAATTGGCAGCACAGCAATCTGAGGTACTTTTAATAGTGCCAAAAAGCGCTCCAGTGGTTATAACCTATTTTGTGCATGTAAAAAGTTGTTTCTCATAGTAATTGTTGAAATTTGAAAAGTGTAATTTCCATAATCTAGGCCTAAAAGTGTGGCGGTTAGGTAAATATGCATTTAGTCCACATTACGGATAATACGGAATGTTTGTGTTGTCGAAGTTTGGTGCACAGATAATACGGAAAATTCCTTTTTTAGGATGAGGTTAAACTATGAAAGCTGCATGTCATCATAATTTAAAAAACATCCCAGGTTTTAAATGGTTTGTTTGGCAAAGCAGGGTTTGTCTAGCGCATTGATTTTCAAAGTGGGGGGGCGCTCCCCCCTAGGGGGGCGTGAAGATATGTGGTGGGGGGCGCGGGCGCGGGCGTAGGCGGCGGTCACCACTCCGCTCTTCATTCTAAATCTTGTCAAAAACATGCAAGCTCATCCGTCGCATTGACTTTTCTTATAACAAGTGTGTAAAAGAAATATTTTTATAATAAAACATTTAAAAATATATTTTTGGACTTTATTAACTAGCCTTATTTTATTTTAGAATTGCTTGGCGAGCCCACTTGCTGTTACTTGCTGGGCCCTGGGCCAAGGGGAGGCGTGGGCATATTCATTTTCAGCAGTAGGGGGGCGTGATACTTTTAAGTTTGGGAACCCCTGGTCTAGCGGGTTTGTGTAATTGTGATTGATTGTCTATGAAATAAAAACGGTAAATATAAAATGGCGTTACTGCGTAAGCGAATTAATTTAAACAAAATTAAAATGTTAAAAGCATATTTTTTTGTCTCCCGCGACATAATTACGTAATAAAGCTAAATCGAGCTGTTTGAATAAAAAATATTCCGTTTTAAGGAGTAAGCGGTTTAAAGCATAAATAATCTTGAATTGTCTAGTTCATTCATAATCAAGAATTCGGCTGAAATAGGGCCAAATATCACTTTGATACCATCTTACCTTTCGATGCATTGCAATGGTTCAAGGTTCTCAATTTTTCCGATTCGACCATGATTTAAATCTAGTTCCAAAGCGTCTACGTCGATGACGATTATTTCTTGTGTTGACTCATCCTCAGTTTCCTTATCAAGTTTGTTGGCAGTTTCATTAACGACAACTAATTTGTCACAGGGTTCTTCAATTTTAGCGACCGTGTTTTCAATTTCCACTTTAGCAACTGCATTTTCAGGCTCCATTTTTAGGTCAGAACCAGAATTTAAATCAATTTTGACTTGTGCGTCTCCCGACATGCCAGTATTGACATCCATCGCCTTCAATGTGCTTTGTGGTATTTGTTGGTAGTTTTATGCGTATTATCAATCTTATAAGCGGTTATTCAAGGTATGCGATTTCCTGTTGAAATCGGCAAAATACACTTGGCAAGTAAAATAATAATTATTGGTGTTATAGAAATTCCAGAACTAGGTACTCAATTCTCAACACACAAATACGATTTTAAATGTCAATTGTCAAATATCGGAAGTTAATTTATTTATCTATGGAAATGGAAACTGGAAACTTAGTGTCTAGCAGTCTAGTGACGTTGGTGTTCATGGATTGTTTTGCAGTCCAAAAAGTTCTTGTTATTATTAGCACCCCCCACACGGGCACTTCGGTGCGCGCCACTCAAGCCGCCGCGAAGATAAGTCTCACAGTGAACGGGTTGAAATCCGTTATCTTACTTTCGGTCTTTACTTTTCTATGCGGCGGCCAGAAGTGGCGCGCTCCGAAGTGTCCGTGTGGGGGGTGCTATTATGTTGCAGTCCTCGTGAGTCCTCGCTGATGTCGATTAAAAAAGCAAAAAGTTTTTTATGTTCTCTGTTTGTTGATTTATCCGAATCAGAAGTCGAGAAAATGATATTTGCTATTTGACAAGTTAATAATAGAATCATGTTGAATGGTTTATCAAGTTTCAGATAAACCATTCAACATGGTTCTTGCACGAAAAGACACCTCGATTTCGCGGTAAGTACTTTTTTTCGAAAATTATGCAAAAGTGCAGATGTTGCGTGAGGGCGCCGAGTTCAGTATTGAGAATGTATATATTCGGCAACCACGGCCGCTAAGTTAAATCGATTAATAAAAGGTGAGTGTTCAGAGTGTGTTAACCGCAAGCGGTGGACTTCTCTCATATTTAGGAACTGATAATAATATATTTCTTTATAAAAATCAAAATATGCTTGCTTGGGTATATGTGAGGGAGCGGAAGGCGGATCGGCAGAGATGGGGGACGATTAATGAAAAGGCGTCAGTCAATGTGATGAGTCAGTCTTTATTGCTGCTACGTAGCGATGGTAAATTTAATGTGGAGTAACAGTGTGCAAACAGGAGCGATGTTGATGAGGCACGTAGGTGATGAGTGATGAAGGTCGATGATGCGTGGTGGAGCAGACCACTGGTCTGCATGTCGCCAGCATGTAGTTCCGCACCGTGGTGGTGGAGAAGACCTTGTCGTCCAGGATGGATGCTCGACGCGGTGAGTCGCGGAGATGGGCTGCGGTGAACCTCGTGAGGAGAATTGAAGTCTCAGTGGCAGCGAAGCGTGACGGGCTTCGATATGCCTGAGAAGTTGCTGCGCACGTGACAAGAAGATGCGGCGGGCCTTATTGTCGCGGGCAATTGAGTCTCTTGAGCTGATGGTACGATGGACCATGTTAGCTGCGAGATGTTGCGTCCTCGAAGGTTATGTATGCACCGGCACAGTCGGCAGTGAGTCGCCGAGAGTCTGGCCGGTTACGGCACTGGAAACGTGATGCACTGTTGTCTGTGTGTGTTGGTGAACTGTTACTGTTACAAGCGTGGACTGGAACTGACTGACTGACTAGCGTTGTGTCGCTGTGCTTATATAGCCGACCGTGTGAGTAGCTTTCTGGAGCGCCAAGTAATTTCGAGCGCCCGCGCAAAGTGGAGAAGATACTGGAACATTCCGCGGCCGTAACAATGTGACGGCTGTTGAGTCGAAGCTTTTCGATGTGCTTCCCGAAATGTGTAGCCGTGTGCGGCATGAAACACTACAACTGCAGGTAGGTTGTACCTTTCGAGAATTTGCTTGCTGTATCAGTGGCGGCGCAAAGATTGTGGCAAAGTGGGCGATCGTCGATCTGGTCGCCACATATGCATGGGCGTAGCCAGTTTTTGATTTAGGGTGAGGCAAAAATACAAATAGAACATATTCATGCTTTAGTCTCTATGAAAACAAAGAATATGAACGGAAGAAGGAAAAACCATCCTACGAAGTGCTGTAAATTTGAAAACGCGAATCGATCGACAATAGTACCTCCCACACGCAAACTTCGGAGCGACCGAGTTCCGCGCCACTTCAGGCCACTGCGCAGAAAAGTAAAGACCGATAGGTTTACAGCACGGTTCACTGTGAGACTTTTCAATAACTTTAAAAATATATATTTAACTTACTTATGACTAATGAGATACTATTAGGTTAAGTTGGGTTAGGTTAGGTTAGGTTAGTTGATATGGTCCATCCTAAAATAAAATACTCTTGTACGTTATGTTATTTATTCGAAAAACTAGTGTTTTGGTCAATTGATGTTCTAATAAGATGTTTTCGAAAAATTGTATTTCGAACAATTGAATTCGAAAAATTGCGATTCGGTCAATTTACCTAGACCCAGCCAGGGTACCTAGTATAAATATATCGAAATAATTTATGGTACTAACCAAAAGAGAATATGTATTTTTAATCTAATAAAAAATTATATTTATTTTAAATAGGTACCTATGTTAGGTACCAAATTTATTTGATTGTTCTCTTATAATATACAAAAATGAATGTTTCTAATATATTAAAAATGATAATTTGTAAAAAAATTGCAATAGGTGGAGCGCAAGCTGTTTGAAAATCTGAGTGTACCGGGACTGAATATAATGAACGCGGGAGAGGAGAGGAGAGGGAGTTCGCCGGAGAGGGGAGAGGGAAGGCGGGGAAGGTGGAGGGGGAACGCGTGAGGGGAAGGGGACATGGGAGGGGAAGGGGACATGGGAGGGGAAGGGGAGGCGGAAGGGGAAGGGGAACGGGACGAATGGGAAAAGACAAGCAGGGAGAAATAATTTCTTTATTAGTGGTATTGCAACGCAGTTTAGAATAAAGCTGAATAAGAAAAACAATGCGTTAATAATAATACCTGACCTTTGCGCCCTAAAAAAACTGTTATAATACAATACATGCGAAAGAGTGGGATTATTCGATGGAATTAAAAAAAAATAGTTTTAAATGTTTCAATAATAACCCACCTTCAACAATAGGCCACTTGCATCACATTTTTAATTTTTTTCCGGTTTAGGCAAATATTCTAAGACATAAACAGCCTTACTCATAATGAAACCCTACTACGACTCTGTAGAGTCGCGGTAGCTACACATGAGGGTACAATACACCGCACAGAGTAAAAATCTTTACTCATCTTCATAATATTGCTCGACAGCTGGATTATGGGTTATGATTTTTTTACGGTAGCAACACTCAGCTCCAAAGCCAAAAAACGCGGTCAATTTGGCATTTCGTGGCGTATTGCCAACTTCACGTTTATTCATACGTCAAAATATTATTCGACGAGATTGATTTTGTGTTTCGCGTTTCAAAAATAACTATTAATGGATAATCATAAACAGTAATTCGGATGAGGAAACGTAAATTAGTAGACGTAATAAGAATCGGGGTGACGTTGAAATGAGTGTTATAAAAGATAATAATAATAATAAGGCCTGCTTGGTTATCGATTTCGCTGAGTTGTTTAACAAGAATGCAATTATTAACACTCGTTTCTACCCCATTATCGTATGGCACAGAGAACTTGGAGATCGGTAGATTTATCATCGTACCAAGGCAATTAAACGTCTGACGTTAACTTTTGTAAATAATAATAATAATTGGACAATTTGTAGAGCGCCGTTTTTGTGAAAAATCAACTCAAGGGCGCTTTACAATTCATTATGAATTCCTAGGTTCTAGGTTTAATTTTATTATTTACAGATCTATATTTAGACCTAAAATCTCCTTCCGTAAGTGCCGCCAAAGGATCGAACCTTTTTTTGTGCATGAATACCGCGAATACGGTCAATATTTGCCAATGCTCCATTCAAAACGTCAAGATTCTCATAAAAGTTTGCTATTTCGAAAGTTACAACGCCGTGGTACTGAGTTAACCCTGGTGACCGGGTGGTTTAAATTCTGACAGCTACTACATCTCCCGTACAGCGACGAGGTAAGAAAACACGGATGCGCGCGATTGACCCACCATGTTGAGTAACAATTTCACCTACCCCGGTCTTGCTCTCATGGTTGTATCTTATTTTGTGATTATGAGTAAGACTGTCAGTATATATATATTTTTTTTTGGAAATTTCAATCCGAAAAATCAGACCATTTTTTATAAACCGGAAAGACGGGACATAATTTTATGAGTGTGAAAAAATGATAATTATATAGCCAAAAATCATTTTAAAAAAAGAACGTTTTCCACAGTAAGAGCCCGTTCACACTTCCGTCGGAATAACGGAGGTGGGTTCCGTCGTTATGACGGAAGCCCTAGGCCCCTGTTCACACTTCCGTTTTCAAGACGGATCCTACTCTACGAAAACAACGACCAAAAAATTTTATCATTCTTCAGTAGACGGTCGTGCGCACTGCGCAATGCGCAATGCGCAATGCGCAATGCAAATATTGCAAATTTTACTATTATAAAAGTTCCTCTTAGTTTGGGCCGTAAAAGGCCGACAGCAAAAAATTTCCCTTGGGGCTGCCATAAATAGTTATAGGTGCTATTTGAAATGTACACATACCTACTTAAAAATAAAACAATTTAAATAATAAACTTTTTCTTCAAATCGGGAATGTATTGATGTAATACCAGCCATAAAATTACTTCAGGGGTCGGACCTTATTTGTTCAAACCGTGGGAGAATATTTTGTTTGCATACTTGAAAAGGAGAAAGTACGCGAAAATCATCCAGCAATTATTATAACTAAAATGACTAAAAAACATGAATGATATGACTAAATATTTTCTTGAGATTAAATAGAAAAAATCGCATTCTGGAACGAACATGTATATTATATAATAATATTATAAACGCCAAACGCGCGCCCCATAAAAACACAATTTGCCTGCTCGCTTGCGTCTGGGAGCGGGCGGTGGTGAAGTGTGAAGCGGGGTGTGGCGGGTTCAAAACGGATCCGTCGTCCCGCCGTATAGTGTGAACAGCTCCATTGAAATGTATGAGCCAGCGCGTTCCTTTCCGGCTTCACGACGGACGCTCTGCGTAGGCGAACTCTCCGGCAAAAAATGACGGATCCGTCTTCACGCCGGATCCGGCAAGTGTGAACAGCTCCATAGAGCCACTACAGCGGCTAGGGCCTCCGTCGTAATGACGGAACCCACCTCCGTTATTACGACGGAAGTGTGAACGGGCTCTTATGGCAATAATTTGTACGGGGTTCTCTTCGTAACATCTGTCAAAACACTGCCATGCCATATTTATAAAACGTCAAACCAAAGGATAAGTTCGCAGAGAACAAACAATAAATCTAGTGAATGTTAAACGTCAAATTCAAAAATTTATTTATTTAAAAATAAAAAATAAAAACTATACATTTCTAAAAATTTTTACTAACGTTTTCGTAATCTTATCAAAAAAATCTATCCACACGATTTTTTCTAAGTCATTATGAAATCCATGCAAGTGGCCTATTATTTATATAATTAAAATTATCTCTAATTTAATATTTCCAAAATCATTTATACATAATGTATATTATTATTATTTAATAGTACCTTTTACACGTCGAGTTCGGAGCGGGCCGTGCCCCGCGCCATTTCAGGCCGCAACGCAGAAAAGTCTCTCAGTGAACTGCGCTGTAAACCGTTATCTTATTTTCGGTCTTTACTTTTCTGCGCGGCGGCCTGAAGTGGCGCGGGGCACGTCCCGCTCGGAACTCTACGTGTAAAGGGTACTAATACTACTAATATCTAATATCTGTGAGCCCTGATGATATTCCTAGCTACAAGTACAAATGTGTATTTCGTGGGGGTTAGTATATTTATGATTTCGTGCAATTTCGTCTATGGACTAACCTGGGTGTCTGTGTATGCATGTGTATGTACATTTTCGTTTTGCCGCGAAAACTTGTGAAAATTGGACATTGCTGCTCGCTGTCAAAAAAGTGAAAAGTCAGTTCCAGTCAGTTCGGAGTTTCTTGTGTTAAAAAAGCCTTTGTCGGATTATTAAATAAAATGGATGACACCGATGATTTAAGCAAACTTGAGGAATTATTCGCAGCAGATAGTTCAGACGATGAAATCGTTGAATCAAAAAATGATCACACAAATAGTATCGCCCCTTCCGAACCGAAAGAGCCTTTATTCCTCCAGCAAGAGGTAGAACAAGAAAAGTCTATTTTATCGCTGGGCAAGGAAAACAAGGCACAACCAATCAATGAAGGCTTACAACCCAATACTAAGGTAGAAAATTCTTTGAAAAAGAAAACTTTTTCAAATGCCAATAATAGTTTGATTCATAATGGTGACACCGACTCTTCAGATGATGAAGACAAAAGAAATTATCTCGAAAGAAAATATTGCGAATACGGTTCAGATGTAAAGAAGTTGATGCAGCAAAAAGAAGAAAACAAGACGGAGTATGTAAGGGATGCTCCTCGACCGATACAATCTACTTCCTTTAAAACCATTAAGAATACTCCACCAGCAGCTGTTGAAAATAAACTCATGCAAAACAAAGACATTTATACAGATCCAGTGTTTGGAATGAGAATTATAAAACCGTTGATCTCTGGTACTGCGTTGAAGGAACGTATGCAAGGAAGGGAGGCAATAACTATGTGCAAGGTGAAGAGGCACGTGGTCAATGGAGATCTGACCAAGGACTGGGTGGTGGCTGGGGTCATTGTTCGCAAGAGCGCTTCGAAGGAATCACAAAAAGGAGCTCAATACTCTATTTGGACTCTCAGCGATCTTAAAGATGACTTAAAAACTATCTCCGTATTTTTGTTCCGCAATGCCTATAAACAATTATGGAAAACTAATCAAGGAATGGTGATAGGAATCCTGAACCCCAGTGTTCTAGACAAGAGGGATGATAGCACGGACCAAGCTTGTTTGTCCGTTGATAACCCAGAAAAAGTAATGATTTTTGGCAACTCTAAAGACTTTGGGTTTTGTAAAAGTAAAAAGAAGAATGGTGATCCATGCACAGCATTTGTAAATTTGAATCTATGTGAACATTGCATCTATCATGTTAAACAAGAGTATCAGAAGTGTACCAGAAGGTCTGAGCTACAATCCAGTACGTCAGGCAGGGGTTTGGTAGACTTGAGAAATAAAGTCTTAGGGAAGAATACGGTTATATATGGCGGACAATCATTCTCCGCTATACCGGCTGTAAAGAATAAGAAGCAAACTGCCAAAGATACCAACAGACTGCAATCTTTAAGTGATTACTTTAGAAATTCAGAACAGCAACCATTATTAGTCAATAAATCACCCTATGGGGCACCCCCCACCAAGAAGAATGCCTCCAGGGTTGACGCAAGTAGGTCTCAAAGATTAAAAGACTTGGAGAGATTAGAATTCTTAAGTGCTGGCTCATCAAAACGTATCAACATGATAGAGAATGGGACAGCTAAAGAAATTACTATGGAGAAAATTAAAGAGACACTTATTCAAAGTCCCAAGTCGACAGTACACACCCCTAAACAGTCATTTATAAGCCCTAAGCCGTCTCTTAGCCAAAGCTCCAATCTATCTGCTAACCGAAATAATGTCAGTGTAAGTCCAAACACACCACTACAATTAAAATGTCCAACTTTAGGTATTCCTACGTTGGGATTTGGTTTAAAGAGCAAATCCTCAGTGGACTTGACTCTACCATTCAGTAAAAAACAAAGTGAAAGAGCGAAAAGCAATGCGATGAAATGGATAAAAGAAAATGGGCCGCTGAACAAAACAAACCCCAATAATGTCAGGGGAACTGAAGAGGGCAAAAAACGAAGTCTCAGTAAATTAAATATTTCCACTGAAGTTGAGACCAAAGACGAAACCGAACCAACGGCTAAAAAAGCTAAAACAGGCATTACTTCGGAGCGCTTTCAAAAGATGCTCGCAGCAACATCCTCACACGCTGATCTAATCGTCGAGCATGACGACACGGAGGTGGACAAATATTTCAACAAATTAGAAAAGAAAGAAATGATGGAAGAAAAGATGTTGAACACCTACAAAGTGGCATGCAAAGCAGTGAGATGCCTCAAATGTAAGTACACCAGCTTCTCTGCAGCAGACAGGTGTAAACAAGAGAAGCATCCGTTGAAAGTGTATGACACGGTTAAACGCTTCTTCAAGTGCATGCACTGCAGCAACCGGCATGTTTCCCTGGAAGTAATTCCCACGCAGCCTTGCAAGAACTGTCACCACAATCGCTGGCAGAGAGCGGGCATGATGGCAGAGAAGAAGGCTGTGACGCTGGCCAGCACTCTATCTATAACTGGAGGAGAGGAGTTCCTAGGACATAATGACATTGGAACCAGTATTAACCTTTTAGTTTCTGAAGATGGTGCTTAAAACTTTTTTTACTTATGCATTTTTAGCCTTTATTTTAATATTATTAGTATGTAATTAGTCATCAAAATTTTAAAGATTGTGAGATTGCTATATTTGCTGTGTCCTTTGTGCAATCATTGTATCATATAATTTTCAAGTAAAATGTTTTATACACGTTTCTTAACTATGTGTCACAATAACTGAATCAAAAGTATCTACATGATTACAGTGGAGCTCTTATAAATTCTACCAAGGAACGGGAAAAAAAATTTATCTGGGATGTATCCCAAATTCAGTGAAGTGATCGAAAAAAACAAATCTCTTGAGGGAGAGTTTCACTATATAATATCTTATTTATCAGTGTTACAACGATTCAACAATAATACAATAAAAAAGCCCAACGGCCGTTGTACCCAACTTTTCTATCGATCAATCTGAGATCAGCTAAGTGATTTGTTTAGTAAAACTCGATTCGGCTGTTGGTGGGAAAGTTGCGTTGGGAATATCGTATTTGTGCATTTGAGGAGTGTTGTAACCGACGTGTTACATACCCTCAAATGTTCTTTCAACAAAAAACATCGTTGATGGTATCCTCTACAGTTTAGTGGTCATTTTTGGAAATTTCGCTTGAAATCTAAAAATTCCGCTTGGCCTCTGAGCTCGTTAGTACCGTACCGCCAGCGATCTTTTTTCGTTGAAAATATTTTGTTTGTTTTTCTAATAAGAATCTTAAATTATTCCAAATGTAACAGTATGTTAATAAAATACTTTCCTTTTACTATGAAAATGTCCCGGTGCAACAAATAAACGCTACTATGCTGCCGCCGGGGACATTTTTCAACTTATGATTTCACTTATGATTTTTTATGTTTGTTATTTTTGTTAAATATTTTAACTTACGAGCCTTGTAGGATAATGAAACTAACAGATTTCATTCCAGAGTCCTACAAGGCATCGAGGGAAAGAGAGCCCGAGTCTCTAACCCTTAAACTGTACAAACTAGGGCAAAAATAGCCCTCAAAAAGACTTCGAAAAATTTCGATAAAAATATGTTTTTCCGGATTATAAAAATCCAGGTACCCCGTAAGATGACGAAACAAACAGGTTTCATTAACCCATCTTACGGGGGACTTCGGAAAAATAACACTGTATCTCCAAATTGTTAAATATCCAGCCAAACGGCAAATAACTTTTAAATTTTTACGATTTGTCTCAAAAATGAGATAAATCGCCCAGACTAAAAATGTTGTGATAAACAATAAGTTTATTTTACCATTACTACAAAATAACTCGCATATATATACATAAACCCTGTAGAATTATTCTAACATGTTAATTTTAAACGACCGCCTTCAAAGGTGACATCGGCAAAATAGTGTGCCCACATCTTGGCCGCCCTATTTATACCATTTGGTTTGAGGACTAAATCCCCTCCACTTTTTTCAATAAACACTGCCCGAACGCTGTCGGGTACATGTATCCCTTAAATATAGTGAAAATTTTACAATAAATAAGTTCAGTTTACTTGTTCAATCTACTCATCAAAACGTGTTTTATTACTTCCTACCTCTGGAAGTCCTACAACCTGCTGCCTCCTGCTGAAGTTCTGCCTGGACGAGTACCTGGTGCCTGCCGCTGCAATCGGCCCTAACTCTGGGTACTCCCAAGGCACCAGGGCCAGGCAGAAACTAGGCGCATCCAGGGCCACACCACCAGAGGCCAGCTTTAAAATACCTATCATAAGCATCATCGGCAGACAAGAAGGGAAGGCGTGCACAGCCACCGGTGCCCTCATAATTTACAGTCTTGTAAGGACGACGACACGTCCGTTACAAGTGTTGAAGCCAAAATTTCGGCTCAACAGTTTATTAGTAGGATTGGGAACAACGGCCGTTAGTATTTACTATTACTTTTAATGTAAAATCATGTGATTCTTGTTTGAAAATTAGATCACTTGGAAACATTTTAGATGCTTTAATTAAATACTGTAAGTAGAACACATATTTGTCTCAGAAATAATTGGATATTTTTTTTAATTAGTCTATATATAACCCAGAAAAAATAAAGTATCGGCCTATAAAAACTACATTAAAGTTCAAAATCTCCCTATTTATGAACCCCTTTTCGGTTATGGTAAAACATTTGAGTTTGAACTTCACAAAATAAAATGGAACATGCTTTTTGGTGATGTTTTTTTTCGTGAATAAATCAAAACAGGCTGGTGTTAAATGGGAATTTAAACCTTATTGCCATCTATACAAGGAGTGTTATTGTTAGAGGCCTGATCTTGAATTTTAAATGACGTGGTGCATCACCTAAACAAAAATTACAAGTTGCAGTTCACACGCGGTAGAAGTGAAACCTCCAGAAAACTAAAGTAGACAAGAGTGGGGAGGCTACGAAGCACTTCACAAAGAGGAGACCGATTATTCTTTCTCATTCTCGCAAGGTAAATCCTGTAGATGTATGTGTTTGTCTCTTTTTAGTGTCGCTTTTTCGTTTCATCGAGTTTCAAATCACAACTGTGCTAAAGAAGTTTTCACTTCAAAATATTTTAGTCCTTTATACATCTGTGATTGGCTTGATTGCAATATTGTACATGCCATTATGTATGCAGTATGTATTTTAAAATGCTTAAGTTATTGTGAAATACAAAGACACCCCTCTTATCACAAATGATCAATCAACATGATATTACACTTATTATAAATGTCACTTGGGTATTTTTTGGATGGGAATAATAAAAATAAAATGATCTTATGAAAGTATGCTTTATTATCAACAGAATAACCAAACGATTGTTGCCATAAATAAATTTACATATCATACAGTATTTGTTTATGTAGAATTCTGTAATAATTCACGTGTTAAGAGATGCAGATTACATTCATGAAACAATCTGCAACACATAAAAAAATTTCTTCTATTATTTGAAAATGTTTCCTGTCTATACATATTTAAAAAAAAAAACAACTTAAAAGCGTCAGTTAAGACTGGTTGTCACTGGAGCTACTGTAGAATTAAATATACTGCGATATAAAAAATATTTATAGTTAATATTCAGTTCGTAACATGTAAAATTTATACACAAGTATCACTTAAGCTGACCAATGAAACATTTGCCATACAAAGGTATGAGAGTTCACCTGCAGTGATTTAATACAGTACGGTAATATTCTGATTCCAGTCCTAACATTCCACTATTCTCACTTTTTAACGTATTGCTTTCGAATTCATTAGACTTTCATAATAATTGATGCCTGTAAGGTGCGTGAATTTCAACAATAATAATTTATGAATGCACTCAAAATAGATATTAATGAAAAAATCGGTCTGTTAATGTACACACTAAACTTTAAAACAGGACTGACATTGATTCAGAAATCGTCGAAAAAGGATCAGAAAAGTGGCATGTCGCCCCGCTGACGCCTTTCTCTTTCGGTCATTGTAAAGTCATGTACCTGTGCGAAAATGGATCGTATCAAGTTCAAGTCGGCATTAAGGTTTGGCGTGTATACCATTTTTATCAAATGTTTCTATTTATTTTTTTAATAATTATTATTTATCAATTTTGTATGTAGCTAGGGAAAATAATATTAAAATACATATGATTTGAATTGTAGGAACAATCAATCATAACATTTCTTTTTAACTTTAATTATTACCGCTGCCTTATTCCAATCACCGCTTTCAATGTTTTTCTGGTGTTAATAAATACTAACAGAGATTTGCAATTATGAATCTGTTGACCTCCATTGTGTTTCCAATTTATGGGGGAAAAATATTTTGTCCCCGACAAAATGCTATGTGATTTTATACATTTATTTTCAAAGAAGCAAATATACCATATTGACTTATCAATTGTTCCTTATGCAGCTATAAGTCATTATTAAAAGGTCCATAAAACATAACAATCAACATCACAACACCCAGACCTGGCAGTACGCACATATTGAATAAAAAATCCAAGATAACATAATTTTGCACCGTAACCTCCAAAAGTCAATTGTGTAGAACACTGTGCAATTGACCTCATCATTTTAAGAAATGTAAATCGTCGCCGGCGAGCAAAACATTTCATTTACAGTCTATTCTTGAAATGAGCGACACATAAAGTGCTTAATTTCTTGTTAGTAAAAAATCCTTGCAAAGCGTTATTGTGCATACAATGTTAACTTGTTCAAACTTTCTATTTTAACTCTTTAAATTATTACAACAAAAAAGAGTTGGATAAGAATTTTTTTATTGTTTTATTTTTTAAACACTTCTGTCCCCTTGATTTCATATTAATAATAGCACTCTTAACGAGTCATACATTTTATTTAAAAACTATTTCATAAATAAATGCGTACAGCGCTGGAGCCATGGATTATTTGCGCATAATAATATCTGGTTAGCGGTTTTTATTAATCCCTTTTATGACATTAGCCCAGTGTTTGGAATAAGAGAGAAGGGATATCTAACAATGAAACCTTTATCATGATTATTTTTGGGTTATTACGCCACATTGAACTCCTTCTTTAGCCAACGTTTCGGACAGCGTTAAAATGTCCATAACGTTGGCTAAAGAAGGGGGGAGCGCAGCACAGCTTAATAATCCAAAAATTAATCACGATAATACTTTTGGCAGTGAAAATTTCAAATCATATTTAACAATGACACCTACCTGTCTAACAGAATAAGTAAATTGACATCATTGAAATTTTGATTCAGTAAAAACAGTAATTTGAATTAAAAAAGGTTTCTGTATGTATGTATGTATTTATTAGGGTAGTGAGTCAACCCAAGAATAAGAGGCACTGATCCATTGAAAACTTCTCGGTACATTTATAAATTTCGCAGAATTAATATCTTATCAGGGTTAGAGGTTGAATCAACCAGTTAGAAAGAAAAGATTCTCGAGATAAATAAACGGAATATATATTTGACTAAATAGCTCAACTAATAAATTCCATTAAAATTACAAATCACAGCTGGTATAATATAGTTCAAATCATTTAATAAAACAAATCAGCTGTTTAAATGTTGACATCATAAAAAAGAGCAATTTGTTACACTTATATGATGATAAATTATAAGATAATATGAATGTAGAATGGATTACGCCTTAATCTTAGCGAGAAAATAAATATGAATTGAACAATGAACCAAGATGGGGTTTCATCAAATCACTTTCTAAAACAGTTTAAACACAACGCCGTAACATCCGATGAAGTACAATAATTATTCAAACATCCAAAACTATTTTAGTTAGAAATACGCTATTATTTATCTTTCATAGAATTCAAATTTGTTAAAATCCATTAAATTATCCAACAAATTATATTTTCTTGGTATAGACATCAAAGGCGAGAGAGACTTGGGTGCACAAAACTTCTAAAATGATGTTAAAAACAGCGAGGGTAAAGAAATACTGTTTGTAATACGTATTTAACACTTGGCCGCTGGCAGTTGACGTCGACGGATCCGTCGGTGATGTGAGTTGGTGCGTGATACGTCCAGTCCACGGCTCTCACGATTGCGCACTGTAATTAGTAAGGAGTAGATTTACATGCAACTAAACCGAGATGTTGGCGGCTCCGAGGCCGGCGGGTCATCATTCCCATTCGGTGGTGCCGGGCGGCTTGGAGGTCAGGTCGTACAACACCCTCGAGATGCCCGCCACCGTCAACACCTCCTTCACCATCCGCTCCACCACGTCCAGCGGCAGCATGTCCGTGTTGGGCACGGCGGGCAGGCCCGTCATGAAGTCGGCCGTCAGGAAGGGCCGCAGCACGATGGAGCGCTGGCACGAGGGCATGCGCGTGGCCGTGTCGCGGTCAAAGTGAACCGGGATCAGCACCACCGGCATCTGCGCTATGTTCTTACCGTAACCTGACGACATCAAAACCTGCAAACAACCAAAATACATTAGACATTAGATCATATAACATAATAAGAGATATTATCTAATTCCAAATATATATTCTTCTTCTCCTATTGAGTGTTAGGAAGGCTAGGCGGCACAGGTTGAATATTCTTGAAATGGATTTAGGGAATGCATTACAGTGAAACCCTCTCAAGAAGTTTTCCATGGGACCGGAAAAAAACTTCTTAAGCAGGAAAACCGAAAAAACCAAACTTCTTAACCTTTTCAAGACGATGTTAAAGAATTTGCGATACCCGTGGGCTGGTATTTCAAATTCTCACACATATGCGTCATGTATACGCGATGAGTTGACATGTATACATGACGCTCGTCTAACAAGGGTTAAGCCACGAAACTTCACTAGGGTTTTACTGTACTAGAGGTAAGCCTTTTCGTGGCTAGGATATCATAATTTTTTTTAGTCTGCCAATATTTTATTGCGGTAACATAATTTCCTTTACCTGTGTTGCCAGATCATCACATTGTCTTAATACAGAGATCACGTGACTCGTAAGGTAGGTAGGTGTTATATCCAGAACTTGATCTTTGATTGGGTCTCCAAATATATAACATACTCTGGAAGTAAAAAAGCATTGTTAATTTCAACAGTTAAAAGATTAGGAAACATTGTAATATTTAAAAATAAACTTTTACTCGTTTATAAGACATGGTTCGTAGTGCAGAGAGCACAACAATAATACAGTGAAACTCTCTTAAGAAGTTTTCCAAGGGACCGGGGAAAAAAAACTTCTTAAGTGGGAAAACTTCTTAAGTGGGATTCAATTTTAGCCATTTAATAACTCGAGTCTGGGGCATACGTCATTCCTATGTCTACCTACGTTAAATTGTTGTGAAAACAAGCTTACATGATGCAAGACAAATTTTGAAGTTTTATTGAAAAAAAAAACGTTATTATAATGCATTTTTACCATCTCCTTGGGCATATTTAATCATGTTATGAACATAAAAATAAAGCTAATTATATTTATTTGAAGGTGAAATATTCCGTATTAATCGTGATCCGATAGATTTAATCAAAAGTTTTTCGTGTTTTACAAATTCGATGGAATAAAATTTTTATACAATAATACAGTAGAACCCCGTTAATTTAAAATCCACGGGACATAAAAAATAAAATTTCGAATTAACAATTCCCACATAATTCGAAATTTTACGGAAAAAAAAATCGTAAAAAATTGCCGAAAATTGAATATCTCAGCGGCAAATTCAAATTCGGGTAGGTTCTTTGGAATAAATGCGTAATAATACGACTTATTCCCTGGGTAAGTCGAATTTTCGCAGCCGTGTACCGCCGCGGACGGCCCTCTATCCGAAGTAAATTCACAAAAATACGATATTTTCCGAGTAAATTAAATTTTCGCATCCATTTAAACTAAAAAAAATATGATATATTACCACGTAAATCGAAATTTCGCAGCCTACTTCCGATGCAACTGGCCCTTTGAATTCAGATACTCGAAGTAAATTCGTAAAAATATGATAAATTTCGCGTAAATGGAAATTTCACAACCGAATCCCGTTGCGGCCGGCCCTCTAAATTCAGATAGGTATAATTATAAATTCGTAAAAAAACCGCATATTTCTGCAAAATCAAAATGTTGCTGCTTATTGCCTCCGGGGCCGGCTTATCAAATTTAGATATTCTAAGTAAATTCGTAAAACTACGATATATTTCGCGTAAATCGAATTTTTGCAGCCGAATCCCGTCGCGGTCGGCCATACTGCAGATACCTATTCCGAATAAATTCATGAAAATTGAATTTTCGCGGCCGAATATAGTCGCTCCCGGCCATAATGCAGACACCTATTCGGAATAAATTCATAAAAATATGATTATATTTCGCGTAAATTGAGTTTTCGCGGCCAAAACCCGTCGCGGTCGTCCAATATTCAGATACCTATTTGGAAAAAAAACATTAAAAATTCGATATATTTCGCGTAAATCGAATTTTTCCGGCTGAATCCCATTGCGGCCGGTCATAATGCAGACACCTATTCGGAATAAACTCATAAAAATACGATATATTTCGCGTAAATTGAATTTTCGCGGCTGAATTCAGTTGCGGCCGGTCATAATTCAGATACTTATTAGAAATAAATTCATGAAAAAACGATATATTTCGCGTAAATTGAGTTTTCGCGGCCAAATCCCGTCGCGGCCGGCCAGTATTCAGATACCTATTTGGAAAAAAAATCATAAAAATTCGATATATTTCGCGGAAATCGAATTTTTGCTGCCGAATCCCGCTGCGGTTCGCCATAATGCAGATACCTATTCGAAATAAATTCATAAAAATACGATATATTTCGCGTAAATTGAGTTTTCGTGACAGAATTCGGTTGCGGCCGGTCATAATGCAGATACCTATTCGAAATAAATTCATAAAAATACGATATATTTCGCGTAAATTGAGTTTTCGTGACTGAATTCGGTTGCGGCCGGTCATAATGCAGATACCTATTCGAAATAAATTCATAAAAATACGATATATTTCGCGTAAATTGAGTTTTCGTGACTGAATTCGGTTGTGGCCGGTCATAATGCAGACACCTATTCGAAATAAATTCATAAAAATACGATATATTTCGCGTAAATTGAGTTTTCGTGACTGAATTCGGTTGCGGCCGGTCATAATGCAGATACCTATTCGAAATAAATTCATAAAAATTCGATATATTTCGCATAAATTGAGTTTTCGCGGTCAAATCCCGTCACGGCCGGCCATAATACAGATACCTATTCAAAATAAATTCATAAAAAAAACGATATATTTCGCGTAAATTGAGTTTTCGCGGCCAAATCCCGTCGCGGCTGGCTAGTAATCAGATACCAATTTGGAAAAAAATCATAAAAATTCGATATATTTTGCGTAAATCGAATTTTTGCTGCCGAATCCCGTCGCGGCCGGCCATAATGCAGATACCTATTCGAAATAAATTCATAAAAATACGATATATTTCGCGCAAATCGAATTTTCGCGGCCGAAATTATCGCGAGCGGCCCTAATTACCTACGCTTGATTTATCGACATTTTACGGCATTTTACCACTACGGCTATCTGTCAGATTCTGATTTACGAAATTTGTTTTTTTTTTTGTTGTTATAATCGATGTTTTTCGAATGACTAATTTAGAATCTTAAAAACCCTTCCATGTTCGTTACATAATTCCGCACGGCATATTCGTTCGACGTGTCACATTACTATTGTACCTAGGGATTACGGCTTACGGCCCGGCGGGCGGCGGCCGACAAAGGGTCTGTTTATGGTCTCAGGTACTAGAGATCGCGAGTAATCTGTGAAGCCAACGTCTTTCACTTTATGACTTGGAAAAAGGTTCATTTTAGATGTTTTTTGCAGCACAATATTTCGTTTGTGTTGATATTACCGCCGGATTTCTAAAACCTCTTAAGCGGGAAGCAGTTTTAGCTCTAAAACTTCTTAAATGGGAAAAAATCGAGTTTTTTGCAGTTTTTTGTATGGAATTTTCAAGGGACCGAAAATCAAAACTTCTTAAGCGTGAAAACTTCTTAAGTGGGAACTTCTTAAGCGAGTTTTACTGTAATAAATCTGTGAATTCTTTTCGTAAAGATGGACAACAATTAAATTTCAATATGGAATGGTTTATCCTGATACCTCATCTACAAAATAAAATTATTTACTGTCACTTTTTACTTGTTCCCATTTTATGTTTATAAAAATTCAGAATGAATAGATATTGTCGTGTTTTCTTTTGTGAAATTTATTATTTAAATTGGTTACTGTTCCTGGTCTCAATTTCTGAGGTAAATTCAAGTTTAAATTTATTATTTTTTTAAGGTACATATATGCTAAACAATTGCTTGTTTTGCACAATTTATTGTTTTGTTTTAAATCATCAGATTGCAGAATAATTAAATTGTGCATAAATCTGTCACAATACTGAAAATTTACGCTGTTTCTAGGGAACTATTAACAAATACATAAGGGTTAAATATATTACCTGTTAACATTGTGACACACTCTAGGAATCAGTTTGGCTAGGTACACGAGATCTGTCCAAGGTGGCGGGAAATGCTTACTTGACAGACCTACTACGTAGCTGTATGATCTGCCATCACCTGGAATTCAAAAGAATTGTAAAATTTAGAGAAACAAATTACTGTTAACCACTCGGAACATTAGAGCGTCAAAAGACGCAAATATAATAATAGCGGTCAAGACATTAGAGCGTCTTTTGACGTCAACGCGCGAGATTTTACAAAAATTGATTTATTTCCATTACTAGTATACGGATTACCATGAAATAAAAAACGGAATATCGATAATGAACAACGCTACGCGTCTGTATTCAAAAATATCTATGGAACATAGAGATTAATTATCTGAACCGAATGGAACCTCCATCTTGTTTGAATGTCATTTGTTCAAGACATTGTTAGTTTTTTATTCAAATATTTTTGTATGAAATGGTAAAAAAGCGAGGTGACAAAATTGTTTATTATCCATTTGTACGATAGAATAAGTATTTTTTTTTACATAATCTGTGATTTTAGTACAGTTTCACATAAAACATCGCGTGGGTCATTTTTACAATTTTTGCATTCTAAATTTTAATATTTAAAAATGTTATTATTTATTTGTAATAATACAATTTGAAAGTTTATTTCATAACCTTTTTAAAACAGTTTTTAGAATGAGGCTACGTTTCCCAAAACGTGATTTATGAAGCTTTTAGTAAAAATTGTAAATAACACAAATATTATCACATTTTGACAGTTTTCTAAGGGACACATAATAAACAAAACGTCTATTTCTGAGAGGTTAAGCCCTTCTTCCAGGAATATGCATGTATCCGATGCTGATGTTATGTATTCACGTCACAAACAACTTGTCGCGCAAAGTTCATACACGTCGCTACTGAAATCACGAGGCCCGTGTTGTTACCAACTCTCGAAAAGTCAAAACTAACTTTCATAAAATAGCTCCGCACAGGAAGCTGAGGAAAAAAAATCCCTCAGGTATAATCCATCATATCATCTTTAGGGATGCTGTGTGGAGGGTATTTTTAGGGAAAGAGAGGAGATGAAGTTCTGGGAAAGGTAAGAGGAATGGGTAGAAATCCGGGGTCAATGTGTCCAGGAGTGATGGACTTATGAATCCATCCCTACAACTGCGGTGAAAGGCAATGGGCCAAGCGGGTGTGATTGGAGAGGTCTAGGTTAAATCTCTTCTGATCCAGCACTAGACAAATCTCATCCCTTGGACCCGGGTACCTCTGCTAAGTTACCAGAAGTAGCGAACTACCTGGGGTGACCTATGGTAGGGGGGTTGGTTATCCAATAAATGGTTCCCGGGGTGGCGGTACCCACACCAAACTGGTATGGGAGAATTCCCAAACATTTGCTGTAGCTGTCACTTTTCTTTCTGTTTGTTTCTAGCATTGACCTCAAACAATCTCATTGTTACAAAATGTCTCGACACAGGCGACGATGAGACTATCATAATATTTAGTAATTGCTCCACTATGTAAAGTATCGACGACTTAAAGGTTAACAACCTTGTGGGAGACTGGCTTCGCTGACGAGTTTACAAAATGTCGCAACGTGTGTCTGTGTTGTCATCAAGATACTGGAATCGTCGAGCATCAGATACTTGCATTCTTACGTAACCTTGTGAAAGAAGGGTCTTAGGAAACAAAGAAAATAAAAATAAAGTAAGTTAAACATAAAAGAAGGTACTTTTGCAGGCAGTTGTGGATTTTTGAATGGAAGCGATTAACAATGCAAGCAACTATCATTGAAATAGCTGTAGGGCAGAGATTGTCTGATGGAAGTCTGCTAATTGTGAATTATGACTTTCAGGAGAGAAGTGTTGTGTCGTACCTTGCACCCCGACGCTGCGTATGGGCAGCAAGGTGGCGGTGAGGGAGTGCTGGGAGCTGATGCGCCGCAGCTCCAACTGCTCCTGTCGGCCGGTGGCACCCACCACTCGCTGCAGGAGGGCGTGCTTCTTCTCGGACATCTGGTCAAACTCCACTATTATTTTCACTATGACCTGGAAACAAATACATCAATGTTGAGCAAACAAACAATCGATAAATATTGAAAACTATTTTCAAAATTTCTTGATATTTTTTGTTCCAGAAATAAATCCAGTGGAATTGATTTTTCAAATTGTATTACTGCCTTCCACAAAAGGGGTAGTAATTATTGAATACGCTTGTGTTGTTTGGTCTCCTTTTTATGCTGTCTTAAGAGAGATTGCTAGAAGGCTAGGATTAGAAAGAGGCAATTACTCTTATGATGAAATTGAACTAACTCTAAACCTTTCTCCTTTAGAAGACCTTCGGAAAAATTTGATCTCAATTGTTTCTTCAAAATTATCAATTGTATTATTGATTCACCTACATTACTACAACTCATCCCTTTCAATATACTGAGGAGTGTCGACACTCCCACCATCCAGGGGACGTGGGGTGGGGAGAGATGCGGCACAGCCCGACACTCCGTGACATTAGGTGCATCAAGCAATAACTCTGTTCATTGTTATTTATCAATAAACCAAGTGAGAACCATACTTATTTTATTTTAATAGAACCCTACACATTAAATTTAATATTACTTATTAGAGTCCCGTAGACTCAGAAATAATGAACTGCTCTTCCTCAATCAACACACGACTAATTATAGATATGTATTATTCACTACTGTCCAGAATGTGTAGACTGGTCAACTCAAGTCAAGATCTTGATTTTTTGGTATAAGTTATAATGATTTTTGTCAGTCACTAACAAGTGAAGAAATATTATTATTTTCTTAGGTTTATATTGGCTTTTGTCTTTGCTTGCATATAATATTCTCGACTCTTATAATTTACATAATTTCTTGTCATTATTTTTTAAATTGGATGTAAGTCCGTTAAATTTAATTATTCATAAAAGCACAAAGTTTACATGTATGTCGAATTATAGAACAAAATGGTTTACCTGTGTCTCTGAGAAATCTCTTTCCATATAAGGTTCCTCTTGACAGAGTACCCGGATAGCCAGACCCGGTCCAGGGAAAGGATGACGGGCGACTAATGCTGCAGGTAGACCTAACTCCATTCCCAGTATACGAACCTACAACAAATGCAGCATTATTTTAATTGAGATTTTAACAGTCTAGCCAAGTTATAAAATCTTCATTAAACTATATTTACTTTTTTAAAAAGAAAGACAAACATTCCCGGGTTATGAATAACCCAGCAATGTTTGTAAATTTCCTACTACCACCACAGAAAGCAGAAAATGTTGCTTGTGTTGTGATGGAGGACTTAGCCAGCCGAGGAATCGAACATGCGACGCCTGGGTGGGACCCAAGCGCTATGCCCACTCTACCACTGACCGGTCATGTATATCGGTATATGAAAAATATGAAAATCAAAAACATGTCAGCGCAATAAGGCCTTCAGCGTAACTTTAGGTGTGCCTGAGGCTTAGGGCAGGCTGTTTCACAGAAATTCATCAAATTTCACAGTTAAAATTCAAGTTTTGTGAACTATTTGTTGTGCCAACAGGAGCACTGGATTAAAAAAAAAATTATTACAAAGTTGGCAACTCTAAAATTTCATATGTCGTTTTTCAACCTTGCAATTGGTAATAGACTAGGAGACGAGATAGGTAAACCCTACGTCATCGAGTACACGGATGAAACTACATTGTAGTGATAATGAACATTTAGAAAACCTTAAAAAAGCTGGTCAGCCAGCTTTTTTAAGGTTTCAATTCTTGGCAGGAGCCGCGCAGTCATGGAAATGGTGAAATGGTTTTTTTGAAAAAATTACAACTTCAAGTACACAAACGGGAATGGTTTCATATGATAAAGGTCGATTAGAAAATGAGAAAAAAGCAGGTCTGCCAACCGGCAGCCTTGCACGTTCGCAGGCAGCCGGCGTCAAAGTGTCATAAAAAATAGTAAATTTTACGTCATCAAGTACACGAATGAAATCAACAAATAACTATAGTCCAGATCATTCCATTTAAGAATTTCTTGGTCTGCCGACCAGCAGTCTGTGGCAGCTTTTTGTGTACGATTTTTTAAAGTTTTTTTTTTTTTTAATTTTTTCGTTTCTATAGAATAGTCTATACATTTAGTTATTATTCTATATATTTAGTTATTAGTTATTATTATATATTTAGTTATCTAGTTTCTACAGTCTATAAATATGGTTTCCACAATTTTTTTATTAAATCTACGAATATAATGAATTTTACAAACTGTTTCAGAAAAACTTTCTCTGTTTTTACGTAACAAGTGTTAACAATAACAAATTATGTAGTAATAATATTAAAATAGAGTTCTTCTTTCTTGTAATCGTTCCGTATAATATACTAATATCAAGGTAGACAGATGACACATGAAATTTTAGAGCTGCCAAATTTATAATAAGAAATGAGCTATTGTTGGGACTTTTAGATAACAATACAATCTAATTAGAAGTGGCAAGTGCTTACTTCATCCTTGTGGAAATCTTTGAGCGGCTCCACGACCCTGCCGGCGCCCCGCAGCGTCCTGACCAGTTCCGTGTCGTTGTGGTGTGTCTTGATGGTGGCCGCCTTGTTACTGGCCATGGTGGAGGCGGATTCTATCAGGTCGGGTCTTAGCGTACCCTGGCCTAGATATACGTCCTCTGGCCTGGATACAAACAAATAAAGCGTTAAAATAACATAATAATATAACACATAATCCTTTAACAGCCGTTGTTCTCAATCCTACTGTTCAATTTGTTAATACATATTGTAATTGAAATTGAATTGGTGCAGTTACTGCCCTATGCCAGTTTTTTTTAATCTAGTTTATTTACCCATGGTTATAATATTAATCCTGTATTATCGACATATTATGTCAATAATACAGGTTTCCATTGTGCGTCCAGATGGCACTTGTGTCAGGACTGTCAGGTGACAAAGCAGATATAAAAAGCCGTTTTCCTGTATTTTATTTCTCTTTTTTATTACTAATATTCGAACAATAAAAATAGGCTTGTGTTTGGCCTTTCGTTAAAATGCTAGAACGGGGAACCGGGCTGTACAAAATAATTTTTGCATGTTGAAGCGTTTAATCAGTGTTAAATAATTCAGATAAATATTCTCGAAGTGTTTTTAAATTGATTTATTTTTTATTAATTTTACCTTACCGATTCCTAACACAATTGTTGAGCCGAAATTTTGGTTCGACACTCCTCAAATGCACAAATACGCTCTTGCCACTCTTCCGACTCTCCGACCAACAGGTGAATCAAGCGTTACTAAACAAATCAGCTGATCGGAGATTCAAGATTGATAGATCGCAAAGTTAGGAACAATGGCCGTTAGAAATACACATTAGGTTCTTTGTAGTGTTTAAGTTTCAATTTAAAGTTTAAATTGAAATGGTTTACATTATTTAAACAATATTTTGGAGAGTGAACTTTCATCGCAGTCTAATTACATCCTCATTCGTCTCACACTCGTACAAAGAAAACACGTTGAGTGAAACTCATTTCACAAAAACGGCACTATACAAATCATCATCACAGAGAATTGGATTTGTCAGTCTCATCAGCTCTATATAGGAATGTACGCACCTGAGATTGAGTTCCTTGACGTAATCCTGCGCCACATTGACGAACACGTCCCCGATGATCTTACGCTTGTCCTCAGGCCCGAGTGCCTGACACAGCATGGGGCTGTCGCGGCAGTGGCCCGTGGCCTCGCATCGCACTGTGGTTTGCCCCTCGGAGAACTGATGCGCCGCGCTAATCACGTGCAGGCGCAGACCAATATCACGCAGGGACTTCTCCACCTTCTGGGACTCGTTCTTGCGCATGAAACCTACAAAGTTAGCATACAAGGCAGTTTTATAATAACTATATTAAATGAAAAAACACACTTCGTAATATTTGTTTCCTCATAAAAGTATTTGCTTCCTTCGATAAAATTTATAATAACTATTTTATATTTAACTGACACGAAGTAGTCATAACACATCAATTCTGCAAGTGGATTGGTTGGCATACGAGAAAAGAGTATTCAAGTTGTGTCTCACCATTGTCTATGTGGAGAGCTATGATTTGATCTTCCTTCAAGGCGTGTTTTAATAACGCAGCGCAAACTGTGGAGTCCACTCCCCCACTAACTAATAGCTGCAAAATAAAATATCATTAGTCAAATTCATGGTTAATTTAAATTACAATATGTCAAGAGTTATTTTGAACAGTTTTCTCTTAGTAATCTGCCGTTTGATTATCCGACAATTAGGTACTATATTCCACTATTATTTTTGAGTAATATACGATCAAATGTATGTTAACCACTGGAGCGATCACGAGAGATTTCCCAGAAGGTCATTTTTTAAATTTTTCGCCAACATAAAAAAAATCATACCTTCGAATTTTAACATGGAGACATAAAAACTTATTATATTGCTATATAGCCAATGAATTAACCTGTATTTTACCGTTTATCTCATATTTGTAAGATTTATAAAAAAAATATTAAAAAATCGTAAAGTTTTTAATCACACAAATCCTGGGTGTTTTTCACTTGAAACTGCCGTGAGGGATACTTATTCGGGTCAACATAGAATATTTTTAGTTTCTGTATGTTGTCTGTGGTATACTTGATGATGAAAGGTGCATATCTATGGAAAAAGGACGTAATTTTATCCGTAAACAGCTGTTAAAAAATTCGGCAGGTTTTTTTTTTTTAACATTGTTCTAAAATAGTCTACGAAGTTCAGATTTTTGACATCTATGGTCATAATAGATAAAGCATTTCAATAGCTTTGTGTTAAAATAAACGGCTAGCCAAGGAAATGTTTTGAATAATTACAATAAATGTTTTACGAATGGTAGGAAAATGTGGTCCATTTTTGGACCGAAATCAATCGCAGAAAAATAAAAGTGGTCCATTTTTCGACCGAAATCGCTCCAGTGGTTAAATTCAATAGTCTGCCGCATGCCTAGACTCAAGAGTCAAGCATTGTACACCAACGGGTTGGGAGTCCTGTCTCGCTCTCAGTTACTGTACTGACTGCCTTCCAGCAAGCTAGACACGGCCATTTCACCATATTGTTTGGACACACATTTCACAGTCCTCGGTTTATTCTAGCAACTGTTGTTTGTGTTTCTGTTCTCACAAGTGTGAACACCTTAACCATAGACGGAAATGTTACTAAAAGATTGACAGCGGTGTTTTTTTTTTACATTAGCTCCACACAATGAGGACCTGAGGAAAATAATTTCCCTCAGGGCCTATGTCATCTTAGGGGATGCTGTGTGGAGGTAATTTTTAAGGAAGGGAAGGATATGAAGTTCTGGGAAGGAATCCATCCCTCCAAGGCGATGGGTCCGAGAGGGTCCGGCTGGAAAGGTCAAAAGGCCCTCAACCAGTCTCCCTCGATCCGGCCCACCACACATCATGTGGGCAGTCGCATTCGCCGCCAAGACTTGGACAAACCTCACCCCATGAATCCTTTTTCAAATTTGTTTGTTTTCAAGAAACACTTGTTTTAATTTTACATGTATATATGTATTATAATTTGTCGCTTTCACTAAATGGATACTTGCCTGGTTTTTAGGGTGGCAGATTATTGAGAGAGTGCTGTATTTAGAATAAAGTCGGAAATCAACTTACCAATACTTTACTATTTCCAACAGTTTCCTTAACATAGTTAATGCAGGACTCCTTGCGACTGGAGAGGGTGAATGTCCGCATTAGTCCGGCTATATCAAACAAGAAATTTGACAATATCTGTTTGCCCTTTGGTGTTAAGTCCACCTATAAACAGAACACAAACTTGATATGTTAAAAAAAAAGATAGAGAGAATAAAAAATTGTTGTAACCATTCCAACAGGGTCAGAAGCAGTGGCGTGTTAGTTTGTGTGTTACCTCCGGGTGGAACTGGACTCCATAGAGCCGGAGCTGCTCGTTGTATATGGCTGCCACAATATCCGAGTTGGAGCGAGCAGCCGGCTTCAGGCGCTCACCCACGCGCTCCACGCTGTCTCCGTGCGTCAGTAACACTGTCTCACGGGCTTCCAAGCGACTGCAATTACATGGTTTTATTTAGGACAAAATATCTAAAGATTTGCAGTACAATATTTGATAGTCTTTTCACAAAGATAAATAACTATAATCTATTTTTTTTTCAAATTTCAAAGCATATTGCATTATTAAAACATACTTACTTAAATAAAGGACACGTGGTGTCTAAATCTATCTCCATCTGGCCATCTTCCCGCACATCCTTTCGATGAACCGTGCCACCGAATTCTTTATTTAACATCTGCATTCCATAACAGATACCTGAAGAAAGAAAACTTAGATTCAGCGTATACTTTGAAAAAATAAGACAAAATACATATAGTTTTGATGGTCCAGTTTGAAATTTTTACACATTGATGTAACACACAATATTATAAATCTAAAGGGTGATTCTGTATCTTTTGAGCTCAAGTCAGCGTTACGAGACAATTAAGACAAAAGGCAAAATCTGTCGAATATCGGAAGGCGTCTATCGTGTGTTATTGACCGTCAAATTTCTGTGATATTCTACGGCTTTCAATGGCTTTTTTATGCCTGTTAGGTGATAATGGATTAATTACAAATTTAAAAAATACGAATCACTATTTATTAGTTATAAAAACTACTTAGATGTAAGCCTAGCAGGCGTTCTATCTGTTTGTCGTATTATTTTGATGTTTGTAGGCGATGACATTTGATTCGCAAATTTTCCCGCAACTGACATCTATTAATGAGGATTACGCGGCAAAACACGTCGTCATCTCTGTCATTAGGGTAACTTCTTTTAACCCATTGAACCGTATAGGCTGGTAAAATGGCCTGATTTGGCGAGGCAATATACCCTAATGCCTGTTTTACCGGCCTCAACATCTATCTCTATTTTCCTACGGCCCGGAATACCGGTGTGCGAAAATATTATTTTTTGGTCAAAAATTGCTCAGGAGTTCAGCGATATGGTGCTAATACAATGAATTTGAATTGAAAAGGGTTAAGAGTTGGTGTCTTAATACAAGTGAAGCATTTAGCTTGTTAATGTCATACGGAATACCGCGTTTAAGAAAACTGTCAAAATGTGTCTTACACAGCCGAATTAACACTCTTTACGCTGTTACAAAAGATACAGAATCACCCTTCTGACTTGGACAGAAACTTATTATTGTAAATTCAGGTTTATTACAGTTTTTAAATCAACCATTGAAATATTATAATTATTATTTCAACCCTAAACTTAATACTAGCTTGCAAATGTCAAGGTCTTATCACAAATGACTACAGTAGTTAGTTTCAACATTGGAAATTTATGAAGTAACCATTGAAATATATAATGAAGGGCTATTAAGATTGTACCCAGCTCAGAGAACAAGGGGAACTTTACTGTAGCTCCACACTACTAGCGAAGTTGAACGAAGTTAGGCGAATACGATAGTGCGGAGGGGCACTTCGTCTTACTTCGTCCAACTTCGGCTCGCCTTGGGCGACTTCCATTTTTTGTCGGTTTTTGCGCCCGAGTCAAAGGACTCGAAGTTGCACGAAGTGCCTACACGAAGTGACTGTCTACACTACTCGGTTAACTTCAGTTCGCTTCAATACGTTGTCGTGAATGCACGTGCGTGTTATTAATTATTTTTTATTATGAATGGTACGCAGTGGTCGCAGGAGCAAATTATGTTGCTCCTGGAAACATTGCAAGCGGATCCAATTATTTGGAACCCACATGAGAGAGGTCATAAGGACAAAAAGAAAGTTAACGGTGCTTGGGTCCGTCTTGAGTCTACCTACGTCTGTACAAAATACAATAAATTTTAAAATAAAAAACTTTTGTACCCATTTGTTTATTTATTTCCAGTGGTTCTCTTGTCATAGTTTAGTTGTCTAAACTAACCTTGTTGTAAATAATAAAATTAGATAAAGCCTAAGAATTCATAATAAATTGTAAAGCGCCCTTGAGGTAATTTTTAATAAAAACGGCGCTCTACAAATTGTCCAAATATAATTATTATTGTTCTGTTCCGGTGCATTGCAATCATCCACCATCTTATTTTCCTCCTTTTTTTATATTTCTTCGTTTGATAAATATGCGCATAGTTATAAGTTATAATACGCGAGCGTGCACTTTGCGACGGCAGCTGCTAATTGAGCGTCCTTGACGTGCGAGCCGTGACGGCACCACCGCGCGAATGAGTTTCTCGCGAAGTTGAACGAAGAGTGTAGCAACGTACTTCGGACTTCGGTCAACTTTCCCGAGTACTTCGTCGAGGAACTTCGCTAGCAGTGTGGAGCTTACATTATGCAATATAATATCGCAAAAAACAGTCTGGGAACCAACACTATTAACTTTCTTCTCTTATCTAAATTATTTTTATAATTCAAGGCAGCTTATAATTTAAGGCAGCAATCTGTTTCCCAAAGAAGCGAAAAGGTGAATATTGGAATGTGAAATTGAACACTTTTTCTGATTGGAATTTCTTTACCAATGCAACTATTTCAACTCATAACATAATTTTTGAAGCTTTGAAAAATACATTTATCGAAAAAAAAATTTGCTATTGATTTATAAAAAGTTAAAGATAAAAAAAAAATTGACCACTTTGTACTTTATGAACGATCTAAGGGTTATTTTTTAGTGTTCATTTCATTTCATAATTATTGGAACAAATTTCACTCCGAATAAAATGCTAATTTTTTTCCGAAGTGAAAATAATAATTGAGTTAAGAATCAGAAGGATTGGTTATTGTCAGGCTTCTTACCGTAATATAATACAGAACATGTTCAAAACAATAATATCTGCACAATATTAAAGAAAGAAAGAAAATAAAGGTTGGGCAAAAGCTATGAAAGCCTTTTAAATAAACCAATCACATTGGAGTCTGTTTTTAAGAGATTTGCCATATTAATACGAAATGCTCAATCAAACCATGGATTTTTTTTTTACGTGTATTTCTATTATACTAGCTGACCCGGCCACGCATTGCTGTGGCTAACAAAACACAACACCATCTACTGGATGGTTACCCAACTTTTATAAACACCACCATCTGTAATTTGCATACAAATCAAATCCACACCACCCGTTTGCCAGTCCGCTTTCCACCACATACAGACATTCTCATTTATATTTCAACCAATTTACACAAAACCTTAACAAATTATATACCTAAACCATTCTCATGCATCACTCTAGCTATTGGTGAAAACCGCATGAAAACCCATTCAGTAGTTTTAGAGTTTATGGCTAACAGACAGACAGACACGGCGAAGGACTTTAATTTATAATATGTAGAGACACATAACGCCTTTTCTCCGCAGGGGTGGGCAAAGAGGATAGATCACCAAACAATTTGGTCTTGGCACACACTCTTGCTTCATTCACAATCATACATAACATTCCGTTATTCTGACCCTAGAATGTCCCAACATAAGTAGGGTGAATGTGCTAGTAGCCGGCCTTTTTTGATCAAAATCGTGTTTGGCAAATCATTGTGAGTTTATGTTAGAAAAGAGGTTAACAAAAACACAGATTTCTCAAAGAACAGTCAATTCACGTTTATTATTTTTAAACCTTTTTTTAAATAACATAAACGTAAAAATTACAATAATATTTTTATAAAAAATGGTGTTTTTGCCAGTGGTCGGCCATTCAAAATCTAATAGTCGGCCACATATACGCTAGTAGTCGGCCGTCGGGTTTTTGCTACAGGGCCGCCAGAGATTATGAATTTTTTATGCCCGTTTGATTTATTCATTCAGACAATAGGGTATTTCCACGTATTTTTTTTATTGCTTAAAAAAATTAAGCAAAAAATTACGATGTTTACAGCATTTTTATTTTATTTTTATGTTGACGAATAAATTTTCTAGAGCGAGTTGAAGTTTACCATTTTTAAGTCACCGCTAAAACGATGATTTGGGGCGTGGCTATCGAGTGACGTCGTGAGTGCGGACGCTCCCTGACAGTGCTTATTTGTGCTGGTTTAGCCGGGCGTAGCCAGTGACGTCACAAACCCATTTGAAAAAAGCGGGCCGTTTTGATTTTGTCAGTTTTCGACCGTTTTTAAAATCAATAATATTGAATGAAAACATAAAAAACAAACATTTATAGTAGGATGATTAAAATCAGAAAAATGGTCTTTAAATATTCCGTACATTTTCAATGGAATCCATCGTTCGTGGAAATACCCCATTGGTTTGCTGCTCATAAGTACGTAAAAATATGCACTAATAATCACACAACAAACTAAAAGGAGAAAATATAATATTTTTTCAGAAAAAAAAACTGATGTGGAAAATGGTCGACAGTTATATTACGAGAAATTTAAACTATAGACAATGGATGTTTAATAAAAATATGTAAAGAAGTTAATGGAAAGTTTAAGCATTAATAATCATATACCAAATTAAAAATAAATATAATATTTAAAAAAAAATTAAAAATCGCTGATGTGAAAAACGTCAAACTAAATATGGCCAGTTGGTGTATGATGAATACCAACTATAGAAATAGTTTTTTTTATAAAAATATTGTCAGATATTGTTAAAGTTTTCGTTAATAATGTTTTACCACTACCCTTCCCTTGATGCGGTCCTGGAATATCGCCCTAGGAACATCATTTTTTCCCCTTTTTTACTGCTTGAAGAGCTTTCTGAAGTCTATAGGATGATTTTTTAAATTTTAGTTTAAGTCACTATTGCTAAAAAAAAAAACTGTATATAAAGTTAACATAACGATGGTCAAAAGTAAAATTTCAGTAAAAATATCCATCAAAAAATTAACTGAGATACTGGGTGGCCGACTAATGGTGTAGCAATTTTAACACGTCAGCTAGTTGTCGGCCCCCCACTCGCGGGTTAAAAAACATAGCAATGGTATGGGTAACTGACGGCCGACCACTGGCTCGTAAACAGCACTGTTATGTTCACCGACATGACAGATCTAATCTCAGTAAATTTGGTGTTAATAAGAGCGAGAGAGACAAAAATATAAAACACCACACGCCACCAGTGGTCGGCCGCCTCGGCCGGCTACTGGATTTCGTAAAAAAGATTGTTCCAGTTTACCGGCCGCACGTTTTCTATTCTAAAAATATTGAAAATGTCCGTTTTATCGATCTAAATCGTTAATTTAGTTAATGTTTTTTCCGATAAATACCACTTAAATAGTACTAAACCAATATTTTAACTTCTACTTACCGTTTGAAAATTTTCTTAATCAAGTTTTTGAAAAATCCAGGCTCATAATTATAACCCACTACCACTTTCAATATTTTTGTACCTACTGTAACAGTACCTAAAATAGACGCAAGATGGCGAAGTTTTGTTTTTTTTTCGCAGGATAGTGGCCGATTTCAAGCATTCAAAAATATTATCGAAGTTTAGTGCGTGTGTCAAGTTTATTCAAGTTAAAGTCATTGGTGGCCGACCACTGGGGTGGCCGGAGGACTGGCGAAGTCACCCTACTTGATTCATTTGATCACGCCATGTCTTTCTCGGCCGTCCCTGACTTCTTCTACCATTCACATTCACAATGTTTTTTTTCTGCATTTTTTCGGTCATATATTCTTTCACTCTAAACATAAAATAATGAAATGCCATTAAGATAAAATGCAGCTCAGAGAACAAGAGGAACTTTATGCAATATAATACTCCCATAATAATAATTGCACAAAAAATTAGTCATGGTCTGGGAACCAAGACTATTAATATTAAACTCTCTCCTCTTATCTAAATTATTTTTATAATACAAGTCAGGTTCCTGTTTTTCAAAGAAGCAAAAACTCGCAAATGGTGAATCTACATATACACATGACCAAACCATCTAAGCATCCCCTTCTTAACCTCTCAGGAATCGAACATATTTTGTCAGGAGATAAAAATATTTCCGCTTTGCAATAAAATCCAAATAAATGGAATATTTCTGAACACATCTGAAAACTAAAAACTGTTTTTGAAAGGTGATGAAATACGTTTGCAAATGTTATTATCAGAAATAAAAATATAATTTTTGAAACATTAAAACTTTTAATACAAACTTTAAAATGTTTTAAAAATGGCTCACTTTAAGTATTTTCTGTCTAAAATAACTGATAAAAAAAATAAAAAAACGTGCACATATATTATTAGGCAAATGTATTACAAATGTTATTATCTCCTCACTTATTTGTCGTTTCATAAAAAAATAATGAATAAAAAATTCTCGAAATTTTATACATTTTTCTCAAATTGCTGTTAGAAACTTTGGTTTCGTGGAGGTGCCATTTAAATTTTTGTACAATTAAATTCTAGATTGGATTATAAAGCTTGGAGTTTTCTCTTTCTAACACCGTTTATATCATAGTTCTCACCAAGGCATTGAGAGATACAATTTATATGAGACCTGTGTGGGCTGGGACAAATTTGGTTTCCTGTGATTAAACCTTTGATTATATAATGTCTAGATAGAGCGCTTGAGCGAAGAAACGCCAAAAAAAATATCAGCCAACTGTTGGCTCATAAGCTCGTCCTGTCCGCTCAGTGGCGACAGTATCGTTGTGCGGTAAACACGTGTTGTGTGACATTTGAAAATGACGATTTGCGCTATAACAGTGTGCAGGAATTACAAAGGACGATTGAAAACCACTAAAAATGTTACCTATAATCGGTAAGTTACATTTAAATAACCATTTAGTCAAAGAAACAATTCAGTTTTAATAGTGTAATTTGGTTTGACAGTTTGGTCTTAGGACAACGCCATGTTTACAGGGTTGCCTGTTGAAAAGACGCTTACATCAGCCTTGCACTCCTTCTGAATCTCCACATTTTTCACACAGTCAAACATGGTTTTACCACTTACAAACACAACACACCTGTCGTATTACTTTTTTTTAATAACAATTTCTGTAACAATTCGTTACTGGGGTATATAGTTAGTAACAGTTTTAATAGACTGAAGGCAAACTAACCTAGTACAGGAAGTCCGATTTTGAAGATGTCCGCATCGTATCTGGGAGCATCCTCAGCGTACACCGAGTTGGGGCCTCCGGATATGAGCAAGGCCCCGTAGCCAGCCTCCTTCAGGTGGTAGGCCGGCGTGTCCAACGGCAGGATGACTGACTCCACGCATAACTCACGGACCTTGCGGTCGATGACCTGAATAAGAACACAAATGAGATATAATAACTTCTACCAAAAATACACTGAACAAGATGCCAATTGGCCTGAGCTGAACTAAAATTGGGGTTGTGAACATTCCTGAGTTACAAATAATTATTTGATTAATGATTATAATCATTGATATAATATTAATTGAAATTCTACTTCCATCTTTAAAAGCTGCATTATGTAATGTAATTAAGGAATAAGGACAGTTTGTATCAATTGAGAATAAACTGGTTTATCCACTAAACGCACCATGTGAAGTGCGAATTATCTTTGTCTCCAGGCCTTTTATAGCTGTTACAATATGTCCAAAGGAGTGCCAAGTACTTATAGTACACACCAAACTTTAATAACTACCTGAAGTTGATTCTCGCAATAGGTGAGTTTAAGTTCAGAAAAGTAGCATGCCTCCCCGCCAACGCTTTTCTCAGTCGAACATGTGTTTTACGCATATTTCTCTTTCATCATTGTAAAGTCAGTAAAGTGATAATACCTGGGCGAGAATGGATCGTATCAAGTTCAGGTCGGCATTTAAGTTTGGCGCTTACTGAACCTGTTATTCAATACACATTGGGAGAGTGATAAAAAAGTTAAACCTAAGCAATAGCTTTGTAAGATTATGATAGATATTGAAAGTGTTATCCCAATATACACATATTATATGTGATGACTCAATACTAGGTACTACATAATATCTATATAGATTAAAATGTGGTAATGCAGTTCGATATGTTTTTCTGAGAATATGAAAATATTCTTATCATTGCATTTATTCATTTTACTATTTAGAAAAATTGTTACATAAAATAGTTGAGAACCGTGACTGATGGAGAAGTCATAAAGCTCCACTACATTACTCGCGAAGTTAATCGAGGTTAATCGAATACGATAGTGTGGAAACGAACTTCACTTCACTTCGTGCAACTTCGCTTCGCCTCGCCCGATTTCCGATAATTGTCAGTTTTTGCGCCCGAGTCAAAGGACTAGAAGTGTTCCGAAGTTCGAACACGAAGCGTCTTACTACACTACTCGGCTTACTTCAGTCGCCGTTGGTGGTAGTGTGTGTGTAGCGTCACAATTACTCTACGTGATAAACAATGGCTGGCACACAGTGATCACAGGAAAAAAAAATTGTTCATAGAAACATTTCAATCAGAGGCATTTTCAGAACCGCCCACATCATATTTGGATCAGTCTTATGAAGGTCAATACATTTTTATCCAAGAATCAAACGAAAACGCTAATGTTCATAAAAAATCTTCAATGTTACGCATTTTAAGAGATGAAGTTTGCAGAACACAGCGAGTGAAGACACAGCTATAAATATATATATATATTTTTTTTTCCTTTATTTTTTCCCATTATATCTTCATAGATTTATTTGAAAGGTAATTTAAATAATTTATAAATATAAATAACATAACATAAGATACAAATAATGTAAAAGTAAATATATACATATAAGGCAAAAGTAGATAATGGGAACCCACTAAGACAACTGCATGTGCGTGGGTTATATGAACAAAAGTGCTAAATTACATCAATAAGTACAGGTAAAAAATGTATCTTAAGCTCCACACTACTAGTGAAGTTCCTCGACGAAGTACTCGGAAAAGTTGACCGAAGTCCGAAGTACGTTGCCACACTCTTCGTTCAACTTCGCGAGAAACTCATTCGCGCGGTGGTACCGTCACGACTCGCACGTCATGGACGCTCAATTAGCAGCTGCTGTCGCAATGTGCACGCTCGTATATAACTATGTGCATATTTATCAAACGAAGAAATGTTAAAAAAGGAGGAAAAGAAGATGGTGGATGATTGCAATGCACCGGAACAGAACAATAATAATAATATTTGGATAATTTGTAGAGCGCCGTTTTTATGAAAAATCACCTCAATGACGCTTTACAATTTATTATCAATTCTTAGGCTCTATCTAATTTTATTATTTACAACAAGGTTAGTTTAGTCAACCAAACTATGACAAGAGAACCACTGGGAATAAATAAACAAATGGGTACAAAAGATTTTTTGTTTTAAAATTTATTGTATTTTGTACAGACGTAGGTAGACTCAAGACGGGCCCAAGCATCGTTAACTTTCTTTTTGTTCTTATGACCTCTCTCATGTGGGTTCCAAATAATTGACCCCGCTTGCAATGTTTCCAGGAGGAACAGAATTTGCTCCTGCGACCACTGCGTACCATCCATAATAAAAATTAATTACTAGCGCGCACGTGTATTCACGACAACGCATTGAAGCGAACTGAAGTTAGCCGAGTAGTGTAGACAGTCACTTCGTGTAGGCACTTCGTGCAACTTCGAGTCCTTTGACTCGGGCGCAAAAACTGACAAAAAATGGAAGTCGCCCAAGGCGAGCCGAAGTTGGACGAAGTAAGACGAAGTGCCCCTCCGCACTATCGTATTCGCCTAACTTCGTTCAACTTCGCTAGTAGTCTGGAGGGAGCTTATGATGAATTTGCACGTAGTTATAAGTTATAATACGCGAAAGTGCACTTTGCAACGGCAGCTGCCACTTGAACGACCATGTTGCTTAGCGCGCGGACTCTGAGAAACTGAGTTCCTCGCGAAATTGCACGAATGTGTAGAGACGCGCTTCGAACTTCGGCTAACTTCGTCGAAGCGTCGAAGCAAGCAGTGTAGTGGAGCTTTTATAGGAGTGTCTCAGTCCAATAGAGCAGTGGTTCTCAACCTTTTTTTTTGACCAGGGACCACTATTAGAATTATTTGTTCTCACAGGAACCACAATGATAAACTGTTAATCGCGTAATTAAACGCGTCCTTACAATTACATACTATCATTTTGTAATTCAAAGTGCTCTTCTTGTACTTTTTCAGCTACCTCTCCATCATTAATACCAAAAGGGTTACGAATCAGCATTTGGATACCTTTCGATTCGGTTTTTGTAGTAAATGAATAAATATTTCGTGGACCATATTTTAGATCTTGCGGACCACCGGTTGGGAACCACTGCAATAGAATGAGATGTCAGAAAATATTTAATACATTTTAATACATAATGGAATTATTACGAACCTTTCCGTACTGAGAGCCGGCATCCAGAATGGCCACTCGATCGTTTGCATGTGCACCGCCATTTGCGGTCCGGTACTTACCCTCGGGGCTGGAACTATGCATATCGGCCTGTCCCCACCAACACTGAAATGGCAACACAGGCTTTAGGAAAATATTCACACAGTCAAATAAACCACTAATAATTTATAGCTCAGTAAAAGTAGGTACCAGCATGCCATAAACTATAAACTCATTAAATCAGTCATACCAAGGTTGGTAGAAAATGCTTTTAATCCTTAGCGGAATTGTGGTATCCCAGTGATAACACATACAAAATAATTATTATAACCTGATAATAAATTGTAGCAGTGAGCTTCTTAAATAACACATATACAGGGTGTCCGGGGGTAAAGTGCATTAACTTCGGGAGGTGATTCTACATGATATTATAAGTAAAAAAGATTAATAACTGTTTTGAAATTCCAACTTTTAGGGGTTGTTTTGTGGTAAAAAGATAAAAGTAGACCGGCGTGTGCCGCCAGCTTTATTATACAGAAAGTAAGATCGTACCTCACACTAAAGATTTCTAGTAGGTAGGTCTTTTTGTATGGGAAAAAAAAAGTTGGAATTTCGGAAAAAGTTGTTAACCTTTAACTTTTTTACTTCTATTATCACGTAGAATCACCTCCCAAAGTTAATGCACTTTACCCCCGGACACCCTGTATATTGAAGTAACTATTACTGCCAAAAATATGCCGTTATCAAAAACTTCATAAAAATTTGAATAATATTATATTTACTGACATTTTTGTCATTCAGTTCAAAATTTTGAAGTAAAAAAAAAGTCAAAAGTTCTGCTAAGGGTTAACAAGGTGAGCTGATGCGGGCCTTTTTCGAAAAAAAAACTCGTCAGGCCGCTTTCGAAATTTCGAACGCGTGATGTATCTTGAAGTAAAAGACTGCCACTTGTATTGCAGTTGATTCAAATCTCCCAGTGGAACACGGACTTCAAGCGACGCAACAAATGTTAAGCCAATCACCGCTCTACCCCCTTGATGAGCTAACCTTGTTAAAGGCATTTTCTACGAAATCTTGCAGTCGTACATCACAAAATAAATTAACCATGATTTCGTAAACCCAAATATTAAAATGCTTAAATAAATGGAACATTTTTAAATTTCAATAAATCATAAAAATAAAGAAGATTGGCTATCATGGTACGTAAAAAACATGTTGTCATGTGAAAAAAAAGGAAGATACACATATGTTTACACAAATGTATCACAATAATTTATTTCAGAAGCTTTTGACAGTATTTTCAATCCGAAAGACACATGCTGGCAACTTATTTATCACACAAAACTAAAATTGCTAGTTTGTAATGTGATAATAAAATAATAATAATAAAAAACCACGTAGTTATTTTTTTCACGGGATCAAAACATTCCAGAATATAAATACATTATGTCGTAGTTATAAATAATCTTAGGATTGTTACACATTTATGTATTTTCATAATTTGAATATAAAATATGAGATTAATTAATTGGAGTGTGTAATTATCGAGCATGCTGGACATTACATACCTCCATACCATTATGCAGCAGTTTTTGACTAGTTTAACTCCCATACCAAGTGAGAATCTATGCAACCTAGGTGTTAGTGTGACAGTTGTGGATATGTTATTGTACGGATGGCCAAAATCTATTCCTGGATACCATCCGGTGTTGCCGTCGCACAGACATATAAAATGCTTTAATATATCCAAGAAAATGGGAAATTTGTATCTTATCTAGCAGAGTATCGCTATTTCTGATGTAAGAGATTTATACTTTCCTAACTACCTAATTGGATTATGTACAAACGTGAAGGGTGCATATTATTGATTTGCAAGATATGCAATATTGGTAGATATTGAGTTACTTTGTTAGCAATATATTAAATAGGTACCAATTTCATAATTATTAATTTTATATTTAGGGAATAAAAAAATACAATTAAATTTTTTTTTTCGAAGAAAGCTTCTTCTCAAAGGTTTTCACTTTGTGAAAATATATATCTTCAACAAAGAATATTTTAATGATATCACCGATAATTATTATCGATACGCATCCAAATAAAATATAATATTGAAAATTTATTTCTTCCGAAGTGCAGGAATTGTACATATTACTAATTACGAGCACAAAATGAATATAAATACAAACATGTTTTTGTTTAAATATCATACTTTAAACATTCTTGGAAAGATGATACTGTTTGTAATTGGCAAGATAGTAACCCTTTATTTTAGATATTATAGATAACACATAAAAATTGTCTATGTACGTATAAAATCAAGAAAATCATTACAGCAAAATTGTTTGCATTAACAAAATTTTTAACTAATGAATTAAATGTGACAACTTGACAAAATATGGAAAATGAATTCATTTCAATTTGATCAAAATGTGTTAGGCATAATATTATTTAAAAATATAACTAATATCTACCTCATATGTTCGAAGAAGACAATTGCAGAATTGGTTCCACGTTTTGATAAACTATTTTTCCCGCTAAGTACACAAAAACAAAAAACTTACTTCAACTTTCAAGACAAAGGGAACTTGTGGAAGCGAAAAAGATTGAACCGAAATAAGAACTGTTTGCTGTTGAGGTGCTCACAAGCCAGTTGCTTTGACTGTAATGAAATTATTATCACATCACTACTCTAACCCTTTGTACCAAGAAAATATTATGTTTTGGTAATCCCAGATGTGGATAATAAAAAAATAATTATGTTAATTAATACAGCATTCCGGCACTACACACAATAGTATCACTTCAGCAATAAGGTAATTCTAATCCTTCATCTTGAATTCATGATGTTATTTATTTATAAGACATTTTACTTGGTCAGATAATGGAGGTTATCAAATGTGTTACTGTCAGTGGTTTCAAAAGGGTGAATCAAAAGTAGGCATGTATCAATAAAAATACTATACAGTGACATATTAGAAATACTGTAATAAAATTGATAAAGCACATGCTTATCAAATTGTTGGTAAATACCCATTTTGAAAATTTGATTTTATGTCTGTCATTATTTTTGATTGGCGTGCTCCCAAAACACTACCAAATTACCGCGTGTGGGTATCGACGACCTGAATAGGCATTTAATTGAAATAATAGAATATTGTGGACCCATAATTACGCGTTTTATAACCTTGTAAATAAGATCAGATTGATGTTACATCAAATCTTTATACGCCCTTCATTGTCGTGTTTCGTCACATCACAGAGATAAAGAAATTGCGAAAAATTATACTGAAACACAGTAAATAATTAAAGGCAAATTTACAATGATAAATATAATTGATTAAAATCTGTTTAGAAATGTCATTTCTGGGTCACATAATGCAAAATTCAAAATGCCGCAAGAGACCCTTGTAGACGTAGATAACTCAAAAACCTGCCGAATTATTAGCTAAAAGAACTATGATAATTCATATTTCAAACTTACCGATTATCACAATAACGAAATTTATATCGATTTACTCATGCAAAACACAGAAATGTGGCAATCGCATACGACAAATACGGATTTATGAAGTACGATAATCTACCATAAATAAACTACATCATAATCTACCGGCAGAAAGCATCAAATCGTTTTTGCACATTTTGTAGAAATTTCAGTACGAATATAGTCACAAAACTCGACGATAGATGTCCTTCCCGTAGATTTCACTCTCGGTAGGAACCCTTTGTACAGGGAACGTGCAACGACTCTTTATATTTTACAAAAAGCTGCAATAAAAAATATGGTACACATTTTGAAGAGCTTTGGGAATAATCAGTACAAGCATGAGCTGAGCACGTTGACACAATACATAATATGATCAAAGATTCTATGATTTTTGAAAATAATTATGAAGTATTTTACCTGATAAAATATGCAAACAAAACGATACGGATTTAAAATTTTCATGAAGTAACGAAAACGCACTGGAGCCTGGGAAGTAAAAGATTTTAAAAATTGATTGTCACAAAATAATTCGCCCACTTTCCATAAAACCACAAATCTTGTAAAAACTCTTCAATCAACAAAAGGTTTTCAATAAAAGTAAAACTATCATAAATGCATACCAAGGTTCGTAGAAAATATATTTTTTAGTATTTTTTATAGAAATAAAATCACTCCAACCATGTTGGTTTCACACCAAGTTTCGTAGATCTTTAAAACCTATTTAAATAAAAATTAGAGTGCGCAATTCGCACACGGTAGAAGTGAAACCTTAAAAAATTAAAGTAGACAAAAGTGGGGAGACTACGAAGCACCGCACAAAGAGGAGACCGATTATACTTTCTCATTCTCTCGCAGGCTAAATCCGATAGACATATGTGTTTTTCTCTTTTTAGTTTCGCTATTTTTCGTTTCATCGAGTTTCAAATCACAACAAAATAAAAATATAGAAACATGGCTAAGATGAAGGACTCTTATTTTTATTTTATCTATGTAAAATTTATGGTCAATTGTAAGAACTTCGTGGTAAACTCGAAACTTGCCTGTAATCATCTTGTGTCAGTTTGTGTCTAAAATTTTGTTCACGAGTTTTATATTTTTCTTTTGTCAGTAATTTTTATTATATTGAAATGCCTGACCATTTAGGCGATGATATGAGGAAGACCAAGAAAGAGGACAAAGAAGAACCAGAGAAAGAAATTAAATGTTAGATATTTTTGTATTTGTTTTATGATCTGAAAATGCTTAATTTACTGTCATGCTATATTTTTGTCTTGTCTTCGAAATTGTGCAATTGCAATTAATTTTAGTGTTTTAATATAGTTTCTTATATTTACAGCTCTAGATGAAGGTGACATAGCGCTCTTAAAATCATATGTAAGTTGATATGAAGTAATTTTACACATCACCTAAGCTACTTCAAAAATCCAAAAAAACAATATCTAATTTCTTATTACTTTCTATTTAGGGTCAAGGACAATACACAAAGAGTATAAAGGCAATTGAAGATGATATTCAAACCGTAATAAAGCTGGTGAATGAATTGACCGGAATTAAGGAGTCTGATACCGGGCTGGCCCCTCCAGCACTTTGGGACTTGGCAGCTGATAAGCAAACACTCCAAAATGAACAACCATTGCAGGTTATTGATAGTTTTTTTTAATGGTTTATTAGTAAATTGAGTTAACCGCATAAATAAAATTGCTTTGTCATAATGATAACATTCACAACATCAGTATTTTAAAAAAATGATTTATCGATTTATGTATGAAATAATGTTATACTAACTATGAATAGATTCTTTTCAGCTTGCATTGGTGTTAATTGTTGCACTTTTCTTCTTTTACATGCGTATTGGCAAGATTTGTAATGAATAAGTAATTGCTTACAATGTTTTGTTGATTGAATAATTATTTTAGGTGGCAAGATGTACCAAGATCATCAACGCAGACTCCGACAATCCCAAGTACATTATCAATGTTAAGCAATTTGCCAAGTTTGTCGTTGACTTGGCTGATTCCGTAGCACCCACAGACATTGAGGAAGGCATGAGGGTCGGGTAAGGAATCATTTGTATTTATATGCAACATTATTTGTGCGTTGTGCATAGTGGATTTTATTTTTTTATTAAGAAAGTTATTCTAAATGAGATTGTCCATTTTTTCATTTTGATGAAAATGTATTTAATGTGTTAACACTAGAAGCGCGGGCGTCCCAAATTTGACCCATTTCGATGTTCTTCCTGCTCCAGTCAATATTTTATTGTGCATATATGTAATCGTAATTTTTTATGACTTTTCATGAAATATGATGATTATTATTTATACAAGACTTGAACCACGTAAATGCATTATACATATTTTTTTAATCCAAATTCACCTCTAAGTGCGGTTGGGTCAATTTTGACCCAGTCATGGAGAAAATTGATGCAGCCATACCTAAAAAAAGGAAGAAATATCACTTGTGATAACTTTTTCACGTCTCTATCCCTTGCTGAAATTCTAAAATCAAACGGAACAATTATTGTTGGTTCAATAAATAAAGCTCGTTGGGAAAACCTGCTTGCGTCAAACAAGCAAAAGAAGAGTTGTACTGTACAGTATTACTGAAAAAAGACGATATCACTTTGACAGTATATCAAGGAAAACACAAAAAATGTTCTTCTCCTTAGCATTATGCACCCGGATATTCAAATAGAAAACATTCTATCATAATTACTAGTTTTATTTAATTATATATCTTCACATTACTGTAGCAAAACTAAAATGGCCATAATTGACCCATCCGCGCTTCTAGGGGTGTCAGGATGTTCCGCGCTTCTAGTGTTAATAATATAATTAAATTAACCACCCTACCTTTGGGTTATTATCAAAAACGTAGGTAAAAAAACATCGGGTTTTTTAAACGGTTATTGAACCGCGCCACTTGTGTAGAGAGTACCACTGACTAGCGGCATGACTTGTATGGGAGAGAAGGAAATACCCGAACAAATCCCTTAGCTTCGCGATAACGCAGGATCAAACTTGATGTATATGAACGTATCACAAACGTTTCGTGAGTTTCGGGTATACTTATTTTTTTACCTGAACGTATGGGATACGGCTTGTTGCATTCGGGCGATAATATAGCGGACATATCACGTAGCTTCGTACGGGTAGGGCGGTTAAATTAGTTTTTTTTTTGATATCTCCAATATTGACAAAGTTATGAAAAGTCAACTTGGGTAAAATGTACAAAATCATATCTCACGAGACACAATTCAGTTATTGCATGTAGGTACCGTGACATCACAGCTTATCGGTTTATCGGAAATATTCACATTTTGACGACTTATATTTTCAGTACTATCAGGGCCGGCTCTGTGCAGGCGCAATTGGAGCAGTCCACTCCGGGCGCCGACTTTCCCACGAGTCAAGGCGCTGAATATATAAGAGACGAGACCTAATACGGCGCCCTTGAGGTTTTTAAGCGCCAGGCACTGTTTGGCTCTGGGCCGGCCCCGGGTACCATTCGGGATTTTCCAAATATTCAAAAGTTCTGTCCCTAGTATGCTTTAATTAATATGATTCATTTGTAAATAAAATAAAATTTCATTATAGGAGACAACTCCTTAGTTAGTCTGGGGATTTCACCATTTTGATCAGGGGCTCCCAAAGTGGTCCGTACTATCATTCGGGGGGTCCGTGGAAAATAAAAATTGATTTGGGGGTTCCTGAATGACTTTAGGGGACCTTGCCGTCCCACCCTATCCCATTCCGCCCCTTCTGTTATGCTATCCGCCCCGGGGTCCGTGGAAATCAGTTTGGGAAAGGGGTCCGTGGGCCAAAAGAGTTTGGGAACCACTGATTTAGATGAAAATTCCCGAATATTCCCCAACAATAAATTCATGGAAATTTACCCATCACTAGTTGTACGACCAGGAATGGAATGGTTGTTGCCAGCAACCAAAATTTTCAAAATTGTCACTGAAATGCTGAATATGCCATGGTGCTGGTGCTCATCCTTGTTCAGTTCAGAATATTGGGCACTTCCATTATTACTGTATTACAATTTTGAATTTTGATGAAATTTTTTAATATCTGTACCTATTTTGGCGGCATTTTCACATGTTAATTAGTGTATGTATTTTATCTTTTTAAACATTAATGAATTTTCTTTTTACAGTGTTGATCGTAACAAGTATCAAATCCACATTCCGCTGCCGCCCAAGATAGATCCCACGGTGACTATGATGCAGGTGGAGGACAAGCCCGATGTGACCTACAGCGACGTAGGCGGCTGCAAAGAGCAGATTGAGAAACTCAGGGAGGTCGTGGAGACCCCACTTCTACACGTGAGTGTTAACAAACAGTTTTTGAGATTTTCACTGCATCCGAGCAGGGACGGTTTATCCCCAGTGTAAATCAGGTTACTCTTCCTAAGCTGGAAAATAATTGTAATTATTGAACTATGTAGCTGTCGTTGTTATCTTCCAATTAGTAGCTGAGAGCACAAATGCGTAGGGTTTCCACCCAGGCTTCGATACTTGGCTAGCTAAATCCTTCATAAGCAATATTTTTCACTTATTGTGATGGGAGTAGGATGAATTCAAATATTGTCGGCGGCCGATTGAACGCATTATGCAGATTCAACCTTATGGTTAAATCTTGGTTCTGCCATTGAGCGGGGAGCAGAACAAAGCCATCGGGAACCAATGGTGTTATGAAACAGAAGAAGACGAACATTGATGACATTCGTATGAACTCTCGCTGGAACTGGTTGATTGTGTTCGTTTTGAATAATCATATTATCAAAGTGATAATAGTTGTTGCGCTGTAGAAATGACCCATTTAATATTATTATCGCTGGTCAGTCGTTGATCGTTTCGGTTATTATTAGTGGAATGTAATGTTGTGTGGTAGAATTTGTATTTTATGGCTCTTGAATAGTTTTATTTGTGTTTCACAATAATTCATTAAAAACAATTTCTTTTCAGCCCGAGAAATTCGTAAATTTGGGAATTGAGCCCCCGAAGGGAGTTCTGTTGTTCGGCCCCCCCGGAACCGGAAAGACCCTCTGCGCCCGAGCTGTGGCTAACAGAACTGATGCTTGCTTCATTAGGGTTATTGGTTAGTTCTATTGCCACAACACTTGTTAATGTATTCATTCACCACTTTACTTCTGCCGCACTTAGCTGATGATATCAGATTAATATTATTAAACTGTATCTGTACTTTTCTCAGGATCTGAGCTGGTTCAGAAGTACGTGGGCGAAGGAGCAAGGATGGTGAGGGAACTCTTCGAGATGGCTCGTAGCAAAAAAGCGTGTCTCATTTTCTTTGATGAAATTGATGCCATCGGTGGTGCCAGGTATGTTGATGATCAACAAATTACATTAATTTATGCTTCAAAGAATGATCTTATTTTTGATTAATGTGTATGATGGTGTTGTTTATAGGTTTGATGATGGAGCTGGTGGAGACAATGAAGTTCAGCGTACTATGTTGGAACTTATTAATCAATTGGATGGATTCGATCCTCGCGGTAATATTAAGGTAATACTGTTACTGCGGTTTCAATACAACTACATATGTTATCTAAACTATATAGCTCGTAGTCTCATATCATCTTCAACTTCCTATTTGGGTCGATGACCCATCGCTTCGACAAGGCACCTTCAGGTGACACAGTCCAGCGCTACTTCGGCGGCTTCCGTCTATAGTAGGCCTAGTCTCTCTTGGGTTATTACTGTTATTATATACATAGACTTTCTTCTTTTATATGGTGGAGAGTCGAAGGGGTGTGTATTGGATAAATTCTTAACATTAATTTTCTTAATATTCTGTTCAGGTACTAATGGCCACCAATCGGCCCGACACCCTGGACCCTGCGCTCATGCGCCCTGGTCGCCTCGACCGCAAGGTGGAGTTTGGGCTGCCCGACCTCGAAGGCCGCACGCACATCTTCCGCATCCACGCCCGCTCCATGTCCGTGGAACGGGACATCCGCTTTGACCTGCTCGCCCGCCTTTGCCCCAACTCTACTGGCGCTGAGATCAGGAAATTATATAATATCTTGTGAATTCTTGCCTTTTAATCACTCGTATAATATTAGTAGTCCTGTGAACAATAGACAACAAACAGCATCTAAGAAAGTAGGATTTTCTCTTATTGAATGGATAAAAACCAAAATTTTCTTTAGAATCAGAGTAAGCGAAATGTAAGCAAGTTCTTAAATACCTGAATACTTAATTATAAAACTTATGTGATTTTTTTTATTTAAAAAAAGGAATTATGCAATTCGTCCAAAGAAACGTCACTATCTCAATGTCAATTATTTTTTAGATACTATTGAAAAAATGCCAATAAGAAAGTACAAATAAACAACGATTTCAAATTTGAAAAAAATAATCTTTACCGAATCATTATAACAGCCACTATCTTGAAACGAAAATGGAACATACTAACAAATTTACAGATTTGAAATGCAAAACAGTTGAGTTAAAACATGACTGAAAAAATAAGCAACAAAGCTTGGGAACTAAAGTAGTCCCAAAGAGAGGTTGTACATTGTATGTGACGTCATCGTTCTAGTATCTTCTGTCTTATTCGTTTTCATGCAGTTAGGAAGATTTGTGTGAGAAGGAAGATTTTTCGCCAATGATGTGCGTACAACCTCTCTCTGGGGCTACTTTATGCATGTTTTACTGTACTTATTCAATATAAAATTTAAATTTTGTGTATTAATTCTTTCCAGGTCTGTGTGTACCGAGGCTGGTATGTTTGCCATCCGGGCGAGGAGGAAGGTGGCCACAGAGAAGGACTTCCTGGAAGCTGTCAACAAGGTCATCAAATCCTACGCCAAATTCTCCGCCACCCCGAGATACATGACCTACAACTAAATCATCAAACTAACATATTATCAAACACATTTTGTATTACTATTAAGCTTCCGTTTTGTCAGAAATGTATGAATATTATGTAAAGGCATTTCAATAAAAAAAATTAATAGTACCTACACTTTATTTTTATTTTTCTAAACTAGCAACATGCAAAATAAATTTTTGTGTTCATAGACAATAGTATAGTTTATGGTCACTTTTTTTGGGCTTCGTTGATAGACAATAAAATAATATTCAGTGTAGCTTAATATTTATAATTATAATTTTATAATTTTGTCACACTATTAATACCGTTATTCGTGGGTGGTTTGGTATATTTATGCGTTATTCGTAGGTAGGAATAATGTAACATATTGTTGTCAAGTACGAGTACACATTGTTAACTGCCTGCATTGTTTAGTTTGCCATCTGATTGTTTAATAAATATTGAATTTTTGTTATTCTAATGTAATGGAGAATGAAAAAACTGTGAGTGAAGAAAGTAGTAGTATATATTTTTTGTTTATTTAATTACAGTTCATTTTATGATGCAGTCGTTTTGTTTCAGAATCTATCTTTAGACATTTACGACCTTTGTAGCATTTTGCAGTCTGTTGGCTTTGTTCTAACAGATGATGCCGATTCACAAAAGCTAAAGACTACTGGGAGATCCATTGAAATAGTTTGTAATGTAAGTATTTAAAATATCATTTACCATGTTGAGGGTACGATTACCATACAGCACAGAAATATATTAATAATTGTTAATTTACGTATATTTATGGATGCGATATGATATTGAATGTTAAGTTGGTAAAGTTTCCGAATTCTGCTTCACGCTTTAATATGCAAAAATTTAAAAAATTATACATGGTTTCAACTTAATTACTACACAAAAAGCTCTTTGTGTTCTGGGAGATGGTGAAAGATGCATTAAAAAGTTCCAGTTTTTCTCAAACAAAGTTAAGTTTAAAGACAAGGAAATACCCATAAATTATTTGGTAATTTTTGGAGATCGCTGGCAACGGTTAATATGCACTTTTTAAAAAAAAAATCTTTTGATTCACCTTAATTACATTAAAAGGCAACTATTTGCATTGGGGGAAGTGGAACATATTTCATTCTAAATTTTTTCTTGCCTTGACGCGAGTAGGCGTTATAAAGGGGCACTTTCTTTTGAATCACAAACCATGTTACACAAACCTAGCGTAGCCGCTAAACTACTTGAAAACTGGGATGTTTTTCTTGCCTTGACGCGAGTAAGCGTTATAAAGGGGCAATTTCTTTCGTATCACAAACCATGTAGAATGAAATATTTTCCACTTCCCCCAATGCAAATAGTTGTCTTTTAATGTAATTAAGGTGAATCAAAAGATTTTTTTCAAAAAAAGTGCGTATTAACCATTGCCAGCGATCTCAAAAATTTACCAATTATTTAAATAATGGAAACTAAGAACTTAATAAACTATTTTGTGTATATATCACCTCTCCCATGACCTAAATAGTTATTTCCAGTAGTAATTAAGTTGAAATCAAGTGTTACTTAAAAAAAATTGTTCAAAATAAATATTATAAATATTCTAGTACGCAGGTATGTTCTCCTATCATTATAGAGAACATTTTTGTCCCATTGGAAAGATATATAAAAAATTAAAAAACCCATAAAAATTGTCTTTCGCTCTGTAAGAGGATGATGTTTAAATGTTACATATATGTTTTGGCAATGAGCTAACAATTTATAACATCATTTCTAAAATATTAAGGTGACTGGAAAGAAAGTGTACTTAGAATCTAACGACAATGATTGCTACTGTTGGCGCCACGGTGGACAAACAGATGTTGAGATTTGGGAGACTTCTGGGACAAGTGGAGGAGTACAAACTTCTAAAACGGTGAGGATATTAAATTTTAATGTTTACCTAAAATGATATTGCATGTAGAAATTTAGTCTTGACCGATAACCATAAAAGGTTCTCTAGTATCCGAATTGAAGGGATCAACTATAACTGGCAGCTTCAAATGACAATCCTCAACACAAATTTACAAGACCCCCCTTCAAAATTTGGCATTTTTTTCAAATGGTCAAAATATTTTCGCTTTACAATAAAATGCAAATATTTGGAATGTTTCTGAGCACATTCAAAAACTAAAAACTGTTTTAGAAAGGTGATGAAATACGATTTTAAATTATATAATTCTAAATTAACATATATTTTTTTAATTATAAAAAATTTGCATACAAACATAAAAAAGTTTTAAAAATGCCTCACCTTACGTTTTTTCTAACTTAAGTTACTGATAATAAAAAAAAAAAAACACATACATATTTTATTAGACAAACGTATAACAAACACATATTGTAATCTCACTTTTTTGTCGCTCTATGTAAAAATAATTTATAAAAAGTTTCAAATTTTTTTTATCGATTTGCGACTCAAAACTTTGTATACATAAAAGTGTACATTTTACTTTTTTGGTGGCTATTTTTTAGATTGGAATATTAATATCGTTTCAGTGCGCCGAGGGTAAAAACCCCACAAACATAAAGTTTTGTTTTCAGATTACCAATTGCCGATAACGGCCTCCATGGTCAAGGGGTAAAGCTCTGAACTAGCAATTCAAAGGTCACGGGTTTAAATCCTGGCATGCGTAAAAAAAAATTGGTATAATTTGTGTTATTTAACAATTAATTTATTAAAAATAATATGTAGTATATTTGCGGCATGCTCCAGAGTGCAAGATACTCACAGTATCGTCCTGGTGTAAGACCACCACCATTCAGAATTGAAACGTTGCTTGAAGTGGCCTTAGCCGTGTTTGGTAACTTGATCTGAGTAGTCAGGTATTCCTCTACTTTCCTTTTCCCCATCTCCTTCCCCTCTCCACTACCTTTAGCCGCACAACATACCCATTGGGGATGCCATAGTCTCACTGGATCCAGACGGGAGCATTTGGGACCCTTAATTACATTAAAAATAATTTAATGGATACACCGGTGCTCAACGGATACTAATTTTTCGTATCCAATGGTACTTTTGGCACTTGAGAAGTTAATCACTTATAATAAAGAATATAATTACTTAACCCATTGACTCTTGCGGTGACCGGACAACTCAACAATGTGCAACTTCATCACCCCTTTAAGTTTTTCAATTTGGGAGGCGGGAATGGGTACCGCCGCCACGGGAACCTTTATTGGAAAACCAACACCTCTGCCATAGGTCACTCCAAGTGGTTTGCTACGTTTGGTGATTTAGCGGGGGTGCCCGGGTTCATGGGGTGAGGTTTGTCTAGGTCTTGGAGGCGGATGACCTGGACACACTGAACCCCAGATTCCTACCCACCCCCTATGTACTAGACGTTTGTACATAAATTGCAAAATAGGGAGCTGGACACAACTTGGCACGCCAATGTCTTTTACTTCTGGATTAATGACTCTAAGTTAAATTAGCAAAACTGAATCTATTATTGTTGTAAAACATTGAAAATTGATTCTAGTTATAATGGCCAAAACTGAATTTAGTTACTTAATTTAATATTGATTTGCACTTTGGAGACTTTTGGAGACTGTTGGGGTCAGGATAATGGGATACTGGGAGAAAGGTAGAACAGAATTTAATACTGATTAAAAACACTTTTTAAGTAGGTTAGAACTTGGAGACTTCAGTTTCTTGGAGACTTGTTACTTCTTGGCTGGTAGTTTTTGAACTGAACTCCTACCGGTTTGCCGTTTGTTTTATAGGGCAAATCCGGGTTGGACTTTTGGAACACAGAACCTCCCTGTTTCTGAAGGGTGCTTGCGTTTACGTATTTTTCCCAATCGCTATGATTTTCGAGCAGATGTGTTAAAAATCCGTGTGATAACCTTTGCCAAGACAGTCCTGTTCCAATAAACCGAAGTCTCACATAATTTTTATTGTTTCAACAAGAAAAGGTACAAGTTTACAAATGTGATACAAGATACAATATCTAGAAGTAAATATTTTCTTAAAGTGCAATAATCACTGGTAGACGACAGTTTTTTGAGGTTTTATTGTAGTATATACCTATTTTTAGGTGATGATATATATTTCTTGATTCAAATTATTCCCGATTTCCCGAAATTTAGCTCCGAGTTTTTCGGAATGTAAATTGGCTGTCGTAAATATTTACGATTCAAACATTTCCTTTGTTCAGCATTGACCAATGGCGCCGCGTCTGGTAGCAGGGTGGGGATAACGTAAATACTCAATCATTTCCTTGATTTTGATCATTGCTGTCTGGGGTCCCTGGTGGAAGTATTACGTGGTTATTCAGATGTGTTTTCGAGTCCAATGATGCTGCAGCATGTATTTATTATCAATTGCGTTTATGTTTTCAATTGATAAGTTAATTGTAGAATGTAATAGCATTGTAGACATCATTCCAAATGCACAGTGTTTCGTTGGCCAATGAGAGCACTCCCTTTGTTTCGTAGGTTATTGGAAGGGGTAACGCGCAGCGGCACGGTATTATGTGGAAGCGTAAATTCCATTCTTGAATTCTCAGGGTTGTCATACGCTTTCGTCGACACGTTCGATACACTCCCCCCAGTGCAGTCTCGACTGTGCTCAGCTACTTCGTCGGGCGTGTCCTTTTCCGATGTCTGAGTTCTGAATCGGGTGTCTTCGCAACTGGTACAGTTTCGTTAGTTGTTGGTGTGGCAGGTAGGATGACGGCGATTTTGACTGCCGGCCTTACGTATATCCCAGTACTGGTTTGGATCCGAGCAGTTCTGACCTGTCCATCAGCTGCAGGTGTTGCTTCGAGGATACGGCCACGTGGCCAACTGTTTCGAGGCAGTGCTGGGTCCATGATGATCACTAGGTCATCCTTCTTAATTGGTGTAGTTGGATGGTGCCATTTTTGTCGGGCAGCCATGGTAGGTAGGTATTCGTGCAGCCATCGCCTCCAGAAGGTGTCTGCAAGTTGTTGTCCGATGCGCCACTGGCGGCGTAGGCATACTTCCTCTTCTTTTTTGTCGTAGAAGGATAATTGGGGGCGCTTCCCAGCCGATCCCAGCAAAAAGTGGTTGGGTGTTAGAGGTTCTTCATCACGCGGGTCGACTGAAATATGGGTGAGTGGTCGGTTATTTACCACAAACTCGGCTTCTGCAAGTGCTGTGCGTAGAGTTTCTTCTTTTGGTGCTCTTTCTTTGAGTGTTGCGCTTAGGGCTTTCTTTACTGATCGTACTAGTCTCTCCCAAGCTCCCCCCATGTGGGGACTCAGCGGTGGTATAAAGTGCCACTCGATGCCCTGGGTAGCTATTGCGTCAATCATTCTGGCGTCTTGACTTATTGACAGCAGGGCGTCCCTCATCTCGGTGTCAGCTCCGTGAAAATTTGTTCCGTTATCCGAGTACATGGCTGTGGGTTGTCCTCTGCGGGCGGTCATTCTTTGAAGGGCCATGATGGCCGAGTCGGCAGTCAGTGAAGCGGCTAGTTCTAGGTGAATGGCGCGCGTTGAGAGGCAGGTGAAGATGGCTCCGTATCGTTTTTCTCGATGCCTACCGACCGTGATAGCCATAGGGCCGAAATAGTCAAGCCCGCAGTGTGTGAATGGACGGACGTGATGCATCAGGCGGGGTGGTGGTAATGCGCCCATCAGAGGTGGAGTCGGTTTGCTGCGTCGTATGAAGCAAGTGGGGCAGACGTGCGTTAGTTTCCTGATTGTTGTGCGTATTCGTATTATGAAGAAATGATTGCGTATTTCTGCAATTGTTTTCTCAGTACTAGGATGATCCGCCTTTTTGTGGTAGTGGCTGATTAGGAGCCGAGTGTAGGGTTCGTCGCCGTCCAGTATTATGGGGGTTCGGGCCACACTCTTTGTTCTTTCCAAGGCTCGTAGTCGGGTCCCCATTCGTAGAAGGTCGTCTGGTCCAAAGAAGGGGTTCAGCGAGTTGAGGCGACTGCCAGTAGGTAGTTTTTGACCTTGTCGGATGGTGTGTAGATCAGTTGTGAAAGCGTTTTCCTGGGACCTTTTGATCCATTTTTGTTCTGCTGCTTTTATCTCCTCGGCTAGTAGTGGGCCTTCTAATGGTTTGTTGGGCCCCATCTTGCATCGTCTGATAAAACGGAGGATCCAAGCTGTGGAGCGGATTAGCCGGTGCCATGAGGAGAACCGCTCTACTGATGGGAGTGCTTCGCCCTTGGTGGACACAAGGCCAACGTAGTGAGGTTTGACTTCTAGTGTTAGGTCGTCAGGCCTGTGGGCGGGTGCCCGTTCTTTCGGCCATGCACCCTCCGGGGAAGTGAGAAAGGCTGGGCCGGTAAACCACCTTCCTTCTGGTGTTAGGTCTGGCACCTCTAAGTCTCGTGTTCCTATATCAGCTGGATTGAGTTTTGTGGGTACCCATTTCCAGTCGGGTATGTTGGTTAGTTCGTCTATTTCGCCCAATCGGTTTGCCACAAAGGTTGAGTAGGCGCGTGGGTCGGTGCGTAACCAGCATAGTACAGTTGTGGAGTCTGTCCAGAAGCAGGTGCGGGATATCAGGGCTTTGCTTTCCTTTTGGATCGTCTGGGCTAGTCTCGCTGCTATGAGGGCGGCTTGAAGCTCGAGGCGTGGAATGGAGAGAGGCTTCAGTGGTGCTACCTTGCATTTACTTGCAAGGAATGTTACTCGTAAGGATCCATTTATTTCTTCGGTGAAGTAGGCCACGGCACAGCAAGCTTGCTCCGATGCGTCGCAGAAGAGGTGTAGAGTTACGTTGTTCTGTTTGTTTGAGAGGCAACGTCTCGGGATTGAGATGCTGTTTGTGTGCAGCAGGCTCAGCCAGTCTGTCCATCTCTGGGCGTGTTCGGGGGTAATGGGTTCGTCCCAGCCGACGCTTGAGCGCCACACTGCTTGCAGTAGCATCTTAGATCTGATGGTAAGGCAGGCAACGAAGCCGACTGGGTCAAAGATCTTCATTACTATGGATAATAGTTGCCGCTTGGTAGGTTGTGTGGCCGTGTCGGGGGAGATCGCCTCGCGAAATGAGTACAGGAAGCGGTCTGTGGTGGGGTCCCAGATCAAACCAAGCACTCGTTCTGTCTCTGGACCTCCACTGCTGATCTGTATCGCGGAGCTGGCACGGTCTTCTATGGGTACGCCTGCTAGGGCCACCGGGCTATTAGACGCCCAATTTGTCAAGTGGAACCCTCCTTTCGCGAGGAGGGCACTTACACTTTGGGCTAGTGTAGCAGCTTCATTGGGTGTGTCTGTTGCATCTAGGTAGTCGTCCATGTAGAACTTGGTGCGTACGGCTTTTGCGGCGGCCGGGTACTCGTGCTCGAATGTTTCGGCCACTTTATTTCGGACGAATTGGGCACTGCTTGGGGAGCAGGTGGCTCCGAACATCATTGATGACATTTGATAGGTGTCTGGTTCATGATGGGGTGATGTCCTCCACAGGAAAAGCTGGGACGGCTGGTCTTCTCGCCTTATTTTTATTTGCAGGAACATTTCTTTGATGTCTGCAGCAATGGCGATGTTTCCTTCCCGGAAGCGTATTATATTCCCCAGGAGGGAGGACAGCAGGTCAGGACCAGTAAGCAGCTGATCATTGAGGGAGGTTCCTCGGCATCGGCTTGCAGCATCGAATACCACTCTGATTTTTCCTGGCTTATTTGGGTTGATTACTGCGAAGTGAGGCAGGTACCATTTGCGAGGTGTGGTGGTGGAAGCTTCATGGCCTGATAGCTTCTTGGCATAGCCTTTGTTGAGAAGTTGACTTATTTTGTCATTGTAGGCCACTGCTAGATTTTTGTCTTTTGCTAGCTTTTTCTCCAGAGACAGAAGTCGCTTCAGCACACACTGCCGATTGTCAGGTAGCGAGACTTCTGGATTGCGCCATAGTAGACCAGTTTCCCACTTCCCTGTAGGAAGAGGACGGGTAGTTGCATTCATAAGTGCAATGGCCTGTTGTTCGCTTGCATTGACTCTGGTGGCTGATGTTACTCCGAGCGAGTCGATGGCGAAGTTGGTTTTTACTAGCTCCCTCAATTGTATGTCTGCGGCCGTTTCTGATTGTAGTGCCAAAGTGGTAGTCGTGTTATTATCTCTGGGGTTGACTCCCCCATGAGCGATCCATCCTAGTGCGGTGCGTGATGCTATTCGCGTAGTATCATTGCATTCACGAACTTCCCTTGACACAATTAGGTGAGCGTTGTCTTGGCCTATTAGCAGCTTCGGGACGACAGACCTTCCTTGGATCTGTTGCTCCGGCAGGTTGAGGTTGCTTATTGTGCTGGCAGAGATGTGGTATGTATTACTGTTGCCCGCACCTCGTATTCTTAGTCTCACTCGTTGGGAGAGATTGTCAGAGGTGCACATTCCTTTGGCACCGTGGAGTCGCAGTCCGTGAACTGGGCCGTTTGCTCCGACTTGTATTGCGGTGTCAGTGTCAACAAGTGTTACTGTGGATCCTTCGTCCAGGAGAGCAAACACTGACACTTCTTCTTTGTTGGGAGCGCTTAATATTACTGGCGCAATTTTTAACAGTACTCTCTGTCCGGAGTCCTGGCGTCACAAGTTGACATTTTCCACGGTGCTTTTTCGTACGAACTCGGGATTATGTAGCAGGGGGTGGTGTGGGGATCGGCAATCCCCTACTTTGCACCATTGGTTTATTTTGCAGCTTCGTGAGTGGTGTTTTTCTAAGCACTTGCGGCATAACCTTCCCATGCGTACAGTTTCCCATCGAAGTTCAACATCTTTGGCTGCGAATTCTTTGCATTCGCGGGTTTTATGATCGCCGCCACATTGGGCGCAGCTTTCGTCGGCTGTTTTTCTTTTTCGGCTTGGTCCAGGGTAAGTATGTGCCTCATTCATTTTGCGTTTCATCGGGGCGATCTTTTCTTTTGGGCCGTCCCCGATTTCTTCTTGATGTCCGGCATGTATTTGCTCATGGCTCGGTAGAAGTCGCATGCGATCACTATCTTCTTCCTCCTGGTACCCGGCATGTATTTGTTCACGGCGTGGTCGGGATCGTATGTGGTCCACCATCCCGCTGTTTGGAATTGCATTTGATACCTCTTTCAGAAAGGCAGCGAGCTGGGTTATGGTGGCCGGGGCATGTTGTTTGCGGATCTCGATTAGCCATGCCAGCCGCAGGGAACTCGGCATTTTGTCAGTGACGTCGTTCAGTAATGCAGGATTGGTGAGATAACCTTCGGTTTTTAAGATCCGGAGGGATGCCACCAGGTTTTGCACCGTCCCGGAGAAATCTGCCAGGTCCTCGAGTGATACCTCGGTCGTGAGGTAAGGTAGCTTTTTAACCTTGTCTAGCATAAATTTTGCTATGGAGTTAGCGCTGCCGTATCGCTGCTCGAGGACGCTGATGATCTCTGGGACTTGCGCAGGATCCATTAGTAGGGGACCCACGGTATCTCGCGCCTTGCCTTTGAGGGCACGCTGCAGCCGGATGAGATTTTCGCTCGGAGTCAATTGGCAGGTGGCGGTGGATTGAGCGTACTGTGCCTTCCAGGTAGGCCACTCGAGGGGGTCTCCGGAGAAGGTAGGCAAATCTTTTGCTGTGGATTGCCTGGCGATTAGGGCTGCCATTCTTGAGTCATCTTCTAATGTGCGAGGGCTATCTTGCGTTCTGGAGGAGCGGAGCGCCTCTGCCATCACAGAGGCGATCTGGGCCAGTGGGTCGTTGCCGTGCTGCAACCATTCTCGGGTGTGCCGTGCTGTCTCGTTGGCTGTATGCGGTGGTGTAAACAATGGGGAATCCTGGCCGGAGGAGGCTGGCTGTTGCTGGTACCCCGTTGTATTGTAAAGTGGGCGCTCGGGTCCGAGATGGCTGTATTCGGCCGTAGGGATGTTCTTTGCAGGGCCCGTCAGTAGTGTGTAGCCTTGGGTGGCGGCATATCCAGTTGGATCGGTTACTGTAAATTCATTGGTAGGCTGACCGACTGGTGTGTGCATTTGAGTAGTTGCATATCTCGTTGCAAACTCTCCGGCTGGCCTTTTTACTTGAGTGGCATATCTCGTTGCGAACTCATTAGTAGAAGGGCCGGTCGGTGCGTGCACTTGAGTTGTTGCATATCTCGTTGCAAACTCTCCGGCTGGCTTGTTTACTTGAGTGGCATATCTCGTTGCGAACTCATTAGCAGAAGGGCCGGTTGGTGCGGGCACTTGAGTTGTTGCATATCTAGTTGCAAACTCTCCGGTTGACGGGCCGTCTGACGTGTGTACTTGAGTGGCATATCTCGTTGCGAACTCATTAGCAGAAGGGCCGGTTGGTGCGGGCACTTGAGTTGTTGCATATCTAGTTGCAAACTCTCCGGTTGACGGACCGTCTGACGTGTGTACTTGAGTGGCATATCTCGTTGCGAACTCGTTAGTAAACGGGCCGGTTGGTGCCTGGACTTGAATTACTGCCTGACTGAGGTTGGCTCGCAGGGTCGGGCTGGTTGGTGCTGGCTCCTGGGCAGGTTGGCTGACTGCTTGGCGTGTCGCAGCGTTCAGGGCTGCGAGCAGATTGGCTGTCTGCTTGGCGTGACGTCTGTCCCGAATGCGCATCTCTCGGCGCAGTAATCGCAGGGAGTCTTCAGTTGATTCAGAAGTTGTTTCGCTGCTTTTACTGTTGGATTCGTGGAGGCTCTCGGAGACAGATTCTGGAGCAGGTCGGTCAAGCGTGATGAGATCAGAGTTCCTGGCTGGGCTCGCACTAGATAGATCGTGGACCTGGCGGGGTCCTCTAGATGGCGTCTCATCGGTGTCTACGGTGTGTGGGCCCGGGGTCCGTCGGGGCGCCACTGGCATATTTCGGCTTGTCCCCGGGGCGTCAGGTTTAGATTTAGACAGCGATGTATCAGAAGATGTCGGGGTCTTACGGCCACTGCGAAGAGACGGCATTTCCACTGGGTAAGACTGAAGGCGTGTTATGTGTAGATCCGGCACGAAGGACCAAATGTACTAGACGTTTGTACATAAATTGCAAAATAGGGAGCTGGACACAACTTGGCACGCCAATGTCTTTTACTTCTGGATTAATGACTCTAAGTTAAATTAGCAAAACTGAATCTATTATTGTTGTAAAACATTGAAAATTGATTCTAGTTATAATGGCCAAAACTGAATTTAGTTACTTAATTTAATATTGATTTGCACTTTGGAGACTTTTGGAGACTGTTGGGGTCAGGATAATGGGATACTGGGAGAAAGGTAGAACAGAATTTAATACTGATTAAAAACACTTTTTAAGTAGGTTAGAACTTGGAGACTTCAGTTTCTTGGAGACTTGTTACTTCTTGGCTGGTAGTTTTTGAACTGAACTCCTACCGGTTTGCCGTTTGTTTTATAGGGCAAATCCGGGTTGGACTTTTGGAACACAGAACCTCCCTGTTTCTGAAGGGTGCTTGCGTTTACGTATTTTTCCCAATCGCTATGATTTTCGAGCAGATGTGTTAAAAATCCGTGTGATAACCTTTGCCAAGACAGTCCTGTTCCAATAAACCGAAGTCTCACATAATTTTTATTGTTTCAACAAGAAAAGGTACAAGTTTACAAATGTGATACAAGATACAATATCTAGAAGTAAATATTTTCTTAAAGTGCAATAATCACTGGTAGACGACAGTTTTTTGAGGTTTTATTGTAGTATATACCTATTTTTAGGTGATGATATATATTTCTTGATTCAAATTATTCCCGATTTCCCGAAATTTAGCTCCGAGTTTTTCGGAATGTAAATTGGCTGTCGTAAATATTTACGATTCAAACATTTCCTTTGTTCAGCATTGACCAATGGCGCCGCGTCTGGTAGCAGGGTGGGGATAACGTAAATACTCAATCATTTCCTTGATTTTGATCATTGCTGTCTGGGGTCCCTGGTGGAAGTATTACGTGGTTATTCAGATGTGTTTTCGAGTCCAATGATGCTGCAGCATGTATTTATTATCAATTGCGTTTATGTTTTCAATTGATAAGTTAATTGTAGAATGTAATAGCATTGTAGACATCATTCCAAATGCACAGTGTTTCGTTGGCCAATGAGAGCACTCCCTTTGTTTCGTAGGTTATTGGAAGGGGTAACGCGCAGCGGCACGGTATTATGTGGAAGCGTAAATTCCATTCTTGAATTCTCAGGGTTGTCATACGCTTTCGTCGACACGTTCGATACACCCTATACCCTTTTCCTTCCCAGAACTCTCCTCTCCCTCCTTTCCTAAAAAAAAACCCTCCACACAGCATCCCCAAAGATGACATAGGCCCTGAGGGAAATTATTTTCCTCAGGGCCTCCTGTGTGGAGCTCATGTAAAAAAAAAAAAACAAAAAAAAGTCTTTAAAAGTGACAAAAAAACTTGGTTAAAAAGGTTACGTTTGGTTAGATTATGGGTTATTTTTTCAAATTTTTTTTTCATCATTTTCTATGATTTTTCGAAGGGGTGTTGAAATTTCACTTTGTTGAGCTGTCATGAAACCGACTCTTGCAACACCAATACTAAAAAAAGTGATAGAATTGTAGGGATGTTCAAAGTGTTGGCAGTCAATTTACGCTTCCAAAAGTAATTGTTGAAGAAAAAGTTTGATATAAAATAACATGTATGCAGTAAGCAAGTCTCATAATGATTACAATTGCAAATATAAATATATTATGTAAATATTTTTTTTATTGTACAGGAAAGTAGCACTTCAAACTGGAAAGATCTGCCCAAAAATATAATGTCGTCCGTTGAGAAAACAATGGAGACTTTGGTACAAATGATTCGAGGCACCTCGCCATTGACTCCTCCAAGAGAACGAAAGAACTCTATTACTCTCAGTAATATCGATGCCAAACTGGATAAAATAAAATTAGAGTGCCATTTAAACCTCGACGATCCGATGAGTAACATATCTCGCAGCACTTTTAACATCCACACAGCGGACATGTAAGAAATATGTTTAGTCTAATTCGAGGGCAAGTCAAACTAAGTTATCTATTAAAAAACATTCTGACAAACAAAAAGTCTAACAATGTTAAAAGTCTAATAATCCAGTTGAAAGATGGCCATATTTAGGTCTCATCGCTCTAGGCCAGTGGTTCCCAAAGTGGACGGACCCCCAGGGGTCCACAGGATTATTCAGGGGTTTTGTTGAAAAAAAATATTGATTTGGGGGTCCCTGAATGACGTCAGAGGGTCCGCGACAAGGTTTTGACACATTTTTATGTATATGGAAGTTTCCCCATCCTGCCAAGTTCCACTCCATATCCCATTTCGCCCCCTCCGTTGTGGTACCGTCCCACCCTATCCCATTCTGCCCCCTCCGTTGTGCTGTCCGCCTTGGGGTCTGTGGGCCAAAAGAGTTTGGGAACTACTGCTGTAGGCCTTGAGTTACGGCTGCCTAAATATTTACGTAGATGGGTTTTGCCTATTTATTTTTAATGATAAATGTAGGCCTCCGTGGTCCCGAGGTAAGACTCTTGACAGACAATCCGAAAGTCGAGGGATAATAAAATTTATTTTTATTTATTTGTGGTTTTTCACAACTAATTAATTAAAAATAATATTATATTTGCGGCACTTTCCAGAGAGGAAGATACTCAGTATCGCCCGGGTGCAAGACCACCATTCATAATTGAAAAGTTGCTTGAAATGGCTTTAGCTGTGTTTGGTGACCAGATCTGAATAGCCAGGTACTTCCCCACCTTCTTCCCCATCTCCCCTCCCACTACCTTCAGCCTCACAACATACTCCAATTGTGGAATTTTTTTTTTTTTTTTACATTAGCTCCACACAGGAGGCCCTGAGGAAAAAAATTTCTTCAGGGCCTATGTCATCTGAGATGCTGTGTGAAGGGTCTTTTTAAGGAGAGGAAGGAATGAACATTGGTCTTGAAGAGACCCACTTGTCAATAGAATCAATGTTAACTAAACAAAATGTATAAAACTGTAAAAATCTATTGATGACTATATGCTTTTGTTATTATTAAGCATTATAATTATTTGTAGATAATTAATGTTATGTGCGGTCGGTCTTGCTGTATGGTTGTGAAACATGGATCTTGAAAATAAATACCATGAACAGGTTAGAGGCTTTCGAAATGTGGCTTCACCGGAGAATGCTCAAGGTCCCATGGACCGACATGATCACCAACACAGAAATTCTCAGGCGGGCTAGAGCAGAAAGAGAACTGCTTACATTAATAAAAATCAAGAAAATTTCATATCTGGGTCATATACTTCGAGGGGAGAAGTATCACTTGCTCCATTTAACATTGAAAGGCAAGATAGAGGGTCACCGAGGGCCTGGTAGGAGACAAATGTCTTGGCTGCGAAACGTATGAGAGTGGACCGGCATTAGAAGTGTTGAGGAGCTATTCCGGGCAGTGCAAGACAGAGAGACCTTTTCAAGAGTGATCGCCAACGTCAGGGGGGACCTGGTAAGGCACATAAAGAAGAAGAAGAATGTTATTTGACTTGCTCTCTAATCAAATTTGTAATACTGATACTTAATGGTATAAATGAGACTTTTTTTATAATATTTTGAATTATATTTTAGAATGCAAGAATTAAAAGTTGAAACTCCAAGCAGGTATCGTTCTTTAGACGCTCTAACAGAATTAGAAAAGGAATCAATGCTACCGGAACCAGGAATATTAAATTCTAAGAAGGTGGGGTAAAAATAAAACCTGTTAAAATTTTAATTAACATTTGAAATACTTGATTCGTGATTCATTGCTAGAACCAGAACGAGATTGGGTGACAAATTTCCTTATTTGTCACATTTTGACGAATAAGTACTGCGATTTAAATACAAAATCTATTTAAGAATTTATATATTTTTATTAATTTTTTAAATTATAAATGATGGTATTTCGTATGATTTTGATTTTTTCTATTTCCAGTTAAAAAATATAATGATGACTCGTCAGAATACTTACACAACAAGTCCCACACTTGATCTGCGCACTACTGCTACTGCTGATGTCGCCTGCGGCCGCACTTCCAGGTAAAACAAATAAAAATAATTATAAGAAAAATAAATTTAAGCTAGAATTTTTCATAATTCCAAAATTTTTTATGTATTTTTTTATATAATAAATTTATTTATTTAATTAATAAGAGATAACTTTGTGTAAACCACTTTTTTAATAAACAATATCGACATGTTCTTCAGGATATGTTAATATATAAATAATGCCACAAAGTTATTTTGCAAAGATTGAAGAAGAAATTTATTTATATTCATAAAAATAATATTCTCATATCTTTCTTTAAAATTATAACTTCATTTTTATTTTCATTGCTGCACCGAATAGTCTGAGGTTGTCCGTTAATTTAATCAAATATTTTGTAGCCCTGTACCTTCTGTTGGAAGATCTGCATTGAACAAGCTCTATGAAGCCGAAAGATTATCGGAAGACTTGGTGTCCATTCTGAAGGAAGCTAAGAAAATATTGGAAGACGATTCTAGAATGTCTCCACATGGTTCGGTGATGGATGTTTCCAAAATATCACATTCAAAGGTTTGTTAGCTGAACATTTCTTTATCGGTCCCCCTCCCTCCTCCCGGGTTCCCCTCCTCCCTCCCGCATATTTTTTTATACAAATTTCATATGTTCTTCTGATGTATGCAGTGGCAGGCGAGGGGGGGCGGTCCGCCCCGGGTGCCTCCCGACCGAGCGTCATCCCCAAGATCACAATTCTCTGTCCACCCCACCCCCACCCCCCCCCAGGAACCAGTTTTATGAAGTTGAAATTTGCGTTCGTCAACTTTAATGGGTGGGGGGGGAGAGGGGAGGGGGAGGGGGTGACACCACGTTATCCGCCCCGGGTGCTGGCTACGCCACTGGATGTATGAGCTATATTATCGTAAAGTTTTATTAAAATCCATTCAGTAGTTTTTGCGTGAAAGAGTAACAAACAAACATCCATACAAACTTTCGCCTTTATAATATTAGTAAGATATTACCAATTAAAGTAGTGCACTAGAGGAATATTATTTAAGATCAGCCGAGAGATTCCGTATCTTTTGTGGGATCGTTATTAGATAACGGATATGATCTCCTGTCAGATTTGTTTAATTTTTATAGCCGTTATTTGCTTTTTCTATGTACAGCGTACATTAAATGAATAAATAATCATGCATACTTGCAGGAACTCGTGTTTACATTGATCTAAACTAAAATATGTGTGAGTAAATATGTAAAAATCGCACAAATCAGGCAAGGGACAACGTCCGCTATCTAATAACGATCCCACAAAAGATACGGAATTGCTCGGCTGGTTATGCTTATATTGTTATAATGTAGTATTTAAGTCAAGAGAGGAGAAGGCATTAAAGATAACTTTTTTTTTAGGATTGTGAACCGAGAAGAAGAAACAGCATTGGTCACATGACCACCTTATCCACAAGATCCGGGCAACCATATGCATCGAGTCCAAACCTAAGTCGAGTACAAGAATCCAAGTTTAGATACGGATCCAACACCGGTTTGAAACGCATTAAGAGTGCGTCCACTAATAAAATTCACTCACCCAACTTACAGCCTCGAAGTGAAGTCACCAAGCCAAGTAGCTTGAAACGGAGTATCCCTAAGAAGATATCTTCTATGGCCGGTATAAGCCCTACTTTTGGAGCCAGAAAGAGTTTTGGACTGAGTTCTGTGTTGACTAATCCAATGTCGGGAACTTATAAACCTTTGACCGATAGATTATCTTTAGGGGGGGCATCTTGTAAGTACAAATCTACTTTCATATTTTAATAGAGTAAAATAAGTCAAAATCACTGCTCACGGCTCACTGGGTTTGCCAGGCGGCAACCGGCCAGTTATTTCAATCACATCCACCGATTGCCGGGCAAATTTTTTTAAATTTTAAACAGAATAAAAAAAAAACTATGGTCCCTCCCAATGAAACTAATTAATATTGGAGAAGCATAAATAAAAAAAGAAACATAAATTTATTAATGAATTAATAATAAATTAATTAATGTAAGCTTCAAAGGAGATCATATTAGCATTGATAAAATTAATAGTTATTCTTTGAACGGAATATTAATAATAATATTATAATGTTTTTATTCCAGGATGTGGGGGGATAGTGCAATCCCACATGTCCCATATTATTATACATATTATATTTACACAAAATATTTTTTAAATAAAGAATCAAGTATATAGACTAGCAGAAAACAAAATAACAGAAAAAAAAAAATTAAATGTATGTAGGGCATGGTCTGGGGTGAGCTCGGGCCCAGCGCTCACTCAGGAGTGGCGTTTGGCGGTCACCACTTTATTGTCCATTAGCCGCATCCTGGCTCTAGTGACCCGATGTCTCATCTGACCGGCGAATCCGTGCAATCGTAGTACCGTAAACATAATCGATGCACTGCTATATCTTCTGTATCCAAATATAATTCTGCATGCATTATTATATTGGATCCGGAGTCCTCCATCGAGATGGTTCAGTAGTGACACCATGTTCCACACGTCTATTGATTAGTGTAAAATGCATTGAACAATGTTTTTTTTACATGGGTTACTGCATTGGAAGAATCTTCGGGCAATTATATGGGACAATACACTGATACTTCTCCTCAGTCATTCAATTTCACCATCATCCGAGAGGTCTTCTTTAATTCTTTTGTTAAAATTTATTATTTAACAAGCTTATTGACGAAAAAATAATGCCACCTTATCCTTTTGAATATATATTATATTTTTATAAATTGTTATCAAATTAATTGCTATTGTTTCACCTTGCATAATATTACCACACAAATCAACAAGGGAAAAACTGGCAAGTAAAGCCAGCATGTCTACCTAAACGTTTGGTAGCGTATCCACATATCTTTATCAACCTCATATATTATTTTTATTAATACGAATAATATTAAATAGATGTATTTTCTTATTATTATTACAGCCCTACCTAAGGAGGGGGAGGTGAAAAGGAAAAGTTTGTACAGCCATATAAAACCAACAATTTCGAGAACCCCTTCTGCTAAGGCAACTAAGAAATAAAATACAAATGACAAAATTTCTCAAAGAACTCAACATCATTGAAAGGGTTTCAAGAAAACCAATAATGTGTAAATACATAAAAATATTCATTCAAATTTCCTAATCAGAACTGAAGAACTGAGTTAAAATTATTCTAATCAGAACTGAATACTAATTTTATATTTCAAAGGTTTATAAATAATATTAATTTGCATATTAAGATATTTTATAGTTTTCATAATAAAAAACAGTTTAGTAAAAATTAGTAAGTTTTAATTTCTATCTTTATTATATTTTAACAAAAATTATGTTAACCCGTTTATACAACATTTGCATATATGTATAATATTATGTAGGTATAAAAAAATACAAGTGTGCAGTTCACAAGCGGTAGAAGTGAAACCTCCAGAAAACTAAAGTAGACAAGAGTGGTGAGCTACGAAGAACCGCACAAAGAGGAGACCGAATATTCTATCTCATTCTCTCGTAGGCTAAATCCTGTAAATGTATGTGTTTGTCTCTGTTTAGTGTCACTTTTTCGTTTCACCGATTTTCTAATCACAACGGTGCGAAAGAAGTTTTCACTTCAATAAATACTGCACTTTTACTCCGGTTGAGGTGAAAATTGGGAAGAAAAAGAAATAAAATAACATAGGTATCATTAAAAATTAGTGTTAGATGGTACCTAGATGATGCTGATGACGGAAAAAACAATTTTCAAAGGTTCAAATTTGGTCCTCTATCGAACTGATCGTACTACTAGAAATAATATTCAAATCTCTAACTTTGCGTCTTCTAATCCAATCTTATCATGAGGCGATACGGTGCCGCAGTGGCATAAATAAACCAATCATCGCAGTGGTTATTTACAATCAAAAATATTACTTGGTCTTGTAGTTTATTCGTTTTTATTGTAAAATGTACAGCCAGATGGCGGTGATGTCGCCGTTTGTTTTGAAATTATTTTGACAGTTTGATTTGCCCAAAGTTCCCGAGGGCCCCAAAGTAAACATGGGATAGCGTTGTTTGTGTTCAGTGTTATCTAAAAATAAAATGCGGGAAGGTTGATAAATAAGAATAATTGTGAACTTTATAACAAATTACTGCGTGTTTGTATTTGCCACATTAAAAACTCGTTTTTTTACATTTACAACTCGTCGATTCAAAGAGTTTGTGTGTAATTTTATTTTTATATTGAATTGTTTTTACAATGAATTGTTATTGTGATGAATTGTACGTAACGATGGAACCTTTTGGAATAAAGAAACATAATTTCAAATTGAAATATAAACTATCAGATGGAAATATTCTACAAATACATCATACAATTTGCCCATCGTCTGGCAAAGGGAAGCTTATTCGGTTTCTGTCAATAGTTTTCGACGACGTTTATGATAGATTTGCTTGCTCAGACCATCATGGTAATATTTTTGTATTTGACATGGTAGCTTGTGATTATTGGCCACTCTCTGGACACGAACCCAGCTCAGTGGCCGCGTTTGCCGCTTATCAACGAAACCTACTAATGTTGGCAACGACATGCCCCCCCTTTAACCTCCTGTTCATCGACGCTGAAACTGGAAAACTCGTGAGCAAACTTTCTGGACACAAATCTGAAATTAAGATGGTTAAATTATCCTCGAAACACGATCTCCTCCTTACTTCTACCGGTTCTGAAGCCATCATTTGGGAGTTGAAAGGACGCACTCTGTATTTCAAACTAAACTTATGCATCGGAAAAATTACTGATATAGGATTTGCACCTGTGTCTGATAATGTGGTAGCGTGCTTTAAAAATGATACTTTTCGGGTATGGAGCAGGAAAAACATGAAGTCGCTGAAAATAACCCTCTGTAAGGAATTAACGAAAGTGAAAAGCTTCGTTTACGATAAAAATGGTAGAATTGTCGTAATCGGAACACGCTCCACCCTGAGTGTACACGACGCGGATACTTGGCAAACTATTAAACTGGTCGATACAAACAAATTAAACATACATGGAGTGAAACAGCTTCTCTTTTTACCACAACCCTTGGATGGGGGGTGTAACAACGTCCTGGCCGTTTTGTCAATGCGGTGCGATGTCCACTTGGTGAATCTAGAATGTCTAACATTGATTACCACCATATCAATTGAATCTTCCAACGTTTCTAAAATCGCAACGAATTATTCTGGAAAATATCTAGCATGCGTACTTAAAATGGGACAGATAAATATCTATAAATCCGAAAAACTACTGAACAATAGTTTTGGGAAACCCTGTTTACCTGCGTGCGCTGGCGGGAAAAAAATTAAAAGAACATTTACTTTCGAATCAATCGAACTAGATAAAAAAATTGACAAATGTTTGAGTGAAGATCGACTTTCAAAAATATTATCTCAGTTCTCACAGTATCCAGACAAACACCGCACCATAATTTGGAAGAAAAAACTGAACACACCAAACAATTACGATGCATACTGCGATCTGATACTAAGACCGGTGCACCGCTGTTGCATGGAATTGGATAAATGCATTACAATACGTAATTCTAAATATCTGAAACATGCGAAAAGATTGATGTCTTTATTGATGCATTGGTGTCCCGTCCTAGCCGAAGTGGATTACTTGCACATCCTCGTGTTTCCATTTGTGAAGATTTTGCATCAAGATCCCATGTTTTGTTTCGAGGCTGTCGCCACCATCTTGAAGAATTATTGCCAGTTATGGTTTGAGTACTGTCCCCTGCCACCGATTAATGTTTTATCCATGGTTGAAAATGTATTAGGCGAGCACGACTGCTGCTTATTGGACCATTACTGTGTCGTCGGTGTCACAAGTAAGGTGTACGCTTTCAAACTGATGACCAGTGCTTTTAGCGAAGTGCTTTCATCTTCAGAGTGGCTGATCCTTTGGGATCACATACTGAGCAACGAAACGTCTTTCATTTTAATGGCTATTGTGGCATACAGCATTATTCATCGAAATACTCTTAAAAGTTTATGCAATGTTGAACAATTTGAGGAATTCTTTTCTACTCAGAATTCTACCAACATGAAAGACTTTATTAAAACCACGAAAAAGCTTTTGAAAGAAACTTCACGTGATAACCACCCAAAGCAATACTTAAAGCGGTTTACTCCCCTGAGAAAGGGTTCGTGCTATGAACAATGTCAACTAAGAGTGGCAGGTATAAAAGTATCACTTTGTTGTGGAAAATAAATACTTTTTTCCAGTTAAAAATAATAAATATATGTTATTTATTTTCCTCTAGTTTTACTCACGATTACATACCATTTTCCCTCTGTAATGTGTGTTATTTCAGGTAAATATTTACTATTTAGACGCACTCTTACGCTTAATTACTAAAAACAATACTTTGTTTCAACTTTAAAACGACCGAAAATTGAATATTATGGATTGGAATAGCAATCGATATTGGTTCCACGAACATTCAAAATGACCGTAAAGTAGACAGAAAAATTTCCGTATAAATTTGGACCAAATTGCTATTGATGCATTATTTTCCATTTTCAGTAGTTTTAATATTTTTTCTTATAGTAATTTAGTTGAAACGGAGTATTTTTTGTTGTTTCCAAATGGTAAATATTTACCTTATATCTCCCAATGCACCTTTGATTATAAAATAAATCCAAGGAAAAAGTCGGAAAACCTTGGATGGGATCATAAGATTGTTCGTGAATACCTCTCTCGAATAGCCTCGTAGTAACCCGATAATATATATATTGTACAAATGCAATAGCCACAAATTAATTAATTTTGTCGAAGGATTCGTGTCCCACGTCCCACATGAAGTTATCGGTTCACAGCGGGGCTACGATAACCGCGATTCATGCATCAAAAAGATTTACTCTCTGAAACGTGCTGAAAGTCTCCAATCAAGGAGGAATGGGCCCTTACAGAAGCAGCATTAAAAATAATAAACTAATTTATTTACAGCCCATACATCCTGGAATGCAACAAATTATTCGTATCGAACAACTGCTTGCAGGGTCCACACCACGACTTGCTATGGGGGCATACATTAATTACGTGAGCTCAAAGGGGGGGTCCAGCAAAATCTCACGTTACTTAAAAAGAATGTACGAAGTGGCCCAAATTTATCTCACCAATGGGGTGGGAGGGGTCTAGATTGGAAGAAAAACTGCTCACGTAATTAATGTATGCCCCCTATGTATTCCATGTGACAGAACGGACGTTCTGGCCCAGCATAGCATGTCTTGACGTTTTTAACATTGGCCTTGAAGGTTTTAGGAAAGAACTCTAAAATATATTATTGTTTGATTTTTCGTTCATTTAATCAAAGTTATTTAAATTATATCATGTGCATTACATCAATCTGTAATACAGTTAATAAAGAAAGATAAAAACCCTGAATTTCTGGTAGAAAAGGGCGAAAGTTGACTAAAAGCGGCTGATGTACCTAGGATATCCGAGGTATGTTGTACACCCGAGGTAAAATCGCGTGTGATTGAACTAAAATTCAAGAGATCCTGAATTATTTGGGAAAAAAACGTCTGCAAGTTCCGGAAATATTAGACAAATAGGTAGGTACGTATGTATGCGTGAGAAGATGTTTGAAGTCACGAGTCTGTGTCAGGGTGGAGATGTGAGATGTTCCATTGATTGCCTCGGTCTGATTCTGTAATACAGTACCTACTTACCTTACCTAACTAAAATATTATGCAAAAGTTTAACGTCAGTTTCTGTGTTCGCTATGTTCAGTGCTAAGGCGACAAGATATTCAAATCAACCGCTAACTACCTATGTAAGTAAGTAGTTCGTTTGTGGCAATTATCTTCCTGCTTACTTGCAATTTTGTAACTGTGTACCTATCCATAATTCCTAGGTACATGCCAAAGTATTATAAAGTGGATACTGCAACAGCTTATTATATCGGTATCTCGATTCCTTCTCCTTTCTCCTCGACTGTATTGACGACCCATCGATTGTTTTCACCAAGTACCCGGTGTATTATTATTTATTATTTACAGCTGGCAATATTAAACCGTCGAAAAGCCAAGTGATGCGTGACAATCCATGGGGCAAATGCCCCATTACCGACCTCTTTGTTTATGAAAGTTATTATTTTACTTTCCCCTGTATAAATGTAAAACGTCGATTTGTTGACTTTATACCTACCTACCTACTGAATATTGATGCTGACTTGGAAATTTATCCATAAATCAAAATGTTTGTTAATAAAAATAATTATTGCTTTAATATATAATGGCTATTAATATTTTTCTTCTCATCTTATTGAATTAAACAAGGTAGTTAAATTATTTCAATAGCAGATAGTAAGTAGGTATATAACAGCTTTTGTCAAACAATATTCGCCGGCCAGTCGTGCCTTTATGCTTATTAAAAAAACGGTACCATATGAGTTGATTCCCCGACAGATGCCCCCTTTCTTGGCATACTCATACAATAAGCAGTCGGTTTAGGGAAACGGTACCTACTCACACAAAATATAACTAAGTGTTCCCGAAGGGGTGTACCTACAGAAAAGATGTACCTACCACCGAATAACAAAAGTATAAAGCATATTTTCATTCAAGTGCATCAAGTAAAATACAACTAGTCTATTTACTGTATATAACAGCGTATAAGTATAAAAATCGACACTGTAAATATAGTAAATTCGTCTGATAGTCATGTCAACTTATTATTAAAGGTATTTTTGAAGTCGATTTTAGGTTTGAAATTGGTAAACAATGCACAAAAAATTATATTTGTGTAATAATTATAATTTCTGTGGGCCAACTGTCGCGGATCAACTGTCGGGTCACAAAAAAAACAAATTGATACATTTTAAAAAGATTTATACGTAACATCACAATTTATAGTTTTACGGCAACTGATAAATGCTAAATAATTACTATAATAAAGATCGCATTTTACCGGAAGTTTGAATTTTTACAATATTCAAAAATCATGTTATTTGGTAAGAAGACAAAGTTGGTTGTAGGTATTAGCTAATAACTAAATGTATTCAATAGTATTAGCTAATCTCAACCCGAAACGTATTATTAATTAGATGGGTATCAAACGTTTTCCTAAGGCAACCTCCAGATGAACAGTGTCCGGAAATGTATGTGGCTATAGCGAAAAGCGAGGCTAAATGCTTTTCAGTTAAAATCTAGGTCTTTTTTCAGAATTATTCATGACGGATGAATGCGTGTTTTTTGTACTAATTACAAAAGAATGTGCATAGTTATAAGCAAATTTTATTATCTAAATAAAACTGAGCATAATATCTAATTGAGGTTGCGGGAGAACTGTGTGAAATGATTTTCTTTTGAGTAGACAGCGTTAGAGTGTTCTCCACGCGTGCGTGCAGCGTGCAGTGTTCAGTGTTAAGCGTGCGGGCTATGGCGCACGATAAATACGATACACCTTGTCGCACGAATTTTGCCGTAATTGCTCCATTCTGCGAAGAAAATCACTTCCCCGCTCGTGCTCCATTATTTCCACCAAAGCATTGTGACGCCTATGCGAACAACTTCAAGTCACACTATTCTCCCATCTCTCTGTTGGAGATGTTTACTTTTGAGTCGGATATAATAATGCTTTATCTCGCTATTCCTCATATCGAGTCGCTCGGAAACATTAATTCATCTATTTCATTCTCTTTAACCGCAATGGCCTGCCAAGCGGTGATAAACTCAGCTGGTTTTTTGTAATAATTATTGTCTGATGGCGGAATAATGTTTGGTTCCAGCGGTTTGTTCTGTGTTCTGTTAACAGATCATTTGTATCGTACCTTTGCCGAGGAAAGACTTGTTCTTAGATCATCGAGGTTTATCGTATTTTCGTGACGTTTTCACTTACGATTTCGAGTGTTTTCCGCCCATGAATGAATCTATGGAATGTGATAGCATTTTTCCTGTAAAGATATTTTGAAACAAAATCCTTCGAACATTTCATGATAATTTAGCACTTATTATTACGAAAATACAACGCTTTTCTTCGAGGAAAATGTTGATATTTCTCGATCGTTTGTACAATGTGTTTTAATTGAATCGAAGCATGCGCCGAAGTGAAGTAATACTAATATTGTTTTATGAATTCATTAGCATGGTAATCAACGGAGGATACATGTGGAACAAACTGAAAGTATGACGATTGTCGGTGCTCTTAGGTGACAGTCTCGAGTGAACCGTCGGATTATTAACATACGAACACATAAAGTTTCTCCGCAAGTATGCGAATTGGAGTAGCAATGAATTGTGCACTATATTCATAATAATACGCAACTGCGCTATCGGGGAAATTATTTATTGTCCACGCCACACGGGTCCAACGGTTTCCGCAGTTTCCTCGGCGGGAAATCTTCACTGCGAGGAAAGCCATTCGGAGGTGCGCAGGTGTCTCGTACGGTCAATATTTTAAATCTCAACATTAACAACATTTTGTGAATCCAGTGACAGTTAAAAATATTGAAAAATTGTTCGTTCCGCCGGTATAAACAGTGTTGTGATGGTTTTAGTACGCTTTTAATTACCAAACGAAATTGATTGCGAATTTCTTGAATATTTTAAAACCGTTTCGCAGTGTTGATGATTGCGATCATGTTTTACAAATAGAAGCTTGTTTTTAAACGAATTTAAAATAAAGCAAAAATGTGTTTACTGAACATTCTTCGTTTGCATATCATCCAAAATCAGCGCCAAAAGAAACTGTATAAGAAATATACACAGGAATACATGGATACATTTGTGCAAAATACCAACGAGTTTACGATGGTCAGATATAATGACCATTTTACAATGGTTCCGTCTTCTCCAGGGTATTCGTCCGATACGAACGTGTGGAGCACCTACCCTGCCAGCAAGAGTACGCGGTTTAGTGAAGGAGGTGGGCGTCCCTCTTCTTGTCTCTTTCTTCCGCCTCCTGACGAGATGAACTACGGGGATGAGTTTGTTTCTGGAGCCTGTCCAAGCTGCTGTCAGTGTGAGGACGATAGCGGGAGGTACTCCTCCCTCTGCTGCAGTGAATTCATTTTCAATGGCAACCAGCACCTTGGAGGTAGCGAGTGCTACCCCGATGGCAGCTACGTCTTCATCCCGGAAGAATGGAGTCACATGCCAGATGGAACCCTCGCTTGTCTGTAAGTTATCTCATTCTTAGCTAATCGTAATAACAAGAGCGTCTATTGTGATAAAAACAATGCATGCCCACAATGCGGAATAACGGAACCAGAAAAACCCGATATTTTGTTATTATTATTTTAATTATTGTTGTAGTTTGCACTGTGCGCATCTTAAATACAGTTAAGAAAAAAAGAACGGAAAGTTTGTTAGTGAGGCTAAGCAGTTCAGTAAGTACCTACTTACAAAGCAAAGTTTGTTTGCAAGGGAACACAATTTATCCAAATTAATTCAAAATTTCAAAGTGCACTTGTGCAAATTGGAGCACTCCGCAAGGTTAAATAAAGTGAAACACGTGTATTTAAAGCATCAATATATGTTATTATAATACTGGTTGGCGCTTTTCTCTGAAACTTTCCGGTTTTATTTTAATTAACTAGCGGTTTGTGTCCGGCGTTACTGTTCTTAGAAAGTTTCGAAAAACTATGAAAATAATCTAGAATGCTGTCTATCAATATTATGGCAATGTTTTAAATTTAATATAAAGGTATTACCCAAAATCTTGCACCCTCTATTTTTTGTAAACCTTTTTTGGGCATATATAATCCAGAAAGTCATGTGTGGGGCAAAGGGTAGATGTACGAAGGATTGGAATGAAATTATTTTAATTAAATTAAGACAATATTAACGAAACTCTATCGAAAATATGAGAAAAATCAGAAAAAGATTCGGTCACATCTAGGACTCGAACCAAGGACCTACGCCTTGCCAAAGCGGAGCTCTGCCAATTGAGCTAATGTAGGTATCCCTATCCGATTCGGTTATATTTAACTGTATCATACTTCGATTAAGAATTACCAATATTATCTTCATTTTCTTGGCTGCTATCTATTCCGGGTCCGAGTCCTAGATGTGACCTTTCTTGTGATGTTCTTTTTCTGATTTTTCTGTTTTCAGATTTCAATTGAGTTTCGCTAATATAGTCTTCATTTAATTATATAAAATATTAAAATTTTAGGTTTTACTCATTTAGTTAAAAAAAAAAAATTAATTTAGTTCCATTTATTAACCCCCGAAGCAAGTAAGTTTGAATTTCTGTGTCTGTCTATGGCATCATAGCAACTAAACGAATGGACCGATTATGATGCGTTTTTTGTTTGTTTGAAAGCTGACGTGATCGGCATGGTTCTTAGCTACAATTCATGAAAATCTGTTCAGGCGTTTCAAGGTCATCAGTTCTTTTTTGTGTCGGGGGTTGCTTAAAATTTTGAAAATCTTACTTATTATGTAATTTGAGGATTTAACTTTTAAATTGTTTAAAATCTAATTTATCAGCGGGGAGACAGTAAAAGTATCTTCCACTCTTGTGTGCAAATTACATCTTATTTTCTTGGAATTATCTACCTACTTGTGATGTTATAACACCCATTCATTATTATATACATCTACTTGAATTTCCATTTTATTTTCTTAACTTAATGCAAATCTTGTAAGTGAAAATTAACCCACTAACTGACATCCGATCAAGCTGAAACTCGGCAGATTTAATAGTTGTCAATGACAATGTAATCTATCAAGTTTTGGTAGCACTCACGCACATACAGGCATTTCCCTGAAATCGGCTACTAGTCGGCCCAAGAGATGGCCCGACAAATGAAAATATATGTATTATATTATTATGTATTATAGTAAAAAAAACTTTTTTTATTAGGATTTGATTTTTTATTTGCTTAAACCGAGTTTTGAACCTTCAACCTCAAATTTCAAATAGGAGCTTTGGAGGAGGCCATTATGAGCATTTGAAAATAATATTTTTTATGTATTATAATACACGACTACATGAAAAGTAACCATGGAAAGGGTGAATAATAATTTGTTTAGTGAGCAAGACGACATGACAGGTGTCCCGTACTTACACGCTCTAGAAATATCGCTAATGGAGATCTCTTTCCGTTAGCTTTTAATTTAATAATCTACTCAAACTTTTGTTTGAAGAACGCGAGGCATTAAGGACTAAAATAATAATCATAAAATAGGGCGACTTGATCCAAAACCTCCTAGGTGATCTTTTGATCATGACACAATTCTCGCTACCACTCGGAAATTACTCGCTTCTTTTTAATGATTTTTTAGGGCATGCTTTGCGGGATACGCTTTGATAAGTGCCGAATTAGTTGGTTTCTAGTCATATTCAAACAGATTGAAGGTTGAATTGTAAAGCTGTGTTTTTAGTTAATTTCATACAGCGAAACATGTAAACGGGTAGGTACATTTTATAATTTCCTCAACGATTTTAATCGTCTGGTGTCATTTAAATTGAAAAATATATCAGTGTCTATCGATATTCAGGGTGTTAAGGGACGTAACTGACTTACTTTAACCAGTGAATCCTGACATTCTTTGAAGTAAAAAAAAAGTAAATGAAATTTTGGCCTGCGGTGACTTTTTAGGCGTCTGTTTTCTTCAAAATCAAATAAATCTTATTGTTGAAATAAGCCTATAAAAATAGTAAATCAAAGTCACACCACTCCGAACAGTGACTTCGCCCGCCTTGTTCTAACGTTTTTGACTCCCCAAACAAATAAACATTTAAAATTTATATATATTTCGATAGTTTAAACATATTCAATAAATGTGACATTTATTGAATTTTTTTAAACATATTCAATAAATGTGTGTAATAAATGATTTTGCAAAAAACTTATTTATTTTCAAAGTAGAAAATTGAACAAAGTCACCCTATTTTACGAAACCTTGTAATAATCACTACTTTTAATTATTATCGCACGTTTTTAATAGCCTTGCCTCTGTATGGTTGAAATTTAAGAAGTTGACTTCGAATACATCTATGACGCCGCGCCTTATGCAAAACCATCTTCGTACTTGAAGTTTGTTAAGAACCTACTTTGTAATAGAACCGAAAATATGGCACCACTTACGTTAACAGGTAGCGTAAGGAGCGTCGGCTGGCAGGCGTAAGTACTATTGGATTCGTACGTCATCGACCTCTCCTGATGTGAAGAGGTGGATGGTATGATTATTATTGTAACTGACAGTTATGAACAATAATACTAAGTTGTGATTTCTACCATGCGTCATGTATTATATAAAGGAATAAAATTATTTAATCAATTACCCGCTGATATGCGAACAGAAAAAAACTACGACAAATATAACAACAACAAAAAAATTGGTAGTACCACCATGTAATTTTAACTTTCTTTTAGATATATTTTTGACTGTTTGTTATTCCTAATGTTTTATGTACATCCTATATACATTTCTTGTTTAATTACCCTTATCCCTTAAAATATGTTAAGTTCTAAATCTCTCCATGAGTTAAAATCTTAAGTTTGTTAAAAGGATTCAATTTTTTTTTTTTTAAATAAGTTATTATTAACAAGTTTTCCTCTCCTAAACACAAGCATTTGCTTTATTAGGAGAGTGTAAAAAAATATGTAAGCTATATTATGTTATATTGTGTACCTAAATGTAAAATAAATAAATATATTTAAAAAAATATATATATATACATATGTTATGGTTAAGGTTTTCACGGGTGTAAGATGTAGAACAATTTTCTCAGTTTACCCGCGTAACGTAGTCCTTAAAAGGACTTTTTAACTCCTGACGTTTCGGACAGATCACACTGTCCATCTTCAGAGGCCTTATGTCTTGAGTTTTTGTCTCAAACTGATAGCTTTCGCATATCTGTTCGGTCCAGAAGCTAAAACTTAAGTGAGTGCAAGTCACTTCTTATGTCTAGAACGAAGTACCCGGGTTGAAGGTGATTGATAATGGAGGGGGTGGGGGGCTGGGCTGGCAGTAGATACCTGATTGGTTAAGCTAATTGGAGATACTACTGGTAATTTTGGAAATGCCGTTTTTGGGGGATTTTCATCGATTATGACTTTCCAGGTGTTGGGAATTCTTATTGAGTCATTTCTAGTATTATTTTTATGTTCATAGATTTCTATCGCTTCGCGGTAAATTCTTTTTATGTAAATTTATAAAATGGCCACCATCACTCAAACTGGGCGAAGCCGAACCAAAAGTCCCCCGCAGGGCCTAACAGAAAAACCCTGTGGAGCCGGTTTTTAACTGCTAGCATTAATTATTTTACCTGCGATAAATAATTATTATTAATCTGCATTTGAATTTTTCCTGCTTTTTTATGTTTTGTATTCGCAATTGTATGAAACCTCTTCGATATGGGAGAGAGGATTCCAATCGGATTATTATAAAAAATATTTTCTATTGTACTCTTTGGGAATTTATACCTGAATAAGCTATCAGATGCTCAAGGTCTTTCAGGTCGTTAATGGTGTGATCTTATGATGTAAAACAACATATTTCTTGTAAAACTGACGATCTCTGGGCAATAATAATAATAAGAAGGTAATCTGGGCACCTGTTGAAAGTCCGTCAATAATAAAAATAATGGAAAACAAATAATTTGGAAAACTTTGGATATTACTTCAAAATGTGTACATGATTCGGCCTTTGTTCGAGAGTGTAAGATACTTTCAGGATCGCCCTGGAGACGGACCTGCATTTGAAATCGAAAACTCCTTCCAAATTTATATTTTCTTACTCTAAAAATTAAACCCATTTTCAAGAGACAACTCATCTCTATTTTATCTGCTAATAATTAACTTTTTTTTATTTTTGTTCTTTTCATAAAACCTCCTCTCATTTAAAATCTTACCAGTAATTTATGACCTTATTTTATTTTATTTTGTTGTTCTATTTAGTTCTGTTTTATCATCCTACATTATTATAAACATATAATTGCTTAACAAATATTATAATCAATAATTATCAGCCTGAAACACTCATCTACATTGAAAAAATCTTCCGAGAAAAGATACTGGCCGCCAACGGGAATATCTTTTCTCGGAAGATTTTTTCAATGTAGATGAGTGTTTCAGGCTGATAATTATTGATTATAATATTTGTTATCTACCCTTTGTGCTATGCATAAAAATCTTGTTTAAACGTTAGTTTATCAATTAAAAATAATATATAATTGCTTGTTTATGCCTACTAACTAGCTTTTACACATTGCACTTTATTGTATTTCAGGCCTTATCACTGATTTTTTCTTATTACTCATACTATTTCATTTCTTTTATGATGTTTAATTTTTTTTATGTTTTTAATTTCTGTTATGATGTTCTATACCTTTTGATGATGATTGCTTTATTATTTATTCTGTTTTATTGGTTTAGTAACATATGAGTACATAATTATTATTGTTATTATACTTTTCCTTCTATGCTTGTAAAAGCCCACTAGGGCGTAAATAAATATAAATAAATAAATGAACGAAAGTTAACTGTAGCGGGCGGGTGGTGTGGACTTGATTATAATAATAATCTACAGCTTTATTCTGAAATTGATGAAATATGCACACTTGACTTTAAAAACTACATGAAAGTCAATGAAAATAAAAAAACTCGAAAAGTTGGTATGTGTAAAACAAAATACTGCAGAAGAGGTTAACAGCCCGGAGCTAGCCGGATTATAGGATCCCCAAATAGGGTTATTGTGAGGCTGGAAGGAGTGGGAATGGGAATGAAATAGAAGGATAATTGGAAAGTATCTGTCTATTCAGATCTGGTCACTAAACATAGCTAAAGCCATTCCAAGCAACGTATCGATCCTGAAAGGTGGTCTTTCACCGGAAAGATACTGAGAGTATCTACCACCGTTGCGGGTTGATTTCTCATCCTAAATCCACAAGTCTAGTAACCTGTCTGAAGATAAGTAAGGCGAATATACATCGTTTTAAACGGTTCCATGACAGTTAATCCCCCGGCAGTTGCCTCCCGGGCATACTTACAAACAATATGCAGACGGCTTAGGCAAAATACTAACACAAAATATAACTAATTGTCAGAAAGTATGTACCGCCTAAAAACAATATTATAAAACAAATTTTCATTAAAAGCATCTGTACCTACATACCAGCTTATAAGTACCAAAAAACAACACTATAAATATAGATTCATACCAACTTATTATTAAAGGTATTTATTTATTACTAGCTTTTACCCGCGGCTTCGCTCGCATGGTATTAGTGGGAAAATACTGGCATAATTATTGGCATAATTGTTATTATTCTTTCTTTTTTGTCTAATAAAAAATAATTATTGTTTAATAGAAAATTTCAAAATTTGAGAATGACATTTCGCAAATAAAAATTCTATTTCAGAAAATATTTAAATTATAAAAATTTATTTTAAGTACCTACTCCCCTAATTTATTCTGATGATTTCGCCTCAAGTAGGAATTAGTATTTTATTCATATTTGAATCCAGAGAAAAACCTAAAGAAATAACAAAATTACAGCCCACGTCAAATAATTACATAGCAACGCTATGCTTTTCGTCCGGACAATAAACATTTTTAGAGATAGGTAGATATTAACTATGACGCCAACAAAGCACTATTTTTAGGGTGAATTGCCTAATTAAAAAAAAAAAAAACATTTTTTCCAAGGTAAAAATTTGTTTGACGTTTGCAATAACTCGATTTTGTTAGGGACAGAAAACGAATGAAAAATAATTGCATAAAGCTACAGCTTATTCATAACGCCAGAGCTTACCAATATACATAGCCTATGTTACTCGCAAATAATGTAGCTTTCGATTAGTGAAAGAATTTTTAAATTCTATTCGGTGTTTATTGCGTGAAAGAATAACACTCATCCATACAAACTTTCGCCTTTATAATATCTATAAGATTATTAAACGATTTTAGATTTAAAATTGGTAAATAATGCAGAAAAAGTCATAATTATAATTTCATGGGATCAACTGTTCGGGGATCGACTATCGGGTAACCTTTTTAAACACAACCTGAAAATGCCTTAGATATACTCGTATGAGCAAATTTTAAATATAAATAAGTCAAATATTTTGCACAACGAATGGCATTATTATTGCACTGATTGTATCTAATAGACGAGTGTTATACTGACTTAAAGGGGATCTCGTTAACATAACAATTTACCACGAAAATAATATTGTGATTTCACTTTTAAATTTCCCAACCGCAGTTGTACGGTGAATCGAAGACGTTTAAATAGGCCGTCATCTTTGCAACTGGACGAATTACCACATGGATGCAATAGAAATTCGTAAATTTCACACATACTGTGATTTGTTTCAGAACAAAAAGGAAATGTGTCAATATAAATAAAGATTAGGTATTTATTTTTAGAATTGGACTCTCGTGCCAACGGAAGTGGATTGCAGAAATGTATTTTTTCATTTAATGGCGGTTAGAATTTATGGTAAATATTTTCATAATATTTTGAAAATTCTGTAGTAGTTACATAATAATGAGAAGTAAGTATTTCAGTTTTCAAAAATGGAAATGCATTTTTTTTAGTTTATTCCTAAAATTAAAATCGATTGTTCACTTAGTGGTTACTGTTAACCTTAAAGTTTTAAGGTTAGATTTTTTCTTTTCTTATTTGATCCAAATACGTTATTTTGTGTTTAATTAAAAAAAAATAGTAAAAAAAAAACTATTTAATTTCCGGTGACCCAGGCGTTTATTAGGTATTTGTTTTTTCTTGAATTTCCTTTGAACATATTTTTAATTTTTTTTTGTACATTTGATGTATTTTTCCGATTTATTTCACCCGCTATGCTAGGGATATTCCTGTGTTATGGCGGGTGAAGTTTACAGATTGGAATTTTTTATTTTTTATTTATTTATTTTATTTAGTAAAAGATTATACATTTCTATACATTATTTAAGAAATTTTTTGACTGCCGAACTAGGAGGATTCCCGTTTTAGGACAGTCAAATTAGGATGAGTATTAACATACGGAACATGGTCTGTAAATTATACATAACATGCTTGGTAATAATGTTGTAATTAGATTACACAATTCAGATTAAGTTATAAATATTTTATCTTCTTCTTCGTTTGCCCTAGCAGTTATCCCCTTGTTGGCGATCACTCTGATAAATGTATCTATATCTTGCGCTGCCCGGAATAGCTCCTCCAAACTTCTAATACCGGTCCACTCTCGTACATTTCGCAGCCAAGAAATTTGTCTCCTACCAGGTCCTCGGCGACCCTCTATTTTACCTCTTAATATTAATTGGAGCAAGTGATATTTCTCCCTTCGAAGTATGTAACCCAAATATGAAATTTTCCTGACTTTCACTAATGTGAGCAGTTCTCTATTAGCTCTAGCCCGCCTGGGAATTTCTGTGTCGGTGGTCATGTCGGTCCATGGGACTTTGAGCACTCTCCGGTGAAGCCACATTTCAAAAGCCTCTAACATCTTCATGGTATTTGCTTTCAAAGTCCATGTCTCACATCCATACCGCAAGACCTATAAAAATATCTTGTATCGTAATTAAATTACGAAAATTGGTTAGGGGATGTGGGAAATCTATGAAGATAGATTAGTTGGTTAGAGTGTAAAATGAATGGGTATTGTTATTGAAATATATTGCAAATGTAAGGATCCATAGCGTTTTTTATGTTTTAGAAGTATGGAGTTGGGATTCGGTTTTGAGGTTATCAGTTTTAGGAACTAGGTAAATGAATTATGTGAAGTATTTTTGTTTACACTTTGCCGGAAGTTGAACCAGCACGACGATCGAATGAGTCTCACCACCCGCACCATCTAAAATAATGTGTCGTTTTGCAAACGTTGTCAATGTCAAAGCGAATGTTTTGAATTACCAGGTTGACGACGACAAGGAGTGTTGAAAGAATTAGGTTGAACTAACATTTGCACGAAATGCAAATTTGAAAAAATTTCACTTGTAAACATTTATTGTCTTTTCGGGATCATTGTTCTCGCGGAGCCAAAAGGTTTTTTTTTGTAGTGAAGAGTGTTTAGCAATGAGGTGTTTCCTATTTAAAAAAATGTAAATGTATTATATTTAAATAGATTATTGAAGAGATGTACCTAAATATTATATTAACGACAGTAAATATAGTTTTTTGTATCATATCTACAAAAATGACAAAGTTACGAGGTTTCAAAGTGAACGTATAACGTACGCAATGGTGTCTCGTGATATTACACACTTTTTGGCTGGCTGCAAATATCTAAAATTTAACGCCTTATATATTCGGTTTTATTCGGTTTTTATTCGGTTTTCCAAAAACTTAAAAAGTTCTGTCTTCAGCGCGCTCTTATTAATATAATATTTGTAAAAGTACATGAAATTTCATTGTCGGAGACCACCTTATTTTTGGTTTTTTAAAAATGTTACAAAAATAATATTTTTTCAAAAATATTCATTTACTTAACCATATTCCTGATAAAAACTGAATAAAATAATTACCTGACTACAATTTAATATTATTCTATATAATCGAGATACCCATTGGAAATCACCGATTGTTTATTTGTATAATAGAAATATTTTGATTCTTAAAATTAACGGAGTAATCGATTCACAATACCGATTAATCGATATAACCGATTGATAATTCGCTGAGACAGTTTGATGGCTCAAAAAACACTAAAAGATCGACTACGTCGAAACATTCTGGATTATTTTATTAATGAAAAAAAATTGCTGGCCATTGTTTTTAAAAATAAAACATCGTCCTTATTTTGGAATGTATGAAAATTTGAAATATACTTTCATATCCGAGTGATAATAATATTTCGACGGTGACTTGATTACGTTCTTATTTACGGCAACGATATTTTAAAGCGTCGTTTTTTCACAAAATCACCTCAAGGGCGCTGTATTACAATAAAGAGATAATAGCTGCCTATATTAAGTATTATGCTTAGAGTATCTACGTCCTTAGTTTTTGTATATTATGTTTTATGTGTCTCAAGAACAAGATGTAAAAACTACTCGTAAATTTTTTATCGTACTTTCAATTCTCAAATTATCTCTAAAAACCTACATGTACTCAATGGCTTAGCTATAGTATTCACATGGGAGGGGGGGTTCGACCCTAAAGGGAGGGGGTTCGGGATCTAGGAAAAAAAGGACGGGGGGGGGGGGGGTTGAAATTTTTTTTACGAAGTTTTTTAAGACCTCTACTTACATGATATTGATAAAAGAGATGGTGCAAATAATATTGATGTATTTTCCAGGACGGTATTCTACGAGAACTATTATCTTTTTTCCTACAGAATATCAAAGCCGATAAGGGGGTTTGAACCCCCTAGTAGACCATACCCTTTATATACGCAATTTGTCATACTAATAATAACTGTAGGTACGTTCAATTTCAAATGAAGTAAATTTATTTTGCCGTAAGATTTTTGTTTTACTCTGCGCACTGTTAGAATATTTTGGCATCAATCTCATTCTGAAAAATAAACACTGTTTAAATCAACGGCACAAAGTAAAAATGTAGAAAACTAATTAACTAAATTACAAACGCAACACTGAAAAACATCAGTAAATGGAAGATCCACGGCCCGCTCCTGGTATGTACGACTCGATACCTACATAACATTATAATAACAGAATTTTAATATTTAACGGTTGTAAAGAAGAGCGGGAAGATCAAATCAAAGGTAGATTGCCCACAATTATGTAGGTACCTGCATAGCTACTTGTATTTTTGGTCTGATTCATATTGAGGCTATTGTGATGTATGAAAATACACCGCTTTAGGCTCCTACCTAATCTAGCTTAATAATATGCTTCTGGCTAAAATTCGTTCTGGGAAATACGTCAAAAATAATGCTCAGTAGCAATAGCTGAAGATGGTAGTCAGGCTCTAAAATATAGGCACAACTTGGACACTTATATATTGAAACCTTGCGAAAACTAATCCAAGAAAAATCTTATTTTTTCTGGATATTTGAGGCACACCTACCGATCAAGAAATTAACAAAACCAGGTGGGTGAATAGAGACCATGGTAATCTTTGTTTGAATGAGTATTTTTTGACAGAAGATCATGTCACTGTAGATCATTTGCCTGAGAGTTATTTGATTGAAGATCATCTGTTTGAGGATCATTTTTTGACTGAGGATCAACTGACTGAAGATCGTTTAAATATGTCATTTGACTGAGAATCATTTCTCTGAAGATCATTTGACTGAAGATCATTTTCATCGGGTTCATAGGGTGAGGTTTGTCCAGGTCTTGGCGGCGGACGCGTCTGCCCACCTGCTGCGTGGCGGGCCGGATTGAGAGTGATTGGCTGAGGGAGGCCTTTCCAGCCGGTCTATCGATCCATCGCCTTGCACAGCATTTGGAGGAATAGATTCATACGTCCGTCACTCCTGGATGCACTGAACCCCGGATTCCTACCCACCCCCCCTGTCTAATTCCTTCCCAGAACTTCCTCTCCTTCCTTTAACAAAAAGACCCTCCACAAAGTATACCTAAAGATGACATACATAGGCTTCCTGTGGGAGCGATGTTAAAAAAAATCCTACAGATCAAGAAATTTAAAAAAATCAGAGAAATACCGTTGGTGAATAGAGACCATGATAATACTTGAGTGAATGAGTATATTTTGATAGATAATCATTTCACTGAAGATAATTTGCTGAGAGATAATTTAAGATAATTTGAAGAGTTATTTGATTGAAGATCATTTGTTTGAGGATCATTTCATTGAGGATCAATTGACTGAAGATCATTAAATGTGAGTAGGTAATTTGACAAAGGATCATTTGTCTGAGACTCATTTGACTAAGGATCAATTGACTGAAGATCATATGTGAATCATTTGACCGAGATCATTCGACTGACAATCTTCTTGCTGAAGATCATTTACCTGAGAGTTATTTGATTGAAGATCGTTTGTCTGAGGATCAGTTGACTGAAGATCATTTAAATGTGTCATTTGACCGAGGATCATTTGTCTGAGGAAAATTTGACTGAGAATATTTTCGCTGCAGTTCATTTGCCTGAGAGTTATTTGACTGAGGATCAGTTATCTGAGGGACATTTGATTGAAGATCAATTGACTGAAGATCGTTTGAATGTAAGTCATTTGACCGAGGACCATTAGTCAGAGGATCTTTTCACTTAAGATCATTTGACTGAAGATAATCTGACGAAGGATCGTTTGAGTGAGGATAATTTTATTGACGATCATTTCTCTAAAGATCGTTTCATTGAGGATCATTTCACTACAGATCATTGTCTGAGGATCATTTGACTCAGGATCATTTTACTCAGGATCATTTGACTAGAGATTATTTTTAGGAAGGAACTATCATGTATCATCGTTTTCAGAATCTACGTGTCTACCAGATCCCCAATATTTGACGTAAACACTATTATTATCGTGACACTTTGTGCTAGATCGCGCACACTGCGCTTGGTGTTTTGGTACAATCGCTCTGTTAGTTGTTAGTGTGATATTTAAACAATATTACAATATGTAAACACGGTGTTTTAGTTTTAATCATAATATATACCAAGACGATCTAATTACATATTTTGTGTGAATAAATGAATCGTTGATCAGATATGTACTTTGAATAAATCCAAACGTCGAGGCTACAGCGTCTAGAGTTATAAAAAAAACACACGGGAAAATCACTGGAAAGCGACTTTTCTCAGATTCCACGCATAGCATGATGCCGAATATTGATTTGCCTTTAAACATTCCTGGTATGAATGAGGCACAATCTAAGTAATAAAAATCAATATATGTTTGCTAAATTAAGCGTAGGATATGTTTGAAGCTTTCCACCCTCGCAAAGGTTTCTGGATTATTACAACCACATGACAATACACTTGAAAAGCTTATTTAATCAATACAAAAACTCTTACGAAACTGTCAAAAATGTCAGAATTCTAGAGTAAAATTTTGCAAGCCATCGATTGGGCGGCTAGCTTCATTTGCAGTCCAGTGAAATAATGACTACCTTGAGGTGTACTGCAGTTTGCAGTATGTAGAGCTAGGTTTTAGAAGTTTTTATTGTATTTCACTCCCGTCAAGAAAATCCCAAAGTAAAAAAATGTTGATATTGTTGAAGTTTGTCTTTTATTTCAAATATAATTTTCAATATTACATTTGGCTTTGAGATATTTAATAAATTCTACCCGCCCAATAAGGGTTAAATCAAACTTCAATTTTCGAATAAATTTTTTAAATTAATGAATTTAATCGCAGTATTCACCTATGGTACTAATCAAAATCGAATACTTAAAATCTAACCAAATTTGATTGATTGTTCTTATAATATGCAAAAATGAATTTTTGTAATATATGAAAAATGAAAAGGGAGGGGATCGCGGAAGGGGGATTCACGGGAGGGGGGAGAGAGAAGGCGGGGAAGGTGGAGGGGGAACGCGTAAGGTAAAGGGACATTGGAGGGAAAGTAGAGGCGGAAGGGGAATGAGACGAATGGGAAATAATTTGTTTATAAGTGGAATTGCAACGTATGCCGGGAACTCGCTAGTTGAAAATAAAAATAAAAGTTCCAATTAAACCTTACCAAAAACCTGGCAATTATGTCTGAGGTGATATTTTTGTTTTTCTTCTTCAGTGAGTGGTTTAATTCGGTTCACATCAAAAGAAAGAGATATTAAATATTACGTAAGTAACCTCAACTTCAACCAAAACGTTTAATTCAATTTACAATTAGGCGCATGAATTATTATTCCACCACAAACGCATTATGAAATCGATATTTCTTTTTATTATTCTTTGAATATAACTGCGTAACAAACGGGTACCCACCAAACCAAAACAGTTTTTAAATACCGTGAAAACAATAAATAAAAGACCAATAAACAAGATAGGGTAAATTGTTCATAAGAAAAACTCTCTATTTATAAGTTTTGAAGGTTATTCCATAATTATAAAAAGAGAGTGTTGTTCTTATAAAAACATTGGATATTCATTTTGACTTTCATAAAACGGTCAATATGTGTTCCATATAAAAAATAAAATCGTAAATGTTTATCCGAGACTTCTTATCTTTTTCTATTTTTCTGTGTATTGTTCTCTTTCACATTTTCGTTCAGATTATTATCAGTGTTATCTTCTTCTTCAAAGACAGGGTAAACTTAACTAATATATTAGAAATGTATTCTAAATAATTAAAAAGAAAATACTTTATTGTTATTTTTAGTCTACCGGTTCTGGTACCTCCGTACCATTATTGGGACTGTTAAATAAAATGACTTAAAACAAAGTATTTTTTTTTTTATTTATTTAAAATTTCGATTCATAGTGTGTTTGCTTCTTTTGAAAAAAGGAATGTATTCATTATTATTTATTATGTCGTAGGTATAGTCCAACAACAAAAACCATAAAATAATTTATTTTAATTAGGTCGACATAATATAGATTCATCATCTTAAAAACCTTATATTTTATATGAGAAATGAGAAACAAAAACTAATTTTATATAAGGCCAATATCACATTTCAGGGACATATAAAAAAGGACATTTATTAGATGTCTTAATAATATGCTGGCTCCACCTGGATTTGCTTTGTATTTACACACTATTTTATTACTGAACAATAGTGATTGAAACATATGGAAAAAAACAATACGACATTATGGATAGTTTTTCGACATTTTAATTGATGTTTCAAAGTTCAGTAGCTCACGATGAAAATGACGCTGCGAGCTGAACGTAGTTGAGCTAGCCTTAAATTCTAGACAAAATATACGTGCAAATATCATTATGCTAGAATCAAGTATTGAGAATTTTGGCTTGAACAGCACACATATTTTTGACGGCCTCCTTGGTCAAGGGGTAATGCACTAACAATACTAGCGATACTAAGGTCGTGGGTTCAAATGCCGACGTGCGCAAGTAAATTTTATGTGATTGATTTGTGCTATTTAACAAATTTAATATTTTAAATAAAATATAAGATATATTTGCGGCACTTTCCAAAGTGGAAGCTACTCTCAGCATTCCCTGGTGTAAGACCACCATTAAGAATTGAAACATTGTTTAAAAGTGGCTTTAGTCGTGTTTGGTGACTAGATCTGAATAGCCAGGCACTTCCCCACCTTCCTCCTCACCATATATTTTCCCTCCACACTACCTTCATACCCTAGTTGGGAATGTCAAGATCTCACTAGTTCCATGCGATTGGAAGAAGTTGGAACTCTTTTGCGGTATTCACATTAAAAAAAAAACAGATTTTCCAAATTGCAGTAAAGATTTTTTAAAACTAATATGTCAACTCTTAAAAGACTTTCTTGGAGCCAGAAATTGAAACGACATTAAATTTAATAAGACAAAAAATAATTTGAGTAAAAAAAAATGTGGGTTAGAAAATAATTGATTTGTTGTGCAGTTGTTGAGTCGCGTTCAAGTAGGAAATAAGTGGTGCACGAAAAATGATTTATTTTCACTGATGTGTTATCTTCGCTTTCTTTTGTACTGACTTTTCCATGTTTCATTTTATTCGCACAATTTGAAATGAGTATTATTAATACGATTGGATAAGAAATCAATATTTCACGGCGACCATTATAAATTAAGAGCCAATAAACTGTTGTGGTCTATCAAAAACGATTTTCCATTTTGGACATTTATACGCAGAAAGTTGTTTCTCATATTTGCTGGAAATAAGAAAAGTCCCGTCAGCGGCATGTATCTTTTATTTATTTTTTCAATTTAGATGAGTGTTTCAGGCTAATAATTATTACTTATAATAATTGTTACCCTTGGTGCCATGCATACAAATCTTGTCGTAAACATTAGTTTATTAATTAAAAAATAATAATTAATATTTCGCGAGTTAAAGTACTTCACCTAAAAAATGTACACATAATTTGTCTCGACGCCACCTAGTGGGCGATCTAGCACTTACAATGCCTTTCTCATATAAATAAAGCTGGTTGTTTGCGGATGGAAAAATGTAATAAGCAGTAATTGTTGAATGAAACACTAGTATATATTGAATTATTTGGCGGGTAGGAGATAAGCCGTCGTAGCTCAGTGGTTAAAGAGCAGTTAACCGGATATCAAAAGGACACGGGTTTAAGTCCCGTAGGCGGCATGTATCTTTTCTCGTAAGATTTTTTCAATTTAGATGAGTGTTTCAGGCTAATAATTATTACTTATAATAATTCTAATAATTATTACTTATAATAATTCTAATAATTATTACTTATAATAATTCTAATAATTATTAGCCTGGAAATCTTGTCGTAAACATTAGTTTATCAATTGAAGAAAAATAATTAAAAAGAAAATTATTGTATTTATTGACCGTCTAGCAAAAAGTGACAAACAAGTTTTTCAGAATTATTAATTTTATAAATTTATCAATCCACCCTAACGCCCTTTTTGAAGAAATGCGGATCGTATTTCATTAATAGAATAGACAAACAAATCACAAACAAACACCTCTGCCATAAGTCACCCCAACTGGTTCGCTACGTTTGGTGACTTAGCAGGGGTGCCCGGGTTTATGGGGTGAGGTTTGTCCAGGTCTTGGCGGCGGATACGTGGTGCTGCGTGGCGAGCCGTATCGAGAGAGACTGGTTGAGGAAGGCCTTTTGACCTTTCCACCCGGACTCTCTCGACCCATCGCCTTTGCACTGCAGTTGGAGGGATGGATTCATACGTCCATCACTCCTGGTTACACTCCTACCCACCTTATCTTTTTCCTTCCCAGACCGTCCTATCCTTCTCTACCTTAAAAAGACCCTCTACATAGCATCCCCTAAGATGACATAGGCCCTGAGGGAAATTATTTTCCTCAGGGCCTCCTATGTGGAGCTAATGTAAAAAAATGTATGCCTTACGTAATATTTGGTACCTATAATTTGTATCCTGATAAACAAACCATTGGTTTTGCAAGATGTTGATCTTTTTTTATTAAAAACTAGCTGAAGTCTCCGAAGCTGCTTGGGCTTTACGCCGAATTTTTTGAAATCAGATGTAAACAGTGACCTTTCTCTTATTTTGAAGGTCAAATTTACTAAATTTCATTAATCTCGGATTAAAACTGTGGTTTTGGAAAAATCAAATCCACGCCATGCCACTCTCCCGCCACAGACAGTTTTCTTCATATAAATAGACAGAAGGTACACAGTTGGTTATATTAATTTATTTTTAAATGATACCACAAAGTAATTTTTGCAATTGTTGAAGAAAATATAATCTTTTTAGTGATTTTAATAAATTAAATTTTTAACGGTGAATAAACTGGAAGAAACATATTACAAAGTTTTACATGCGTAATTTTCACTCTGTCCCATGGCGTGTAAAAGATATTTATTTTCCGGATTTCTGTAAAAATCCGTTTCGTTGGTTTGTTTCAATTTACTATGCAAATTTAACATATGTATATGGATACGTAACCATAAAATTAATGTAGAAATATCGAACTCTTAACAGACACTGAAAAAAGAAAACTAACGGTCTCTATCGGAGATTGGAGGTAAACACAAATAACGCGAAAGAGCATGCCTTACATGATATCCATGATCCAAACCACATTTTCCGACATCAAGCTTCTTCGCAACATAAAACAAAGATGGCCACTCGCAGGCAAACCAAGATTTGTTACGGTTGGAGAACTTTTATTTTATAATCATCTACCAATGTTTGAATTTTCACATAAATCTGTAGCAAATTGAAATGTTTTTGGGCGTAGGCGACTATTTAGAAAGAGTGAAATATATCTACTTTTACACTCACTTCCGAATAATATCCATTCATCATTCTGTCATGATTTGTTAATCTTTAATGAATTTTCTAAAATGCATCGATGTATCCAAATTTCTTTCTTTAAATTAAAAAAAATCTCCCAAACACGTCAGACTAGCGGCTTAGAAAATGAATAACTACTTTTAGATATATCTAACAAGAAGAGAATATCAAATTTGATTTAGATGTATATTTAATATGTATTTAAAACTAATTTAGATTTTTTTGTAATGAAATCACATCTAAAAGTTGGCATTTCGAAAGCTGCCGTGGGTATCTAAACAGCAATCGTAAAATCTGGATTGAAGTGATATTTTTTCGTTATAACAAGTTGTGATATTTACAAAGCTGAGTGTCAATAAAAGTTTTGCTTATTTAATCTTTGATAATATTGCAGGTGAAATCATAAATTGTCTTGAAAAGGAAAGGCTTATTTTATTAAATAACATTATTAATCAGATTAATTTACAGCCAATAATAATAACTGGACTGGGTCGATGTACTATGCGAAATTGTTTGCCATTCGAATTTTCACTTATCAGATTTAATCACTTTCTTTTTCAATTACATCCAGTTATTCATGAATAGATTTTTTTATTACCCACATATATAAACACGTTCGGCTATTATTTAAAAATAAAATTCACCCCAAAAGCGGTAGTTATTACACGTAGATAATAAAGCGGGCTTCTTAAAATCAATTATATCCTCAAATGCAAAGTGAAGAGAATGTACAATCACTTAATAAGTATTTGAAATGTTCACGGCTTAAAAAGTGATCGCATTCGAATACAATATTACGTCTCTACAAATTATTTACATATTGCAATGTGTTTTAGAATTTTTAACAAGGGACCGTACCTATATTGTATAAAAGATAACTTAATGGGCGTTATGTACATCTAAATTAATTCGTGCTGGTATATTTATTAGCCGTTTAACCTGTGCGATTTATGCACGAGTGAAAATACGCACTCTCTTATCGCCGCTGTCAAACAAACACACATATAAATTTGAAAAGACATGACATGACCCGCTGTGATCTCTGCTAGGTTATGTCCGCCCATCACTACTGTGATAAAAAGGCGGGAAGAATAAGCCTAAAACATAATTGTGCAGGTAAAGAGAGATGTATGAATACGGCGAAGAACGAGTTCCTACCTAGGCAATAGTAGTGATGGAACCTACCTAGCCAAGAGTAGTGATGGAACCTACCTACTTTAGCCACATCAGGAACACTTTCGTTTCGCATAAATTAACGGTTCCGTCATGGGCTGCTTTGTATGTGATTTTTTTAACTGTTTAATTACTATCGCGTTAACTTGAGTAGCAATTATTATTGCAGTAGGAGACCAAATGCATCAACGTCTACTGAATTTGGACTTGTTTATTTATTAGAAACGCTGGCAATGATACTCACGAATTGCGAGGGCAATAAACTATTTAATTCTCAAGTAGTAAAGATAATTAACTTTAAAAAAATGTGCACTCATTACGATTTTTATCGTATAAGACATATTGAAAGTTGAACATTTTTAAATCCGAAAGGCAAAATAATTTATTGGGTGGTTAAAAAAAAAAAAATTTTTTTATTAATTATTTATAAAATTCTACATAATTCAGCAAAAATGGACACCTCGCATCACAATGTGAATATAAACGGGGTGTTTCAATACCATTTAGACTTCAAAGGTTACCGGTATTTTTTTTCTTTTCGATTTAATCCATTATATATATATTTATATAAGAAGATACTTAGGCCAAATGATAATAACAAAATAATAATAAATAATATTCCCTGCCTAAATTTAAAAAGTGAAAAATGTCAATAATATAATTTGTTCAATGCACATACATACACACACACAACTTCCCACTACGCACATCACCCGGTAATTACCTAATATACATACCATAAATAAAACACTACAAAGAAACACATCATAGGTACCCACCGTGAAATATACTTAATAATTGTAAATTGTTTTCACCACTGTAACTAATGTACTGTTTGTTTCAGTTTATAAATAAATAAAAAATAATATGAATAAATATATCTTATGATATGTATATCATAAAAAACCATTAAAGCCCTTAGAATTACAGTACCTACGTAAATATCACCATTCAGTAGGTACTTCACGTACGTAGAAGAGAATGCAAATTGGAAGACGGATATGGGTACTGTTGCCCCGGGAATTATTTATCTGATAACCAAAACCCCTGCCGTGGGTTATCTCAAGTGGTTCGCTAGATTTGATGATTTAACAGGGATGCCCGGGTTCATGGGGTGAGGTTTATCTAGGTCTTGGATGCGAATACGCTTGTCCACTGACTACGTGATGGGCTGGATCGGGAGAGACTGCTTGAGGGGAAACCTAACCTATACCTCACCAGCCGGACTCTTTCAACCCATCGGCTTGCACCGCAGTAGGAGGGATGGATTCATCGTCCTTTTCCTGGGCACATTGACTGCCAGATTCTTACTCACCCCTCAAACCCTTTTCCTTCCCATAACTTCTTTTCCTTCCTTTCCCTAAAATGATCCTCCACACAGCATCCCCAAAGATTACACAGCCCCCGAGGGATTTTTTTCCTCAGGGCCTCCAGTGTGGAGCTAATGTAAAAAAAATAATACCTACCGATTCCGTTTTAATTTTTTCGGTCAGAAAATTCTCAAAAGTAAGTTTTTTTTAGCTTATCAACAAGAACCCTTTCAATGTTCTCCCTTTTTGAAAGATGAATGAAATGTGCTTTTTGTTATAGATTCCGTTTTAATTTTTTCGGTCAGAAAATTCTCAAAAGTAAGTTTTTTTTAGCTTATCAACAAGAACCCTTTCAATGTTCTCCCTTTTTGAAAGATGAATGAAATGTGCTTTTTGTTATAGAATCCAATAAAAATATTACAACACATATAAAAAAGGTTTTAATTATATTGTGAAATTTGATCGAAACACTGTTATGTATAATTTTTTTGTTTACCTGTTTATTATTAACATAAATTTGCGTGTTGAAAAGTGTTTCAATCATGACATTATTATGAAACAAGACAGTTTTAATTTCATTTGTAACTTGCATAAGACCAATTGGCTTTTAACGACCTTTTTCTTGTAACATATCTTTTATATATCACCAATAAAATGTTTAGATGAAAATTTTAAAATCCTAGTTTTAGTCCTTGTCCGCGCATTAAAGTTATTAGTTAGGAAAATAGAAATATGTAATGTTTTCTTAGAAAGCAATCACTTTGTGGTTTGACGTATTATTAAAATGAAACAACATTTTGTTTTTAACCATTACTTTATTTAAATTTATTCACCAACCAATTTTGCTCGGCTTAAGCTTCACTAGAGTAAGAATTTAAATGTCTTACTCTATCCATCAATGTCTCACTGTTTCATTTAAAGCTCTACACCAAATTCAAATAAACATAAAATTCTCATTCAGATTTTGAAATTGTTTTGAATTGATGAATACATTTCGAAAATGTATTTGGAGCGATATAAATGTGCTGTATTCTTTACGTCCAATATTCATTTGATTCAAATTAAATAGTTTGATTTATTAATTATATTGATTACAATTTTTAAAAGTTTATGTTCAAATACCCATTATTATAACAGTAGAATGAAAAGATGAAATGGTTGCCAAAAACTTTCAAAACGATGAAAAAATTATGTTTTGACGTCGGAATTCGGAAGTCTGACGTACAGGTGTTTCACGGGAAGCAAAAAATCTAATGGTTTCTCCGCTTCTGAAATATTGAGGGTAAATTAATTGAGAGTGCGCTTAAAAATAACATTACTATCTGAGGCAGTCGAGTAACCATAGATTTTCAATAAATTGATGTTTTTTAACCTATTTTTGCAAGATTAAAAACAAGGTTACATATTCATGATTCTTTTTCGTTTTCAATTGAAATATATTCGGTTTTCTTGGCTAATTTTACCATTTTGATCAGTTGTTAGGGGGGTATACGACGGACCAACGTACTATAAAAAATGTTAAAGCCTGAGCAAAAATATACTTACGAATTTTAGGTTCATTTACAAAGTCATCTATTTGATTAATATTTTAACATTTGTTTGAAAAAGCGGCTTTTATGATAGTTTTTACTGTTACCAACTAATTTTAACAAAAAGGGAGCTCTTAAACCTTCGAAAATCAAAATTTTTTGAAGTTTTTAGCATCAAATCTTTGAGATATAAATTAGTAGACATGAGTAAGTCCATATTATGGACGGATTGTTTCACAAATTTTTAGCATTTCAAGAAAGTTTTATTATATTTTCATATTTTTATTCAAGTAACTTTACTATTTTACCATTGGCCGTTTGTTTCACATACCTTAGATAATAACAGAACTTGAAGAAAACTTTTACAGTATTGAATATTATTTTTGAAATTTGACGAATTGTTAAAATTCTGAAAAACAACCTAACCTAAGAAGTCGTCAGTTCCAAAATAAAATGGTTTTATTTATTTTTTTAAAAGATTCTGCTACCCCAGTCGTGTCCCAACTCACATACGTTTATGTATAAATAAAGAGAATAACATAAATTTGGAATTATCTAGGAAGAAATTCTTTTTTAATCGGCGAGAATTTCAGAAAAAACGTTAGATGGCAAATTACTTCCCGTTTTAGAGAAAAATGATAACCAACTAAAATGTAAAAAAAAAATTTAAATTATTTCCAAATATTATATAACTTACACGTAACTACTAAAGAAAAGTTACGCACAAACTTGTATCGCTTAGAATGAACATGCATATATAAAAAAGGTAAAATTTTTCAAAAATATTTCAATTTCAACATTTCCCCTAGTATCTAACTGTCTACTATTTAAATTTCATACACAAAGAAAGCTTTAAGAGCGAACACATCAAGCAAATCAAATTCTTACTTTGATATTCTCCTTTAGAGAAAAAAAACTTATGAGATATGGTTCTAGCTTACATTGCATATTATTCTGCTTTGAATATTTAAATTTCTGAGGTGTAATAAATAATGCGGTGTCCACGCCAAAGTAATAATCTGATTCCTGCCCGGAGTAATTCAGTCAGAGAATGGTGTGCGGCTAACGGCCAAAACGGTATAGAAAGAACTGTATATTTCATAGTCCACGAAAAAAATATATACAACATGTGTTTTAAAATAATTTCTCTCTGTACCCTGATGGTATTTCACGCCATATCCGGAAAGAATATGAATTCAAACGTTTTAAATATATGTTCACAATTTTTTTTGTTTATATTTTATGTCTTTAGTTAATTTTTTTCACCATTTTTGATCGATTTTCCCTCCAGTGCTAGGAAAAAGTAGTGTGTCGTGACGTGTGATATATGCAATTTTCTAGAATAAAAGCATTTATGTGTTTTTTTAAGAATTGTGTGTTTAATTCTAAATCGTTGCATAAGAAATGATAAAATGTGTAGATCACCAAAAAAAGGATATTGCATTATCCATTTATCCTTGTTTTCAATTTGGGAGGTGGGTATGGGTACCTGCCGCGGGAACCAGTTATTGGATAACCAATTGTTCTTGGTGGCGGATGCGTTTTCCCACCAACCACATGGAAGGCCGGATTAAGAGAGACTGGTTGGGACTTTTGACTTCTTCAGCAGGACTCTCTCGAAGCATCGCCTTGCACCACATTAGGGGGGATAAAATCATATACCCTGTTCATAATTCCTCCATCACAACACAAGCAACATTATTCGCTCATATCCCCAAAGATGACATAGTTACTAAGGGAAATTATTTTCCTCGGGAGGCCTGTGTGGAACTATTGTAAAAACGCTTTTGGGAAAAAAAAATTATTGAGTTATTAAGAAATCCATTCAATCGATACGTTTATATCATGTTAGTATGCATGTGGGCTTTCAATTGAACGTAGTTATTCAGAAACCAACCAGTCCACAAATTTGGCAAAGAATAAGATATTGTTGTCATCCGACGGAGTACGGTCATTATACGTTCTACTAAAACCAACCAAACCGCTTTTATTTAAAAGTCATAGTAATCGCCTTCCCAAATATATGTTGATTGCAAAAAATAACATTTATAAAGAGCGCAGAAAGCGACTATGGTACTCAAAATATTTTTATGGCAATTTATCAAAACATATTTAGCAGAATAATCCAGAGTCAACTTGTCGATTTCAGCAAAATACCTAACATTCATACACTGACATTTACTTAGTCAGCAGAAAACGTTCTCGGCGCTCGTAATTTATACAGTTTTGTGTTTTTGGTAGTTCTGGCTGTTTTTCGCAGAATTCATATTTCACATACTTAGAAAGTCAAACAGTTGATTGCAGAGCTAACATTCACTAATGAGTATTCCACAGAAAACATTTTGGCCTGAAAAACACTCAATCTAGTGTAGTAGATTTCTGGATTACCATAACCATTATAACATAGTAATCATTTTCCATTATACAATAAAGCCATTTTCTACAAGGTTCGTAGAAAATGCGTTTTACAAGGTTAGCCCATCGAGGAAGCAGAGCGGTGATTTGCTAAAAAATCGTGACGTAGCTTAAAGTCCGTGTTCCACTGGGATCCATTTTAGTAACTGCAATACAAATGGCAGTGTTTTACTTCAAGCGTCACGCGTTCGAAATTTCCAAAGCGAGTTTTTTTTCGATAAAGGCCCGTGTAAGCTAACCTTGTTAAACGAATTTTCTGTAGATTCCTGTTTTGGTGTCTCCACCTTTGTTTTCAATACTACATTTTCTCTCTTAAAATTTGGATCCTCACTTTTTTATTATTATTATAAAAGGAAGGGTTCGAAAAAACATGTGATTGACACACTAAAACATTGCCCTTTATTTAAAATCTTGGCTAAAGTTCGGTTTAGTGGCGAAATTCCTAAAAATACAAACTAGTTATTTTTATACTAACTATGGGCCGGGGAATACGAATCTGAAAGAATTAGGCGGCGGCAAGCAATATTAACTGAATTATACGACTTTAAAATTTTTTTTTACACACATAGGAAAATGGCCATTTTGGAAGCATTCTGATTCCTAGAAAATCAAACTAGTTATTTTTATACTAACTTTGGGCCGGGGAATCCGAATCTGAAAGAATTAGGTGGCGGCAAGCAATATTAAATGAATTATACGACTTTAAAATTTGCTATAAACAGACACAAAAAGAAGACATTTTGGAAGCACTTTGACACTATCGAAGTCGCAAGAAAACATAGAAAAAGAATAAAAATGTTACACCACATAAAATTAAGTGTTGCCATTAAGCAGTAATATCAATAACGTAAAATAACATGTTTATAATTTAAGTACTTACTTTTTATAAATTTTACTCACTTTTGTATCACAAACCATGCTACCTAAACCTAGCGTAGCCGCTAAACTACTTGAAAACTGGGATGTTTTTTTAAATTGACGCGAGCAGGCGGTATAAAGGGGCACAAACCATGTGACACAAACCTTGCATAGCCGCTAATATGATATTATTGTTTAATGGCCACACTTAAATTGTTGTTTTTCTATGGTTTCTATGGTTTTCATGTGTCAAAATGCTTTTAAAATGGCTGTTTTCGTATGTGTGTATTGAAAATTTAAAAGTCGTGTAATTCAGTTAATATTGCTTGCCGCCGCCTAATTCTTTCAGATTCGGATTCCCTGGCCCATAGTTAGTATAAAAATAATTAGTTTGATTTTTTAGGAATTTCGCCACTAAACCGAATTTTTTCCAAAATCTTCATTTAAATATACTGTAAATTTATGAGTAATTTGAAATCTATATATAATATAATTTATAGATGTTTTTTGATTTGATTTAATTTGTTATCCAATATTTAGGCAAAAGTGCTTTCATCTCTACTATGTTCTACTATTTCATTTACTTCATCTATATTATTACTTTTAATTGTCTATACTACATGTATCATGAATATCTAATTTAGTAACTGTTATTTTTAGTAAATTTCTTTATCAATATTTGTAATCATTCATAAGTTTATTTTCTTAATTTAAAAAAAAAGATTATATATGCATATTATTTTTTCTTTATCTTTTTCTATAATAGCACAACTCCCAAATTCAAACACTAGAAATGTTTTCTCTTTTAAATTGGGTAGACTCATTAACAAGAAATAACTTTATTTGTAATTAGTTTTTAAGAACCAAATATTTTCTTTCTGTAAATCTGTTATATATATGTATATTTCAAATTTAAAAAATCTCAGTTTGAGTTTTTCGTGGCTGATTTCTTTCTGCATAACTACGTTCGATTTGCTTCCCACATTTGTCTATAAATTATCTATATCAATAGTTGTATAGACGCCGAGGAACGTGTGTAGGTAGAGTAGAGTGTCTGCGGTAGAAATGATCAGAGTTGTCATACAAGTTGTTCACGATCAGGTTCACAGACGACTTCTCCGGCAGAAGAGAAATTTCGTATAAAAACGTGAAATCAAACGAGTGTTCTGAAAACTTAGATTTCTCAGTGTTGATATTGTTAACGCGTCTTTATTAATGGTTTGCTATGGTTATTTAATCGTCACGGTTGTAATAGACACACGATAATTGTAAAATGTAATTTGTTATCTTCATCTACATGAATTTGTTCGCGTTTGGAAACAGCTCATATAGGTCTCATAGAAATCCTTTTTTTTACATCAACTCCACACAATAATTGTGACTTCCAGAAATTTGATCTAAACGGTGTTAGAAAGAAAAAAAAACATCACTCTTCATAATCTGAAAGTAAATCACATAAAAAATAAAATGTATACCTACTTCTATAAAACTAAAGTTTCCGATTTGAAAAAGCAATTTGAAAAAAAAATTATGAGTTGAATTTGAAGAAAAATTATTTTATTTTTTTAATAATTTTCCCATGAAACGACAAAAAAATAATTTGTTTAGTAAAATATGTGTGTATTTTTTTTCATAATCAGTAATTCAGTAAAAAATAAGAGGTGAGCAATTTTTAGAAATTTTTGTTTTTAAAATTATATGTTTATTTCAAAATAATAAAATTAGAAAGCGTATTTCATCACCTTTGAAAAACAGTTTTTATTTTTCGGATACGCTCAGAAATATTTTTTGGATTTTATCGGAAAGCACAAATACTTTGACCCTCTGACAGAACGCTCGAGGCAAGAGGGATTAAAAATAAACTGTATTGAAAAAACTGTAAAAAATCATTTCTTTCGAGTAAGTAACTTGTGAGTAAATTCATTCGTTAGTCCCACAAAACCAAACACTAATAATTTATTATCCTTTTGTGTCCCACTAAAACCTCGCGAACAGTGATCCCAAGCGTCATGAAATTTTCACCGATTTTCTCTTAAGATTTAATACATCTACACAACTTTTTTAATAACGCCATTTTCATTTCGAGCTTTGGAGTTTTTACGTAACAATTCGATGGTAAAAAGTGAGACATTATGTCGAATTGTTACATTAAAATTTTTCATTTATTGTTCAATCAAAAGAAAGAGCGTTGAGTTTTTATAAATCTCTCGTGTGAAATATTTTTGCCTGTTTTAAACCTGATTTAACTCGACAGTTTGTCATCACCTGTCAGTAAATTTTTTTACGTTCCATTTCCAATTCAAGAAGGTGATAACAACCAAATTGATAGATATTTCCTAACATGAAATCTGGGTACCTTTTCCAAGAGCTGGTGCAAACAAACTTTTTTTGAGCACCAGAAGAGTTCGAGAATGCTTTAAATTAAATACGATTTAAGTCGTACGTTGACCGCCTAAGACCGCACATTGAAACAACCAGACCCTGATCAGAAAAGTAAAGTTCGCTAAAGTAAAGCGGGTTTGCAAAGCAGCCCATCGTGGACTTTTCAGATCAGGATCTGAATGTTCGTTTTTAAACGTATCGCTTGGCGTAGCGGCGCTAAAAATGAGTGAGGTGGGTAAATTATAACACATTTGTAATAGTCTCACTAAATAGTGTAATAACTTATTCAATTTCTGAAACAAGCCCGAAGTTTTGTTTACCCTATTTAAGATTTTTAGTTTTTTAACGCAGCTAGAAATTTGCGCACCTTTGTAAAAAGGACTGGTAAATCGTAGCGGATTTTTTTTACGAGGACTGAATACGGTCAGATTAATTTATTGACAAATCACAGAAAGGAAGACGGTCGCAATGCCTCCTGCGCTCCTCGCAACTTGGTTTCTTCCCCTTTCCCTGATTGGTTGGTCTATTAACTCAAATGTCTGGATATTACTTTTTTTATCCCGCCAGAGCTCGCATGAGCGTGTTATCCTACTACGAGCTGTTATATCGGAAAAATCAATACAAGGTCCGACCATCAGCTTATGGTAGATACCTACCGGCCAGAAGAAAAGAAGACTGAAAAATAGATAATAATAATAATAATAATTGGACAATTTGTAGAGCGCCGTTTTTGTGAAAAATCACCTCAAGGTGATTGATTGATTAGAGAAAGAGCGATTTATTTTTTATTTTTTATGTGAACACCTCACAAGAGTCCCGGCTGCTTCCGTCTGGAGCCAGTGAGACTATATCATCACCAATGGGGGTATGTTGTGAGGCTGAAGGTGAGGAGGGGAAGGAGATGGGGAAAGAGCAAGGTGTGGAATCTGGTCACCAAACACGGCAAAACCAATTTCAAGCAACATTTCAATTCTGAATTGTCGTACACCAGAGCGATAATGAGAATATCTTCCACTCTAGAGTGCCGCCAATAAAATATTTATTATTCTAAATGAATTAATTATGAAATAACACAAATTACTCAAATAAAATTCATTGGCGCACGCCGGGATTGGATCCCGCGACCTTCGGATTGCGAGTCAAGAGCCTTATCCCTCAACCACGGAAGCCGTCATGGTTGCTGTTTCTTAGGATAAATTGTGTAATTTCTTATTTGAATAAAATAAAATATACCAATTGTTTACAAATAAGTATGTAGGTATTTCAGAACCCACTTATAAATCTTATTATTTCAGAGGAAAGCTTGGTTTCAATTTATTAAATAATAGAAAATTAGAAATGTGACTTTTTGAACGCTAGGCCTACTTAACTGTTCAGAGAACTACTAGCGTATTATTGTTGCTGAAAAATAAATGTTAAGTCTCAAAATTATACCTTTATGATTGAATAAAAACTATAAATTGAATTAAAATATTTATAATTAATAGGAATAGGACTAATCGGTAATACGCCAAATGAGGGTATAGTTTGCAAAGTTGGTAACTTCCATAAATCTCTATTTTGAGATAAATGTGTAAACTAAAACCTGAACCAAATTCACTGGGACTTGAGTCGATCGCTAAACCACTGACTCGAGAAGTTGGATAATTAAATGGCGTTTACAAACGAGAAACTCGTCTGATAAAAATTATAATCACCTATTCTTGATTGGATGCGAGTTTTTTTACGCAAAACATTATTTTATACGATGGCAGCTAAATTTATTTGAAAGTTTGCGATTTACCCGAAGCCATTCGGAGTAACGTTAGCATTAATAAAAAATATAACAAATTTGTCAACGTCACAGCTGCCTCAACTCTTCAACCAGCAAATATAAATTATTTTATAATATGCAAAAGTGTACATCGATGAGCTTTCCCCACTTGTGGTTCGATCTACCAATATTTAAGAGGGAATAACAAAACATAACTGGAAATATGTAATTTTACTAAATCAAATTGTAGACGATCGACAGTTTTCTACAAAAAATATTAATTAATTTTAACAGGATTGTTATTTTATTTAGTAAAGCTATGTTTTAAAATTTGAAAAAATATGTCCATTTTTATAATAATAATACTATACCGTTGGTCTTTGCTAGATTTGTTACATTTTCAAACAGAATATTGTACGAGTATTATACAACGGTTCCATGACAGTTCATCCTACGACAATTCATCCGGCGACAGTTCATCCGGCGACAGTTCATCCGGCCGACAGTTCATCCTGCCGACAGTTCATCCTGCCGACAGTTCATCCGGCCGACAATTCATCCGGCGACAATTCATCCGGCCTGATCATTTAGAATTTTTTTTCTTCAAGTAAGAATGCAAAGAGGATATACGGCCGTACAAGCAAAATCGATATACTTATATCTGAAGGCATCTTGAGTGAAAGTCCGCTATAACCTAACCTAACCTAACCTTACCTTACCTAACCTAACCTAACCTAAACTAAACTAACCTAACCTAACCTAACCTAACCTAACCTAACAAATTAGTCAATTCACAATAAAATATGGTGTTAATTTCAGATAAAAAAGTTATATTATATGCAAGTAGGAATCTTTACGGTTTTTTGCTAAGCCGACTGCACGTATAAGTATGTCGTATTTTGTTATTCACGCATACTTCTTCGGAGAGTCGAAATTATTGTTAGTAAAAATATTTTTACAGCGGATTTCCACTCAAGATGCCTTCAGATATAAGTATATCGATTTTGATTGTACGGCCGTATATCCTCTTTGCATACTTACTTGAAGAACAAATCTTCTAAATGATCAGGCCGGATGAATTGTCGCCGGATGAACTGTCGGCAGGATGAACTGTCGGCAGGATGAACTGTCGGCAGGATGAACTGTCGCCGGATGAACTGTCGCCGGATGAATTGTCGCCGGACAAATTGTCGGGTCACCTTATACAACACACATTTAAAATCATGTAATTATACAGTAAAATAAATAAATAAATAATGTTGGGAAGCTACTTTTTACAATTTTAATTTTAGTTCAAATAAAATCACTAAAAAAATACTTTAGTATGTCTATATATTTCAGATTTTTTGCACACTTATTTTGCTTAGACATTATTGAAAAATCATACTTATGTATAAATAAAACAATAATTATGATAAAAAAATAATCATACTAATGTTTACATAAAACAGATCAAAAAATAATTACAAAGAATACATTATTAACTTAGTTGCAGGTTAGAGCAAATTTTGAATGACATACAATCGATATTCAGTTATTAGTGAAATATGGTGGTACGGAGAATAATCAATCCTTTTCATCGGAACCGCCCTATACAATTCCAAGGGTACGGTAGCTAGACCATCTTTCGACGAAATTTGCATACTCGGCCGCTGGTTAATGGGCCTTACATATGGATTCATCTAATAATAATTGGACAATGTTTAAAGATATACCTTTGCAGTTTCATGTAGAAATTGTTAGAATTTGCATCCATCAATACAAAGTCCGTAACGAATTTAGAATTTACGGATCAACAAGCAATGTTCATTGTTCCCCAATATAATACAGAAGGTCAATATTACTAGCATCCAATAACCTTCCAATATCTACCTAAATTCGCTGATGAAACTAATGAAATATTATATTAATTTTTAGAATAATCAGAGAAAAAAAAAAAAAAAAAAATCTTGTCCACTTTTATAATTATTGCGTTGATTTTTTTACAGTAGTTCCACGCAGGAAAAAATCCCTCAAGGCCAATATCATCTTTGGGAATGCCGTGAGGATAGTCATTTTAGGGAAAGGAAGGAGAGGAAGTTCAGAGAATTAAAAGGGGTTGGTGTGAATCTGGGGGTCAGTGTGTCTAGGAGTAACGTACGTATGAATTCATTCCTCCCACACCGGTGCAAGGCGATGGGTTGACAGAGTCCGGCTGGAGAGGTCGAGGTTAGGTCTCCATCGTCGGGTCTCTCTCGATCCAGCCCGCCACGCAGCAAGTTGGCAAATACATTCACCACCAAGACCTACATAAACCTCACCCCATGAAGCCGGGCCCTCCTGTTAAGTCACCAAACGTAGTGAACTACTTGGGATGACCAATAGCAGGAGTGTTAGTTATTCAATAAATGGTTCCCGGTGCGATTATACCCATTCCCATCTTGCAAATTGGATACTAATTTCCTCGTTTTTAATTGAATATCAATTTCCAGAGTGGACGATACTCTCAATATTGCCCTGGTAAAAAACCACCATTCGTTGTGTTGCTTGAAATGGCTTTAGTTATGACCGTTATTTGTGATCAAATGTTTGGTGACCAGCAGAAGAGCCAGTTACATTCACAAATTTCTCTTTCCCATCTCTTTTTCCCTACTCACTACCTTCGGCGTCACAACATACCCCAATTGGGGATGCCATAGCCTCAATTCGTTTGATTAAATAATTCCAGTTCCACTAAAAAAAGTTGGTAGGTTCTTAACGTTTGTACTTCAAAAAGTTGACTCTGGGCAACCGGACATTTGGCTTCTCTGGCCTATTTGTTAAAGTGGCTCTAACTTTGAAAATCCACCTGCTCATGCTGGTGCTTTTGATATTATAAGTAAGTTTTATTGCGGTCATAGCACTTGCAAGAGTGACAAATTGACGGAAGAAACTGATGGCACAAAGGCGATGAGTTATTATTGATCTCTTAAAGATAAACAGGATTCCATGTGCATCCGATCTTCAGACGTTCCATAAAAGGTGTCACAACTTAAAAAAGAGACATTGATAAATAAACTAACAAATCGCCATATCCATGCAGGGTGACATGCAGTAGATACAAACTGGAAAGCCAAGCACGAACTAAGAATCTTCCATAGATTCACACAAGTCCAAGAACGGTATGTCTTTATCAGCGGCATCGGTCTCTCGCAAGGTCAGTTTGACTAGGTCATTCTAGCTAACCACGAAAAAAAGTTGGGAGAGAAAAAATCTGCCAGTTTTCCAAGTCCGGTTTCGGTCAAGTTAAGTTTATTGAAGGTAGTCGGCGTATGTTTACCAGTTTATTTGGCGAAGATGGTCAACATTTTTTTTATGTAGCACCGTTACAGTTTTAACCTAGTTGTATGACATAAGGATAAGAATAGTTGGAACATGATTTCTGGTGCCTAATGGTGGTGCCTTTTTCGCACATTGTGATTTGCTGCTTCCACAGGCGGAATGATGTTCAATATATGTTATTATGCATCAGTAGACGGTACCTGATCTTCTAATATTTAATTAATTTATAGTGTGTACACTCATTGTATGAAATTAGTTATGATACTAAGGACGTCTCTTTAGTTAATTAAAAAATAAACGTCTGTGAATAATTCTGAATGGTGGTCTTACACCACGGCGATACTGAGAGTAACTTCCTCTCTGGAACGTGCCGCAAACACAATATAATACTATTTTTAAATGTTAAGATTGTGAAATTAAACAAATCGATGAAATAAATTTTATTTGGGCACACCGGGAGTTGAATCCGCGACAACTGATATCGTCATATAAAGTCTATATAACTTGTTCAGAGTATTCCCAAGTTCACTAGGAGAATTGAAAGTATTTATTTATTTTTTGGAGGTGTACAGTAGGTACCTCTATGTTGGTTGTGTGTGTGGGAGGAAACACATTGGGAGTTAAAAGAATAACACGTCTACTTCAGAGCTAGTGCGTTTAATGACTGGCTGGTTAGTCCCAGCGGTAAAATGTATTGCGACAATGTTGAGGTGGGGGTGCCTGTGACGTAGCCACTACATGCCTCCCCTCCAAGTGAGATGGTCACATATTACACGAACAAAATAGAATTAAAACAACATTGTCAAGGATTGTAAAACAAACAAAAAGTATTCAAAATTTGCGAAAAATACATAATACATTTAAATATCGTAAAAGATACATTGTACAAAATATTTGTAATGGTGCATTAAAATTGTCGAAGATAAATCATATGCCATAAAACCACAAGCAATAAATAAAGTGTCATTATAAAACATAAGAATGATTACACACACAAAAAAGGAAAAAAATAATTCAAAATATTTATCACAAAATAGCACGAAAAATTTTAATTATACACTTTTTTACACTGAGCGCATTCGCCTTTTAAACTATAAATGTACGGGATGTTGACGGGGAAAGTTAGCAGGAATGTCCCCTGCTCCAACTCGGCCTGTCATCCTGTCCATGATGCTGGTCGTTATCCTGTTGCGGCAAAACTTCCACCCCATAAAGGCAAGGGCGATAAAGATGATGGTGCACACTAATACCAATGAGACCAATGATATGTGATGTGTTGTCTGGCTGAAGGACCCTCCACCGGCCTGGGCGATGATAACTTCTTCTTTCGTTGACTGTGCACCCATGATGCTATCTTGTGATCATTGAAATTAGAAATGAACCTTTTCAAGAGAAGCGTACTGGTTTTTTTATGGTTCGTCCGGCACGTGTAGCGTATTTTGCTGACGGGGTTAAGAGTACCGGTTCACTTTCCACTTCGGTTGATCGTCCTGCCCTGTCTACAGCTGACTCAGTAGTTGCCCTGAATAATGTTTGGTCAGCTGGTTTATTTTTTTCGGAAACATTAATAGGTTGATATATTGCCGGTTTAAGTCTATCGATAGACACGTTTACCTTTTTTGAATTTATTATTAAGCTAAAATACTTTTCCTTTCTTTCGAAAACCTCATACGGACCCTTGTACGGTGGAGTGAGAGCTTTCTTTACTTCGTTTCTGAGGAAAACATGGGAGCAAGTTGTTAAATCAGGGTGAATAAAAATGTGTCTTTGGTCTGTAGCGACTCTTCCCTCTGGCCATGATACGTTTCGGAAATGGTCCATCAGTCTTTTGTTGAATTCTGTGTCATTTATTTTCGGCTTAGAAGGCACGAAAATATCTCCAGGAATCGCTAAAGATGTACCATACACCATTTGCGCTGGGCTGTAGCCTTTATCATCCTTGACGGCTGATCGGAGGCCCAATAGTATGATTGGTAATTCCTGTACCCAATGTGCGTTACCTTCACATTTTGCCATGATAGCAGCTTTGAGAGTACGATGATAGCGTTCTACTTTCCCGTTGGCTTTTGGGTTATAAGCGGTAGTATGAATCTTTTCGATGCCGAGTCTCTTCACCAGTTGATTAAATAAGTCAGACTCAAACTGCCGGCCCTGATCAGTCGTGATAAAGGTCGGACAACCAAATCTTGAAATCCAATGAACAATCAGAACGTCCGCTATCGTTTCGGCGTAAATGTTTTTAACTGGAATCGTTTCTGGCCATGATGTTTCTCTGTCTACCATCGTTACACAATATCGGTTTTCTTGTGAAATTGGAAGCGGTCCTATGATGTCGATATGCAAATGTTCGAATCGAGATACATCATGGAATTCTCCAAGCGGTGATATGGTATGCCTACTGACTTTTGCTTTTTGACAAAGTAAGCATTTTTTTACCCACACTGCTATATCTTTGTTCATTAAAGACCAGAAATAACGCTGCGTAATCAAACGTCGAGTTGCTTTGATGCCCGCATGACTCATGTTATGAACGGAGGCCATTGCTTTTTCGCGGAATTTCATTGGTAGATATGGCCTTACACGTGCTGTTGAAACTTCACAAGTTATTGGACAATTTGAATTTGGCAAAGTAATCAGTTTAAATTGAACATTACTCTGCTTTTTTAGCTGTTGTAATTCTTTATCTTTACTTTGCTCGTCTGCTAGTTCTTTGCTGTCAAACAAGCTAGGTAAGGTGATTTCTTGAATTCGTGAAAGGGCATCTGCGACAGGGTTGTCACCACCTGGAACATATTTAATTTGAGAACAAAACTGTGAAATGAAATCTAGTTGCCTGATTCTTCGAGGTGTGTCGGATGTTGAAATTTTCTTTGTAAGAGCAAAAGTAAGAGGTTTATGATCTGTATATATCGTCAGCTCTCTTCCTTCCGTCATGCTGCGAAAGTGTTTGATTGCCATGTAAATGGCCAACAGCTCGCGATCATAGGTGCTGTATTTCTGTTGGGTTTCACTCAATTTCTTCGAGAAAAAACCCAGTGGTTGCCAGCTGTTTTTGACTAGTTGTTGTAATACAGCTCCGACACATGTCTCAGAAGCGTCCGTCATTAGGGCTAAACCTGAGTCGAGAGCAGGGTGAAACAGTGTAGCAGTGCTTTTTAGACTATCTTTGCACTGTTGGAATGCCTCATTTGCAGATGCTGTCCATTCAATTCGTGTTTTGTCTTTCTTTTTGGAGTTGTGCAAGAATGCGTTGAGCGGGCCTTGCATTTGTGCAGCTTTAGGGATAGAACTACGGTAGAAGTTCACCATTCCCAGGAATCGACGTAGTTCTTCGATAGTGCTGGGTTGAGGGAAGTTGACAATAGCCTTAACTTTTTCTTCATTAGGGGTAACTCCATCACTTGTCACGCAGTAACCAAGGAAATTAATCTCCTTTTTTCCGAATTCACATTTGCTTGCGTTAATTGTTAAACCAAATTCGTCCAAACGGGATAATACCTGTTGAAGGTGTTGTAAATGTTGTTCTTCGTTTTCTGACGCTATTAGTATGTCATCCAAATAAGCAAAAACGAAGTCCAGTCCACGAAATATCATGTCTATGAACCTTTGAAAAGTCTGACCCGCATTGCGGAGACCAAAATTCATTTTAGTGAACTCGTATAAACCGAAAGGAGTTAAAATTGCTGTTTTAGGAATGTCTTCGGTTGCAATTGGAATTTGATGATATGCCCTGCATAGGTCCAATTTTGTAAATATTTGTCGCTTGTGCAATGCGTAAGTGAAATCTAATATGCGAGGAATCGGATATCGGTCCCGGACTGTCTTGGCATTCAATAAGCGATAATCACCACAAGGTCGAATCGCGCCGTCTGCCTTATCTACAATGTGTAAGGGATTCGCCCACGGACTGTTGGATTGTTGACAGATTCCGAGCTCGAGCATGTGTTCGAATTCTTGTTTGGCTGCTTTGTACTTGATAGGATTTAGTGGACGTACCTTAACGTGAATGGGTGGGCCTGTAGTCACAATATGATGACAAATATCATGTTTCGGTGCATTTTTCAAAGATTCCGGTCTTGTTAACTCGGGATACTTCAATAATAACTTGTGATATGGGTTTGTTATGTCTACTGCGTAAATATTTTCATTTGAATCCTTTGTAATGGATGTATTGGTGGTTAGGGTTGTCACCTTGTCTACCAATTTCCTTCCATGAAGATCTACGAGTAGCTGCTTTGCCCGTAGAAAATCTGCTCCGATGATAGATTGTTTGACATCAGCAACGATGAACGTCCACCGGAAAGGTCTGCGTAGTCCTAGATCGAGAACGAGAGATTTTTCACCATACGTATTTATTTGGGTTCCATTTGCTGCATATAGTTTGTAATCGGTAGGTATTGATGAGTGAAATTTTCGAGAAGAAAGGACGGAAATATCGGCGCCTGTATCAATTAAGTATCTGATACCACTTTTGCGGTCGGTAACACATAATCGAGATGTATTATCAACGCCAACTATCTCGATCGTGGGCGTCAATGTTCGTTTTTTGCCTTGTAAGTACATTGATCTTGACACTTCTGAGCCTTAGCACCAAATTTATAATGGTACCAGCACAGGTAGTTGGAATCCCCAGGCTGTGGTGCACGGAAACGATTTAGAGAAGTTGTCCGGCGGCCCCTGGAAGTCGAACGTTGCCGTTGAACTCTGCGTAAGCTCGCTATTTCCAATTGTAACTTTTCAACGGTCCGAGTCAACGTCTCGATGGCTGAAGATGTTTGCTTCACCACATTCAACTTAACCACATTCACATTAACCACATTCAACTCGGGTTCGGGGGCAGCCCTGGACACACTACTTGGGCTGAAAGCCATTGTTTAGATGTCTCTGACTCACTTGTTGTTTAATGTTCACGAGATAATATTGCACTTTCTTATCACTCTATTGTTCCCACACACACACTTGTAGATCACGTCGGGGTCACCACTTTGGAGGTGTACAGTAGGTACCTCTATGTTGGTTGTGTGTGTGGGAGGAAACACACTGGGAGTTAAAAGAATAACACGTCTACTTCAGAGCTAGTGCGTTTAATGACTGGCTGGTTAGTCCCAGCGGTAAAATGTATTGCGACAATGTTGAGGTGGGGGTGCCTGTGACGTAGCCACTACAATTTATTATCAGTTTTATAAGCATGCTAAATATTTGGAAGCTGATTCAAATTATTGTAATTTATTTCATTTCTTGACTTTTATCAGTTGGTAGTGTGTTAAAAAGTTTTATTACTGTATATACCTGCTAACTAATGGTTTTGGTTTGGAAGTTTTATTGGTCGCATTGTTCTTATGACCCAGTGTAACAGTTTCCTAACTCATTAACAAAAACGCCTCAGCATTTCTTTAACGAAATGAAGGAAAATTGAAGGAGATTTTCAACAGGTGACAAGCACACATAGTTGAGATTTTTAGTTACACCAAGAATTCAACTGCATGTATTTATGCAATGTGTAATTAAACACAAAAATTTTGATTGTAGGCTCATGCGTGCTTGAAGTTATGTGAGTTAAGAATATGTAAGTTGTTGAAGCTCAATGACATTTTAATTTTCATAATTAAAACTGATGAGTATTGTTCATCAAACAAGTGGTAAAGCAGGTACCGAAATTATTATATTATTAATAATTCTTTAATTGAAAAGTGTGTTTCTTTTGTTTAAATGTTTGATAGATGTTGTAATTTTTCAAGTTTACCAACATTCGAAAGGTAGGTACCAATTTTTTTTACTTTTTGCAAGCAATGATTCTGAGGCAAATATTATTTTTTGAGTAATGCTTTTAACTTCACAAATCCTACAATTATAATATCACATACGTGATTTTTCATGGGTAAATATGTAAAATAAAAATTCGTCGGTGACAGAAAGAACGAAAAAAATGAATTAATTAATTAATCAAAAAAAATAATCAACAATAAATACAAGAAAAATAACAACACTTAATAATCACAGCGCTAACTGCTCAAAAAAATTGAAGTCAGAAGTTATTCCACAGTGTTATTGCCAAGGTAAAATAATTATACTGTGATTTTTTTACAAAAAACCACCAAATGTCTTTCGGTTTGTCTAGGTCTTGGCGATAGATGCGTCAGTCTACTTACTGCGTGGCGGGCCGGACTTGGAGAGATTAGTTGAGGAAGATAATTTGGCCTCTCCAGCAGAACTTCCTCGACTCATCGCCTTGCACCGCAGTGGATCGATTCATACGTCCATCACTCTTGACCCACAGATCCTCAGATTCCTACCCACCACTCATACCGTTTTCTTTTCCAGAACTTTGTCTACTTTCTTTTTTTTCTTTCATAAAATCCTCCGCACAGCATCCCAAGATGACATAGGCTCTGAGGAAATTTTTTTTATTGCAAAAAAGAGGGTTTTAGCAAATGAGCTTCTGAGGGCATCCACTCTCGGTCTGCCATCCGTAATTTATCTGTGTATATTGTAGGCAGTATTTAATTATGCCCATCACGTAGAACATCTGTCGTAAGAATATTATTCGAGGAAGTTCAGTTATGTTAGCGCATTCTTCATAATAATTATTAGAAAATAAAACGATTACAGCGCCACTAATATACGTACAGAAAGCATTTAATTTTGCAATGAAATTTCTTTGATTAGAAATCTATTGAAACATTTTCATTATTAAAGAAGATTACATTACAATCCGTTGTTAGATTCGCAATCCAGACAACGTCGATCTTTTACTGCTTTAAGTGTTGATGTTTTTATTATAATGACCACCTTAAGTCACATTCTCAAAGACATTATTAAAGTTTTATGTGAATACCAATTAGGTCCCGCTACCCGGGCCAGTGGTTCCACGACAAACCTAAATGTAGAATTAAATGGGGAAAGCAGAATTGTGGTTTTAGGGTGCATTGGTTATTGCAATTTAGTATCATAGCACCTTAAGTCATATTCTCAAAGACATTATTAAAGCTTTATGTGAATACCAATTAGGTCCCGCTACCCAGGCCAGTGGTTCTACGACACACCTAAATAGCGAATTTCTAGAAGTAGAATTAAATGGGGAAAGAATAATAGTTATTTAAGGGTGTATTGGTCATTATAATTACATCTTACTAAATATAGGTAAAGTAATTGTTGCAAGCAATATTCAGATTTTGTGTTTCAATGTTGGTCTTTCATAAATACGATTACTTATTTATCTTATAGTAATTTGTGAAAATTTTGTGCACTGTTTCATTTTCAAGTAAGGCGTAACATTCGGAATTATGCCGATAACAATAACACTCCTAATGTAGATGGCGATAAGGGTGAAATTCCCGCTTGACGCGTCTTATTTTATGTTCTGAAATTCAGGCAAAAATATATTTTTGTTTTCTGATCATTTTCTAAACAACTTGATTTTCCACATTATACGAGTACAATAATTAAATCAGAACCGTGAAGTGTTTCAAACTAGGAGATTTTGCACATTAAAGCTAATTATAGACCTGATATACATATTTTTTAATGGGATTTTAAAGACTTAACCAAAAATTCTCGATTATTTCAAAGGCCAAAATCAGTGTTCTACTTGAAATATTTTATTAGAGAAACTTTAATATTTCTAAGCCATCAAATTTTCAAACCAAAAACACATGATTTTCAAATACTTTGCAGTGCGTCGCCTTGACTGAGATTTTAACCTGCGATCTCTGGATCTTAGACAATGATCTCACCTTCTGTTCCACGCAGGTTATCTTTCGTAATGCGGCACGTCTAAAGTGTTATTTTATAGAAATAAATACAGGATCGCTGATCGACGATAAAAACGCTGTGAAATTTTACAAAGTAATTTCTTATTTAACACCTTAGATTTAATTTTCTGATTGGATGCACGTATAATTCGTATCGAAGACAAGCGCTCGCACTTAACGTTAAAGTAATGCACGCATCGAGGAGGGGCTATTGTTGCCATCGTACAACGGTTAATGACCATATAGCGTACAATTATAAAAATAAAGCCGCTCGAGGCTCTCGTAAGTGGAGAATTTTAATGCAAATGAAATTTAATTTCGAAAAATTAGCGCATGCGGTTTTCGGCGGGTTTCTCTTTTACCGCGAGACATGCGGAGGAACGGAACATCCCGGCAGATCTCACACACACACACACAAGCAAGTGAGTAGCTATACACAACCGGCTCCATACTCCGAAACAGCGGCTCTTGCGGCTAACAGTAATTCATTGCGAACCGAACCACCCAACGGTCCAGATCGTTCATACGGCCATACAAGACGTAAATACCATGTGGGTTTGACGTTTCATCGAACGTTTTTTCTATGACTTTTCAAAAAAAGTTCCTTTCCCACCCTTCCGCTAGGTGGTGTTTTGACAGACAGTTTTCCCTCGCTTTGAAAGTTCAGTGTCGTGAGTTTTCTTGAAAAATTTAAAGGTGTTTATTATATTTTTGACGTTTGTTGTGCAATAAAAATAAACCCTATTAATCTGTCGGATTACATCGGAAGTGTGCCTTGAATATGTACGTGCTCGAGTTGCCGAAGTAGTGGCTAACGTATTGTTTATTATGCGCTCCGTGTTTGGCACGATTCAATGATTATCGCACATAAAAACAAATATTCATTTGAATAAACGTATGCAACAACTGTGTTTATTAAGTCACGTGATTGTGGTCATTAGTGTATAACAATAACAGTAACTTTAACTTTATAAAAATATTTTTGTGTCATTTAAAAAAGTGGGTCCAATTTTGTGAATAACAATATAAAGAAAGCAATCAGTAGATTGCTTGTTGAAGTGTTTATTTCTTCTTCAAAATTTCCAAGGATTATTGCACAGTTGGACAGGAGCGAATACCTGTTAATCCATTATACAGGTAAGCAAAAACAAAATATGATTTAAATATTATCACAAGAAAGATGTGATTTATTTGATCCTTCCCCAAGCTTACGATATTATTAAAAAATTAAATATATAGCCAATTTATTTTTAACTATGATATTTTATGAAAAAAAAGTTGGTTTGGAGTAAAAGAAAAACCTTTTAGGATGTAGGCAAGTTCGATTTTGAAAATAAAGAGTTAAGTTGAAATTAAATTGAATGTGTAGGTATGTCATATCAAACTGATACATTTTTTTATGCTTTCGACAATAGTAATGAATAAACCCTATAATTACCCCCACAATTATTAGATATTGAAAAAATTAAAACGCAATGTTCTAAAGATACACCAAATTATTGATTGTTCTTGACTTGAGGCCATTGAAAATAATACAACAAGTAAAAGTAATTAAATGTGTTTTCCGGCGCGTTAATTAACGACATAAATACCATAAATCTAGTGATAAAAGCCGTTAATAGTGTAATCTTTTAAAACTGTAAATAAATTAATTACCCATTTGGAACGATAAAGATTTGAGGAATTTAAATATATATAAAACTGTAAAATTTTTTTTTTTAGAATTGAAAAGATTAGTTCAAGGATTGATGATATAACACGCACTTACCAACCATACTGTAGGTAAGTGATAGGCATATATAGTGAAGAAATAGGTGTGAGTTTCAAAATTAAAAATACTTTTTCTACAAATATGGTCATTCTTCGGTAATATAATATTTTGAGTATTAGGACGTTACAGCTTTCATCCCAATTATAACAATAACCTTAGAGCGAATGGTTATATACGAAAAGTCTTTCAATTTATAACTAACTAACTAACTAACCATCACGCCGTTTCCCCGCAGGGGTAGGCAGAGAGGACGGACCGCCACACAACTCGATCTTGGCACACACTCTTTGCCTCGTTCACATTCATACATCGTCTCATCAATTTATATGTATCATCAAACAGTAATATTATATAATACCTACACCAAAATATATATATATGTTTTTTGTTGGTATTGAAATTTAATGATGAAATTTCGCCAGGAATAAGAAAAAGCTAGGGACATCCTTTCTTAAAGTTCTATACAAGAAGACAATTTGAATTATAAATAAAATCAGTATTGAGGTTGCTCTGATTTCTGTTACGTGAGTAACGTTAATATTTTCTCGGCTATTCATATTATTAACGGGCTTTCAACCGGTAATATACTAATAGTGTTTTTTTTTCTAAAGCGACAGTGAAGAGCGTAATATAATTTAATCATGCATCTGTATAATTGATATTACCCCTAACTTGGCTCGAAGGACCAAAATTTGGTTCAATTTTCTAAATTATACAAGCTTTTCTAACCATGTATAATTTTTTAGAAAATTGATCTGAATTTTTTTATTTTGATTTTGACTGGATATCTCGTATTTTTTATGTTTCAAGATTACATATTTATAAAAATTGATTGTCCCATCCCCATTTCTTCAATCTGTAATGTTATTTGTATTCAATTACTACTGGTAAGCACGCACTCTCTTTGTAATTTTCAATAAAACTTGCGTGCAACCTAACACGATTTAAACATCAGGTACCTAGACAAACAACGCATTACGGAATACTCAATCAGTCTGCAGGTTACATGAAGAGTTCCAGACGATCCAAACATTCGAAAGACTTTTAAGAATTTTTTTGATTTAATATATATTCGATCCATTCCAATAAATATATAAAATACCGGTGCTCGGTTTTCTAGTTGTGGGATAGAAAAGAGTTTATTTATTAAAACTCGCAGTTATTGATTGGTTTATTGAATATTTGCATGATTTTTATTAAAATATATATCTAGTTCAATTGAAGAGCAGCTTATTACTCGATTCGTACCTTTTTTGATATTTTGACATCATTTTAGATTGCAAGACAATTTTTGTTTTACATTAGCTCCACACGAGAGGCCCTGAGAAAAAAAACCCTCAGTCTGTGTGGAGAGTCTTTTAAGGGAAAGGAAGGAGAAGAGGTTCTAGGAAGAAAAATGTATGAGTGGTGTGTACGAATCTGGGGGTCAAAGTATCCAGGAGTGACGGATGTATGAATCCATACCTCTCACTGCGGTGCAAGGCGATGGGTCGAGAGAGTCCGGCTGGAGAGTTCAAGAGGTCCTTTAACCAGTCTCTCCCGATCCGACCCGCCATGCAGTAGATGGGCAAACGCATCCGCCGGAAAGACCTACACCAACTTCGCTTCAAGAAATCGGGCACCCCTGCTAAGCCACAAAACTTAGCGAACCCCTTAGGGTGACCTGTGGCAGGGGTCTTGGTTATCCAATAAATAGTGCCAGAGGCGGTGGTACCCATATCCGCCTCTCAAATTCTAATTATTTAGCCAAGATATGCGTACATTTAGTTATTGGCAGACTAATATTTTTATCAGTTTTAAAAACCGATATTGCATTACCATTAACAAAGCTTCGTGATTTGAAGATGGTTAATTAGTTATGGATTATTATGGGTGAGGTCAATTTTTATTATTTTACAATTTTTAATGATTTTAATGGTAATAGTAATAACGATGAATATTATCTGCGGCGTATCTTTCTTTATGTGTTCGTAGAATTACCTGATGGTAAGGCCGCTGAATATTTTTATTAAATCAATTAATAACGTTACAGTAAACCACATGTATTTTATTGGGCACATCCGTCTGTTGCGATTAACCGTATTTTCGTAGAATATCGCAGTATTTGTTTTCATTGTTTGAAAATTGGAACGGTTGTCTACTTAATAATATTATTAAAGTAAAACCATGAGTAAAAATATTTGAATATAAAACTGCACTGTCGAAAAATTAAAAACAAAAATTGGACTTGACGCGTAAAGCCTGGATAAATATTATTTATTTTTATTTTTAACTTTATGAGTAAAATCTCAAATTGTAATATTTAATTAAATGAAGACGGTGTTAGCAAAACTCAATCGAAAACCAGAAACAGAAATATCAGAAAAAGGTATGGGCACATCTGGGACTAGATCCCAGGATCTTCGGTTTTGCAGGGCGCAACTCTACCAACTGAGCTAATGTGACCCTATCTAATTCGGTCATTTTTATCTATATTGAACTGGTTCGACTAAGAACTAATACTTTAACTTCATTTTCTTAACGCAATTAAATATGCGAGTCCCAGATGTGCCCATAACTTTTTCTGATTTTCGATTGAGTTTTGCTAATATTGTCTTAATTATTATCGCTTATTGCTAAATCACCAAACGTAGCGAACCGCTTGGGGTGACCTATGGCAGAGGTGCTGGTTATCCAATAAAGGTTCCCGGGGCAGCGGTACCCATTCCCGCCTCCCAAAACATCTACTATTAGGTTTGTGAATTATGTTTTAAGAAATCATTTTATATTATAGAGACCAAAGATATTGAAATATAAGGAGATGTGCTATCCGCCGTTTTTACCAGGTGAGACTGCGCTTCCGGGTGTCGCCGGTGTTGTTTACCAATTAACGAATAAACTAAACGAACGCTAAACTAAGTGAACAAATTATTTCCGTATTCAAACTATATTGTTAACCAATAATAATGCACACCTTCAAAAAATTAAGAAATGGATAATTTTTTTTTGTATGCAAACTACGCGCATCGGCCGTAGTTCGACGACAGTCGCGCGGACATAATAGCATATCTCTTTTGTATTTGAATATCTTTGATAGAGACTCATGCATGTCAAATAAAGAAGAGAAAATATTCGATTCTGGTTTCACAAGTCACTCTATGTCATCATTAAATCATTTTCAATTCTGCAGCACATAAAAATAATTGCGGTTTTAGAGCTCACCAGCAAAAATTAAAAAAGTTCAGCTTAACAAGTAAAAATAATCGGCGTCAGTGCTGTTTTCCATGATTTTTTAATGATTTTACAATCATAATCGGTAATACCCGGATAAAATATGCATTTATTTCAATAACTGCACATCCGATAGTGAAATATAATCAAAATAAATCTTAAGAAGTCGTGCGGTTGTTGTTCCACTTCTAAAGCTTCCATTTCTTGAGAGATGGACAAATTTCCATCGGACTTGGTAGAAAGGCGTCGTCGGATTTCACTGTAAAGTTGATCTGCAAAGGTATCAATGTAAACTTTCTACTCGGAGTCGGAGCTTTTTAAGTTTCTCGCTGACCGTGGACCGGTCATCTCGCTGTCTGGTTTCACTGTTTTCAAGATCATTGCCAATAAGAATCACGTTATTGGTTACTTGCTATTTTCTTCCATTTCGAATTTCGAATTTCGAATAACTTCTTTTCATTAATGAAAGTCACCACAAATGTTCAAGTTTTTGTTTTCTCTCTTTTTTTCTCTTTTTGTCATATTAGCAAAGTAATTGGCAAAATTGATTGGATAAGCAATTAAACCCTTTAGAAATTTGGCGTATTTTCAGATGGTCAAAATATTTCCGTTTACAATAAAATGCAAATAAATGGAATATTTATGAACATATCCCCAAAACTAAAAACTGTTTTTGAAAAGCGATGAAATACGCTTTCAAATTTTATAATTTAAAATAAATATAACATTTTTAAATATAAGTACATATTTTGCATGCAAACATAAAAAAAGTTTTAAAAATGGCTCACCTCACGTTTTTTCTAAGTAAAATTACTTACTGATAAAAAAAACAATAAAAATACATGCTTACACATTTTATTAGACACACGTATTATAAACGGTATTGTCATCTAACTTTTTTGTCTTTTCATGTGAAAATAATTCCTAAAAAATTCTCAAAATTTCATTTTTTTTCAAATTGCGATTCAAAGCTTTGGTTTCATAAAGGTGTACATTTTACATTTTTGTTGTTGTTATTTTTAGATTTTAATATAAAGCGTGGTGTTTTGCCTTTCTAACGCCGTTTAGAATATATTACTCACTGTGCTAGTAAGGGGGTTAACAGCAATTTATATGAGACATTCAACGGCTTAACAATTTAAAAATTTAACATTAATGCAGAAATCAACAACAATTCAATTAAAATTTCATAAAGCTTAATAGTACTTGTAATATTATTACAAGAGAATTAACATGTAGGCTTACACGTTTAACTACACCACAATAATTAATATTCACACCTTTTTTAAGGTTCACTCACTTGAACGTGTTATGAGATATATTCTAATCACAAAAACAGCCATTGTTCCGGCGTTTCATGTTCCCTGAATGATATAAATAATATTTTCACAACAAACGAAAAGAAAATGTTAGAAAGTTTTCTCGCCAATTAAATTAAGTATTTATTCCGAAAGAAGCAGTAACAAATTTTACAGCTCGTTTAAATAAATTTATCAGTAGGAAAAGTGATTTCGAGATATCACACCAAAATAATAAAATACCAGTTTTAACTAATAAGTGGGGCAAGTGTTTAATCCAATTGATAGATTTATTTAAATTAATGTGGTGCGTACGCTATTCATTTAAAGTTGAAATCAAATTTGTAAATAATATTAATGGTTTGAGGAAAATGACTACCAACAAATATGAAAAAGTCATCGATTGTCTTTAATCATTTTAATAACTGCCAATATATTGTAATAAGATTCGCCAAATTCATTAATGAGAGGTACATATTTGCAGATATAGACATCTTTAACTGTACCTACATCGAAAACATATAAAGTCAAACTGGCTGAATTCATCAAACGATGACAAATTATAGATGTGTACTTAGTTTGACTGTGTTCGTAGTATTTTATTATTTTTGTTTAAAATTTTGAACAATAGGTATACATATAATTGTTTATACGAGTAACTTCTTAATTAATGGAACTTGTATCTGAATGATTCCAAAATATAAAAAAAAAAAAAAAGAATCTTCCAAGATTTATGGTAATGCATGGTCACAAAAAAAACATTGACTTAAAGCGAAATTTGCTGTTCCCCGAAAAGGAATCATTACAAAATATATGTTGTGCATTTCTATATTTGTAATTTATATATTAGAATATTTATTATTTTGTATTCGTAATAAACTTAATTTTAAAACCACTTAAAATTAAAATAAATTAAGGGTGTAAATTTGCACCCCGTACTAGTTTTAAAAGTTGTGCAACTATTTATTTAGTAAATATAATAATTGTTAATAAGATTTTGTGAATTTTGCTATTTTGTATTATTTTATTAAGGAACAACTGAGTTCAGGTACCCACGAGGGATGGATGGTCAAATTAGATTAGATGGAGAAAAGAGCAAAATTAATAAAATCTGATTTACAATTATTATATTTACTAAATGCTTGCACAATATTTATTTCTACTACGGTGTGAAAAATTACGCCATTATTTAAAAAAAATGGTTTTAGTTTAAAAACTAAGTTCATTACTAATATGAAATATTTCAAAATAATAAATATTCTTCTTCTCCTTTGTGTGCCCTATCAGGTCCCCCCAACACTGGCGATCACTCTTGAAAAAGTAATTCTTATATATATAAATTATAAATAAAGAAATCACAAAATAGGGTAAATAAAAAGGTAGCGCAACACGGCATAATACCCCAATAATAATAAATAACAAAAATCCTTTCGGTCGTGAAAATGTAAAATCATATCGGATATCACTCTATTTTTTCAATTCCGTAGACGGACTCACCATTATAATGGATAATATTATTCTGTTCAATACCCGCCAACTAAAATTGATTGACTTAGAGTAAAGATAAATATCATTAGGATGCAAAAAAATGTTACACTATCTTATCACATCTTTGATTGTCGAAATAACATACGTATTGTATATCGTAAGTTTTACAAAAAAAAACAAAACACTAATAGAGAAATAATGATGTTATTAAAAAGCCATAATTACACTGAATAAGTTGTTGTATTTACATATCCTTGAATATTTTGTTCGGAGAAACCTAGATTCACCGAAAAATTGTATTTTGATAAAAACGGTGTACATATTTGTAAATATTTTACTTCGTTTCCTTCAAATTGTTAATTGTGTTAGTTTCGGCCATGAAAAGCTGTATCCGTCTGTCAAAGAATACGTTAGTGCGTATTTCATTAAATCAGGGTAGGATTTAAAATAATAAACAGGTTTTTGGCAACTCCAGAAAAAATGGTATCTGAAAGTGTTAGATTTTATATGTAGTTGGATTTTTAAATATTGGTATTTTATTATGCACTTAATCCATGTCATACTTTTGAAATTAGCGAGTGTGGGTAGGTACCTACCCGTTACAAGTTTTTGTGTAAATTATATCTTCTAAAAGCATTAAAACAAAATAATTGCTATTCATAGTTCGGAATTGGAAAAACTTCTTACTTCAGGTAATTAAAACACTCGTTTTATTAACTACTAGCTGACCTGGAGAACTTCGTACCGCCTCAGAACCAATAACTTTTGTTTTAACTTATTAGCTGAATTAAATTCAGTTTTTTTATTAAGTTAAAAATTACACAACGAAGCAATTATCGATGCGCCTCAGAGATAGAGTTTTGTACGGATTTATATTTTGTTGAGATTTTCTTACTTTTCTACTTAAGTACTTACGGGAATTGCGTTTCATTTTCTTATACGTGTTAGGGAGATTTATTATAATTATTGTATTTTTTTGGAGAGGTGCAGACACACGTTCACCGTTTGTCTCATTTTCGACTGTTGATATTTAGTGTGTAAGAAGAGGGGCGGCATTATATGTTTAAGAACAAAAGCAAAACAATCAACGCAATGATATTTAACGTTTTTGAATTTTTCGAATTCACTCACTATTCAATATTACACTTATCACAATATTACTGCAGCTCTTTCAAAAGATGAGATTTTGAAAATTTGTATTTAAAAAATTCGTTCCATAGATAATATATGAGGAAATTTTTTTAGTGAATTTTTCCGATGTTTTAATAGCTATTCTGCTATTCGGGGCGGAGACAAAATCCAACAAATCAAAGATCATAAAAATCGGTCACGCCCTTCTTGAGTTATAAATGGTGTAACTTAACCCGGCTTTGCTTTATACCTTTATTAAGATTTACTGATATTTATCAAAATACATCATTTCCTTATTGTCAGTTTAAATATAAAGACTTACTGATGATTTATTTAATCTCATTTTCCAGGCTTGCACACAAAAATATGTATATAAACCAAAATAATAAATAACCTTAATGTATTCATATCCTGAAAATTGTCCTTTAAATATATATCAGATGATTTAATTGCCCCACTCACGGGCCGGCCCTGCATAACTTTTATGAATATAAAAAATCACATATTTTAAACTAATTGGATTTGAATCGAAGCCTGAATTGAAAGAGAAAATTTGGCACATAAACGCAATTGAAAACATGTGAATATTTAATTTTTAGCGATAGGTGACCCAAAACTACTTCTGAGTATCAAAAAATATTTAAATGTTCGCATTACATAAATGACAAATTGGGGGAAAATTAGAACAATATCAATGGAAAGTGAATATTTGTTTATGTTTGTATATATCATAAAATACAAATGTTTTGAGAGTTCCCAAAGTCTAAAGTTTATAATGCTCATCGAACTAACTGTTGAATTATTTATAAAGCGTATTAAATGAAATATTGTTTAAAGTTTAAATGAGGTATTTTACCTACATATTATGTAAAACACCCTACCGTTGTGTTACGATCCAATGAATCTTATTCATACAATTCTTAGAAGAAGGTTGTATTGAAGCTGGAATCAAACTGTTAATTAGAAGTGTGCTCATAAATCATAAACTAAACCACTGAAACGAACTGTTTTTCGCTCATCTGCGAGAATGTTGTCTGCAGTTAATCTATATTACTGAAAGGGGAGGGTGCTCTACAATAATCTATATAAAAAGTCGGGTTAGTTACATCATTTATAACTCAAGAACGGCTGGACCGATTTTTTTGGATCTTTGATTTATTGGATTTGTCTCCTCCCCAAAAAACAGAATAGGTATTAAAACGTCGGAAATATTCACGAAAAAAGATTACGAAGAAAATTCTTTTCCTCATTCATTTCGTATGGAACGAATTCTCATCTTTTGAAAGTGATGCAGCAATATTGTGATAAGTATAATATTGAATAGTGAGTGAATTCCAAAAATTCAAAAACGTCAAATGCCAATGCGCTGATTGTTTTGCTTTTGTTCTTAAACATATAATGCTGCCCCTCTTTGGTAAATAAAAAAAAATGGGGGGCGCTAGATATAAAAATATTCTCAAAGTGGGTGGTGGGCATAATAAGGTTGAGAACCTATGCTCTATACTGTACCAACCAGCGCATAAATAAAACAAATCGACACCTTAAATAAATTCTTTTGAAAGCCACGCCAAATTATTATTAAAGGTATTTTTGAAGTCGATTTTAGGTTTGAAATTGTTTAATAATGCACAAAACAATAATTTTATAATATTTAGGTTTTAAGGGGTTAACTATCGTGGGATCAACAATCAGGATCACCTTAGCATTTATGTACGCACATTTTTAGATTTAATGATAACAAAAAAAAAACAGTATAGTAAAAAAAATCAAGAAAAAACATCATGATATAAGTATACTCACATATGTATAATAAATTATTTGTTATGTAGGGAAATATTACATAATATACCCAAGGTCATAGACATGTGCACTTGTGCACATTGTACAAATTCTACTCATATACATAAAATGCGCTTGTGCATACAAGTGTAATTCGTAAACATATCATGTAAATTGCCTAAAACTATCACAATAAAAATGGATTGACTTCATTACAGCTGCATCTCGCAGTTTATTGCCCTCGATTTTCCTCATTCCTGTACAAGTGAGACACATCTTAACTAAGCTAATAGTAAGTTGATGCGTTCTTCATTAAAAAGTAAATCACCCACTGAACAGAGCCCGCTTCCATCGAATGCCTCTGATTTTAATTACTTCTCGTCATTAACCCTAATGGCTATTGTCCGTGAAGCCAGCCACCATTTTGCAAAACGGCGGATGTGATATTTTTAAAATCTTCCATTTGCGTTTTATCATTTCGTGTCGAAAGGACTGGCGACATGTTTGCTACTTATTGCCTTGAGTCATAATTACCTTGAAACGTAGATGATAAAATGATAAAGATGTATATGAGATTATTTATATCCCAAAGACTATGATGGGATGACCAAGAATGCCAGACCGGTCAGTGGTTGAGTGAGCATAGCGCTCGGGTCCCACCCAGGCGTCGCATGTTCGATTCCTCGGCTGGCTATGTCCTCCATCACAACACAAACAAAATTTTCGGCTTTCGGTGGTGGTAGTAGGAGATTTTCAAACATTGTTGGGTTATTCGTAACCCGGGAATGTTTGTCTTTCTTTTAAAAAAAAAAAAAAAAATAGGACACTGCAAATTGTAACCAATTGGGTGTTGCAATAGAATTGACCTAGAGGTAAAACAAGGAAGAGGTGAACTGACTTTGTGTAGGAAGATTGAAGCAGGAGTCGGTCGAAAACTTTTGTGGAAGGGGCCAAATCCAAAATGCCGATGATGACGACGTTAATATTTATAATGTCGCCACAAACTTCACCCCTTACTGTAAAATACTACAATTCTTAATTCTATTTTATTGACAGTTTGTGGTGGATTTCCATTATAATGACATATCAAAACAATTTTTACGTATTCTCCACCTTTTTAAAAAAAGGTTATAATTATTTCAATATACCATTACAACTCATGGGACGCTTGACAAGTGAATATGAATCGTACGACTATAAATAACCGAACCAGCATTTTTTAATAAATCCTCCTTTTTAAGAAAACATTATTTTTTTCTTCACTTTAAAACGAAGATTAATGCTGAATCACTATGTAGATCAATCTTAATACAAATCGATTTACAGAATGAATATAAAAAAAATATATTTGGATAACATAAAGCTTTTTCTACCGTTTCCCTTGAAAGAATTAAAATAAAGTTGTTACTTAATGTACAAAAAAAATGTGTAAACTACTAAAAAAAATATTTTTTCATTACAAATGTATTAATGCGTACAAGAAAAACTTAAAAAAATTATGACTAAACTTATCTGTGACAGTATCTATTGAGTAAATTTTTTTCTTTCTTAAAAATTATTCACAAAATAAATAAAAATACATTCTTGTGTTACCTCGAGACCACGTTTGCCAACCGATTTTTATGCTTATTACTTATACTTGTGGCGACATAAGGTACACCAAGAATATACACATTTTTGGCTTGCGGCTTCCTCTTAAGTACTTCGATGTCACCACGTTGTTTGTAAAAAGATTGCTAAAAATACGAGTCACGTCACGTTTCATTGCGTGTATACAGCTCGTGGTTCTTTTAATTGATGTCATGATGTCTTACTTTAATGTAGAAATGTCATAAAATACACTTATTATACAATTTCTACAGCAAGTTACGTTAATCTCCATCCAATCAAACCTCTGTCCAACTCACTGTTTTCCCCTTAGAACTGTGGTTTCCCGGATATAATCCACCAGTAAAACCAAATTTTTCACCTTTCTTTATCTGACTTTCAAAATGCAAATTCAAATTTTGTAAGAAAATGCAGCGAGGAAGGTTCTAACAAAGAAAATAATGTAGAATTTCAAACCGATTAGTTAATTGTAAACATTACGATTAACTAATAACGTACTTACCTGAAGTTATTACATATTAAAAGAAGAACACGTGAAGCCCTTTGCTCTGCAAACAGTATGTCAATTTCCTCGTTAATTGCTATTACGTTGCAAATGATATAATAGCACGAAGTACCGGTTTTATGCCCTATAATATTCACTTAATAAGTTACAAACTAACTGCATAATTGCTTAGTGCTTTACCATTACCTACGGTTTGTTCATAATAAGTTATTTTGCTTATAGTTTCAGTAGAGATTTTCTTTGTCCATTTCCAAAATATAAGCATGTTGTGAAAAGTGGAATAATTAAAGGCGAAAGCGCAGTTAGATAACACACATTGCGCGATGATATAATAATTAGTAAGATATGTATTTCGACATAATATAGGCCAGCTGTTTAGCTGTTAGTGTGGCAGGTAGCTGGCAGGTTCCGTTTCTTCCAATATTTACAGTTTGCGGTTGTGATGTACGAGGCTGCTTCGCGCATATTGCTTTGATATTAATTATAATTGTGCTTAACACAGGTATAGGCATGTACAAATAATGCCATGTACTGTCCACATTTGTGGGAAAGAGTAATTTAGACGTTTTACGTCTGTGAATAAATATTATGTGGATATATAAATATTTTTTTGTGTGCCACTTGATATTTGTGTTTACATTGTAGAATACAATTCAGATAAAGATATAAAATCAGTTTGTCATAAATATTAAATTCCGCTAGTCTTTGGATTTCCTGACAGCCCTTTAGTAATACGATGGTATTGTTTAAGTATTTAGAAAATAAAATCGAATCAATTTATTTATTGTTATCAAGTTTAATTTGTAGAACTCCACTTTAATTTTTATTTCTTATTTACATTCAATAAAATGATTGTTTGTTTTATAAATGCAATTTATTTATAAGCAAGTTGTGCTATGTAATTAATGTTATTATACGTGACAGCTGTTTCACCTTCTGAAGCCTTTATCAAACTGTGGTTAGGCCACTTACAGACGATATATTAAAATTATTTCTAGACAGGCACTTATGATGAAAAACTTATTGCATTTATTTTTTACCTATGCCTTTATGAATTTCATAATAAAATGACAGAAATTATTAATGGTTATTACGCTTTTAAAATTTTCCCAATAACTGCATTGTTTAAATTTGACTGATAGTCGTTTCTTTTTCCAACATAATTAAATATGTTTATGGTCTCTGTAATATTTGAAATTGGCTAAGAGTAACGAACAAATTATTTTTTTTTGTAAAAAAAATATTGAATCATTTGTTAATCCCTGAGAAAAGACACCGCGGATCTGGGACACAAATACGAAAAATTTCACCTATCAGGAAAATGCACTCTTAATAGTAATTGCCCCACTAAGAATGAATTTACATTTCCAGCGTCGTGTTTGGAGTTATCCTATTTATTTTTGGTAAAATTTGTATGAATAAGTCTTTAGAGCTTAGCTTCTAACCAATTTGAGCGCACTACCTACTAAAACTACAACCGTTGACCACGCTGAAACAAAGGGGAAAGTAACAAAATACAATAGATTCTTAGAGAAAAAATGAGAATACCTTCCGTGAAGGAAGTAAATTGTTTTAATTTTTTATTTCCTTGTATTATAACTTCATATTACGCGATAAATTTTATCTTATCACTTTGGTGTGGAGATTCCACAATAATATTAATAATGACGGTGGAACTAAGCGCTATTGTTCTTAGTATCCGGTAATTGACGACTGACCAAAAATAAATGCAGAAAACCATTTTAAAATATATTGTAACATCAAATTTTAGAGGGTTGGAGCTGGCATCACGGTATCTCATCTATATGCAAACCGAAGGTCGCGGGTTCGAATCCCGGCTTGTGCAAGAAAATTTTATTTGATTAATTTAGGTTATTTCACAAATTATTAATTTAAAAAAACATATAGTATATTTGCGGCACGTTCCAGAGTGGAAGATACTCTCAGTGTCGCCCTGGTGTAACACCACAATTCAGAATTGAAACGTTGCTTGAAATGGCCTTTACCGTTCATGGTGACCAGATCTGTTATCTTCCACACCTCCCCTTCCTATCTTCCCTTCTCCACGACCTTCAGCCTCAAAACAAACCCCTAAAACATACCCCCCCCTCCCCATGTCATAGTCTCACTCCAGTGGCGATATTTTTCCAGACGGGAGCAGTTACAGAATATGGGAGATGGCTAACATATTTTGTTGGCTGAAACGTTACGGTTGCAATAATGCTGACTGTATAACGGAGTGTAATAGTTTGTTTGAACGCTGATACCACACATATTTTCACCTACATCAGAGCAATTATCTCGTTTCATTATAAGTAAGTACCCATTAGCACCACAGCATCAGTTAGATCAATCATCTCAATGACAGTTGTCAAGCGGCTGATAGGAAGACCTGGTTAGGCCGACTTTCTTTAAACGCTGATTCATTAAATGCATTTCTTCCCTCTCGTTTCATAGTCTTACGATAAATAAATATCACAATACTTTTATCAGCCAAGTTATATATTTCAAAATATATCTTCAAGGAAACTATATCGGAAACTACATTAAAAATATTTATATTATTTTCATACATTTTTGGAGGCGGGTATGGGTTACAATCAGCGTCGAAAAAAAAGGTTTTTTTGTGCATATTTGATATGAAAATGCTTTCATAATACTATAATAAAATATGCTTTGTTTACAAAAATAATGTGTAGGTAGGTACGTGTACATTATTCGGATCGTTTTCCATTATAATACTTTTTTTATTGTTTCTTTTCATGGTCAAATTTACTGTTTACATTTCAATTTTTAACATCACCAGGACACATGCCTGTGGTGATGCTAATAATGTTATAAAGTAATAAAAATAAACAAAATTGATTCTTACAGATAATGGGTACCTCCTAAGCTGAAAGAAGGTAATACATTATAATGTGACCATGACCTTAAGTGACCATGTGTTGAAATTTGATTTGAAATAGTACATTATGCTATTAATTTAAAAAGGACTTAGATGAATAGAAAAAAATTGTATATCCATAATATATTACGCTATTGATTTAAAAAGGACAAAGATGAAAAAATGATGTTGGTTTTCCTCGGCTATTACACAAATATTTTAACAATCTTTTAAAAAGCGCACAAGGATTTAGATGTCTATGTTATGAAAGGCTATTAAATATAAGTGGAGCCTGATATAAATAATTTCTTTGACCAATAACAGATTTAGTTTGAATTTCCACAAAGTTCAGACCCAGAGACAGTCTTTCAATTAGAAGTTCAGAGATTCACGAGATATTCGTAATAGGCCGGGCAATACATTCAATTTTTCCTTCCGATTGTCTGTTCTGACAACCGAAAGGCCTTCGCGCCATACTTTCTTATGAAAGCTGGCACACATCTGATTCGAAAACTGGATCGGTAATAAAAAGAGGCACGCCCTTCTGCGCCGGCCGTCCAATACGGTCCGAAAACCGGATCAGATCGGCCGAAAAAGGGCGTGGCCCGAAACGCTAGTGTTTTGAATTGTCTGATCAGACAACCGGAAAGCCAAATCTGATGTATGCGCCAAGCCATCTCGTACATCGTTGGGGTGTGATTGGTGGTTAAAATTAAAATATAGTGTTTAGCTTCCTCCTTTTGAGCCAGAGTTTAGATAGCCTTGCAGTATTCATCATCAAGAAACCTGCAAGGCTGTCTCAAAATGATGTCCCAAAATTACCCAACGCAAAAATAATGGCCGTGAAAATCATCAATCACATTTAAAAATTAGTTTTACTTATTTTTAAAGCATTTTATTTGTGTAAAAGTTTGATGAACTTAGAAAATCAAATACAAACATCTTAGAATGACGAATTACAAGCATTATAATGCTGATAATGATATAAACTATATTTTGTTCCTTGGGATACCAAATATGTATTAAGATTACCAAAATATTTTTTTTTGGTACGGGAAATTTATATATGAAACTATTTTTATTATTTCCTGTAGGGAAACTGAGTGATGCCGCCATTAGGACTAAATATTTTATGGGAAGACCGTAATTATAGCGACAGTAATTGATTTCATACACTTTATTTTGCCCTTATGTTTAATTATTTATTTGCTAACTAGCTGCTACCCGGCATGCGTTCCTATGTCATTTAATAAAGAATTTGTTTCTCCCCGCGTGATCCTTCCCATTCATCCCGTTCCCCTTCCGCTTCCCCTTCCTCTCCCGTGTCCCCTTCCCCCGTCCCGCGAACCCACCTCCCGAGTTCCCCTCCCCCCTCCCAGGTTCCCCTCCCCCTCCCTGGTTCCCCTCCCCCTCCCGCATTTCACACATTCAGTCCCGGTACATTCAGTTTTCCAACAGCTCGCGTGCCACCTATTGCATTTTTTTTAATATAAATTTCATAATGCCAGGGCTCACCAGTAGTTTTATACAAACCTTGTCCTGTCAATAACAAACACAAAAAAAAAGAATTTTCCAATTTGGTGCAGTCGTTCGGAAGTTATGTGCGTACATACATTTCGGCGATTCATTTTTATTTATATAGATAGAAGATTGGGAGCAGCTCGATGCGTTGTGTAGCCTAACGTGGACCTAGTTGATTAATATTCACAAACATCACTAAATTGTTGATTGGCAGACGTAACACATAAAATCGAAGCTTTCCACCAATCACAACCGACCTTGGGAAATAATCGGAGAAATTTTCTAGACGCGTGTGAATTGTGATGAATGGAATATTTGTGTTCGAGAAAAACTGTCTGCCATTGTTAAACAGAGTGCGCGCCAACATCTAACAATTCGTCTGTAATAAGATTTCAATGCCTGGCCTTACAATACAGGTACTCGTACCAGCTAATAGCTAATAGCTTGCAAACATGGTTCTTGGTTGTTGGATAAGACTTGTACGGATTTGAAAGCGACACGACCCATTTCTTGAAATATCATATCACCCCACGTAAAAGTCTAGAAGAAAATTGCGAATCACCTCATCATCATCATCATCATTCTTGGCTCTACAACCCCTGGTGGGTCTTGGCCTCCTCAAGAGTCTTCCTCCACTCATCTCGGTTTTGTGCCAGCTCTCTCCAGTTTTGGATCTCCAAGGTATATCTTTGGGGACGTTGTCGCTCCATCTTAATCTTGGTCTTCCCAGGCTCCTTCGCCCTGTCGGTCTTGAGTTCAGCAGGTACTTTGGTGCTTGATGCTCGGTTATTCTCTCTACATGACCCAGCCACCGAAGTCTTCCCAGAATCACCTAGCTAATATTAATAGATATCAACCATCACGCCGTTTTCAGCATGGGTAGGCAGAGAGGACAGACTACCAAACAACTCGGTCTTGGCACACACTCTTTGCCTCATTCACATTCATACATCGTCTCATACATACTCTTCTATTATTATGACTCTTGACATGGCCCGACTCAAGTATCTGATTCACTTGACCGTGCCATGTCTTCCTCAGGCGTCCCCGACTTCTTCTACTATTCACATTTGCGTCACATATTCTTCTTACACCACTTTATTCGTCCATTTGCTCTACGTACCCAAACCATCTGATGGTCCCTTTCTTAATCTTACTCATTATGCTTACATCAGCCTTACATTCTTTGCGGATATCCGCATTCCTCACACGATCATACATGGTTTTACTACACATATGCCTCAGGGATCTCATTTCAACAGCATTCAGTTTACTTTCATCCTTCCTCTGCCAGTTCCATGCCTCACTGCTATACATCAGACACAGGGTAGGTACCAGGACTCCATTGTTGACTGCTAGCATCGCTTCTTTTGACAGTTTTTTATTAGCTCCAACGGCTTTCAGTCCTCCATTAATGGAGTTTCCGGCATTCACCCTTCTTTCAATATCTCTATACTACCCAGATACACAAACTCATCCACCTGCTCCAAGTATTCATTATTCAGCAACTTAATTTATTTAACCTATAAACCTTGCACTTAGGCTCGTAACTAATAATTTACAGCTTAAATTGTTACTAATGTCTTACAATTTAGATTTTGACTTACAACCAAGACTTGGGCACAACTAGTGACTAACAATTATGACTCTTTAAACTTACAACCAAGACTTACAAACAACTAGTGACTAAAATTTATGACTCTTGTGACTTACAACCAAGACTTACAAACAACTAGAGACTAACAATTATGACTCTTGTGACTTACAACCAAGACTTACAAACAACTAGAGACTAACAATTATGACTCTTGTGACTTACAACCAATACTTACAAACAACTAGTGACTAACAATTATGACTCTTGTGACTTACAACCAAGACTTACAAACAACTAGTGACTAACAATTATGACTTGGGACTTAAAATTAATAACAATTGTTTTTTTTTATTTTATTTTTATATGAATACCGCACAAGAGTCCCAACTGCTCCCGTCTGAAGCCAGAGAGACTATGGCATCCCCAATTAGGGTATGTTGTGAGACTGAAGGTAGTGGGGAGGGGAAGGAGATAGGGAAGAGGAAGGTGGGGAAGTAACTGGCTATTCAGATCTGGTCACCAAACACGGCTAATGCCATTACAAGCAACGTTTCAATTCTGAATTGTGGTCTTACACCAGGGCGATACTAAGAGTACATTCCACTCTGAATTGTGACTTAAAATTAATGACATTCATATTTCGCCGTTAATGTTTATAGACAAAAACTTTTATAAAAATATAAATGAAAAGGTTATTAGCACTAGAAGAATAAGTAAGCTTGATATTAACATTATATTTATTGATAAGAACATTAACTTTTTCGGTCTATTTTAAATGTTGTTAATTTTAGGAATTTATTGAAAAGTATTTATGAAAATGAATTCTTCAAATGGTTTTATTTATAGAACCACTGTTTATTTATTTTTATTTTATTTTGCAAAAAAAAAACAGTACATAAATTACATAGTAGAAAATAATTACAAGTTATAGAATTTAATACCAATTAATTGGTACCAATGACATGTTTCTGTTATATACATATTTTTATGTGATAAAAATATGTATACACAGCAAGTTGAAATACTTAAAATTATATAACTGGGAAAAAACTTTCTCTTTTTCGTATTGCAATATATTTATACTAAAGCTACTCAAATATACGATTTTTTATGAATATATTAAAATTCATTATGAACGCTTGTTATATTTTTATCTGAGTATACAGATCATTAATTAACTTTTTGAAACAACTCTATTAATTCTGTAAGATTTATCGATAGATAATATTAATACTCGCATTCGAAGAATATAATTAAAAAAATAAACGATAATGTTCTGTCCGCCTAAAGTAAAAGCTCCCGCGTAGTTTCAATCTTGACCCAGAACTTGACTTCGGGTACACACTTGGTTATATGGTTGTTCCCGTGAGTGTATTGATATACAATGTACAATGGATGGAGCCTTTTATCGTGATCATTTCGAAACAGGGAATAGTATTTCAAACAACACCCTTGTAAGTCTTTAGGAGAGTCTTGATGCTTACAAACTTCCTGTGAAACGAAATCCAAAAAGCAGTAAAACATAAAAAAAACTTGTTATTTAAATTCTGAATAATTGCCTGGACTCGCCAGAGCTTACTAACTTGATGCAAATTCATACTCCGACAAGATCAATAAGACAATCCAATTTATTTCATTTGCCCACATGTCGAATTAACATTAGAACAAAAATCTCCATTTCCCCGTGTATGTGCGCAATATAATACAAAATTTTACAATATAGACATTTTTAACAATACCCTTCAGAAATACCGAATAGAAGTAACGCGTACGATAGAAAATTAACACAAGAGTATGGAATGTAACGGGAGCATCTTCTATCCTTATACTATTTTGCTCTTCTTCTCCTCAACATTTTTTTAGATGTTATATAATCCCATCTACAAGTATGTTAAACATAGGAGACCTTTTTGGCTGGACTTAATGTAACTTTTTATATATGTTCCTGTATATTTATGTACAAGCTGTTTGTCTCTTACAAATAAATAAATACATAACAATAGGCTAATACTTCCCTTAATAATATAAAAGTTTTATTTATCCTGATGATGATCCTAAGCAATATTTTCTAGCCAAGGTAGGAATTTAATGAACCGTTGCCTGTTTACAGATGATTAAACATCTTGAAATTTCTTTTATCCTTTTTTAATAGTAAATAAAAACCTATTAGGTAATAGTAAATTAAAAGTGCTAGTCAAATTTAATACTGTTATCCTAAAATATTTCAGCAAGTATTTTAGTTTTTATTATTGTGTCAGCTGTTTCGGAGTTCAAGGTCATTATGAAACCAAATCGAACCAACAGTTTTATAATGGCGTATTTCGACGGCCGAGTGACGGAGTGGTTACGATCATTGAATTATTGATTTTTGTATTTTTTTTTATTTATTTAAAAAATAATATATTATATTATAACTGCGACACGTTTCAGAGACCAATCTTCACTTTCATCATAACTGTGTGAAATAAAACAATTCAGTAACGAATCGTTGTTTGGTCATCCTCATTCATCTCATTATCCTCCCAAATGCCTTCAACCTCACAATTGGGAATGTCATTGTGCCGACTCCATAGATGGTTGGAAGCGGTTGGAACTCCTGTTCGGTAGGTAATAATATATTTACTCCATCCAGAGTATAACAATACGTTTATGTAGCGACCGTACTTAGAGAGGGAGTAAATCTTGTAGCACGGAGTCAAACAAAGGTCGCCGATTGATTAATAACAAGGTGGCTGACTTGACCTAGAGAAAGAAATTCACTCTCTAAAGACCAACATTAAACAGCGCTGCCTATCAGACCTCGCTGTAATCTTTATTATCTAGTAATAGCGAAAATCAAAGATATCAAATTTCACATTTATTATTTTGCTGTCAGTTGAGTATGTATATTATTTATGTTATTTGATGCCTGAAATTGACAATAACATATTTTCGAAATTTGGTGATTATTTACAAACTGTGACTTTTTATTTTTCATTGTTTTTCAAAAAAAATATCTTTTATGAATTATTATATACAGTGTTGGGGCGTTTCCTGACTTACTTAAACAAGTGATTCCTGACATAATTGGAGTAAAATGTGTAAATTAAGTTTTGGTCTCTGTTGACATCTGATGTTTTTATTTAGATTAAAACATTAAAAAAACAGTAGGGATTGGATAGTTGGGGACGGAGTAAGGGGTTGAACAATTATCAGGCTATGTGTCCAGTGATGACATGCGAAGGAAAATTATCTGTTAATTAATTTTTTTTTTACAAAACAAAAAACTACTAGTCGGTGTCAGCCAAGGTAACTACATACATAGGTATATAGTTATAGGTGAGATGTGGAGATATTGGCTGACACCGACTCCAAAAATAACAATCGTACGAAATTACGCATTTTAGTGCATTTTTTTAAGTCGTTTTTTATTTTGTTAAAATTTTTGTTTATTTTTTGATTTTTAGTGGCTAGGATGCGTAAAGAAGATTTACTTCAAAAAAAGGATCATCGAAACTATTGGCGTAATATTGAGTTATTCGTCCATTTGTCGCGCACATACTTATTGAAAATTTAAGACATATATGGTTTTCTCATAGATCCCATTGTCAGAACTGAACCAAATTTAAATGGGACTACACGGGAAGCACGAGCTTTCTAATAAAAAAAGAATCATCAATATCGGTTGACCGAATCGAAAGTTCTGAGGTAACAAGCAAAAAAAAAAAAAAAAAAAAAATATCGTCGAATTGATAACCTCCTCCTTTTCGAAGTCGTTTAAAAAAAGAAAATTTTCACCGAAGACAGAAATTTCATTTACATTTTTTATTCGAAATAATGTCAGGAATCACTGGTTAAGTACGTCAAATATGTCTATATATAATAAAGGTTTGCTCTAAAATATGTATGTATATTATTTTATAATGTTAGGTATTAAAATGTAAAAGGAAAATTACTCCCAGGGCCTGTGCCATCTTTGAGATGCTGTCTGGAGGGTGTTTTTTTAGGTATAGGAAGAAGAGTAAGTTCCAGTAAAATGTAGAAAAATGTATCAGGGGCGGGTAGGAATATGACTAGGAGTTATTTGAATCCATCCCTCCCACTGCGGTGCAAAGCGATAGTTCGAGAGAGTCCGGCTGGAGAGGTCTAGGTTAGATCTCCCTTGATCAGTATCTCCCCATCCGCCACGCAGTAGGTGGGCAAACGCATTCGCCATCAAGACCTAGACGAACCCCACGAATCCGTGCACCCAATATAACGAACCACTTAGGGCGTCCTTTGGCAGGGGCGTTGGTTATCCAATAAGTGTTTTCCGGGACGGCGGTCGCTAAAACCAAAATTAGTTCAACAAATGCAAAAGGAAGTAAAACTTGTGATTCACCCACTTAAGTCAACAATCTCAGGTGCAGCGAAGCATCTCAGATCGCAAACAAGTCAATGCACGCCGAACATCTACATTGCGCGTTGCACATTGCGCATTGATGTCATTTAAGAATGGCGATTGCGCGCGCAGAGCGTTAATTACGCCGACTGCCGGTGGCCTGAACTTGAGGGGAATAAATTAACAGAGTGAAAGCATTTTTCTCATTCTCCGTACATAACGGCACGTTCTGTTCCGTGTTTTGTTCAATATTCATAGGCCTGCATCAACCGCGACAGCCCAAACTTTGCGGCCGGTGGAAGAATGCGAACGAAAGCGAAGGTCCATTATTTTGACCGCCAGTATGGGATGTTGCGTTAATTTTAATATTTTTTAAGGACTCGTAAAACGCGCTGTTTCACTTTGTAGGAAGTTATGATTTATTATTATTATTTTTTTACAATAGCTCAGGCCTATCCCATCTTTAGGGATGCTATGTGGAGGATTATTTAGGGAAAGGAAGGAGAGGAAGATCTGGAAAGAAAAAGGTGTGAGGGGTGGGTAGGAATCTGAGGGTCCAGGAGTGATGGACGTGCTAAGCAAATCCATCCCTTTGCGATGAGTAAGCGGAAAATGTGCTTGTGTCGTGATGGAGGACCTAGCCAGCCGAGGACCACTCAGCCGGTCTTAATTAATACACAAGATGATTCGAAGATCGATCAAATTTTAAAAAATAGCCGCATGCAGACGGTGAACTTCCGTCAATCTTTTTTCGGTAATAACATTCATGTTTTTTGCAATATGACGATTTTGTTTTAGCGGATAGAATATTTATATATTTTTTTTATATAATTAGTATATAATCTACCATTAATATTTTTCCAGAATATGTAGTACTTATACGCAGAGAAATTATTGTAGTAATAGTGCCAATTAACTAGTGCGATTCTAGTTCAGATTAAAACGGCCACCATCTTTAACCGGAACCGGAACGTAATAATCAAATTTACAGAAAGACGAAATGCAAACAATTGTACAGTACTGTACTTATTATCAGTAGTGTGGATGATCCCCAGTACCCTTGCAATGCAATATTTGTATTAGTCAGAGTTACTTGTCAATAATGCCTTTTAAGCCTTTGAAGAATTTTCTGTTGTAGTATTTATTTGTTTGCTGTTTTATTATCTCTCTAATAATATGTTAAATGAGGATCATAAATGAGGAAATAAACACAGTGTTTTGCTAGGAAACCGACAAATAGTTACGTTTTTGCTGATTTATAATGTTTTTACGCGTAATGGATGTGGTAGATAGCAAATTACTGGCAATTTGTTCCTCAAACATGTGGTTTCGAATAACCTAGAAGGTGGTTGCACTATAATTATTTACAAAAAATATATACTTTCCAAGGTATTCAATAAAAACTTTGCTATAATGTTCTTATTTTGTAGAGTTATATATTTCTTTTATAGTTGATCTAATACAACATTTTGAAAGATAAACAAACACTACAATTTATTATTGGAAAGTCACATTTTTTCTTAAAAATACTGCGGTTTAAACCAGATTCTGTTTCCGTCTAATTTTCTCACCTGAAAAGCAATAACATAGAGTATCGAAAAGTTTTCATTCACAATGCAAGTGATTTTTACTGAGAACATTCTATCGTGGGCAATAAAGGGTTGACAAAAAAAGCTCAATAACATTACTTAATAAAAGCGTTTTAAATATTGGTAATTGGTGCTGCCACAAGAAACACGTAAATTTCTAGCTATCCGAAATTAAAATATTCAATTTTACATGATTTTACTGGAAACTTTGCCATTTTTGTGTATTAATTATAATTATTAAAAAACAGTCTTGGCCTATCTAATGTGCTAATATAATGAAAAATAAATAAATAAAAATTGTTAAAAAAGCTCTTTCTTGCGGAAAAATTAAAATTTATTTACGAAAATTTGTATTCCAACGTATATTTTTTATCATTTGTAATTTAAATTTAATAATAATTTTTTTATTACATATTTCATCATATTTTAATAATAAGCAAAATTTTAATTTTTAATAGTTTCGTTAACTCACAAATAATTGCAAAAGCTGCCTCTAAAATCATGAAATACTCACTTGTTTCTTCTTCTTCTTCCTTCTTCTTCAATGACGCTACATGCTACAGCCCATTTCGAGCCTTAGTCTCCTTTAAGATATGCCTCCACCGCCCTCTGTCCTCGTCCGTCATCTACCAATCTGCGACATGAAGTAGTCCTCTTGCATCCTTCCTGACATCATCCTCCCATCTCTGCCTAGGTCTGCCCACCTTTCTTTTATCTCCTGGTTGTCCTGTTAGAACCGAAAAAAACTGACTTCTTTAATGGCCTAAATTTTATAATTTAAATGACAAATAAAGTAGCACGTATCTGTACTAGATATTTACTTCCCGTTTTATTTAAAAATATATTATTAAATTTGATGGAGCAATTTGGCCTCAAATAAAAAATTAAGTTTTGTAAGAAAAAGGCCGCACACTCGTTCCTCTTAACCACTTATTTCTAAATCCGCTGTTACTATTTATACCATTCACTCTTTTCCAAAACTCCAACATCAATCATGTTATCCAAACAAATTAAACACGGTTTTCCATCCCAAAGCATTTCACACGTTTAGCGTTCTTTTGTTTCGTAATTTGGCGAGTCGAAATTTAAATCTGGAATGAAAATTCTTTGGAATTTGATGTGGTCGATTGGATTGTTGGGTTCTGTGGAAAAATTGACACCCACTTGAGTTGATTTTAAGATGGAGATGTTGTGGGAAGATGATAACAAATTAGCATATAATAAAAAAAATACAGTCGTGGGAAAAGTTTGACGTTGATGGAGGGGTAAAGATGTGATCTTTGTTTGTTTGTGGGTCAAATGAATAATCTTGTACTTGTAAGAAAAAGTGAATCCATATGCATATATCTGGTTTTGGTTTTTATGTCAAAATGTAAGTCACTGCAAATATTTCTCTAAAAATAATTGCCTTTTCTAAGTTCTAATTAATGACTTGTTTGCATTCGAGCAACATGACGGGAAAACATGTTTTATTCAATGTTAACAATTTATAACTTGCTATTCAAGAAATTAAGATACAAGTATGAGAACAAAATATAACTATCACGCCATTTTACCGCTGGGGCACGCAGAGGGGATGGATTAGGTATATTTTAATTTTTATTTAAAGAAAAATTATTTCGAGTAAAAAAACTGTATCCCATTTTTGAGTATTTTTTCATTATATTTAAAGATAGGTATCGTATGGAAATATGAGTTTCAGAAAGAAAAAATCTTTCCAACGAATGAATATGGTTTGAAATTTGAAACCACCTGCCATTGTTATTCGTGTCCCGTAGGTCCAATATTTTCAATTTGGAGATTCTGATCATTAATTAATTGTAAATAACGAAAATCATTGACTGAAAAAAAGAAAGCGCTTTGTAATGTTATTAAGAATTTGATCATGTGGATTGATAATAAGTGTAATTTTTATAACAACTAGCGGTCTGCATAGTAGTTGTAAAAATAGATTTCACTGGGTTCCAAAAACAGAATTCTGGTGATGTAAACACGGTGTTAAGGGACGTACTAGACTAACTTTAAATAGTGATTCCTGATATTAAGTGACGTACTTCACTAACTTTAACCAGTGATTTCTGATATTAAGGGACGTGCTTGACCAACTTTAACCAGTGATTCCTGATATTAAGGGACGTATTTGATTAAATTTAACCAGTGAATCCTGATATTAAGGGACGTGCTTGACCAACTTTAACCAGTGATTCCTGATATTAAGGGACGTGCTTGACCAACTTTAACCAGTGATTCCTGATATTAAGGGACGTGCTTGACCAACTTTAACCAGTGATTCCTGATATTAAGGGACGTGCTTGACCTTTTAACCAGTGATTCCTGATATTAAGGGACGTGCTTGACCTTTTAACCAGTGATTCCTGATATTAAAGGACGTGCTTGACCAACTTTAACCAGTGATTCCTGATATTAAGGGACGTGCTTGACCAACTTTAACCAGTGATTCCTGATATTAAGGGACGTGCTTGACCAACTTTAACCAGTGATTCCTGATATTAAGGGACGTGCTTGACCAACTTTAACCAGTGATTCCTGATATTAAGGGACGTGCTTGACCAACTTTAACCAGTGATTCCTGATATTAAGGGACGTGCTTGACCAACTTTAACCAGTGATTCCTGATATTAAGGGACGTGCTTGACCTTTTAACCAGTGATTCCTGATATTAAGGGACGTGCTTGACCTTTTAACCAGTGATTCCTGATATTAAAGGACGTATTTGACTAACTTTAACCAGTGATTCCTGATATTGGTCGTACTCGACATACTTACCAGTGATTTTTGACGTTATTTGAAGAAAAAAATTTAAATGAAATTTTGGTGTCCGGTGACATTTCTGATATTTTTTTAAACTAAAAACATAAAATAACTCAGCAGGTATTGGACAGGTGGGGTCGGGTTGAGGGGATGGGCGGTTACTCGGCTGAGTGACTAGTGATGACATGTGGAAGATTTTTTTGTTTTGGCTTTGAAGAAAAAAAAAACATTAAAAATATCACCGGATACCAAAATTCCATAATTTTTTTTTTCTTCAAATAATGTCAGAAATCACTGGTAAGTTAGGTAAGTATGACCCTTAAAACCCTGTATAATTAATAAAGATATCTTTATCCATGTAAAAAAACTAGACATTTTCAATAAATCTTGAATATAAATTTAAAAAAAAAACCCCTTTCTCAATCACAGCTTGAAAAGCGACTGAAATAGGTCCTTAGGGTTTCGTAATATACTCGTAAAAGATAATATAATTAAAACAAATAAAAGTTAGTTTAATCGAAATGCATCGCGACCATTGATGTATCGAGCCCTATGACATTTAAAAAAGATACTTGGTAAATTTATTCGTATTCAGTTCAATCATCAAAACGATTACTCGTATATTAATTTACGCGAATGTTTATTGGATTTGTTTTACTTTCGCCAGCAAAGTGGCAATAACGTTCTATCATCGCAACGTTCAAACAAAGGAAATCACATACCTACTTGTCTGTTCTGATTTATTAACTGTATAACACAATAAACTTTCGTCGATACGCGTCGAACCTATCACGTCACAAGATCCTATTTATAATTAAACAGATAAAATAATTACAGCCATATTGTTTTTGGTATCTTATAGCGGTGTGGTTTGGGAACTAAATTCGCTTCTTCGCATTGTTCGCGATTCACTTTCTTTTAGGAAATGAAAACGAAATTATCAATTTTGTGTGGTGTTAAACGTACCTACGCCACGCACGAACAAGGTTAACTTAACTGAATAAAACGGTCATTTTTAGTCACGGAATGCACCTTTAAATACCTGGTACGAACTTGTGCCGTACTGGCAACACTATTTTCCGTGTTTTTTTCAACAGGCAATAAGCAGATTTGATCGATTTATTCTTCGAAGAAAGAATTAACGATTACGTAGCATGCACACCACTTTGCACAGTTATCAGTATTATACTAATTGCTTTGAAAATAAAGATAATAGTGTTTACGGTAAATAATTTCATCCCGTTTAGTTAAATGTGTTTCGTTAATTAAAAATCGATTCACATGATTTAATAACTTAATAGCAGCAATATAAGATGGTTAACTAGTTAAAATAGCTAGATAAGTGGAACACGTGGCACTCAGTGACTTTGTTTACCAATTTTTGCAATTTCCAACAACGTAGTTTATTTAAGAATTTAAAAATTGAAAATATTTGTTTTTATTCTCAATACAAAACTGATGAAAATATAATGATGATTATCATAACACATTTATCATAACTCAAAATTAGGATACTATTTAAAACTTACGACATCAATTAAGTGAAGTTTGTTGAAGTACTTCTTCCCCCCTTTATCCTATATAAATAATTGTTTTTTTTTATTATATTCAGGTGGGCCAGTCTAGCATTCATTTCAAAAAATTAAAACGTAGAGATAATAAAATCGAAAACATGAGGAACACTTCAGAAAATGTGAAAATTCTTAAAATGTTGGGTTACAACGAGTGTATAAGAAAAAACAAGTGGAATCAATAATCTTTCATCATTGCATGTATGTAAATACATTTTATTCTTTCATGCATTGTCAACGTTCGTATAATTCAAATGGGCTGAGTTGTATTATTATTAAATATAGGTACCTGAACAACTGTGCATACCCGTACTGTATATTATTATTAAATATACCTGCACATACCAGTGAAAAATCGTGGGATAGACTGGAATCTCGAAAAATCGGTTCCATTTTTGAAAATGGCAATAAAAATAATTTTCTGTTAATTTTTTTTTAATATAGGTGGTAATTTATCGCTTGTCTTAATTCTTCAAACAATCGGTTTCAATTTTGAAAATGACATTTCAGCAAATTCAGTTTGAATTTTAGTTTTTAGAAATAAAACCTAATTTTAATATCATACTACAATACGTACATATCTAGTAGTCTTATGTTAACTATTAAAAAATTGAACTTACTGAAAATACCTATTATATAAAAAAATAAAAAATTAGAGATTTTCTTGTAATCCAACTTGTGTGACTTATTTAAAATACAATTATTGAAAAAAACAACCCAATCAAAATATGGAAAAACGAGATTTCACGCAAAACGAAAAAACACTGCATGGATATCCGAAATTAGTATGTTTGGTGTTATTTCCGTTGTGATGTGATAACAATCTAAAATTCAATAACATTCATTATTATTCTCAGAAAATATATTATGAATTAATGCTGCCGTTCTTACAAGGGTCTTACATTTTATAAACAGCGCTCATGTAAAAGCGTCAACAAAGTTAATAGTTTTGTTCCTAAAATGAGTTGAGTTCCTGCAAAATAGTTATGAATTATGTAAGCGTATGGTGCATACACGCTCTTGACAAAGCATTCTCGCACAGTACCTACATCAATAATTGAAGCCTCCGCTCTGCTGAGTGCATCTTTCACCTGCTTCCGAGGCCCTACCGAGACGAGTATGTTAACCGGTTCCGTTCGCAGTATTTATCTCTTGTCAATCATAAATCTCTTCAATCACACCAAAGGACGCACGGACGCAGTCATTCATACATCTCGTGCCGCGAATACAAAGCCACCGAGATGAAAATAATTAATTGTTCAGTATCACCTCGAATCTGCCGTAATTACTACGCTAAACTTTTGCATAAAAGCCGCCTTACTGTCGTTAAAGACCGGTCGGCAGAAGACCGGTAATTTCTCCGACCGACTAAGGTGTATGGAACTTTCTTTGCTGCGTCAGTTTTGGTCAGAAACTCATGTCTGCTGGTAGGAAACCCGTAACTTCTTCAGTCATTTGAGAAAACTCATAGAAAGTTTTAAAAAGGTGTACATTCCTTAATTAATAAACATAACTCGTCTGGAAGTCGGAAAATCTCGAGGAAACAGGAAATTTTATTTTACCACTTGACCTAAATCCGGTAGAAATGGCAGCCAGCAGAAAAAATGACATTCTTGCTTCTCTTAGATATGCATTCATTCTTTATTAGTTCGTAAACATGTCACAGAGACAAGTGCAGCATTGTTTAAAATATTGAGGTCACTTGTAAAAAATATCAATGAGTGTTTGTGTGCGTGTAGAAATCATGCACCTTTTACAGGCATCACTTGATATTATTACAAAAATTCATGGTACCTTGCAATACATCTCCTTTGGCTTCTTAATAGTTTATTGCTACTACTATTGTTTAATGCCATACACTTTTAATTGCTACACTATTTGTTTGACAGACGTAAAAACCAACAGGTTTAAACACAATTTTTTTACAAATAAACCACATTATATTGGTACTGCGACATAAATCTCTTAATTTACCCTTTAATACATAAAATGCAGTCGGAAGGAGAGGTTTTTGAGACCACTTTAAAGAACGTCATCAACAGAAATCTTCGGCGTTACAAGTATACCAAAAACCAATGCCAAAAATATTCTGGTTTATCATCTCAAAAAAGACAAAAAGGCAAACACCTAACATTATCAAATAACCAGAGCAGTGCAAATAAACAAGCTATATGTACACCTTAGTGTATTACTAGGTAACTAACAGACTTCCTTCTATTAATCAAACAAATTAAATCAAATATAAACATAAAGTCCAGCAAATCTTGGCCTAAAGAATTACCAGAAACCGACTGATAATTTTAAAAACATCGTCATAGAATTTAATGAAAATACCCCAACTACATCTTGAAGTTTCTGAAAACCTTATTTTTAAAACAAGTTCGCCTCGGGACAGGATCACCTAGTGAAGAGGCATGAGAAAATATTCTATGTCTATATCTATTTTATATTTATTTTACATGTAGATCCAGTTGATTAGATGAACATTATCGAAAAAATGAAATTTAAATTGAGTATGCAGTTAAATGTAAAAGTGTACCCTCTATCTGGTACAAAACTCAGAATACTCATAAATACCACTAAATCAATTGTATCTAATGCAGAAAAACTCGTAGTGAAATAAACAAGGAAACTATGTTTTCTGGATTACTAGTAGGAAATTCAAAAATGCCATACTAATGTACCGAAACGCTATGCTTTCCGGTGTTATTTTAGAGCATATTCAATATGTACCTAATATAGAGGCACGTGTAAATAATATTTGATTTATGGTGAGCATTTGAATACTGTTTTCCTCATTATTTCAATACTTAGTATTTGGAGATGTCTGACCAATCAACAGGAGGATCGATGTTGTTTATTCAAAACGTCTAAATCTTGTAGATAAAGTTATTTTATCATTACACTATAATATAACATTAATTCCAAGTTTGTCTTGCGCTGCTCGTGCCGAATTGAATTACAGTATATGAATTGGTCTGTATTATTAATTCAGTGGGTCAGTCCGGTCTAACAATTTTATTTAACATAATTCAACTCAAAGAAAATAAAACATTATGTAGTTGCTTACTTTATGTACAGCTGAAATATTAAGACATCGCGTTTAGTCTGCTGACATGTTACTTGCAGTCGCCTAGCGGGTACACATTCCTATAGTGTTAAAATAATACTGTGCAATAAAAAATTAAAAACTTTTATATTTTGGGGTAACATTGATATAATAGTGCTCATTAGCTAACTTCAGTCAATATGGAACTCCAGTGAAAAATATTATGGCTTTAAAAAAATATCTTCATATAGACCAATAAACGCTTTTAATAATAATTAAAAAATATTAAAAAATGCATTTTTAATATTCTAGTTAAAACACAGAGTCAAGTTGGTATGCTGTGTAATGCTGTATGGTGACGTCACGATGTTGATCACTGTACGTCATTTGGGTCATTTGTATGGGATTTTAGGTATGACACAAACGAATGTTCTATATATTTCTTATTTTTGAAGATGTTGTAAAAGCACATACCTTTATAGAAACTAAATAGAATTGCCTTTTAGATTTTTGTTTGAATCGTGTTTGAAAATTGCAGTATTTTAAGTTTCAAAATGAAAAAATTAAAAAAAAAACAGCTGACTGTAAACATATTCTATTAAATGGTCGAAAAATTTAGGAAAATTCAAAATTTAAAAAAATACGGTATAAATTTAAAATAACTGAAAGAATATGACATCTTGGATTCGGTGTTACGCAATTAATGCGTTGATTTCTCTATTTTGTATTTATTTACACATGCATAAGGCTTTTAAATTATTAAATAATATTACTTTTATAGAAGTTTTATAAAATTCGTAACCTAAACCTATTGTAAAACGAAAATAAATCACTAACAAAACACTATTTAATGGACTAAAACTGAAAAAAAGTAACGCCAGCATTGGTACTTATGCTGAATTACACTAATATCACAGTGAATTGATCATTTAAACGAAAATTACTTCAAAAACTTAAAACTGCAAGTAAAATTCATCAAGTCAAACATTTTTTTTTGCGAAGCAATTGATCTCGCCATTTGCCATAATCAACGCGTAATAATAAACAAGATGGCCGCGCGCATGTGCAGATCTATTTGAGATTCAAGGAAACCTACATAAAAATCATAAATTACGTGTATCGTTATTTAGTAGATGACGTCACAAAATTCATCACAGATATGGTGGTTTTCGAGGGATCATGAAAAATTAAAACTTTGACAATTATTTTAACTATTAAAACTAACTCTAAAATAAAAAAATGCAGTTATTTAAGTTAGAAGGTATTCATAAAAAAAAATAATTGGACTTGACTTCTCTATTGTACAAGCCCCTGTTCATGAACCTGTAGCATACTTAAGTTACAATTTATCGCAGATATAAGATAGAATAAAGTCGAATCAGAAGAAATTTATAAGGTGTTCGCGATATTGTCGTTCATTGTCAATTATTAGCTTGAGGTATTTTTGCAATGATTAAACCTTTGATCAAAACTGATTTTGTCACAATCAACTATTTATGTATCTATTATATTTATCTACTTAAGTAAATACATAAATATATATTTTAAAACTTTTTGGGGAAGGTTAATTATAAAAAAAACATAATGCTTTATGTAGGTACTTAATATAACATATTATAACCCTTGTGCAAGCCCAAAGAAAAGCAGTAACAACAAAATAATACCTACAGTCCCGAAGAACAACGTCGGATGTACGATTTTTTTAGTTTACAGTAGAGCTGTTTAAAGGTTCGTTTCTGCATTTTTACTATTGTTAAGATTAATAATTATCTATATATACAAGGTGTTTGTGGTCGCACTCCTCGAAACGGCTGGATCGATTTATATATATACTAGCTGGTCCCCGGCATGCGTTGCAATGCCATTGAAAGAAATAAATTGATTCTCTCCACATGTCTTTCCCGGGCGTCCCCGTTCCGTTTCACCTTCCCCGCCTTCCCCCTCCTCGTCTATTCCCTCTCCACAAACCCCACCTCCCCCGTTCCCCTTCCCCCTGCCTTTCCTCCCTTCCACTAAAATATATGAAATACCCACATTTTCTTTTAAACAAATTTCATAACGCCAGAGCTTACCATTATATATATATAGCCTTTATGTTTTTCTGATGTATGAGCTATATTATTGTAAAGTTTCATTAAAATCCATTCAGAGAAAGAGCAACAAACACACATACATCCATACAAACGTTCGCATTTATGATATTAGTTATATTTTTTAATATTTGGTAGGAATAAGAATAGGTCGGAAAGTATGTTTCATACCGCTAGGTGATTAGTGTGTCCCTATCCAGAAGGTGATTAGGGTGTCCATATCAAAATTGATTCAAATTTTTTACAGAACATTGCATTTAGCAGAATAGTGTTTCTATATATAATGGTAAGCTTTAGAGTAATAAAATTTCTATAAAAATTAAATACAAGTGGTGCGCGAGTGGTTTGAAAATGTGTGTATTTCATATATTTTAGCGACAGGGAGGGAAGGCAAGAATGGACTTGCAGGGAGAAACTATTTCTTGACTGGCATTGCAACGCATGCCGGGTACCAGCTAGTAGCATATAAGAAAAATTATTATTTTTTTACATTTCATCCAAATTTCCGAAAAATCAGATTTTTAAATCAACAAAAAGGAATTAAAATAAGCCAACAACGCGATTTTAAATGTCTAGCAGATTCGACATTGTTCTTCGGGACCGTTGATATGTATGTATGTAAATATATACACCCCCCTATATCAATCTCCGATTGACCGATCTATTAAAATTTTACCAAAAAAATTCTAACACGAACTCTTACTATAAAATGAAAGACAAATCAAAAAAGTTATACCTACCATAAAATCGACTCAAAATGTGAGGTAGAATCACCAGTTTCCGGCTTGTACTACAAGTTACCGGACATCGTGTAGGTATACAAAAATATGTGTTTTTTCAATTAAGTTTATGGCAATTTTTCTTTCCCATTTTATCGGGACATGCACCGTTATGCGACCTCTAAGCCACACATTTTTTTTGAGATACTTACATTGTATTTTCGAAATAAATTGAAAACTGAAATCATTAAAAATTAATACTTTGTATTAACCATTCTACGCAGAAGGTCTTATAGCAACACTAGTTTTACCATAGACAATGCAAATTTTCTACCATATGTACAAGCAGGTGTTGCTAATGCCGAAGAACATAACATAGAAAGTGGATCTTCTCTATGTCTCTCTGTGCGGGCTTTTCTTTGTGGAAACTTGTTCGCATGTGGGTGGTATTATTGATGTTATTGTTTGCCAACAATCAACAGACTAACCAATCACCTTTCACATATTCTGAAATTTATTTTAACAGCAAGCAAATCGACAACATCATATTTAACGTATTCCAGGTTAAAGTAAACTCCCTAAATCCACGCATTCGAGAATAATTATTGCGATGATACTTACTTTTTTTTTACATTGGCTCCACACAGGAGGAAAATAATGGCCCTTAGGAAAATATTTCCCCTCAAGGCCTATGTAATCTTTGTGGATGCTGTGTGGAGGGTCTTTTTAGCTTGAAACTGGAGGAGAGGAAGTTCTGGGAAGGAAAAAGGTATGAGGCGTGGGCGTGGGAAGAATTCAGGGGGTCCAGAAGTGACGGACGAATGAATGCATTTCTTCCACTGCGGTCCAAATCCTGCTGAGAGTCCTGCTGGGAAGATCAAAAGATCTCCCTCAACCAATCTCTCCCGATCCAGCCTGCCACGCAGTTGGTGGACAGACGCATCTGTTTGCCAAGATCAGGACAAACCTGACCGCATGAACCCGGGCACCCCCGCTAAATCACCAAAAGTAGCGAACCACTTAGGGTGACCTATGAAAGAGGTGTTGGTTATCTAATAAATGGTTCCCGGAACGGCGGTACCCATACCCGCCTCCCAAATTGAAACTATCAACTACTATTGTTATCAAAGGATCATACTCACCAGGATCATTTGTCGGCTTTCGTGATAAAGGGATAAGGATTTTGAATATGAATCCGGAGGTCACAGGTTAAAATCCCGCAAAATTGCGTAATAAAATTTTATTGAATTATTATTTTTTATGTTGTTTCACAACTAATTCATTAAAAATAGTATGTTAGCGGTACGCTCCAGAGTGGAAAATACTCTCAGCATTGCCCTGGTGAAAGACCGCCATTCAGAATTGAAAGGTTGCTTGTAATGGCTTTAGTCGTGTTTGGTGACCAGATCTGAATAGCTAGGTACTTCACCCGTCTTCATCTTCCTCGTCTGCTTCCCCTCCCCACTACCTTCAGCCTCAACATTCCCCATTAGGGGTGCCGTGTCTCTCTTGCTCCAGAAGGTTGGGAACAGTTGGGACTTGGGACTCTTGTGCTGTTTATTCACATAAAAAATTTCGTAAGTATACATATTAGGAGAAATCTAATTTTATTTATTTCGGAACACGACTCGCACAAACAACGTTAAAGTAAATAAATAAACAATTCTTTAGGGGTATGTTTCACCATAATACCATCCTTTTGATAGCTTTTACACAGGATAACATATATTAATTTTATAGTTGCTTTTACACAGGATAACGTATATTAATTTTAAAAAAACTAATAAATACTCGCAATTGGTAGAAAAATTGATTGACTTATGCGATATACAGTCACTATTCATTGGTTCTAGGTTCTAGTACCGAATAGTAAACACGGACTTTATAAATAAATAAATATTAAATCGAAAATATGTATTTTCCTATGAATAAGCTATCAAGAGGATTGTAAAATACTTTTTAAATCTAGGGAAAAAGGTATTTATTTTATTGCATTTGTACGTGTGTAAGAATAAAAAAAATCAACATTACCGACATCTAGCGATGCAGGTAAAAAGCACTACCACCTGTCTAGCTACTCGTTCAAACTAACGGTGTCGCTATAGTAGTTATACCTATTTCGTTATAATAAAGTTTACTTGGCTCGGTTTGTAACTAGCTGTCGTTGCAATTACTTTTTTGCAGACATTAAGATGTAATTCTATTGGAATGATTTATATTGAACACAAATAAATGTGATGGAATTATGGTGATATACGGTAGTATATTATGTTATAAAATATAACGTTTGCGAATATTTTTATTTTAAGATGCAGTAGATGCATATTACTCATTTTAATATTTCGGTGCATTCAGTAACACTTGAAAACATAATTTGTTTATAGGTTGGGAGCATTGTTCAAAATTCATTAAAAAAAGCTTAAATTTAATTGCAGATATCAAAACTTTATATAATATTAATTTTTAATAAAAGGCACATTCCACAAACCTACATATTTACGGAAGTATCCGTGTTATACATTTTTACCTTTATTTTTTTAAAATGCTATCATAATTATTGTAGACATCAAAATACATTTACTTAAAGAACTTTAGAAAAACCTTATTGTAGACTTATTGAAAACTCACTTAAGTCGTGATAATGTACAAAGTTTGCTCATAGAAATTTATGAAATTAATAAAAAAATGTGATAAAATAAAATACTTTTTTGTTCAAAATCACGGGATTTATTAATTTATGAACCGACCGGTTTCGCTTTACTCAAGCATAAATCCCGTGGTTTTTAACAAAAAAGTATTTTATTTTATTAACTGTATCAAACCACAAAGTGATTCCTTTCTACAATAATAAAAAAAAATTCAAAAAGCGTGCTGAAATAATCGTTTGTAAAAAGGATTTTTATAATAATTTTTTTACCTCTGATTTTCTCTGTATTTTTTAATTGATACTTTCATTTTACACATATTTTTTTAAATCACTTTATAAATATTACACCATACCTACTTTATAATGGTAATATCACGTAGTAAAGTGGTTTGAAACATTAAAGTAATCCACAAAGTTAATACTTTTTATAAATACATACATATAAATTGTTATATTACGTACCATTTTTTAAAAATCCCATGAAAAAAAAATTCTTTCCGCTTAGAAACTTGAAAAAAAACTACCTTAAATATGTACTCGTTCTTCACGCAATGTAAAATTATTTATACAAGTCGGAATATATACCTAAGTATGTAAAATCTGACAATTGGAAAAATAACGGCCCTTATGGATTCAAACAAAGTAAATATTTTTTATCTAGTATTACAATACTTAATTAAGGATGGGATTCTGAAATAATGAAAAAAAAAACAGTTACGATAATTTACTTAATAAATTCAGAAAAAGATATTATCTTTCACTATTTTTCAAATTCTGGGCAGTCCACAAATTGATCGCTTTCAATCTTAAACTCTAAGAAAGAAATCTGACCTAGATCACTCAATATAAACGCTTCATTTTATCTTCAGCGTTCAAAAGCTCATTGCACTTTCCCTAACCAGGGTTTAATATTAAACCGAGATTAAATTGAACATAAAATGGAAGTGAATTATAAAAATGACGATTTTATTATGATGTTAATGAATTTATGCAAATATCATGTTCTTAAGTTATTCGCACTGTGATAAAAGTCGCTAAACATCTTGTCAATTTGCATTTAAATTAAAGTTTACATCTAAATTACTATATTATTATAAATTATATGTTCGGTAAGTTTATTTACAAAAATTTATTTAGTTTTAAATTCGTCTAAAGCCCAATGCATTTGGAGATGAATTCATGTTTGGGCGGTTCATTTAATTCGGCCTTGCTTTTGTTTTTCTTTTTTAAATACATAAATTATTCAGTCTGCAGAATGAATAGTTAAATTACCAAAGCGGAATGATCGCTAATCTCATTTGTAATTCATGGGTCAAGCTGTTTTGTTTAGATTTTGGATTTTCAAGTATTTTTTGCTCGGGTAGGATGAGAAATTTTGTTAAATAATTATATTTAATTAATTTATTTTATAAAGAATGTTTTTTATTTCGTTCGGTTGATTGATTACTCTCGAGAAAGGTGTGTAGTTCTAAAAATTTAACAAAAACAATAAATTTGGACCGTTTAGATCAGTGTTTCGAACCACTGAACCCCAGGGGTTCGGTGAGTCAGTCTCGCGGGTTCGACGGAGATCAAGATAAACCCCCGACTCATAAAATTCGGTTCGATTTCCAATTAAGAAGAGTTCGGTGAATGCGCATGAAACTGGTGGAGGTCAGTTCCTTTTTTTTTTTTAAATGAGTTCCACACAGGAGGCCCCGAGGAAAATAATTTCCCTCAGGGCCTATGTCATCTTTGGGGATGCTGTTTGGAGGGTTTTTTTTAAAGGAAAGGAAGGAGAGGAGAGTTCTGGGAAGGAAGGGGGTTTAAGGGGTGGGTAAGAATCTGGGGTTCAGTGTGTCCTGGTCATCCGCCTCCAAGACCTAGACAAACCTCACCCCATGAACCCGGGCACCCCTGCTAAATCACCAAACGTAGCGAACCACTTGGGGTGACCTATGGCAGAGATGTTGGTTATCCAATAAAGGTTCCCGGGGCGGCGGTACCCATTCCCGCCTCCCAAATCCTCCAACAAGGTTAAGAACCACTGGTTTAGATGTCTTATGTAGTACGCGACTTCAAGTCATAATCATCTTCTATGAACATTTCATGAAATGACAAGAATCTGTTCTATATTTTGACAAGAAAATAAATACGAACACGTTAAAAAAAGCTTTTCGTGTATTTGGTAAATAGATAGTTATTTAGATTAGATAGAAGGCTGTAATGTGTAAAATTTGGTAGTTGTTATTTTTACCTCTAATGAGCAAATATATTAATAAAATGGTGTACATTTTTATATTTTAAGTTAGAAAATTTATGTACACGAAGTAGCCTAATCTTTAGAACAACAGCGTTGTTACCATTTCTGTCACGAACAATAGAGCTAAGCCATGGAAAATTTACAAAATAAAAAGGCACTTAATAGGACACAATATCGAAAAATAGTTTTGATATTGGGACGAAAGCGAGTATTTACTCAATTTTTATAAGAACAACTCCTTTTTATAATTTTTGAAGGTTATTCACATCAATGTAATATTTCATTGAAGAAGAAGATAACACTAATAATCTATTCGAAAATATTAAAAAGAATAAGACACAAACAACACCTCTCGTCTTACCGGGACAAACGCCTTTACAAGAGGTTCTGGGTTCGAATCCCGGTTGCATCCGTTATCTTTTTCTTTCTCGGAGTCTTGTTCTTTTTCTTATTTTCGTTAGTGTTATCTCTTCTTCAACAAGCAGTAATTGTTTTCCACCACGAAGTAAATGTGTATTAAAAAAACACAAACATGTTGTACCTTTGTTTATTTTCTAATAATACTCACGTTCTCGTAAACATTATACTCTCTAAAATCACAACCGAGTTTCACTGCAAAGTTTCCTCCAACGATGTTAACTCTTCAATTTATATGCGTTTAAGCGTCTTTTTGTCGTAAATGTTAAACGTAAATAATACCATTGGTGTTGACAAACCACCTGCCACCTTTCTACCCGGGACAAATGATGGCCAGTGAGAGTGGGCGCTGCTATCGAATTCTCCCCGCGTTGGTACCGATGTAGGCCGATTATATTTTAATCAAATTCTCATTGTGGTCTAGAAATAAAACTGAAGCGCATGCAGATTTGCACTTTCGTACGTTGACACCTTTAAAACAAACGGATGAGGCGGAATTTTTTAGATTATTATCTTTAATCTAAAAAATTCCGAATGATATACATACATTTATTTGAAGGTGGCCAAAAAGGAATTAACGAACATTGATTTTTTAAAATATGATATTTTTAGATCTAAAAAAATCTATGCTTTCGAACTCTCCGACTGTAAACATACTGTGAACCGCATTTATTTAAATGGTTTTTAATGTAATTTTGTAGCCGTTTTTGAAATACACCATGTGACTATACATCCTTAATGCACATTATTTGTCCTAAGCATTTAAATATTTTTTGTATTTCTTGTGCAATTATGTAACAATTTCTAGATGTTATGTTTTGAAGAGTTTTAATTTTCAGTGTACAATATCTTCAACAAAGAAAAAATCAAGTTTAAACATTCCAATACAAATTCATATTTTAATTTGTGCGCTTTAGAAACCTTAGAAATAAATAAATAAATTAAATAAAAAAATAATTTTGTTAATAAAATAATAGAACCATGTAAATCACCCTTATTAACGATGTTCCCATATAAAGTTGACTCCTCCCACCGTTCTTTCCCTTCCCCAAAATCACCCCTCCCAGCGAAAACAAGCAATAACTCCTAACTTTGGTGCAGACTTACTTACTACACCGCTAGTAATTAAAACAATGAATTTTTAAAGTGTAAAGCATTGAAGAGACAGTCCAGAAGAAGTGACTGGTGGATCTGTCATGAGAGGTCGAATTACTCCGCACTGGTAGGGATGGATTCATAAGTCATAGCAATCTGGCATCATCAACAAGAGAACCAAGTTATTTGGAAAAATAAAATGTCAACACCAGTGAATATGGAATGCGGCGTCAGACAAGGGGGAAGTTTATCGCCTATTCTATTTAACGTCTATATGAACGATTTAAGCGATAAACTCACCTTGGCAAACGTAGGCTGTCACCTGGGAAATAACTGTGTAAATAACATTGCATACGCAGATGATATGGTTATTTTGTCACCAAGCATAAAAGGACTGAGAAAGCTGTTAAAGATATGTGAAGAATACGCTGCCGAATATAACATGGTCTATAACCCCACTAAGTCTGTTTTGCTCGTATTCAAGTCAGGCGCAGGCACCATAAAAGTACTACCCGTCAGTCTAAACGACACAAAAATAACAGAAAAAATCGAGGTCAAATACTTGGGACACATCATAACAGCGGACCTCAGCGATGATTCGGATATTGAGCGACAGAGAAGATCACTGTGCATAAGGGCAAATATGATTTCTCGAAGATTTAACAAGTGCAGCCCAGCTGCAAAAAGGCAACTTTTTAACACGTACTGCACGAGCCTATATACCTCGGAGCTATGGACCAACTTCAAGAAAGCATCACTAAAAAGAATGGAAGTACAGTACAACAACTCGTATCGAACGCTTTTTGGGTTGTCCTGGTACTGCAGTGCCACCGAGATGTTTGAGGAAGGGCGAGTTCCCGGATTCCGAGCACTCATGAAGAAACGGATCACTAACTTCAGAACGCGACTAGCCTCGAGCAAAAACAGTCTTGTGATGGCAGCATTCCACTTCTGGCAGGCTCCCATCTACAAGCGGTGAAGCCACTTCCTGATGACATAGATTTATAACAAAAAGTTAACTTAATTCAAATTTTCTTATTTTGTTTTGTATTATTATCTATTATTTTCTTATACCATGTAATTTTTTTTCTCTCATCTTGCAATATTTTTATTTTACTTGATATATTGTATATGTATTATATGGAACTCGTGGGACTGCACCACCCTCCCCGAGATCTGGAATAAAGGATAAAAAAATAAAAAAAAAATAAGTCCTGGACACATTGACCCCCAGATTTCTACCCACCCCTCATACTTTTTCCTTTTCAGCAGTTCCTCTCCTTACTTTCCCCGAAAAGACCCTCCATACAGCATACCTAAAGATGATATGGACCCGGAGGGAAATTGTTTTTCTCAAGGCCTCCTGTGAGGAACTAATAAAAAAAATAATTGCAGAAAAAACTGCCCATCAATAAGAGCAAGATTTGAAATAATAATTATTTTTCATTAAATTTTTTACCTATGTAGAAATTAGAATCACATTCCACCCGGTGAAAAATTGGCACAATGTTTGTTTTCACACTACAAAAATTATGATGATTTTATGAGATTATTATGATTTCAACGTATTAAGAAGAAGTCTTGTAAACTTAAGTGAACCTACGGTCCATTGGTCATTAGGTAAACCGCCAATATTTCGGTCATAGAATATGGATCGCGCTTACTTGGCTGTTATGATGAAGTAATAGCGAATAGTAACTGGGTAATTCGTCCGTCTATTATGCATTATTTGGGCAACTGAATATTTTTTACACGCCGAGTGATTTAGGAATTTGACAACGTCTTCCTACTCTCAAATCGTTTGCAATCTTCAGTTGGTTACGTAATTCAATAGAATACATTTCTGCGAACAATAAATAATAAAATATTACGGAATTGCATCATTTATGCTGGAAGTATGTTCACATTTTATTACTTACCTATGAATAAAATGAGTTTTGAAGCTTTGTTTATGGCTGTATTTATAATTATCATTCCATAGATAAACTCATCAATCTCATTTCTTCATCTATTTTCTTCCATTTATGTACAGTACTTATTGCATCACATTTGTAATAACTTACTATATTTTTGTGCATTTTTAAACTTTCCCCAAACAAACTTTTTCCTACGCATTTTTCACAATAAACTGTGTTTTCTTGAAATTTGAAATAATACCACTCATAATGAAGGAAAATCTTCCAATAAAATAACTACGCCTTTATTTAGAATGATTTGAAAATGGAACACCTCTGAACGAGTTGTCATCGCGTTTGGTCGTGTGTTCAATCCCTCGTCGTATGTTGCCTAGGCGTCGTGTGTTCAATCTCTCACCAGGTAATGTTTGTCTTTCTTTTTAAAATAAAAAAAAGTAACGAAAAAAAACTGTCAGCACAGTATCTACCCAACTTGTTTAGCGCACTATAAAAATGAAATACATTCAATAACGAAGGAATTTTTTTAAAAAATAGGTACCTTCCTACAGGTACTTTTAAAATGAAGTGTGTAAATTCAATAATAAAAGAGATTTTTCCTAGATAAGAAATAAATCATTATTATATCGGCTGAGATCCGCAACAAAATGTTTCTCCAAAAGCTATGTTTTGCAAGCATTTATTTATTGTTTAGAATTAAACAAGTACTTTGTTTAAAAACCACTTTATTTTTATTTATATTCGTAATTTTGCTTTTTCACTCGTACTCTCGTACTCACTGATATTAAATTATCACTGATATAAATGTCAACCCACAAAGTGTTTGCTTTCTACGATAATATTTATTGTTTCAATTTATTGTTATTTGTTATGCAGGTAAAATGTTTACAATACAATTTGTCACCTCATTAGGACAAGCCTGTTTTGAGGTTACTGAGCCATTGTCATTACTGCCATTGAGCCATTACTTGTTAACATTTTGAAATAAACCGAAGAGATTATTATTTTTAATATATTTTTTTTAATGTTTATAAAATGTGGTTGACCGCTTCAGCAATTTGATTCCGTGGTACCTTAATCTAAAAACGAGTGTAAAAGTGAGGATTCCTACGGAACAGACCGGACGTGAGGGTTTCCGGTATGTCCGCGGCCCCCCAACGCAGAGCGGTACGAGGACACGAGTGAGGGAGACATGTGGTATAACAACAATAACAATAGATATTACCCAAAATAAATATTACGGAAATTTGCCTGATCGACCAAGGTACCTCTTTTATTATGTGGTAACGCGATGATTTTCATTGGCTCTTTCTTTGGATTTTTTACCATCACAATTTGATTTGCAAGCATTTTTAAAAAATGCTTCTTCACACTTCAAAATGAGGTTGTGTCGTGCAAATTTTTTTTTGTGTTTTTTACAAATGAATTAAATTAGCTAGAATCAATGAGTGGTCCGCGTGGTCCGCAGTGGTCCGTGAGCGCGTTTCAAGTGGCCCGTGAATATTTTCGTACTTCCCACTTCTCTAAAAATATTTTTAAAAAATTGCGGTAAAGAATATTTCGGTAATAAAGGTTTGTGTTCTGTTTTGCGGGTTTCTTTCTTCAAAGTTTTGAATCATCCGCTCAAAATTTCCTTTAGAGCGCAGCGTTTTTTTTGTTTAGATGTATGTTTGATGCCTTTTAAAGGTTTCTGTTTTATGAAATATCAAAAATTTTCTTGACTAAATTATATTTCCGAACGACAAAGGTCAACAGTTGCCCAAAATTGCAAGTTGGTATATTTTTTATATGATCTTTCATTTTAGAATGATAAAAATCGACCTCATTTATTGCTTTGGAATTAAAGAACGATTGATATTTTTCGCCCGCGGTGCTTTGTTCTTTGCCTTTTGTAATAATTTGTTTTATAAAAAAAAATCGATCAAGAAAATACGTATAGTAAATTGAAAATGGAAGAAATTTGCCGTCCTTCTAAAAAGGTTGATTATCACTGAGTATGTTGAGGTCAGAAATTTTTGAAGTCTTGGAAAAAACGAATAGTTTTTAAAATTTATTTATTGTTATCAAGTTTAATTTGCAGAACTACATTTTAATTTAATTCAAATTTTCGTTCTTGTATTCAATAATGTTATTATTCAATTACCATTATTCAATTTATAAAAGAAAAACTTCAACCAAAAATCGAATAGTAACTAAGATGTAAGTTGTCAAAATGTTGATATTTGCGTCCGGCCGGAAAACGTCTGACGTCACCGTGCATCTTCTGTGGTACTGCAGCACTGCCACTCGAATTGTGAATTGTACTGAAACATGTCTCGTGTGATGTCATGATACACTATTGCATACGTTTTACCAAGTTCACTTTGAAAGCTCATAACTTCAGTTTAGGAGATATCGAAAAACTTATTTTACTGTCGTTATTAACTCTTCAAATAATGTAATACATTTTCATGATAAAGTGCGCTAACTATGGGAAGCGATTCTTAATGATGGTAAGTGCAAGTAAAACAATGTACCTACTACTTTTTTCAAAATTCCAACGTTTTATTTCAAGTAAAAATGTTTAAATGTTTTTTTTTTTATTTCTACCATCATATAGGAATCACGTCCCGAAGATAGTGCGAGTAAAATAGATCTAATAATTTTTTTCGAAATCTCAACGTTTCAGGTAATTTTCAGGACGAATTTTTTGTACAGAAAAAAACAAAAAAAATTTGTACCAGAAAAAAGACAAACGAAAACCGAAAAAAGCTTTTATCCTTTTTACTTCTACCATCATGTAGAATCACCTCCCAAAGTGAGTGTATTTTCCCGTGTACATTGGATATCCTGTATTTTGTTGCATTTAATGGTATGCACTTACTTTCAATGACCATGCACCTCTTATAGAGCCTAAATGGGGATACCATTCTTCTTTCAAGAAGCCTTTTTTTGCCCCCAGAATTTTTATTCTTCTCGGTTTCTTCAGGACCGACAAAAGCTCTGGCATTTATCAGATGTTTTAGCTTCGTACACAGTTTTAATGGCTCCGTCCTCCCAGACTTGAAGTACATGCTCAATTATGAATGCTAGTCGACTGGTTATTAAGAGTTGAAGGGTCAAGGAATGCATTTCTTTGTGCGAAATACAGGTGATTCAACATTCCTTATGTAATACATTATTGTCTCAGACCTAGGATATGAACTTATGAACTCGATTTATAAACCATAAAATTAATTGTTGGTGCGCAATTGAAGTATGCATACCTACATTTTTTTTGTATAAATAACGTAGCAGTTCCAACTGCTTCTAACCGTCTGGAGCCAGTGAGACTTAATTGGGGTATGTTGTGAGTCTGAAAGTAGTGGGAAGGGATAGGAGATGCAGGAGAGGAAGGTGGAAAAATCCTGGCTATTCAGATCTGGTTAACAAACACGGCTACTGCCATTTCAAGCGAAGTTTCAATTTTGAATGTTGGTCTTACACCGGGGCGATAAAGACAGTATCTTCTACTCTGGAACGTGTCGCAAATACATCATATATTATTTTAAATGATTATATTGTAAAAACACAAAGAAATCAAATAAAAAATATTTGTGCAAGCCGGGATTTGAACCCGCGACCTTCGGATTGACCTTTGAATAAAAACCTTCTAAAGGCCTTCACACAAAAAGTATATAAAACGGACCACCTTTTTTATAATTTTACTAATTAATTTTTAATTGACGATATTGCTACGAGTAGAGTTGATTTGGTAAATGCATTGTTCGTCGTTTCACATAACGAAATATATTGACGCAAGTTCATTTTTGTCTATTGTCTAAAAACAGTGCATAATTACGTAGAAATATCTTGTCTATGTTTTAAAAGGCTTTCCAGCCATAGAAACTGACCAGTTGAATGTATGTTACCCATTAGTAGCACCGTTCTCTCAACCTATAAAAACCGTATTCATGTTATTATTAATTTAATGTTTATGATCCGAAGCAACTACAATTAAAACACAGAATGCACCACTTCACATCAGATCGTGAATTTAACCACCGGGAAGCATTTGCAAACAGATTTTAAGATTAAGTACTATTTCCACATTCTATTCTCTTGGTTTTTACTCGGCGAAATAAACAGTAAAAGGATATTAATGTTTTACACACATTTCTAGAAAAATAATTAGATTGTTACCAAATATGTTATTATTTTTATGTAAATATTGATAGTAATGAAGCAACGTATGAAGAAATTATTATTGTAAAGCGAAAGAAAAGTATTTTTTTAATTGTATTTCGCAATTTACATCAACTCAGTAAGTTTTGAATCGTCAACTTTTCTCACGATTTGACATAATTTGGCGTGAATTTGCATTACCGTCTGCTAATAAGATTGCCTAAGCGAAGGAGCTTCATATAAAAAGGTTGTTTTTATCATAAAAATATTTTATATTGAAACCAAATACTTCATATCTTACCAACTTACTTACTTACCTATCAAACCAAATACTGATAAATTTATGACAAAATTTTGAATGATTGAAATTTTCGCAATCAAAATAAATGTAATTGTTAATAATTTTATTTTTTTAAATGTAAAGTCGAATAACTTCTCTCGAAATGGGAGGTTGCGGGTCCGATTACCGCGCGGCCCAAAAATATATGTCAAAGTAAATTATGTGAATTATAAAGTATGTTGAAGTTAAATGCAGTGATTATGTTTTTTTTCTTTTATGTGTTCAATAATATTATTATAAAATTTATAATTAAACTAATTCTTTTGTGGAATTATTAATAGGTACCTGACGGTTGTTTCGTATTCTGAAAGCGTTACCAAACTGTTTGAAAATGGCGAAACACCTGCACACATAATAATAATTACACAGCAGAACTTGTTTATAAATATTTTTTAATAATATAATTGAATATATAAAAGAAAATAAAACAAAAAACGTTCTTTGCATTAAACTTCATAATAAATAAAATTTGTGATTGTGATTGGTAATTTAGATGAACATTATTATTTATAATTATTGGTAATTTAAATTAACCTTATTATTTCTAACCTTAAATAATTAAGTTCCCGACATGCGTTGCAATGGCACTAATAAAGAAATCGTTTCTCCCTGCGTGTCTTTTTCCATTCGTCCCGTTCCCCTTCTGCCTCCCCTTACCCTCCCATGTCCCCTTCCCCTTACGCGTTCCCCCTCCACCTTCCCCGCCTTCCCTCACCCCTCTCCCGTGAACTCCCTTCCGCGATCCCCTCCCCTCTCCCGGGCTCAATATATTCATTTTCTATTACAAACATTCATTTTTGTATATTAAAAGAACAATCAATCAAACTTGGTACGTAACATAGCTATGCATATATAACACATTTTTAAAATAAATATAATTTTTGGTTAGATTCTAAGTATTCGATTTTGGTTAGTAACATAGGTGAGTACTTCAAATAAATTAATTAATTTAAAGAGTTCCGAAAATTGAATGTTGATTGAACAATCACTGTTTTGCAAAATGTCATTCTCAAATTTTGACAGTTTTCTAAGAGTTTTTGTAATGATTAAAAAACTTTTCAGATGTATTGTCATGTGGTTGTAATAATTCAGAAACCTTCGCGAGGATAGAGAGTGCCAGAGTGGGTATTTTGAAAGTTTCAAACATTTTCTATACTTAATAAAGCAATACATATCATAAACATCTTATATACTCATATATATATATACACCCAAGCAAAAATTTTATATATATAGATGGGTGAATTAATTATATTTTCCACTTTAAATTCGAAAATTGTATTAAAAGAACGTTCAGTGCGCTTTTGACGCACCCCTCATAAATTAAAGTGATCGCGGAAACTGGAACAATGGACGCAAACTTGAGCTTTCCGGTGCGATGCATCGGACTTTAAAACCTTCTCACGTTCTGTTCTGCTGATGACCTCAGCCACATCAAAATGGAGCGATTATTTCAAACTAAATGAAAGGGGCTCAGAGACAATGGACGTGACAATGCGACCGGACAAAAGGCTCGATGGTTTCACTACGCACTGACCATACGTGTCAGACTGTCCTAATCGCGTTGCATTCACTACAATACCAAATAGAAACGTCTTCAATTCTCTTCGTAGAATGTCGCAAGTTATCAATATCACTTTTATGATTTGCTTATCACTGTTGGTCAGTCAATAAGCATTACGGTGTGACCGGAAAAGTGAAATTGAGATGACAGCCCGGGGACTGCATCAATAATAAATGGAGAAATTTCAGAGTCCGGGTTTTTAATGATCTCAATCGTTCCAGATCATTCGTTCGTTAAAGCCCGCGTGGAATCTGTAATTTTTCTAAAACCGGATTGCGTAGAACGTAATAATAAGAGCTTTGAACTACTTTTATGATTGATATACAAGATTCGTGATTAAAAAGGCGACGATTTCTATGAAGTAACGCCTTATCCGCGCCCACAAAACTCGCAAGTTCAATTGTGGACTAGTTTTTTCGTTAGCCGGACCTTTTTATCGTGGTTTCTCCGTTCGAAGATGCGGTTTTTAGGCCAGTGCATGAATACATTGATAAAGTTTGTTTTGATTTCGGAGGCAAGTGGATTGTTTGACTTTCCATTTAGCCGGCCCAGGGCCCGGGCCCAGGCATACGAGCACCAGCACCTGAGTGGCGGGCAGCGAGCAGTGAGTACTGTGAACAGTGAACAGTGTGGCAGCCTCGAGAACTTAGTGAAAAAGCGTGTAAACACGAAGAAAACCCCCGACGCGCATCTCGAGCCGCTCGATTCAGTACCGCAGTACCGTGCAAATAACAATTTTAACATATTTTTATAATTTATGTGTATTTAGCGAAGGCACGACCGCGCATCGCTGCCGGCCAGTACTGATTTCTACAGAGAAGTGAAAGAAGAGTGCAACTTACTGTGGATCTGGTCAGACCTGAGGATAGACTTATTGTTTTGTTGCGAAGCTAATTTGAATGCGGCGTTTAGTGACGATTCAAATGCTCACGCGTGATGTGCGGTGGACATTGTGTGAAGTGACAGGTGGATAGACGGAGTTGCCTACCGCTGCAGACAACAGAATGGTACGGATCGGCGGTAATTTGAACCGCGGACATCAACACCACAGCCATGACAGTTCGCCAGTAGTCGTCGTTAAGGATGTTTGTTTTCGTAATGTGATTAAAAATAGTGTTTTGTGAAATTTTATGATAACCCTGATGCAGAAGTGAATAGTATCTAGTGCTTACATTAATGATACAACATTCGTTAATTCTCGTAATTCGTGGAAAAAACTTTTATCAAAATACTATTTAGCCTATGTTTCGAACGGCATTATGAAAAGTGTACAAGATTGTCATTATAAAGATTCAATCATGTTCATTGTAATTATGAATCAAGTTCATTAACCCTCGTGAAGTATTAAATTGTAATCTAATAAGTGAGTTGTAAAAAACAAGAACTTTACCGCAACATGTAAAGTACGTTAGCTGTCATATTATAGTCATCAACTATGCACGCGATTTTAAATGATTGTTTCTTCGATAAACACATTTACTTCAAATAGTACTCACATAATTATTAGTGAAAGGAGAAATGTTATCGCATGCTCCGAATAGAAAAAAAACTGTGTTTGCTGATGCAAAAATGATATTAAAATCAACGTTATCCAATGTGTATTATGTACTCTAATTTTAACGATTTTGCCGGATTGCCATCGTTCATTTTACGGTAGGCAATACAACTATAATTTCTCTGTGTAAATTCTGTGTCTATTGTGCTGTTATTCAACTGCGAGAATGAGCCCACCGAAATCAGATAAATAATGAGAAGCGTTTGATGGGAATTATGGCCAAGGATCCATTATCATATTGCAGCGCTCTGGTGCAGTTTGTTAAAGAGATATGTTGCTGTTCCGAGGCCGGGGACTGGTCGCCTATGACAGAAGATCAGATCCGAAAAGAACTACAACGAGAAAAGGAAAAACGCAGTAATCTAAGAAGACAACAATGCAGCATAGCCGTTAAAGTTTTGAAAGACAGGATATTTGGAGTGAGACTCAATAAGGTACCAAAAACAGAAGCGCCACTCGATATTTCAAAAGAAAACTCCTTATTCAACCCTCCTACCGATGCCCGTGAAGATACCTGGATGAGACGAAGAGGATACGCATATTCATTCAGAAGTAATTTTAAATACGAAAGGGGTGGTAATTCAGAAAACCACTCATTGGGAAATCAATCCAAATTAAGTTACTCAACGTCCGATGGTAACTGGTCTCTCAGTAGAGGCTGGAAAACTAACTTCAACGCCCTCGATACACTAGATCCAATTTATCTAGACCCTGAAGAGTTGAAACCTAAGACTAAAACACGAAACTACGCAGATCAACTAAGATTGCTGAAGGAGAGAATGCGAAGGAAGCGATCGAAGAAATCCACTCCTTCGCACAACAGAGATAGCAAAGTCACCAAAGAGCAGCTGAGATACGACAGAAATATCAAAAGACACATTAGAATACGCTTCATGTTGTCCCTACGCCTCCGTAAATACATCAGGAAGAAAACTTCTAGTTTATGTCCTAATAACAATAAAGAAACCATCGAAAAATATCCCAGTGTTCGGGTGCCAGTAAGACATTTTCCTAAGGGTGGCGATAAGGCGAGTGTGAATTTGTTAAGGAACGATTCGTCTAATTCTAAAAGCTCGAGCTTTGGAACTAACTGCGGTAGAGTGTATTTTGACGTGAAAGAAGCTCGGAATGAGGTGCTCATGAGGTGCCTTGGAAGCGGGCGAGAGGATATCTCGGAAGCAAATCTTTATGCAGGAAACAAACGGTAAGATATATGGGAAAATAATATGTACATGTACATTTGACAGGGGATACTATAAAGTATAAACAAAACCTTGTATTTAATTAAAATTATAATGTTAAAATAAAATAGTTAAAATTATTATGTTAAAATAAAATTACGGTTTTAATTAAGTTGCAGTATTTAATGGAATTTCTGATGCATGGCAGTGAGGCATGGAACACGCAGAGGAGGGATGAAGACTGATTGCTGTAGAAATGAGATCCCTTGTGGGCGTGATTGTGGTAAAACCTTTTGTGACCGTGTGAGAAACGTGGAGATTCGCAAAGAATGCAAGGCTGATATGCAAGTGTAATAAGTAAGATTAAGAAAGGAAGGCTAAGATGGTTTGGACATGTAGAGCGAATAAATTATGAAAGGAGTACAATGATAATACACAGGTATACCCTAGTCCTAGTGAGACAGGCATCGAATAATATAGTGTAAACACACCTTAAATAGATCAATAAATAAAATAAAAAATATATATATGACGCGAATGTGAATTGGAAAAGAAAATATCTACGCCCGAGGACGACATTGAACGATCAGGTGAAGCAAATACTTGAGTTGGACAAGAGTCTGCATTAAATATTCACATTGTCTAATATAAACATAGGTACATTTTAACCTACACTTTTAATACTTATAACATGCATAATTTTTACACTTTTCTTTGAAATTTTTAAATCTAGATAAGTATTTAATTTTACTAGGAACTAAGATACACATTTGGATTTCTTTATACAGTAAATAATTATGTGCTGTTGTTTTGTTATTTTTTTAGCCTGATGTTTTCTTTCTGTCTTGTACGGTATGTGTGGAAGTATGTAAGTTGGTATTAAATTGTTAAAAACTTTGTTGGTTGTATGTTATACGCTCATTATATTATCTAATTCCATACGTTTTTTGTAAGGGTTTATATTTACAACACTTTTTAAAAATAGAGAACCTATTTGTATTTCGGTTGTAACATTAAATGTTCATTATATCCCATACGACTTTTACGTTCGTTTTATAGTTCACTTGAAATGCTTCGGATAAAAAGAGTTAGATACACTTCAAAATTTGTCACATTGCCCTATTCTGAATTATTTGAAGTTTTTTTTAAGCTACTGAGATTGAGAATCCTAGTCTATATGTGGCGCATCAATTGTTTTATAAATTAGTAATCATTGTTTTTATCGAAATTTTTGATAATTATTGCAAGGAAAGACACCTTCCCAGCCGTTTTCGGCAATAAAGTCTGGATTTTCTTCAAGAGATATCTTTGAGTCTATGAATATGAATAAAGTAAAGAATGTATGCCATGACCGTTTGGTGGTCTATCCTCTCTGTCTACCCGTGATGGAAACGGCCCGATGCTTAGTTAGTATGCAATTTCTAATTTTACCATATAATAATTTGTCTAACGCTCACCGCTGAAAACGAAACTAAAGTGTTATAATGTTGAATATTAATCATATCCATGACTTGTTTATTATCATTATTGGTGTGAAAAAACTTAATATCGCTTTTACTCACATTCTGTTTGTTTAACACTTCTTTGTGAATGTGAAAAATGAAATTATGTTTTCCCCAGTTTAGAAACTGTTTCTCATAAATCAATAACACATATTTTCATAGTTAATTTAGAATTGATTACGTCCTATTTTCAAAAATAATTAAATCAAGATTAAATAAGTGATATTTGTGTTGCACAAAAATTTTTAATGGGTTGTTTCACAGAAATTTAACTAACTAACTAACTAACTAACCATCACGCCGTTTCCCCGCAGGGGTAGGCAGAGAGGACGGACCGCCACACAACTCGATCTTGGCACACACTCTTTGCCTCGTTCACATTCATACATCGTCTCATACATGCTCTTCTATTATTCCGACTCTTCACATGGCCCGACTCAAGTATCTGATTCACTTGGTCGTGCCATGTCTTCCTCGGGCGTCCCCGACTTCTTCTACCATTCACATTTGCATCATATATTCTCCTTACACTCCTTTCCTCGTTCATTCGCTCTACATGCCCAAACCATCCAGAAATTTAACAATTCAATAAAGTTTTTACGAGTTCTGTATAGGTTCTGTTTTTAAACTTTTAGTTGCAAGTTGTTTCATAATTGATATTAATAATAATAGTACCAATTCAAAATTTAAAAAGGTTTAATTTCGAAACATTTTCGAGACGACTTTCTTAAAATTATGGATTTCTCAATGAAAATGAAATCCATGACAAAACAATCATAAAAATGGAACGAAATTAACAAAAAGTTATTGCCATTGATTGAATTTATGCAATTGATTATTCCATTATTTTTATTCAAAGAAAATAAACAAAAAATACTGAAATATGTCAAAAAAGAAATACTTGTAAAAGATTGGTAATTGGGGGAAAGTTTCTACACTAGTACAAAATAACATTTTGTACCCTCATAAACAAAATATGTTTAACATAATGAAAAATAAATAACTTCGTTTAAACCATTATATAATTAACAATATCAACATGTTTTAATAAGAATTTTATCTTCATCAGGCCAAAATGTTAATTTAAAAAAAATGACAAACAAAGACAAATTAGAATAAATTAGAACAAAGAAAAAATATAAAAAAGGAGAGGTGAATAATTGCTAAAAAAATCTCACAAAAATAGTTATGGAAAAAAATTTATATATTGGTTAAAACGAAGTTATTTATTTTTCATTATATTAATAATGATTCCAAAAAGTATTTTTGCTAAGTTTGAAGAAGAAAATATTTTTTATTTGAAAATTTTACAAACCGTTCTTGATTTTTAGGAACGTCGTGTTTTGTGTCTAACTCGTTCTTTTTAAGCACATTTGAAGGAAAATTGAAATCCGTAATAACATCGGTTACTTAAATTTTAATTACTTACTTTTTATTTTAAATACGAATTAAATTGAAATGTTAACTCTTAAATCTTAACATAAATAATTTTTAACTAATTTTTGTTATTTCTAGGCAAACCTAGCTAAAGTTGTTTTTATAGGTATTGATTACTACAGAAATACTGTTTAACATTAGTTTGAAAAACAAATGACATAAATGCCAGGTAAGGAAGTAAGAATTATTCAAAATAATAATTGAATCTTTATTTTGAACTTAAAAAAGAAGTCACAAACCCAGATTTCTTTTATTTTAAAATAAAACTACTAAAACAATTAAAACACTAGGAAAATCAGAATTTTAGATACTTTCAGTACCGCTTTGGTGAGAGAGCACCGTTCAGAATCGAAACGTTGCTTGAAATAGTTTTAGCCATGCTTAGTGATCAGGCCTGAATAACCAGGCATTTCCTCAGCTTCAAATTATCCACAGCCTCACAAAATACTCCAACTGGGAATGCCATAGTCTCACTGACGCCAGACAGTTGGAAGCAGTTGCGACTCTTGTGCAGTGTGCAGTACTCACATAAAAAAGACATAATATTGCAGATAAGTTTTAATTTACTTTGGGAGACACCATAAATGCATATTTTATAACCGATTAATTGACAGCGTTTTCGAAGGGTTATTCTATAATTTTATATGCAAACGATTTTACAGGGAAGATTTTTTATAGTTCACATATTATAACAGGGCGTCAAGGAAAGTATTTTATTTTGCTTTAACCAGTGACATTTTTTGGAATAAATTTTTTTTTTTCTTAAAAAGCAAGTATTTTTTTCTTCTTCCATATATCATCACTGGACGCTCAGCCGAGTAAACGATCAATTCCTCATTCTACCCCTAACTGCCCAACATCTACGGAATTTTGAACGTTTTTATTTGAAAAAGGACATCAAAAATTTCACAGGAGACCAAAATTTTTATTTACATTTTTTACTCCAAATACTGTCAGGAATCACTGGTTAAAGTAAGTCAAGTATGTCCCTTAATACCCTGTATAATCAATATATTAAAAAATAGAGACAATAATGTGCTTGCCTCTAAAACCCAGAAACGACTCCCGGTAAGATCAAGGGAATTATATGGTGTGGTAGCCCTCTATCCTCCATCCATGAAGAAGGTACCAGTTTTTACCTGCATAACCTGAATGGCGTTCTTTTAAAGATATAAGGGCAGGAAGTTTTACCCTCTAGAAATTCCTAGAACAATCCAGAACATTCGAGAGTATTCAAGAGCATTGTGGAACATTCAACGAATGTTGTGGAATGTTTTGGAACATTTGGAAGACTTTTTTTGTATGGGTGAGGCTACCCATTGGTAGGGATATACAAAGCGAGATCCGTCGTGGAGATACGTAAGTTCAATCTCATATCAACTCCCTGAGCGAAGCCAGGTACCCAGCTACTAAACTAATATGTAAAATTAACATGAATACTTTCATCGTATATTATTTAGCACGTATGCACCCAAGTACAGTAGTAAGTAGGTTCCCATTATATGTTGTATGTGTGTCGTGAAATTAGATGATTCGTATTTTTTACGATTCACGGTTGAGCCATTGACAATTCCCCATCATCGCAATGTTATTTAGTGACATCACAAAGCCCTCGGATTATAATAGCCCACACTTACTTCCGGCGGGCTGTTTCACGTTACAGTTCAACGAACGTAACACTACAACCAACTCCGAACAAACCAAACCATGGCGATGCAATTCAACAACACATTTACATTAATTCATACTGTAGCACCGTTGTGATTTGAAACTCGATGAAATTAAGAAGCGACCCTAAAAAGAGACAAACACCTATATCTATAGGATTTAGCCTGCGAGAGAATGAGATAGTATATCAGTCTCCTCTTTGTTCGGTGCTTCTCCACTCTTGTCAACTTTAGTTTTCTGAATTTTTCACTTCTATCGCGTGTGAACTGCACACTTGTAATTTTTTTACATGGTAAGTATCATTGTATACATTTCAATTTTTAACCCCCGATGCAAGAATCGTGTTTGTCTGTGGCATCGTAGCTCCTAAACGAATGAACCGATTAAGATTTTTGTTTGTTGTTTGAAAGCTGACGTGATCGAGATGGTTCTTAGCTAAAATTCATGAAAATCTGTTCAGGCGTTTTAAGGTTATCAGCCCTTTTTTTGTGTCAGGGGTTGCTCAAAATTTTAAAATTTTTATTAACCTTAATTAACCTCACTAGCACAAGCCCGTGTTGAATTTAATAATTTTATGAAGTAATAAAAATAACACAAACTAATATAGATGTTGAAAGAACAATTTTGTTAAATTAATGTTTCTCACAGGTTATGGGTCTACTAAGCTGAAGGAAGCTAATTTATTATAATGTAAACACTCAGTGTGACCATGTGTTGAAATTTGAATTGAAATAATACATTATACTATTAACTTAAAAGGGCAAAGATGAAAAAAAATTATACAATATTACGCTATTAATTTTGAAAGGACACAGATGACAAATTATTCTATTAGGATCGTTAATGTTTTGTTTGTTTTTATAGAGGCAATAATTTTCGTACGGGAGTAGTTGTTTTATTGGATCCTTCAACACCTGACCATAGGTGTTTTTTATTTGTTGAAACATTATTTTTTCTTAATGCGTATTTATTACCTACAAGTTTTTGGTTGCCCGTTTTGGATGTATATATGACCGTTCATCTCTCGAAACATTTTATGTCATATTGAATGACTTGTGATTTATTCTTTTGCAACAAATTTTAAAATTCAATTGTCAATTGTCCTTATAAAATTGATGGCATAATATATTATTTCAAATCAAACATAAACACGTGGTCACCCTGCATATTTTCTACATACTTATCTACAAGAAATTTGCTTCCTTTAGTTTAGTTATTTATTTAATATTTAATAGTGTTTTTTTAAATTTTATAAAATTATTAACCTCAACACGGGCTAGTCTTAGTGAGGTTAAAAATTGATATGAAAATAATAATATCCTATATAGAAACAATAATCAAAAAACAAAATTGAAAACTCATTTAAAACTTTACTACCAAATGTGACAACATGAGTTTTCCTGAAAAAACACTTACCTGCGTCTTTTTTAATAATTTATTTCATAACTCCATTAAATTAATCAATGTTTTTTTTTTACTGTTGTATATCTCGTAGCGAATATCAACTATCTATCTATCTCCTATATTATTATTATTATTAATATAAATAAGAATGTCTGTGGCGGATGGGCGGGCGGCTGCATGGCGGACGTAGGGCAGGTGGCGAGGATTTGATTTGTCTACAAAACTACGGTTTTGTTCCAAGATTGATGTAATTTCGCTCACTTTACCTTGAGAACAAGAGAAAGGCCACTGTCTATGTTACATTTTTAAAAACTCTGTGTAAAACCCGCCAACGCATGGGAACTTTAGCTACTCACAAAAAATGAATTTTCTTCGTTTAGAATCAATTTATTTTTGTACCACTGTCGACCTTAGGAATCTCAGTCTCTTCAGGGCAAAATAGATGCTTACTGCGACATTCCGATTTTTGTTGGCCTGTTGAAGAGACGTATTGTCGCCATCATTGCAAAATACTCGTATGTTTTAAAAACGCGGGTACACGTCGTGTAAAGAATTTTGTGAATATAAAGTACCCGGACGGTAAGCGTCTGTTCAGGTATTGATAGTGGAGAATATTTGGAATAAATTGTTAGATGAAATTACATCATAGCAGCCAATTTTCCAGTTTGGCACCAAGGTTATTTTAAGTGGGAAAATTGTAGGTGTCATCGCTCTAGTAAATTTGGTGATGATTTCAACTGGCTCACTTTCCGAATTAGTTCGGGAACAAATTAATATGAGATGGCAATTTGGACAAAATAAAAAATATATTATTTATTGAAAATCCATTACGTACCCTTATAAATAATATGTATGTTGGTTGTGTTTTTTTTCAGATCATCCTATTATGGTTAACTTTTTGAGTCTAGATTAAAAACTACACACGTATACATATGGATAGGTTGTTTAAAAAGAATTGAAAAATTCATAAATTATTAGAATAAGTTTAACAATAATAATCTAAACGATAATATGAAAGAGAACAAGACACAGAAAAACAGAAAAAAGACAATGGTCGCAACTGGGACTCGAACCCAGACCTCTCCGTCTAACCGGGATGAGCGCTTAACCAATTTCGCTATTGCCATTAAAAACAAAAATCATAAATTTTTTAAGTTCATTTTCACTTCTGTGAAAAGGTGATCATTTCATTTCTATGAAGAAACTGGCCTATAATGATATAATAACAAAACTTGAGAACTTACACGAAACGTGATAACATATAAGTTTTATTATATAAATTCTACAATTTTTTGCTAAACTGTCTCAGTTTTTTTTATTGACACAATTCTATTTTTTTTCATCTCTGCTTAAATATTCTACAACTTACGAGTAAATTACATTCTTATTTATTCTGTTTTATTAGTATCATACACAATTAATATTGTTAACCTATACGAATACACCTGATCTTTTATATTATACTTTTTTTACCTATTATTTTTAGGCTTAAATTACAATAATAATTTTAATCATTTTATTAGTATTGTGCTAATCTACACAAAATTTTATTCTCTGCATTGTTTTCTTACGAATACCTACTACATCATGTTATCAACCATAATCAATGGTAAAATTTTCAAGGAAAATCCCGCTAGTGCGTTGGTAAATAAATAATAATACAGAAAAGAAATTGTCTAATAGTGATGGTGTTACGTTGCAAACACCATAATATGTCTAAAAAAATCTAAAGAAATGTATTCCAGTACCTACTAGAGTTAATAAAGAGAAACTATGTTTATTCCACGAATGAAGGCATATTATATAATTCTGTTTGAATAATAGTAATTAGGTATACAATCGTCGGTTACGATAACCTTAAATATGCACATAACCTGTGGTTATGGTGGAACGGAATTATATTGATTGCATCACTACTGAACCTTTTTACCTGAGGAAACACAGTCGTCGAAAAATTTTGAAGCGATTAACACCGTTGTAATTTGAATCTCGATGAAACGAAAAATTGTGACACTAAAAAGAGAAAAACACATACATCTATAGGATTTAGCCTGCGAGTGAATGAGATAGTACAATCGGTCTCCTCTTTGCGCGGTGTTTCGTAGTCTCCCCACTCTTGTCTACTATAGTTTTCACTTCTACTGCGTGGGAATTGCACTTTCTGTTTTTTAATAATTAGTATTTTACCAAAATTTTGCTGTTACTGCCGTTGTTTAAAACCTGGAAAACCTTTCCTCCAAAACTGTACCGATTTATAAGGTTTTTCTACCATATTAGATTCAAACGTAGAAAATATTCTGTTTGTAAGTTTTTCTTTTTTAAAAATACATTGTCTAGATTGTATACTGAACTTTGCTGATGGCGTTCAAACCAGGCAATTTTGGCGTTTGAATTGCTGATGGCGTTCAAACCAGGCAATTTGAATGATTTTTGGATGGTCTTAACTACCACAAGAAGTTATTTATGAAAAAAGAAAAACGCATCGACACTCTAGGAGAATAGAGGAAAAAAGTTCCACCAGGGTCTGTCATCTTTGGGGGATGCTGTGTGGAGGGTATTTTTTTATGGAAATGAAGGAGAAGAAGTTCTGGGAAGGAAAAAGGTACGAGGGGTGGGTACAAATCTGAGGGTCAGTGCTTCCAGGAGTAATGGATGCATTGGTGATGTCCAGGAGTGACGGGACTGTAGTGCAAGGTGATGGGTCGAAAGAGTCCGGTTGGAGAGGTCAAAAGGTCTCCCTCAACCAGTCTCTCTACAACCAGTCTCTCTTGATCCGGCATCCGCCGTCATGACTTAGAAAAACCTCACCCATGAGCCCGGCCACCCCTGCTAAGTCACTTAACGTAGTGAACCACTTGGGATGACCTATGGCAGGGATGGGGCGGCCTATGGCAGGGGTGGAATATCTTTACTATATGAAAAAATATTTGTACTAGTATCAAAATCCAGGGAGGAAATTAAGGAATACGTTTGTATGGAGGAAACGACACCCTTAAAAAGCAGAAATTCTTTCTTTTCACCAAAAGATCTAATAAACCTCGAAGTTTTTAAACAAAATTCATTCATGATCCCATATTTAATTATTTACGCAATATAATATATGTCCAAAAATAATATTAGTTTTGATGCACGGGAACATAAAACGCAACAGATGTACGGTTACGAGATTAGCATATTATTTTTTGTGAACTTTGGTGGCATATGTAATGTAATTATAATGTTCTGTTATTTAAATTATGAAAGCTGCGAGTAGGCTCTATAGCTGTAGGCAGTGCACGCAGTTACCTGTGAGGGAGATAAGTTACTATTACGGAGAGTCATTCAAATTATAGGTGCGAGCTCCTCGAATCACAGATGCTTCTGGTTTCTAACAGGTGCTTGATTAGCTATGTAGATAACTTATGGTAGTGAGTGTGAAACGTACGGAAAAACCCACAAAGGAAAATGTAAAAAATATATGTGTCATTGTTGAAATCTTTAAATTTCAAAATATTATTAATAATGTTTCGAAATTGATTTTAATTTGTTTATAAAAAGAATTTTCTGTAAAACAATACAAGTTACCATGTTTCATAAAAAGTTGTCAGTACAATATTTTTATGTTGTGCTACTTTACTTCAATGGGAATATATCGTGCAATATAAATAGTTTTTTAAAATAATAAAGTAAATAAGGTAAGAAAGAAATAAAACGTTTTTCCTGGCAATCTTTCTTTATTTTTTATCGGATTCCATGACAGTAGATTCCTCGATAGTCTCATATAAATATTATTTAATTAATTTGTGTTATTTTACTACAAATTAATTAAAGTGTCGTAATAAATTGTTGATACAATTAAATAATTTTAAATTATCGTAGAAAGCAAACACTTTGTGGCTTGACATTATATAGAATGAAACAAGTACTTTGTTTAAAAATTTAAAAACCACTTTATTTTTATTTATATTCGTCTACCGGTTTCGGTTGAACTCAACCTTCTTCGGGACAATAAACATATAAATTAAATTACAGTACAGAGTTAAGATTATAAAGTAAACGTAGAAAGAGAGAAGAAAGAGAGGGAGAGAACATCAGATACTGGTTGGTGGAAGGGTAGGGGGCGGAGTCACGGGCGGGTGGGGGTGGGGGTTACATAGGGAGAAAGGGAATAACCTTAAAATCGTACTGTTGGTTAATTCTAACTGATTGTTTAAAATTTGGCAATTACGTTTCTTTGATTTGGATATTTCTAATGCTTCTAAATTATTAAGGTGTATTCCTCTTTTATTGATATGTATTGTTTTTCTCCTGTATTTATGTTAAATGTATGGTCAGTATCAATTAAATGGTCTGCAAATTCTGAAAAACCTGTGCTTGTAAGGCACCTGACGTGTTCTTTAACTCTAATATTTACATTTGTACAATCAGAACTTGTGACAAAAATGGCTATATCTTTTAAAATATTTCGAATTTCGAAAAATCCTTTTAAAAGGATATTCTTGAATATCTACACAATCGAAATATGATTTTTTTTCTAGACTACAATATACCTTTTAGCAATTAAGCTTAAATGATCCTAAACGAATCTGAATGAGTGGGTAAACTTCGAATACAAATATCTTATAATTATAAATATCACCTGGCGCTAGTAAAAACTTCAAGGGCACTGTGTTGGGTGTTAGGTATTATCAGCGTTTGGTGCTTTGGCTCCTTGGCGCCTTGGAAAGTCGGCGCCCGGAGCGGACTGCTTCAATAAAAATATTATGGCTTAAAAAATATGTTTTCATATAAATCAACAAACGTTGATTCTAACTAAATAAGTTTTATTACCTATTATTATACGTAGAATCTATAAACTTTTGTTTAAAAGCGAATAAAAAACCATCACATTAAAACACACCGTTATGTTGGCATTACAGCATTGGCTGTGTCTAGCGTCACGCCGGAGGTTTTCGTGGATTTTATTGTAGGAAAAAAATATATGTTTCATTATAAGAAATTTGTGAATCTAATAGATTCGCTGTTTATGAATGTATACAAAAATGAATAATTGATATTGAAAGAAGATGATAGATTTTTTTTTTAATTTTAAAATTACGGGCGGATATGTGCAATTAAAAATATAAAATATGTGATTTCATAAATTAAGGATTTTTTACGATTATTTTGTTGCTTACCGATTGTCATTTCTTGTAAACTGAAGACATAACGCTTTATATTAAACTAAAAAAAATATACACATTACACAGACGCATTATAGAGGTTATACATATCAAAGGCATAATGCGGACATTTGCCTGGCTTGGTAGTTGAAAAACCATGTAAAACAAACCTGTAACAAACAAAATGAATAAAGAAAATTGAAAAAAAAAAAAGTTATCACTTAGTATATTTTTGTTTCAATTATAAATTTTTACTAAAAAGATTACAGACATAAACATAACTTTCGAACTTTTCCTTTATTTATTTTGGAATATTTATATTAAAATTAATTTTAAGCTTACAGTTAAGATTTTAGATGCAAATACAAAGCGTATATCTTACTAACACTGGTTAAAAAATATATCTCACCGAAATACAAAAGGAAATAGAACAACTTTCATTTTCCAACCGCCCGAATCCGTCCCAGTTTGGTTATGAGCATAAATATACCGAACAAACCTGTTGGTAAAAAAATTAAAATGCTGGTGACTTGAGAAGTCACATGGCTCCTTACAACGTCACGCGTGTTTTTGTGGTCATCGAAATTTAAAACTTTGAAAATTCTTTTAACTATTAAAACTAAATATAAATAAAAATGCTGTTATTTAAGTTAGAACGTCATTATTCATAAAATAAATGGAGAGTTCCTTAGCGCGCCTGCGTAGGGAACTAAATAAATATACGGTTTTTATTTTGGTACTTTATAATGCTTTCATCTCTACATATTAAAAATTAAAGTCCTACGACGCGTCTATCTGTCTGTGTGTTCGCGATAAACTCAAAAACGACTGAACGGATTTTCATGCGGATTTCACCAATATATATAGCGATTCATGAGGAAGGTTTAAGTGTATAATTTGTCAAGGTTTTGTGTAAATTGGTTGCAATATACAATATATAAAGGAGAATGTCTGTATGTGGTGAACGATCGGGTTGGCAAGCGGGCAGTGTGGATTTGATTTGAATGCAAATCAACAGATGGCGGCGCGGCGGTTATAAAGGTTTGGTAGCCATCTGTAAATGGCGTTGTATTTCGTTAGCCATAACAACGCGTCGCCGCGCCGTGTCAGCTAGTAATATTATAATCGTCGCCATCGTAACCTACCGCTCAAACGTGAATAAGTTTAGAATAGAATCTTAACTACCAATATAAATGTTAAGGCAAAATAAAATATTCATGTTTTCTTACCGCAACGATCCTCATTAAGGTTTTTTTTTTTAAATGGTTCATAAAATATTTCGAAGGAATCTGACAATTTTTTGGGTTTCAATTGTAATTTCAAACCATTGGAATTTAAGGAAAAAAATATTCAGAAGTTCCATGTTTTCGATATTTGTATCTTATAGGGTATTTTATTTGGTATATACTACGAAATTTTCGAATAGTTAAACAAAGGGGGGAAAGGAGAAATACAAGATACATGAGAAGGTGCAAAATTTAAAAAAAACCGGGTTCTATGACAATTGATCCGCCGACGGATGGCCCCCCGGCATACCGCCCGCCATCTAAAGTTTTTTTTTTCAACTAGTGCTTATTTCGTGAATGGTAACACTTAGCTCATGTCTGATTTGACAGATAATTAGTTTTATCCTTCCGCTGAGCGAATATGGTTGTGTATACGCTTGAACAACGCTGGGAAATATTGCGACATTACTTTGAAAATCATGGTAATGTTGCAGAATGTGTGCGAAAATTGCGTACGGTTTTTGGAAGAAGAGAAGCACCGTCAGCTCCGTATGTTCGTTATCTTGTGAAAAAAGTGAAAGAAACTGGCATCCTCATCGATAAACCAAAGCGTGAAAAGCCAAAAACAGTGCGTACACCCGAGAATATCGATGCTGTGGCAGAAAGTGGCCATCAACATCAATTCACCGTCGTTCTCAACAATTGAACATTTCGGAGACATCATTGAGACGAATTTTGCATAAAGACCTTGGTATGACGCCATACAAAGTCCAATTGGTTCAGGAGTTGAAGCCAACTGACCATCCAATGCGTTTTCGCTTCGCTGAGTGGGCCTGCGATCGACTTACAGAAGATGCCGATTTTGCCAAAAAAATCATCTTTTCGGAAGAAGCTCATTTTGATCTTGGCGGGTATGTAAACAAGCAAAATTGTCGTATTTGGGGCACAGAAAACCCGCACGCATACATTGAAAAGCCGGTACACCAAAAACGAGTCACTGTTTGGTGCGGATTTTGGTCCAGAGGCATAATTGGGCCATTTTTCTTTGAAAATGAGCAAGGAGTGGCCGTTACAGTCAATGGCGATCGTTATCGGGCCATGTTGAACGAATTTTTGTTCACAAAAATTGAAGAGGAGGATATTGGCAACATTTGGTTTCAACAGGACGGCGCTACGTGCCACACAGCCGAAGCTACACTCGATGTTTTGCACCCTGTTTTTGAAGATCGCATTATCAGCCGCAGAGCTGATGTCGTTTGGCCACCTCGGAGCTGCGATTTGACACCGTTGGACTATTATTTGTGGGGTGCCCTCAAAGATAAATGTTACGCCGACAAGCCAGAGACAATTGACGCTTTAAAGGACAATATTCGTGAAGCCATTGGTGAAATACAGCTGCACACAATCGATAATGTGCTTAAAAATTGGACCGATCGTGTAGGCTACTGAATGGCCAGCCGAGGCAGCCATTTGAATGAAATTATTTTCCATTATTAACCGGAAGGATTGTACTTATAAATAAAAAAAGAAATTTGAGAAAATATTCAGTAGTTTTTTTTTTATAGCATTTTCAAAAAAAAAAAGTTATTTGGCGGACCCCGTAGTATAAAATATGCAGTCGGATTAGGGAAAATACGGTTTACCTAATTACACACAATATAATTAAGTGACCCCGAAGGTACATATATGCAGAGAGGATGTACCGCCGAAAAGCAAAGTATAAAACATATTTTCATTCAAATGCATCAAGGAAAAATCTACTTGTCTGTATTCTGTGTATAACAGCGCATAAATACAAAAAATTAACAATGCGTATAAATTCGTTTGATATTCATACCAAATTATTTTTAAGGGTATTTTTTTAGTTGATTTTACGTTTGAAATTGGTAAATTTCATAAAAATTGGTAAAAATGATTAACTGTCGGGTCACCGAAAAAACCACATGAATTACTCCTGAGCAAATTAACCTATTGACGGGATAATGCTTTTTCTTCAATGGGTTAATTTTCATACCATTTTTCTTTATCTGATTTGAAAATACTTTTTACCATAAAATCGACTAACTTTATTACCGGGGCAGCTGCTGTTTACCGTTTGCTACCATTAACCTGCATTCTAAACATGTCTTATTAATATGAACAATGTACCCATATCAATATGCATACAGGTTCCAAGTGTTTAATTTATTGTGCAAAAGCCTAAGAGGTTTAAATAAATAATGTTTTGTTTTTTTTTTGTTTTTTTGTTTTTGTTTTGTTTTTTTTATTTTTTTTATTGAGTAAATTTTTTACAATAAGTTTATTTCATTATAATATTACATATTTTATATACTCTCCTAATAAAGCAAGTGCTTGTGTTTAGGAGAGGACAACTTGATAATAACTTTTTTTTTTTTTTTCAAATCCTTATAACAAACTTAAGAACTTAACTTATGAATAGATTTAGACTTAATAACATATTTTTTAAAGATTATAAGGGTAATTAAACAAAATCTATATATATATAGGATGTACATAAAACCTTTGAAATAATAAACAGTCAAAAACATTTCTAATAAAAGTTAAAATTATATGGTGGGACTACCAAAATATGATTTAATTTTTTTTTTATATTTGTTCTAATTTTTTTCTGTTCGCATATCGGCGGGTAATTGATTAAATAATTTTATTCCTTTATATACATAGTGATTCTGTGCTGTTGTGGTTCGTATGGGTGGTATAGTTAGTCCACCAATAGAAGTATTCCTTATGCTAATATTTAGTAGTGGGGTAATATTTTTTGTGTAGCTGAAGTAGTGCTATTTTTTCGTAAATTTTTGTAAGTGGGGGAACAGGGAATTCTTGGAATACGTTTATTGTTGGGTAGTAATACGGTTTTTTTAGGATAATTTTTATAAGAATTTTTTGAATTGTTTCGAGTGGGAGAAGGGATGATTTATATGCACCCCCCCAAGCTATGATTCCATATTGTAATACCGAGTGCGCAAGTGCAAAGTAAATTTCTTTTAATATTTTTAATTTGTTGTAATGTATTATTTTTGTCAAATAATGAATACAACAGCAGACTACTTTTGTTGGTATTTCGATAACAGAAAATACTTTTAAAAAATCGAGTGAATGAAAACTTTTTTTTTTAAAATTTGTGGGCTGGTATGGGATAATTAATACCTCTGCCACAAAAAGTGGCTTGTTACGTTTGGTGACTTAGCAGGGGTTCCAGAGACCATGAGAGGGGGGGGGTTAGTTTAGTCCGAGTCTTGGAGGCGGGTGCGTCTACCCACCAACTGTGTGGTAGGTCAGATCGGGAGAGACTGGTTGATGAAGAACTTTTGATCTCTCCAGTGGAACTCTACGGAACATCGCCTTGCACCGCAGTGGGAGGATTGGATTTATTCATACTTCTGGACACACTCTCTCCCAGATTCCTACCACACCGTTCATACCTTTTTCCTTCTCCTCTCCTTTTTCTAAAAAAAACCCCAACACAGCATGCCCAAAGGCAACATAAACCCCGAGGGGAATTATTTTCCTTCTGTTCTCCTGTATGGAGCTAATGTAAAAAAAGAGTTCATATAATAATATAATAAAGAAAGTTATCAGTTTTAATATAAAAACATGGAAATTAACAAAATTCTGCAATTAATATTTTATCAGAATAGCTTTTCCACTAGAAAACCACGAAAATTCGCAGAATAACTGTGCTAATTACGTTTACAATTTAATTCTATGTAATATCAATGTACGAGTATTTATCGTATTAGGCGCACAGCAAATTAATTCAATATAATAATAATTATCAATGCTAATCACTTGCTCTGTTAACTGAGGTGGTATTTATGCACTCCCGGTAGTCAAACATAACCCACTTCTTGGCGCATAATGAGTAGTCATCAAAACGGTTAGATGAAAAAAAACAAGAAGCCATTTAATTTGGAATGAGGAACCTAACCTACTTTACGGTATATCATTTGATTTGTAATTTACACCCGGAAGAGCATTTCAAATTTTTTCTATGTAGTTGTGTAGGCAGAAATGTTTTTTTTATTAGGTAAACAAATAAACAATTATGGGATATTATAACATAATTCCATACCCTATATATATATAGTAACGTCATTATACCCAACACACAGCCTCTCCAAAGATGACATGGGCCCTGAGGGAAATAATTTTCATCTGGGTTTTACTGTGTGGAGCTAATGTTAAAAAAAAAATACTATTATCTTAAAAATTGTTTAAGTTGTGCATTTTCAAAACTTTGTGGAACCGTCATCGAATTTTTACAAAAAAAAAACATATGTTCGCGTATTAGCTTTAGTAATCATAATGAATTTCAATACTTTTATCAACCTATATCTTAACACAAGATTAATACAAGATTTTCAAATTTATCATTAATTCTCTAAAGAGATCAAGGCAAAAATGCCTTGATTTTTATGATAAAAATCAAAGCATCATTTGAAAAAGCAATTTGAAACTTTGGATTCAACACTCTTCTAAATTAAATTAATTAAGATCGCTAATGCTTATCAACGGTCTCCGTGGTCGTTGGGCAAGACTCTCGACTAGCAATCCGGAGGTCGCAGGTTCAAATCCCGACATCCCGCATGTAAATTTTTTGTAATTAATTTATTTTGTCCCACAATTAATTTACTTAAAATACTACACGTAGTGTATTTGTGCCACGTTCCTAAATGGAAAAAAACTCTCAGTTTCGCCCTGGTGAGAGACCCGCTATTCAGAATAAAATGTTGCCTGAAATGCATTCAGAAGTTCAAGGTGACCAGATCCGAAAATCCAGATACTTCCCCACCTTCCTCCGCATTTCCTTCCCCTATCGTCGGCCTCACAATATAATCCAATTGGGGTTGCCATAGTCCCACTGAATTCAGAAGTTTGGGAGCAGTTAGAACTATTGTGCGGTATTCACATTTAAAAAAATCAACACTCCAATCCCTGGATCTCTATCGATTTCGTTCTTTCTGCAAGTTTTTTTTTTAACGCGATAGACATTTAAGTAAATAAATAAATTTAACTTGTTTAGTATCATCTTCCTCCGAACTAACAACAAATTAGTTGAGTTATTTGTTTTGAGCAGATGATACTTTAATATTCGTATACGCTTCTGCCGCTCGATATACTAAATATATTCTGGAATAACGGTCCGAGTCGTCATGCTTTACAATACAGTGTACCATATTGTTTAGCTCATGCAGATTATTATGATCGATGTCTGTGGAATCCATCATAAACAAGAATATCTAGATGAACAATTCGATTTTGTTTAATGATGGTCAATTCCACTACATAATCTACTTTTCATTATTTCTTCATATTTTTACTGACTCTAAACGAAAGCAACTCACAATTAATTAAGGTAGAAGGAGTTACGGGAGGCATTCATCCGGTAAATAACAATGTTATTTTTTCAATTGAATGAAGATAATATTAGCGAAACTCAATCCAAAATCTGAAACAGAAAAATTCGAAAAAGATAGGTCACATCTAGGACTCGAATCGAGGACCTTCGCCTTGCCGAGTTGCAATTGAACTAATGTATCCCTATTCGATTCGGTCATATTCAACTGTATCATACTTCGACTAAGAACTACCAACATTATCTTCGTTTTCTTAATGAGATTCACTAATTTAATTACAGCCTTCATTTAATTAAATATTACAATTTGAGGTTTATTAAGTAAAAAATAAAAATAAACGTTATTTATCCTTTTCTTTTCATCATTAAAAATATTATCTTACATAACAAAGTAAAGGAATTTTTACACAGTTAGAAATAAAAATAGATTCCAAGAGACCTACCGGCCTGTCGAGATTCTTCTTAACAAGGTTCTTAGATAACATATTTGAAGTGGACGGTCGGAAGAGGTTGGCATGTAGGTAAGTAACAAACTAGAACTAGTTGTGCAGTTAAGATTGCATTTGGTGCATAGCTGCATACCTCAAGCCTGGGGCGCAAGAAGATCAAGGTCACTTTATGTTTTAACTATTAAATAAGATCACTTATTAACACTTTCTCATTCGTGTAAAGTGATAAGGGTAAGTTATAAATTAATACATTATTACTATGATGATGTCATTTTTGTTTTAAAGATCATCAATTCCCTTGACCAGCCTGACAGTCCTGCAATATTGTAATTAATTTCATTTCATCTTCCTAATAGAGTCACACGAACTAAAAATATCTTTCACTGCAAGAATTATTTCAATACCAATTTTTTTATGAACTACTTTATACCATGCATGTATGGCTTAGGTAACCAATATGCAGAAATGACAAATATTTTCAATTGATATCGTTTCGTGTTCCTAATAGTCATACGAACTAAATATCTTATATCTAAATATCTTTCACTACAACAATCACGTCAAAACCAATTCGTATATAAACTCCTTTACACCACGCACACACTGTTTAGGTAACCAAAATGCAGAAGTAGCAGATATTTTTAAGAGCCATTAACCAGCCAGCGGCCGAGAATTCAAATTTCGTCGGAAAATGTTCTTACGATCGGCTCCAATGAGAAAGATTAATTGTTCTCCGTACCAGCTTTTTAAAATAATAACTCAATATCGATTTTATTTCATTCAAAATTTGCTTTAATTTATACCTACATTCAAAAATGCTGAAAGGCGCTATGATAAAACTATTCAAATTATATACTTTTTCTAATTATTTTTTGATCATAAGTATTTATAATTTTTTAATAAGGTCCAAGCAAAATAAGAAAAAAATCTTAAATATACATATTAGTTTGTAAAACCGTAAATAAATAGACAAACTGAAGTATTTTCGTCACAAAACACATGCGTGGAACTTTTTTTAATGATTTTATTTAAACTAAAATTAAAATTCTGAAACAGCTTTCCCAGATAATTCATTGATTTATTTTACTGCATGATTATATGATTTGAAATGTGTGTTATACAATACAAAATTTTGTTTGAAAATTTAACAAATCTGACAACAACCTACGGAATAACCTTATTATGCTAAAAATAAACATATCGTAATTTAAAACATAAATTTACCAGATAAAAGAACAATCGAAAAGAGTCAACACGGCTAAAATTTTATTTTAAAAATGACGTATTTACGATTTTGTCTGGTTATTCCCTCTTAATAGTATGGAAAGCATTTTTCATATTTTTGGAAAACAGTTATTAGTTTACATTTTGCTTCCAACATTGTAAATTTTACTTAATTCAAATCATAATTTAACACTGTATAATTGATTTTTTATCCATTGTTTTGTAAGAAAAGTTTTATTTGGTATTTATACCGTAAATAAATAACGAATACATTTGGGAGCTAACTCTGAGTAGGAACCCCAAAATACCTGATAAACCTACTAGATTCTGTGCAAAGGAGGGCGGTTCGTTTGATTGAATTCGTTCCTAACATATCGATTGCCATCTCTAATGTACAGACAGTACTGTATCTGTTATAAAGGTATTTCAATGGAACCTGCTCAAAAAAGCTATTCGCATTGAACACATGTTCACCGGTGAACGTACGCGAAACCCGACGGAACACCTGTTCACCGTTGATGTTGGCTTCACGAGAACGCTTTTAAGTAAGTTGGCTCGCATGCGGAACGAGCTACCGGCATCTTTTTTCAAGACCCGCATGAATAAATCCCTTCCTACAGCCCTACCTTAACCCGCCTCCCAACGCTTCTGAACCGGGTGATGATATAGTTCCACGGTGCGGATAGTATTTACACCTCACTCTTGTGTAACATTATATAAATACTATTTGTAGAGGACCTAAACCCATATAAAAGAATTCGATACCCGATTGCCATATTTTAAGGACTAATTTAGACCTAGAATGGTTTGAAAAAAATGCTTTATTTTTTATTATTCAGAAATGTCGAGTAAACTATTTTCCAAAATTCACCATCATAATATTTATTAAAAAACATTAAATTAATAACATTGACTTGGGTGTAACATTCGTGGAAAACGTAACATGAATTGCACACATTAACGATATAACTAACAAGGCTTAAAAGATGCTTGGCTTCCTTTGCCGAACTTTAATTGTTTTTAAGTCCTTAGATTTTATGAGAGCATACTATATTTCTTAGTTAGAAGTCGTGTGAAGTATAATTCACCTATTTGGTTCCCCTTGTATAAAGTTCACTCTAACAATATAAATCGAGTTTAGCTCAAATTTATTGGGTTCATAAATTTTAAGATGAAAGTTCCAATTGAATACATTAATTACGTAAGTTTGATTAATCATTTGCGTCTAATTACGATTACCTGACAAGAGAATCATTTAAGATCTGGTTGTATGTATAACATAGTTATTAACAACTTATTTGATAGCCTTGCCATCATCGCCACTACTAAATTCCATGTACCGATCTTATTTGGAACCGAAATGTTGCAAGTAGTCTTAATCGTTGGGATTAACAGACACTCAAGAAATAAAAACATTTTATAAAATTTTTGTGGGCTTATTATGTTCTTGAAATCTATGTAAAAGCCCACCTAGGCGTAAAACCAAATAAAATAAATAAATACCAACCGAATATGTTAGTAATTAATGGAGCCATATTCAATCACCAAAAGAACTGCTCGAAGAGACATATTTACTTAATTTTCCGATATTATATCTCTTTCCACTTCCCCATTCCTTTCATCCTACATCATTCCCTAATATTGGAGTATCTTAACCCCTCAGGCTATTTTTATTGCTTTTAACAACCACTCATATAGGTCTCATATTCATAGTTTTATCTCCCTTACTATCATAGTGAGAAAAGTTATATAAACGGTGTTAGAAAGATAAAATACCATGCCTAATATTTAAATCTAAAAGTTGACAATAAAAGATATAAAATGTACACCATTATGCAACCAAAGATTTCGAACGACAAAAAAAGTGAGGTGACAATGATGTTTATAATAAATTCGTCTAAAAATATATGTATATGTTTTATTTTATATTGTTATCGCTAATTTTAGTTAGGAAAAACGTAAGGTAAGACATTTTTAAAACTTTTTTATGTTTGCACGTAAAATTATTTTATATGTTTACTACGATTTACAAAATTTGAAACCACATTTAATCACCTCTCAAAAACAGTTTTTAGTTTTCGGGTACGTTCAGAAATATTCCGTTTATTTGGATTTTATTGCAACGCGGAAATATTTAGATCCTCTGACAAAATATGGTCGGGGCCTTAGAGGTTAACCCCTCTTGTTGAGGCAATATGTGAAATTTACGTGATCACCACATGAAAAGGCACATTAAGATTTAACATTAAAAAAACTAATTAATTTTACTTATATATTTGTATTCAATAAAACTGTTCTTAATTTGTCTAATTTGGCATATTACTGCACATTTGAAGATAAGATCTTACGAACAAGGTCATTAAAAACTTAATAACAATTGCAAAGCTAATTCAGATTATCATTTATATGTAAGTAGGTAAATTAGGCTAATACAATCATTTTTAATAAAGACATTATTCATTTTATAGGCTTCGCTTGAGAATAAATTTTTAATGACTTTCTAGTTCTCGAGCTCATTTTTAATAGACTCATTTTTTTCTAGTTTAATTATTGCTTTTAAAAAGGAAATATCGTTAATGAAGACGTGTATTTATTACTATTAAAAAAAATAAAAACACGTTTCTCCAAATTATTCTCGCAATGTTACTCAGCAATTGTAAAACAACAGATGAACAAGGGTTTCGTAATTAAGTCCCAAATGCTTCCAACCGTCTGGGGCCAGTGAGACTAAGGCATCTTCAATTGGGGAATGTTGTGAGGCTAAAGGTAGTGGGGAGGTGAAGGAGTTGGGGAAGATGAAGGTGGAGAAATACCTGGCTATTCAGATTTGGTCAACAAATACGGCCAAAGTCATTTTGAACGTTGGACTTACACCAGGGCGATATTGAGAGTATCTTTCAAATTAATCAAATAAATTTATTGCGAATGCTGAGATTTTGAACCTGCGTCCTCCAGATTGCTAGTCAAGATCCTCAACCGTGGAGGCATTTCTACTTATTATTCAACGGATTTATTAGATATAGGCCTTCCTCAAATGTTTGCAATTTTGCGGTTTCTCGTCCAACGCCGGCCATAATCTAATCAATCCAATCAAGTCAGAATCTCATATGATTTGTGGGCGACCTCTGCAACTCGTGATGGCGTTCGTTGATGTCATTTAGACTCCACCTGTCATTCGCATCATCACGCTTCAGAGCGGTGATTACTACCTTTACCTATCCAACTTCTAATCAACCGTTTTTTCTGCCTCAAATGGTCTTCTTTTTCTGACACTTACCATTTGTGCACTGACCTACTATTTATGTGACTGACATTTGTGTCCATAATCTTTGTGATTAACGCTTAGAATACTTTAAGAACTGTCTCACAATCTCAGTTATAAAAGCGCAACACACTATACATTTATGGGATACTTTATGGATTACCTGATTTTGCGCAAGGTACGTAGGTACAAGAAATGCCTATTAAATATCGTTACATTCAGTAGCTATGATTGGCAGATAAATGGGACCTGCAATCTATCTCCGTCTACGTAATACCTATCTATCTATCAGTGTACGTGTAGGTGTAGGGGTGTAGGTGCCTTCCAATCTGACCACTAAGTGATGCATTGAAGTTAGACGTACAGTCCGTATGGCCATTGCACTTGATGCAAAAGATAATGAACTTTGAATATTCAAAAGAAAATTGAACTAAAATCGTATATGCTTGGCCGATACAACGTATTCTCTGAACATGGTTTTGTCCCGTTAATAACGTAGGAAGTCAAAATTATTCAGCCTTGCAATAAAATCCAAATAAATTGAGTGTTTCTGAACAAATTCAAAAACTAACAACTGTTTTTGAAAGGTGATGAAATTAGCTTTTAAATTTTATAATTCCAAAAAAACATTTTAAAAATGGATCACAATAGGTTTTTTCTAACCAAAATTTCTAATAAAAAATATATTATATACGTTATCGTCAACTCACTTTTTAGTCATTTCACGTAAAAATAATTAATAAAGATTTCCCAAAGTTTCATAATTTTTTTTCAAATTGTTAACTTTTATATTTCAATATAAAGCGTCGTATTTTCTTTTTCTAACACAGTGCAGATCTTATTTTTAATCATTAGGGCCTTCGCTCATGGAGATACTGAAAACTGGTTGGCAACTCAATTCACGGTATAGCTCAATTTATTAATCTCCTGAACAAAATCGATATTTTTCTCATCTGACATTTCGCAAATTACTCGAAAACTTGACAGGTCATGAGTCGTAAGCCGCTACTATGTCTATGCTACTACCTGTCGACCAGCACTGCTAGTCACCGCGGCTATCGCGTTTCAGTTGCCTTGTTGACAGGTTGCCATGGTATCGCCACTGCCAGTCACCGTGTCGCCCTTGACAACTTGTCTTTAACAAGTTGCCTTTGTGCGGACCGCCAATGAAATTCACAAGTTCCTCTTATGTGGATAGCAATTGCGTCGTCAACTGTTTTTTTTTCAGTTTCTGCAAAGCGAATGGCCTTACAGTAAGGGAGACACAACGATTTTCATAATATCTATATCGAAAATCGAATCAAATTAACATGAGGGGTTAAGAATATCCTAACTATAAAATTTAGTTTGCTGGTAAATGGCACTAATTTCACAAAAAAACACAATATAATTAGGTTAGTAAAAAATAACATATTTGTCAAAAAGCGAACCACAAAATCTGTGTTTTCTTTCCATAAATTTATTAACGAGGTTTTCTTCATCCAATCTTATGCGTATATTATGAAAATCTAGTTGATCGGTAGAAGGTGGAAGATATTATTAGTGAATGCAGAAGAGATAGAGATGCATTAACTGGTGCACTGATGGAGATCATTGGCAGAGCGCAGAACTGCGCACACGTGACCAATCTAAGAAGACAATTAGAGACTGGAATTCAAGAGATTTTATGGAGGAAAGTGTTGAATACAAAAAAAACTTGCTTTACTCGTGGCAAAAATTGACTTTTTCATGGGTTCCTTCACTACCCTAGCGTTGAGTTTTTTTTTATCAAACATTGACGGCTCTAGCACGTCGGGCTAACTTTTGGGAAGAGCTCATATTATAGGCCACGTAGAAATCGATGCATCTAAACGGTGGTAAAAAGAGCAAACAATATACTTTATTTATATCTGAAAGTTAACTACAGATAAATTGAAATGTACCCCAATCTATGAAACCGCAATTTGAAAAAAAAAAAAAAAATTTAAATTATTTTTTCATAAAAAGAAAAAAAGTGAACTTATGCTTACTTCTATATTATAAATTTCTAATAAAATATGTGTCTGTTTTTATTTTATTTCGTTGTCAATAATTTAAGTTAGTATAAACCAAAGATGGGCCACTTTTTAAACTTTTTTATAAATGTACTCATAATTTTTGTATTAAAAAAATTACAAGTTTACATCGAATAGTAAAATTTGAAAGCTCTTGTATCCGAAAATCAAAAACGGTTTTTGATTTTTGGATACGTTTTGAAATATTCCAATTATTTGGAATTTATTGCAAAGCGGACATCTGACAGAATATGCCAGAGGCCTGAGGAGCAAGTATGTTGCGAATAGCTACGAAATTGCGAGTCGTTTTTACGAGTTTTAGTTGAATTTCCTAGTTGTCTGTTTGAAAATATGTATTAATAATGAAGAAGAAGCTTTTCACTTCCAGAAATAATTAATACAAACAAATAGTTTTTCACTACGTTGAAGATACTCACACCCTCCAGAATTGAAACTTTGCGCTGTCAGAGAGTGATTTTTAATGATTTTATGTTTTTTTTCAAAAAAGTTTGATAATATTTAACTATCTATGTATGTATCTAGGTATGTATAAACCCCTTGGTTTGCGCTCCATCGCACTTCCACAATTTTTATAATCGAAAATCTTAATTATTCTTTCTCTCGTAGGTACCAGTTAAATAATTTTACCTTTGTAAATTAAACACCCATACAGCAGTTAAAAATTAATACTATTTAAAATTATATGAATTGTCAGGCATAAGAATTTTCGAATTGTGCTCAAATTGTCAGACAGAACAATTTTCACTGCCTTGGTATTTCTGTATAAAATTCTAAATGATTTAGTTGATAGTCCGGTATTGCTTGAATTGATAAGCTTCCGGATTCCACTACGTAACACTAGAAGTCAGGATTTATTTCAGTGCAGAAATTCTGAGACTAACTACCATTGTATTCCTCTTTGCGCAGAATACTAAAGAAGGGAAACAATTATACTCAGTGGAATCAAGTTTAAGTCAGTGGACATCTTCAATTTATCTTTAAACAAATATAAAATAATATTACTGAAGCAGTGCAGTTATGTACAATAAATACTGTATATTACTTAATATTCACATGTAAAAGCCCCGAAAAAGGGCGTTAATAAATAAATAAATAAATTAGAATTTTCAATTAAAATTTCCGCTTTTTGCATGCTTCCTAAAATAACCTTCCCGTGGTTTAAATGAAAAAATTCATAGCGCTAAACGTACCGCCATCTGTTGGCTGACAAGTGCGCGAAGAGCGTTTAGCATTGTAAACAGGTGTCTAGACTTCTGCTATAAAAAGAAACGCAATGAAATGCCTCTTGTAATTAAAACAACGGCGGTAAAATTGGTAAGGCTGTGTTGTTAATGATTCACATACAAATAGTTTCATTATTCTAGTAGAGATGGCGCTCGCGGACTGTAAGCACAAGGAAGTTTTAACGATATGGAAAATTAATTTAAACCTTTTCAGTGTTTATGTTAATTTACAACGAATTATAGATGAGTAAATAATATTTTTAATTCATCGTGAAAATCTAATGTGAAAATAATGTTAAAATAAAATAAATTATTTAACATTTTTGAGTTTTCCTTTTAAAGGACCGTAGTGCAGTGCATGTAAAGTTTTCTCCGGATTAACTGTACCTTAGATCGAATTGTTAGATTTTTTTTTCCAAAATCAAATACTGCGAATATAAATAATTCAAGCCATATTTTTTAATCCATGATTCTTATAATTATATTTTTCTAATAAAATGCCTTTTGTATTTGTAATTTATTGTAGTTCAGAAATACGGAAAAAATCATTACATTCAAGTTACTAACCTTAAATAAATCACATTATTTACGGATAAGAAGTTCTATATTTATTTAGAAGGCAATTTTTATGTTATAGAGTAAGCATATTAATTTAGTCGTTGTATTATAATTTGGGAGGCGGGTATGGGTACCGCCGCCCCGGGAACCATTTATTGGATAACCAACACCTCTGCCGTAGGTCACTCTAAGTGGTTCGCTACGTTTGGTGACTTAGCAGGGTCCGTAGGGTGAGGTTTGTCTGGGTCTTGGCGGTGGATGCGTCTGCCCACCTGGTAGGCCGGATTAGTTTGTGAGAGTCCTTCTGACTTCTACAGCCGTACTCTCTCAGAAAAACGCCTGGCACCGCAGTGGGAGGGATGCATTCGTACGTCCGTCATTTCTGGACACACTGACCCTCAGATTCCTACCCATCTCACTTTAGCTCCCAGAACTTCCTCTCCTTTCTTTCCTAAAAAACCCTTTGACAGCATCCCCAAAAATGTCTTAGGCCATGAGGGGAATTATTTTCCTTAGGGCCTCCTCTGTAAAGCTACTGTAAAAAAAAACCGACTTGAAAAAGTATTTTTAAGTTTTCCACTAAACCGTTTTGTATTTTCAATGCATATTGTATTAATGGCCCTATCGGGTAAGGAGGATTGAAAATGCTTTATATGTTGTTAAGTTTTAGTTGGGTACAAACATTTTAATAATAAACATTTTGTTATTAATTTCGCCAAAAAAATACCAAGAAACAACCTTCTCTCGCGTTTTTTCGCAGCAATATACTCGAGTATCCGCCATTATTTAAGTCACAGTGAAATTATTTTGATTTTAACACGGATAATGAAGTTGATTTATTTTATTTCTCGCCTATCTGATCATTTTATTCAGATTAAACTTAAATGCAAATATCACCATCACTCCGTAATAAACTTCGTATTTTCATTAACCGGTAAATCCGGTAGATGACGTTTAATTGCGGTAAAACCACTGTTTATCAAATTACAAAGTCATGTTTACGATCGATCCAAAAATACACCTAACTCGTTTATATGATTATTTTAAGCTTGGGCATAAAGTTTGGGTCTTAATTGAACTGGTGTGATTCGGTTTTTGGAGAAAGTGATATCGTTTTGATGATCCAAGTGACGCGGTAGAAAGGAAACACGTGTTACAAGTTTCGGGTAATTGAATTAGTATGTAAATTGACTTAGCGAAAAGATTGCCCGAACAAATAAGTGTCAAGTGAGTTTGGTTACGCTGGTTCTAACATCACTTTAGGTATTGTATATTTTGCGAGAATAATGAAAGTAATTATTTGAATGCAAATAGAAGGCTTTAATACCTGGTGTTCAGAGATTACGCAGCATTTTTTTAACCCATCTCACAAATGTTGCCCAACCGGGTAGCTATATAATTGCTCTTATGGTTTTAAGCAATTGTAAAGTGGGTTTTTGAAGTAAAACTTCTTTACGTACGCTCGACACTTGGGGGTAAAATGATGAATACGTTATGAAACGTTACGAAAAAATATGAAACGTTACGAAAAAATGTGACACGTTACGAAAAAATGTGAAACGCTAATCAATGATATGAGTTGAGTTGAGTTGAATTGAGTTGAGTTGAGTTGAGTTGAGTTGAGTTGAGAGCTGAGAGCTGAGAGCTGAGAGTTGAGAGTTGAGAGTTGAGAGTTGAGAGTTGAGAGTTGAGAGTTGAGTTGAGTTGATGGGGATGTTGAGGGGATGGGGATATTTTTATTCTTGTTATCGTTATATTATTAATGGACGGTATAAGTTAGTGAATTCAGTCGTGTGGTCTAAAGCACACTCGTTTTTTTTATTTTCTTAACCTACATAACTTCTACCACTCTGTCACATTTCCACCCCCCCCCCCCCCCCGTCACATTTGTTTTTACTATAAATTAATTCTCTCTGGATCTCAGAGGGGAAATTGTAGCACGGGGGAAGAATACCTAAAATGCCTATCGGGGGTGACAAACACGAGCTGCGTGTATACCTATTTCGAATGACAACCCACGCGACAGAGTTGACGTACGACATAAAAGTTGTGGGAGACAAGTTTTTGGGATTTTTAAAAATTATTTTACTAAACATCATATAAAATAATAATCGCTGTTACTTGATAGGTTATACCTTTTGGAGTTTAAAAATAGTTTTATATTTTATAACGTTATATCATTTTTTGTAATATTATAGAATATACGCAAGTCGAGGGGGCAGGAGACAACTGTGATTTGTATGAAATATACTTCTATCACGACGAGTTACAACTCTGTTACGTAATTTTGACTACAAAAATATAAACACATATGGTTGCTTTCAAATTAACATCTGTGCAATTTTGCATTCAGATGAGATAGAAACATGATTTCTTGTTTATAATAATAATAATAATAATAATAAGTGTTTATTCCAGTATGTGGGGAGGAGAGTGCAATCTCACACATTCCATAAGGGTATAATATAAACATACATGTACAAAGTATAAAGTATTTGAAAGGAAAAAAAAGAAAAAGAAGGTGGATATGAATGTACACGAAACAAAAAAAAAAAAAAGATAATAAGCTAATAGTAGTAAAAGGAAAACAAAAGAAATAATAATATTAAGCTTTCAGGATTCTGTGAGCACGTAAGGAGCCAGTATTTTTCTCCAGTGTGCATCAATACTGGATGATGGACTGAGGCGGGCTTCCATGACGAGGATGTTTCCAGAGCTGGTTATCCTTTCCCTCATTCCTGCCACCCTGGATCTAATAAGGGCTGCAAAGCCAGGAACTCGCCCCTCCGTGAACATCCGGGAAGCGCTGCAATATCTGGGGAGACCAAACATTATGCGGAAGGCGTTGTTATACTGAACCCGAAGTCTTTCTATACTACTCTTCTTGTAGTTTGCCCAGAGTTCAGACGTATACAGTGTTGCGCAGAAGGAAAGGAAGAGCGTCCTTTTTACAGCAGTACTGCAAAGGCGGAATCTTCTACTGAGCATGTTTGCTTTTACACTGAGAGCTCTTCTTTGCCTATCGATGTCGTCATCATCCATCAGATTACTGGTGATTATGTGTCCAAGGTATTTAGTTCCTTCAGTCACCTGCAGGTTCACACCATTCAGGGTAGCTGGAGGAATATTTTTTGGTCCTTGTCCATATCTTACGACCAGTAGAGCCGTTTTAGTGGGGTTGTATTTAGTATTCATATTATACAGAACAGTGAAAACTAAGAAACTGGCTCCAATATTGAAATCTTAAGGGTCCTGAAATCACGTGATGGGCGCGTAAAATAAATTTGAATACAATTCAATTTATTCACTCTAAAAAAAATTACAACCTCAATCTTTTTTAAAAAATAGAAAAGGAAAACAATAGTCACTTATGGATAAATGCGCTCTAACCCTACACAACTGCCTACCAATCGTGCAAAATCCAAAACACCCATCAGCAAGGAATAAACGTATGTAAGCAGATTTTTACTAACAGCAACAAAGCTTGCCGTCTAAATTGTGCTTCATTAGTGTTAAACATATATATATTCGAAGTGATACTATTTAACAACAAGATAACTCTCCCCACTGGCATGAACATTGGGTAAAACAGTGTATGATGTCGGTAAACAGTTTATGAGGTCGGGAGGCAAGACGGAGATAACCATCGTGAACATAGAAACTAATGCTCTCCATAATTTTTTTTCTACATGAGGTCCACACAGGAGGCCCTGAGGAAAATAATTTCCCTCAGAGCCTCTGTCATCTTTAGGGATGCTTTATGGAGGGTTTTTAAGGAAAGGAAGGAGAGGAGAGTTCTGGGAAGGAAAAGGGTTTAAGGGGTGGGTAGTGGGGTTCAGTGTGTCCTGGTCATCCGCCTCCAAGACCCAGACAAACCTCACCCCGTGAACCCGGGCACCTCTGCTAAATCACCAAACGTAGTGAACCACATGGGGTGACCTATGGCAGAGGTTTTGGTTATCCAATAAAGGTTCCCGGGGCGGCGGTACCCATTCCCGCCTCCCAAATTGTCGAGTTTTCAAACCAATTTCGAGTAACTTGTATTAAGTAAGTAAAACCTTTGATAATGGTTTGGTTGCGTGATTATGCAGGCATCAATATTGCTGCTTCTTAGAAAGCAAAAGAAAAACCCGAATTTAAAACAAATAGAGAGAAATTTATGCATCCTCAAAGTGTTTCATAATAAATTGTCACCATTCTGTGGTATCTACATGCACCAACATGCCTCGTTCCGGCTCTGCTGATGCGTGTTTGATGAAGTAATAAATTAGTTTTTTTTTAAGTTGATAAATCTCCGCAAAATAATAGAAACTATACTGAATTTACGATTTCTTATGCCACTAAAGCAGCCATTACTCTTTGTCTTCGATAAAAACCATTATTTACCCGGTAAATTTAAATGTGCATGTGAAAATGGACTGCTTTAACATGTAAAGATTTTTTTAATCTACTTAAATAATTTCTTCGCTGTTTTGAGCGAGAGTTGTTGATTTCTCTCTTATTTTGAACAACGGAATTACCAAATAAATTTCATTATTTGTGCGTTCTTGTAAATCGTTCAGAATTTGAAATTATCTTAGTAATTACGATTTTGCAAACTGATATCTGAATTGATTTCATAATGCTAGAAAAGCAATCATAGTAATCAGAAATTCTTTGGCATAGTAGATGATATGACACAATACATAATGTGAATGTGTGGCCGGTTCTCTGCAGGTCTCGGACTTGTGGAAATTCAAGTTCATCAGATTGAATGTCTGTCTGAAAACCCGGTATTATTAAATTAACCCCTTTCAACTCATAAGCTACTCACATCAAATTTTTTAAATACTCAATTCACTATCGTAGAATAAAACGAAACGCCACATTGTTACATGATTTTAGATTTTCACGGCCAAAAGTTTTTTCGTTAGTTGTGTTTGGGGTGTTATGCCACGTTGGGGTGTTATAACACGGCATAACATCCCAAAAACAACTAAAGAAAAAAAACATTATTCTTTTGTATTTTTTACTAGCAAATGAATATCTTACTTTTACATGTTATTACCTATGAACATACAAAGCATAGATTGATCCTAACAAATAGAAGCTTTAACAAAAGTGTAACAAACAAAGAAAATTTCGTTTAGGCGTGTTGGTTGGTAGCCATCGGTAGACTTTAAAACATGAATTGAAACTTATCTGTTAAGTCAATGGTGTCGTCACTGTCAACATTGTGTAGAGCGACAATTCGGTCTCCAGTTAGCTCCTCTTTTGGTCATCTGAGATGTTCATCAATATTACATAATATATATACACATAAGATTATTGTTGTATGTACTTTTGAAATAAAATAATATTATTTTATTTGTGAGTACTACACGTATTAGTTGGCGATAAAATAGGCATTGTCGTCTATGACATAACGACTGCAGTAGGTGTGGTTGTCAGATTAAAACATAAAGTTAGTTAGTTCATGTTAACGCCACCGCCGGTGACCGGACAACTCAGAATGAAACCAACTCAGAAGCACCTCAGAAAGGTCATTACGATTGATGATTAAAAAATTGGTTAAATAGGTTAAGTTAGGTTAGGGTTTCCGGCTATTTTAAAATTATTTTTTCATAGCTTTTAATGACCTTTCTGAGATATTTCTGAGTTGGTTTCATTCTGAGTTGGCATGGAACCGCCACCGCCAACTTATACGTGTAGCACTGTACATAAGAAAATGAACTTCGTATTTGGAACCGGTAAGACTGATGAGAAAAAATTTAAATAATATTTTCCTACATATTATGGCTTACTTTTGCAGGTGGTTTGAGTAGTGTTATGCTGCCCGTACACGCTGGGCCAATGTTGACGCCAACCCAAAAACGTGTGAACGCCGTTGGCGGGTAGGCACCAAGATCATTTAGACGTCAGAACATGTTGGTTCAACGCGTTGTGCAAATGCGCTGGCCCAACGTATACAAGCCTACCTAGAGTACATTGGTCGTTGCGTTGCAACGCTTTGGCCCTCAATGTTGATCGACTATCCGATTGTTGTCTGTTTTTTCAAATGATCTTAGCGCCAACTCCGCCACACTGCGTTCACACCTTGGCGTAATGGCGTCAAAGTTGGCCCAACGCGTTTGTCAATATACGCCAAGTGGTCCTGTATACGTTAGGCCAGCGGATTGACGCATTGCCCCTACGTATGAAGGCAGCTTTACAGTGACTTCTGGTATTATAAAATTGCACTTATTAAGAAGAAAGTCTCATATTGTTTATTTGTGTGCAGATACTGCAGCGGATCTGGCTTGGGGGCCGCCATGGCTCCCGCGCGGGGCCCCCAGCGCGCGCGCAACGGAGCGCTAGCTTTGCACTATGCGGCAGCCCGGGGCTGCCTCGACTGCGTCAGGCTGCTCGTGGACTCTACCCCAGACATCAGGTAAGCCTCCCCCATTTCACACATTACTAGGGCTTTGATGTTTTTTGTTTCTGGTGTTTTTTAAGAAGGTAAATAAGTAAATAAGTATTATATAAAATATCTCAGGACCGGAAGGGTTAAGGCAACGCAATACTCATATGTTTATTACATTGCCATTTTTTGTTTGAGCATCAGTTGTAGTAGACATATATTTACTTATGCTCAGACTATATGAGATATCGCAATATTTTATGAGAAATCACCACAAGGGCCCAAATTATTAGTTTACAAATAACGTCAAGAGCAGTATTGCCAGATGCATGGTTTTTGTGGATCATTTATTTTTATGACATGTTTTTTTTACCGGTCACCAAAAATATGTACTTATGAGTAATGAATGTAATTTTTGAACTCAGTACAGGTTCACAACGTCTTTATATCTAATTATTATCTTTATCAATAAATAATATGAATACATTAATATTATGAAAGACTATTATAGCATGTAAATTTAATTAGGTACCTATATCAACTACCGTAAAATGGAAAAAAAATGGAATTATTTTAAAATTATTACACATTTATTCTAAAATTGGGTTTCATAAATTAAACTTGATTACAGTAAAAACATCATGTTTTTATTTAATAAAACTTTTTTTGTTAAAAGCATTATTTTTTATTTATTTAAAAAGTGCTTGTTTTTTTATAAAGTATTTTAATAAAAATTGAATAAGATAATGTTATTTCTTATTTAATTTCTCAATAAACAAAAAACATGGTTACATATTTGTAAAAATGGTAGTGTTTAAAAATAAAAGTGGTCTACAACAAATTTATATGTGTTTTTTATTGTCAAAAACATGGTTGTTTACCTGGTTTTTTATCCTTCAAAACGTGGCAAAATATGGCTTTTTTCCATTTAATTTTTTTTTTTTGGGTTTTGGTATATTTATTCATCAGGAGTGTGAGTCAAGACAGAGTTGCATTTGCATGGCTTTTCATCGTCCATTCCTATCACCACAAGGAATTAGGTGATGACACGAAATGTGCCTTACTTATTAAATAAGTTAAATCATTATGATAGGTAATTAGCAACCTGGAATAACACGTCTGAGTTGTAAGTTGCGCTAATCCGATTATTTTGCATTAAAATTTAATCGTAGGAAGACCGGTAATAGCACTCAGATTCTTGTTCCCATACTGACCCACTTATCCCAACACGACAACATCCACTGGACCGCTTACCCGCAGCGGTCCAGTTAAGTTCTCTAGTTAACTCCAAACCAACTAACTAACTTGGTCAAGTTAGCTTTCAGACATTCCCGCACACTTCAACTCATAACATTACACACAATAAAAGGGAACTACAGTTTTCCAACAGCAGGTTTTATTTACCTGTATCGTAGTTACACACGTTGCTGATGAGCCTTAATTTACTAATTACTCGAATAAATCTTTCAAGTTCATATCATACAACTTTATAGATGCACATAGGTTTCAAAATAAAAAGAGTCGTCATCAACGATACGCTATTTCATTTCACGTATAATGATGGTTAGAACCTTTTAGCAGAACATCTCTATTTTATACGTTCGTTCCTATCACTTATCTTCAACATTCTCGAAGAATCTTTCATTTTGAGCTTTACCTGCGATGACCTGATTTTGATTAATCTTGAATGTAAAATGGTAGCACTGCACAGAAAATGACGAGCAACATCATTGCAAAGTATACGTTGGTTAAAGATAGATTTATATTTTGAATAGGTGCATTTTTGCTGAACGCCCGTTTGTCACATTTAAGTTCAGGTTTAGCACGGTTAAGTTTTAGAGTTAAAAATGGTTCTCTCGCGGTCCGTTAACTCTGTAACTCACCTACTCCACTGCAGTAATCTTAGTCTGTTCGTTGAGATAAAAGTGAGGTGCACGAGGTGGTTAACTGCAAAGCAAGACACTTGACCTCTTTGACAAATTGCAATATAATAGCTACTGTCAATACTCTGAAAGCATGTTTAAATATGTAGAATGGCAATAATTGCTCTACCAGATGATATTGGAATTTTACTTGACACTCGCTTTTAATTACCGGCTTTGCGAAGATTTTCCGCGAGCTTACAGTGATATTTAAGTACCTACATGTTTTATGCTAAGAGACCGTTAGTAGTATCAATTAATAATATTACAAAAATTGCTATTACTACAAATATTTTCGAGTTATTTTATGATTTATTTATTTTTTTGAAATTCACTCAATGCACCATCACTCGTTATTTTAAATTCCTACACAAATTGTTATCAAAATACATATCTCATTAACAATTTTTATTATGTTTGCATGATAAGTCGTTTTCGACGATTGGGTAATTAAAAAAAGTGAAATGATTGCGTTACTCATGTGAATATAACATCTATTTAAAGCTTAAAATCACCGTAATTATGGCATTTTTGGACAATCATGACATTGAACGTGCATAATCAGCCCACATGCCGTAATTAGCCGGAGAAAGACACCCGGAGCGTGTCGAAGAAGTGACATTAAATAAATAAATATATTGTTATTCCGACCGTCACACCTTTCGAACGATTATAGCGCCACGGTGTCGCCCCTCGAAAGCACCCGATTGCGAGAAGATAGTTATTATATTGTGAAGTGCTACCGATGAATGAACGGACTATAGAAGCGGGTTGGAGTCAAGTGCCGGTGAAGCATTCAGTTGGCGGATAGACTTGCAAAAAGACACTTGTTGACCAAACAGACTCGCGTCTTACTTAACTGACTTATAGTTTTTTTTATTCGCGAAAAAAAAACGAAAGTGGACTTTTATTTTTAAAGCAAATGTAGCGTTAATTGGACTCATCGTGTTGTAATTGTTATTTTGGTAATTGCTTAGTTGGTGCCGTGTTGCGAACATATTTTAATTCGAAAGTGACAGTGCAGTTTATAAGAGTATGTTTTTAATGTTTATCATAATGCATCACTGTGTAAATGTGCATTACATAGTTGAGTTTGTAATTGAGTTTGTAATGCTTGAAGGCCTCTTATATTGAACTCTTAAATGCCAATACACCAATAATATTTATTGTTTGTTTAGTATTTTCTATATTTTCATAGTAATTTTTTTACACAGAATAAAAATAATACTATTTAGGAGATAAAATTCTCATCTGCCTCATAAGCTTTTCCAGGGTTGGAAAACTATTAGACTACGGTTCTCATACACCTAAAGCTAGAAGATCTCTTTCTACTTAAAATTATTACATCTAATTTAAAATACGAGTATGTAAGGTTTGGTAAGCATTTAATATATTACCAAGTTGTGATTTTCAAAAGGCCTGAAAATTTCAATTTATTTGGGATATCTAAAAATAAATTTGGGGATTCATCAATCAAGGATGCTTATTATTACTGTGGTTCATTCATGTTTTAAATGTGATTTTATCTTCTTCTTTTTTTGAAATGTTGTGATCGCGGATTGAAGAACAAACGTAATTGGCTGAAATAATAAAACATGAGAAAACGCAATTCCGATGGAATCCAGGTAAAGAGTGTGACAGATTCAATTTTCTAAATAATATCTGTGAAAACGATGTTAATGGATCTGGGAATTTGCCTCGAATCAAATATAAAATTATAACTGGGCCAATCGATGTCTTATTTTGGAAATCAGAAATCATTGTTTAATATCAAGTATTAAAACGAGTCAATAAATTATTTTATTACTCATTTTATGAACGTCAACAATAATGGGGGAAAATAATGAATTTATTTACGTTGAAGAACATTACTGGAAAATGTAGTAAAAAATGTTATTTCGAAACTTAAAGCAAGTTCGTAACTTCAAATTTCATAAATAATATTATTGTACATGCATTATTAATTTTCCAACCACTAAATTCTTGTTATGACCGCATTCTTTTCAATAGACGTAAGCAATATTCATGAAAACGTATGAATAAGGGATGGAGGCTAAAAAATAATTATATAAAAGCATTTCAAGCAATTCGGCTTATAACGGTTGGTAAGTTAAACATACATAGTTTCCTGTTGCATGGATTTTTGAAGGTCTGTGATTTATTAATTGGAATTTATACTCCCTTAAATTCCCTACTAGCCGGGGTACCCGGCTTTGCTCAGGGAGTTGATATGAGATTAAATTGACGTTCAAATCCACGACGGATCTTGCTTTACAACCCTACCAATGGGGAGACCCACCCATACAAAAGGTTTCGAATCATCCGCAGTGTTTCAGAAATTTCCACAACATTCGAGAGTATTCTGGAATGTTCCACAATGATCTGGGATGTTCCCGAACGTTCCAGACTTTTTCCGAAAATTCCAGAATGTTCCGGGATGTTCTGGAATGTTGTGGAATGGACTCGAATACTCTCGAATGTTCTGGACTGTTCCAGAAAGTTTTAGAGGGTAAAACTTCTAGCACTTTTATCCTCAAAAGCACTCCCTTCAGGTTAAAAACGGAACCTTTTGCACGGATGGAAAACAGAGAGCTACCACACCATACGAGTATAACTACCTTAATCGTACTGAGATTCATTTTCGAGTTTTAGCGCCATGCACATAAATTTTCATGAAAAAAGTCATCAGTTGATACGTTGCAACTATTCTAGTTAAGTATGTTCAAATAACAGATTAACATGACATATGCAGTATATGCACAGGTGATTAAATCTCATAGATAAAGGATATAATAAATTAATAGTTCACTAGTCACTTTGTCCTAAATAGACGAATTTCCCAACGCAAGTCTTCGTAAACTGTCTACAAATATCCATGGACTACAAAATTATGCATTTTATTTAATCATTGCAAATATCTGACACTATTTTCTTGCCAATTTATGGCATTTTAACCTTTTTTTTAAAGTTGCTTCGCGTTTCTCTTAATTAATTGTTTTTATTCGAACTAAAAGAATAGTTTTTTAGTACCGGTTTAATGATAATATCTCTCTTGGAATTAATTAAATTTTCTTCAATGTTGCAATGGAGTTTCCCAAATTGCAAAGCTTTATAAATTACTTACTCACTTCCTGTCATGGGTTGGGAGAACCGAAAGGTTATCAATTAAATTCGTTAAAATTGATTCTTCACTCGGATCCATTATACCTGTTTTCATCAAAACTGAATACATTGCCAGGGTTTTCAAGATTTTTTTATAAATTATTTATTTGTGCTCGAGAAAGTAAAAAAAAATCAGCCTGCTTAGGTGAAAATTATTTTTTTTTTTTTTTACGAAAGCTCCACACAGAAGGCCCTGAGATTTTTCCTATCATCTTCAGGGATATTGTGTGGAGGTTCTTGTTAGGAAAAGGAAGTTCTGGGAAGAAAAAAGGTATGAGGGTTGGATAGGAATCCGGGGGTAACGTGTCCGGGGGTAACGTATGAATCCTCACATTGCGGTGCAAGGTGATGGGTCAAGAGAGTCTGGCTGAAGAGTTTTAGGTAAGGTCTCTCTTAACAAGTCTCTCCCGACCCGCCCCGCCATACAGTAGGTGGGTAAATGCATTCGCTGCCAATACTTTGAAAAACCTAACCCTATTAACCGGGCACCCCTGATAAATCACCAAACGTAGCGAACCACCTATGGTCGACCTGGGGTCGACCTATGGCAGGGATGTTGGTTGTCCAATAAATGGTTCAAACCCGCTTCCCATTCTGAAGACATTAATATGAATGATAGATTATTATGATTATATCGTAATGAATTGTTTATATATTCTATAAAAAAATATTTAACCGAGCGCAACGAAATCCTGCTTTGACTTTACCGTTTGACATATCGTCTGTCTGTAAATTTATTTGTATCTACGTAACGTTTTGGGTTCATGGTGGTGGCAGTGTTGGATACTTCTTTTTAATTCTGCCAGAGCACAAGCGGAGATTCTGCGACCTGTCAAATCGGTGTAATATATATTATTTATTTATTTATTTGGAATTTCACGCCCGGCTGGGCCTTTACATACATTATTTTTAAAACAAAGAACATCTAAATCTAAATGTGCATAACAAAATAAAAAACAAAATCATAAACAAAACAAAAACAAAATCAAAATCAAAATCGAAATCGAAATCGTACATAAATGACAGAAGAAAGTTTGGAAACAGGAATTGTCCTTGAGATAGCGACATTTCTTTGGACATATTGTATAATAATTCATTATTTAAAATTTGAAAAATGTTGCGGAAATCTGAAAAGCTAGGACAATAAATCCAAAAATGAGTTAAATATATCATTTTTTTCCTTTTATCCTGTTTCGATTTGCGTCGTCGAAATATTTTAAGAAAAATAAATTTTACGACGTGCATTTTGAAGAAGTTTTTTTTTTTCTTAAAAATTAAAAATAAATTAAATAATGATATAATATTTTGAAAATATAAAAAGCTTTATTTTTGCTCTCCTGAACATTTGGCATTTTGTCCTTTACAGCATTTCAAATTTCCGTGATGAATATACTGTATATGGTTTATAATAAAGTATGTTTGTTCTGATTTATTAAATAAGAGAAAATTAGAATCGTGCTTTTTTGCAAACGAAGTCGACTGTTCACAAAAATAAAGGTTGTATTCGTTTACAGCGCTTATAAAGCCTTCAAATATAGACACATTAAAGGAAACATCCCAATAAACTACTTTACTAGAAGATTGTTAAATTCTTGTTATTATCACATACAACAACATGACTACGTAGTCATTATAAATAATATAAGATGCCGTTCTACAGTTAGCCGCAGTCCAGAAATGTCGGAGTGCACCAAGTCTTGGCAACTTCAGGTTTACAGGTTCGACCTGAACCTTAATAGAAGGTACCTACACACTACACATTATAGTGGAGCACACACTGTACTAGCTCATTTTTGTTGCAGAATCATTAAACTTAATAACCGATACTTAAATGTTATAATGCTAACATCATGAAAGTATGTTATTATGGAGGTTGACATTATTTTGTAGGATACATAAAACCTGTACGCGGATAAACGTATTGCTAAACCGTATTTGCATATGATATTTAACAAATTGACGTAATATATGGATAGTTTACAATTAATCCATGAAATTTACTGTCAGTAAATTTATTTTTGTAATTTTTGTTTTGTATATGTTGTGTCGTAAACATGAATTCCTCGAGAACCATTTATTGGATAATCAACACCTCTGCCACAGGTCACTCCAGTGGTTCGCTACGTTTGGTAATTTAGCAGGGTGCCGGGTTCATGGAATGAGGTTTGTCTAGGTCTTGGCGGTGGATGCGGATATCCACCAACTACTTGGCAGGCTGGATCAGGAGAGACTGGTTGAAAGAGAACTTTTGATCTCTCCAGCAGGACTCTCTCGGTACATCGCCTTGCACCGCAGTGGAAGGGTTGGATTCATACGTACGTTACTCCCAGACACACTGACCCTCAGCTTCGAACACACCCCTCATACCTTTTTTTCTTCCATCATACACAAATTATTCTCAAAGATATCTGAGAAAGATAGCCCCGAGGGGAATTATATTCCTCAGGGCTTCTTGTACTAATGTAAAATAAGAATCTGGCAACCACACCTACTATCGTTATGTCATCTCTCCTTTTTTGCCAATTTATACTTGTAACTCTGTCTCTTCTGACATGCTTGCCATTCTGATTTTTTGGAAATCCGTTTGCAGTGCACTGCCGAACTGAAATTTCCTGAAAATCTTCACACACTCAGAAGTCACTAGCCGCCACTGGTTCTAGCACCTGATTTTTGGTAAAATAATTTTTTCAGCATTTTCGATAGTCAGGTGCACATTACATTTGCTTGTATCTCATTTTTTGTATAAATCATAAAAATCACGCAGTAAAAGGCAATTGACTAGATAGGAGAAACTTCTGTAAAATGGATGAACTTATTCTATAAGATGAATTTGATAAATTTTGTATTATAAAATGTGGCTTTACTCATATCTAAACAAATCATTTGTATGCAAGTTGTATCATGAAAATTTACGCTAATAAGACGTTTTTGGATACGGCTAAATCTATTATCAAGAGATCTTGATTATGTTCTTAACATGTACGCAACAGAGTTTTATAACTTTATGATAGGATTATATTTATTTAAATGAAATGTTGTTTTCTTCGCCATCTTTCAACGTTATATAACATAATACGCCATAGTAAATTTCTTTATTTACGACCAACAAACATAATATACGAGTTGTGAGCATTATGTGCCATGTCTAACACAATTTTTTTCCCCTTTTAAATGCCACAATCGTTATTAACATTTTTTTTGAAGAAGAGTTGCTCAAATGCAGTACAATTTATTTAAATAAAACTAGTATTATTTATCACTTTCTTTACTGGATTTCGAAATCTTGACAAAAAGTTAAATAGAAACCATCAAAAGAAAATTAATTGTATACTCGTTTTGTTAAGTTTTTTTGTAGTTTTTACTAAAAATATTACTCTCGTACGATATTATGTGGTAGATAAAATGAGACACGAATAAGCGCTGATCATCTTCATGTTTATTGCGGTGTGGAAATATGGTCTTGGTAAGAGGAAAATGATAGTAGTTCTTAAGCTGCGGTGGTAAATAAAAATGCTCAGATACCATGGACAACCAGTCGTAGGTATCAAACTATTGATTCTGTAAGAGATAAGTATACAAAACTTTTGCATCTCAATTTCGGTGTAGTACACTTAAAGGCTAAGTGACGTACCGTAAAATGGGATGACTTTGATTAATTTTCAACTTTGAATTCATTTTTTTTTCAAATAAAAATATTAATGTCATTTTTGTGGTCCTTAGTTACTAATTAAGCTGTTGTCACCGAGCCAGAATCAACATATTTGTTCCCAGTCACCGCCCGATCCGGTGAACTCAGTGTATTAGTTTCGAAGTCCTTCTGATATTCATTTATAATCGATATTTGTATTCAATAAATTAATCTATAATATTTCAAGTCTTTATTCAATACCTCCCTTCACAATGTAATAGAGTCATTAACACAATACACCCCTTTAAAATTATTACACTTATTAATCATGTTGCCATCGTTTTTTTTAAGGCTCCGTTCCCGGCCCCAAAAAGAAGAAGACGGAGAGATATGAAATTACGAATATTAGAAGAGCTCGCTAACATTTACAACGATAAAATCGATGCAAAAATCATGAAAATCTTTAATAAAACACGACTCGTTTAAAATAGAGCAAAAATCTCGCGATAATTGTCTTAAACAGCATTTAAAAAAACGCTGTGAATTTTTTCACACATATAACTTTAAAATAACTGAAACAAACGTGTTTATAATAATTTATGGAGCATACTTTGCGATTTTTTTTATATCGAGGGAATTTTATATAATTTATGTTTGGGCTCGACTAATGTCTAGAATTATTATTATTATTACCTTCAAGAATAACATATATTTTTTTAAGAGCTTAAAAATTTCAAATGTTAAGGGAGGTTTGCAAGAAATTGGTAGAAATTCGAATACCGGCCTCTTAATGTGCAGGTACGTGTTTGGGTAGTCAACACAGAATACGGTGATCAATGTCACCTTTCTGTGGAGTGACATTGATAAAGGCACCACTTTTTCACAAGATTATTGCAACAGTACGTCAATCCCAAAAAATAAAGTTAAGAAAATAATGTATGAGTTTGAATATTCACGTAGTTGTGCACATCGATAGAAACTGATATACTTACAATAATATAATATACAATATAAATGACACGAAACTATTATAAGTGTTGAAAAAATTGTTAAATGCATTTTAAATATCTAAAAAACAGCTTCAAAATTCAATCGACAATAAGTTTAAACGTAATTAGAAACCAACTTATTTCCACACAACATTGTTTCAAGTTGCCAAGTTGCAATTGATTATCAAAGTCACCCCCCTCCGATTCCAAAGTCACCCCACATTACGATACCTGACTACTCTCTTATAGGACAGTTGATCAAGTCTCCTTGTCCTGCAAAACGAGTTCTACCTACGTTCTCCATGTGGTTCAAGCCCTTTAGAAGTGGTGGACCCTGTTTCATCGGGGCAAATGACGCGGGGTCACCAAGCGCAAACCTCAGTAAAGACGAAACACCTGCAAATGAAGATTATTTCCCTGTCGCTTATCTTTTACTACACTAAAGACAAGTTGTTTCACAGAATTTAAAAATTCAACAAATTTAGAAGTGAATTTTCCTGTTCTGTGAATATTCTTATTCCATTATAGGCCAATTTTTTAACAGAACTGAAATTAACCGTTTCAAAGCCTCCCTAATGGGTTTTTTTTACTTTCGAAAAAAAAATAGAAAAACTTGTAGTGTAAGTAAATCAAGAAAAGCATAGTAGGCGGATGAGTTTTCATGATTCCAATTATTTTATTTTTTTACACATTAGAACTTGTGATAACTTGATACAATTGTTATTTAAATATTTAGTATTTATTTAAAAAACGTATTTTAATTATTATAGGCCCATATTTAAACACGATTTATAAAGAGACTAGAAGACTTTTGGAACTAATAACAACGGCATCGCATTACTTGTGAGAAACTACATCAGATGGTATTCGGATAGTGAGGATATTGGAACTCAACGATTCAGATAATAAAAGTACTTGAACAGAACTTGAAAATTAACTTTGAAACATGACGAATTGTTCAAATTATTGTTTGACAGTCTCACAGAAATTCAAATGTAACATTGTCATTAAATGACCATTCAGCGCAATTTTGTTTTTTGAGAGTTGAAAGGTTCCCGTTAAATTCCGATTCTAGTTCTGTTTCAGCTTTGGAACAAATTGTGATCAGCAGAAGAAGACAGCTACCACGCTGTCTCAGTTTATTATAATTTGATAGAAAGCTGAAACGCACCTTGAGTTGTCCTTTAACGGGGCCTTTCAAACGTCAATAATGGTTATTTTACGACAATGTTGCATTTGAATTTCTTCAAAATAACTGAACCTTAATGTTATTCATATCATTGAGTGAAATTTCTGCCAATTTGCTTGTTCTTTAACCTAGGGTTAATTGGAATGTTGTTCGAGGAAGGCATTTTACGGATAATTATCTTTCTAAAGGTCTTATTTAGACGTGTCGCTGTCACTTTAGTTCCAATTACCCGCGTTGATTGTGTAATTGCTTAGAAGCCAAGAGGCAACAACAAATAACGCGTGTTTAGCGAGCTATCTAGTATTCTCACATTTCACTATGTATCCATTATACATTATCCGATGACAATGTCGCTTTTAGGCGGGAATTGGCCATTGTTTCCCGCCATTTTGTTTTTCACAAAGGTCAGGTTCATTGTAGTTTCTTGAATGTGTAGTACTTTTTGCTACGATCAGATTCACAATGCGAAAGAAAACGCACGCACAAATTTTTTTTTGCTCAAGGAAAATACCTGTGCGAGGCACTTTGTAAATAATTTTTTTATGAAAATATTTTTCTCTAACTTCATTACTAATCTAATATATATACAATAATATAAAATCATCCGTAAAATTTCTCAATTTGGGATGCGGCGCGCATGAGTACCGCCGCAGAGGGAACATTTATTGGATAACTAACCCCTCTGCTGCAGGTCACCCCAAGTGGCTCCCTACATTTAGTGGCTTAGCAGGGGTGCTAGAATGAGGTTTGTCTAGGTGTTGGTGGCCAATGCGTTTGCTCAGAGATTGGTTGAGGGAGACCTGAACTAGACCTCTCTAACCGGATTCTCTCGACCCATTGCCTTGCACCGCAGTGGGATAGTTGCATGCATACGACCGCCACTCCTAGATACATTGACCCCCAGACTCCTACCCACCCCGTATACCTTTTTCCTTCCCAGAACATCCTCTCCTTCCTTTCCCATAAAATACTCTCCACATACCATCCCCCAAAAATACATAGGCCCGGAAGTTTTTTGGAGTTTGTGTGGAGCTAATGTAATTTATTTTAATTTTTATTTTCCCTTCAAAGTGAAAACTTTATAGCTTATTTAGATAATATAATTAGATATCGTGATATTTCTCATATCGTTCTTTGTTGTTAGTACTACGAGTAACTTACATCTCTAGAAAAGTTTATCTTTCTATTAAAAAAATCTATGATTGTTTACGATCCAATTTCAATGATGTTCCCTTTCTTTGTTAACCACGCAGTTGGAAACCTCGTTATGTCCAGCCCACATACTTAGCCATTAGCGATGTTTCTTTCTGAAAACTTTGTAATTAAGCAATTATTATTTGTATCAAGGTAGATTATAGGCAGACATGTACCTACATACCAGTGGCGTGCGGTCTGGTCTATTTATTATACATCATGTTATGAATATTGAAAGTATAAATTGGAGAGCAAACATTAAATTCGACCTAAAAACTTTTCCATGTAATGGAAAGGTACTCATTTTTTCAATCGTTCTTTTTTCATCTATCAAAGTGACAATGATATTTTATATATAAATCAATAATATAATGAATAATATTAAATAATATTAATAATAAATCAATAATATTATACATCATGTTATGAATATTGAAAGTATAAATTGGAGAGCAAACATTAAATTCGACCTAAAAACTTTTCCATGTAATGGAAAGGTACTCATTTTTTCAATCGTTCTTTTTTCATCTATCAAAGTGACAATGATATTTTATATATAAATCAATAATATAATGATACGTTATTACATTTTCACGGCCAAAAGTATTTTCATTATTTGTTTTTGGGGTGTTATGCCGTGTTGCGCTACCTCCTTTTTTAGCCAACGTTTCGGACAGCGTTACAGTATCCATCACACATCTACCCTGATGATGCACGCTGTAACGCTGTCCGAAATGTTGGCTAAAGAAGGAGGTAGCGCAACACGGCATAACACCCCAAAAAAAAAATTACGAAAATCAATGATTGGTTTGTTTATTCTTTTTAAATTACTGAATTTCATCGAAAGTCTTTAAATGTAAAGTGATATAAATATTCGAATCCCTGTTAAATCTTCTAGACTCCACCATCTTTTCTACTGTGAAAACCATAGCACATATTATTCATATCACTCACACTAGCGCGATTTCACGAAACTGCTAAAAATATATATACACATATACAGACCTTTATGATATATTCAAAACCTCTCCGTCCTGCATCAAAATAAAAATAAAATTAGGTGTGAAAGATATCGATTATGTATTTTTGTAGTATATTTAAATCACCCAGCATTCCCAAAGATGACATAGGCCTTGAGGAGAATTACTTTCTTCAGAGCCTCCCATGTGGAGCTAATGTCAAAAAGAAATTTAAAAAATAATAAAAAAAAAAAAATTAAAATCACAGGGTACAAAGTGTCATAGCAAAAATATTTTTATTTACGCAGAGTTTTTCGAAATCAGATTTACACAGTAATTTTCCTCTTATTTTGAATGTCAAGTGTACAAAATTTCATTAATCTCGGAATAAAAAATTTGATTAGAATTTGTATAAAAAAGATTCCATGACACAATTGCCTCCCCCCCCCCCCCCCCTGGCATACTTATATTAAATATGCTGTTGGTTTAAGGAAAATACTTGAACAAAAAATAACTAAGTGACCCGAAGGGGTGTGCAGAGATGATGTACCGCAGAGTAAAAAAAAATTTAAAACATTTTTTTATTCAAATGCATCAAGCATAAAACTAATTTTCGATATACTGTTTGATATCTATATTTGTTTGATATCCATAACATATTTTATATTAAATGTGTTTTTGAAATGGATTTTAGTTTGTTTTTTAAAGGATAAAAGGCCTAAAGTTTATAAATAATGGACAAAAAATATTATTTTAAAATAATTATAATTTAGAGGGGTCAACTATCGGGTCTTCTGAAAACTATCAAAAAAAGAAACCCATGGATTCTCTTCCTTTAAATACCTGTATATAGATGATTAATTTTCTTGTTTAACGAAGAGGTTGTGAGTTGTGACGAAGTTAAACTGATTTTATGACTCAAAAATTCAGATTTAGAGAACGATAAATGCATAGTCTAACGTCTAACGATTCGAGTTTATAGTTGTCGTATCAGTATTTGTCACGCCACTGGTATTGTGGTACAAATGTACACCACTTGTTGTTTTCTTCAGCCGAGCTTATTTCCTTTTACATCCGTCAAGAGATTTTTCTAACTCGATATAATTCTGTCGAGTTAAACTTCCACGCTCTGCAGAACTAAAGATCTTATCGATTCAGTCCAGGTGTCTGTCACACAATTCAAATTATACCCAAGTCATGGTAGATTACTATAAGCCTTTACCCATTCAAACTTCAAAAAATTTCTTTTAGAAACAGATTAAAACAATATATTATTGTACGTATTGTATATTATTGTATGAGTATCTAACTGTATCCGAAAGAAATCGGTTCTGATAATGTAGAACTTTTATATATCGTTATAAGTCAAATACATATCTGCCTATTTAAAATTTAAATTTATAAATTTTTTTTTTTTGAATGCAACTACAGTACAAGATATTCCAAACAATCCAACTTTGTTATTCCAGTAACTAAAACCTCAATGGCCCAGTCACAGTTTAACTTCCTTGCTCCGAAAATCTAATAATTTACCAATTGAAATAAAGACGGTAGACCAATATCACACTTTCAGGAAGGCGATTAATGATTTATTGATTATTGATGAGTGAATGTGACAACGCCAGTGGCCTGTTTCTCGTTCTCAGATAGAACAACTGTCTATACATATATATATATTTTTAATGTTATATATATACATATGAGTATGTAATGTATATAAATGTGTGTGTGTATACATGTATACATGTGAGTAGGTGCGCATATGGATACGTATATGTGTGTTTATACCTGTATAGATGTGTGCACGTGTGTATATGTATGTGTGCACCTATATATATATACACTTTGTGCTTGCATGCACACATATTGAAAAAAAGTTATGTTCCTTTTTATAACCTAATACTAATTCACTCCTTTTCCCCTTTCTATTTTCTATTTTCCACTTTTTATTTTAGTATTATTTTATTATTATTTTTTCTAATTTTTAACATCACCTATAATAAATCCATATGTTTACAATAGACTGCATATTTCATAAAAAGTAACAATACTCCATTGGTCACCATGAAACAGGCAGCCGCCTAGTATGGTGATCCAATATATCCAAACTATGTTAATAACTCAAGTATGTATCATGTATTTTATAAATAAATAAATAAATATATATTTATTTATTTTATTTCTATTATCAAACATATATTTTACTGATTGTTACAGTGGTTTACATATGTAGATAATAAGTTTCAGTAATAAAAAATGTTTATGATCAGTAATTGTACATAAATAGGTTAGTAGTAGTGTTTTGTGAGGACCTCACTAGGAGAACCTGTGCTGAGGTGTTCCCATGTTTAGGATTAAGTGCTATTCTTTCGACATAAGTAGAAACACCGTATCGTCCTTGATATTGTGAAGAAGGGTACTGTGGGTCGACCTATGGCGGCAGTATACCTAAATTTAAGATTAGTAGCAGTTTGAGTTAGATAAATAATTGTCTTGGTAAACAGGTAGTATATTTTTCTATGGACCACACGCCGCGCCACTGCAGCACTGGTATAAATAATATTGTGGCAATATTTTCTGTCCCGAAACAAAGTTTTTTTTTTTATACATATTGATTTAATTTTGGGGTGTTAGACCGTGTTGCGCTACCCCCTTCTTTAGGCAACGTTTCAAACAGCATTACAGTGTCCATCATCAGGGTACACGTGTACAGTGTTGCCTGCTCTAATCCTCTATGAGCTGGTATTTCGATATAATTTAAAATGGTTTTCTGCGTTTAGTTTTGGCGTAGCCGCCGATTACCGGATACCAATAACTATTAAGCTTAGCCCTGTCATTTTTATGAATATCAATGAGATTTTTGTGACAATTTCAATTGCCTCCATAATTAGGAGTGCTCTATACATATTGAGTCTTCCCATGTCCCCAGTCTTCACCGAAATCTTCGATTACACATCCCTGATGATGGACAAAATAAAGCTGTCCGAAACGTTGGCTAAAGAAGAAGTTAGCGCAACACAGCATAATACCCCAAAAAATAATCAAAATAACACTTTTGGCCGGGAAATCTATAATCATATCCAACACTTATTATGTTATATTTATTTTATACTAGTTTTAACATAAAAATGATATCGAATTACTTCTTTTTTGTATGGCTTTGACCTTAATTATTTGTAAGGCAATTTATTGATTCCGTTCACAATTTTATTTATCATTCAAGAGATTAATTACGATGTCTGCAGAGAGGAGAGGTGGAAATGCCACCAGCCGGAAAAGTCAACTATTCGATTCAATTTAATTATGTTTTTTTGTGATACAAAAAATTAAGAAGTTAAACTTTAAATGCGGTGATCTTGAAGAAGCGTTTTTACATAAAATATAAACGGATACCGATCACCTATAAAATTAAAGCTGACACCTCCAAATATCATGTGATAATGCACATCATTTGCATTATACTTAATAATGTTTTAAGATTTTTAACGAAAAGCTGTTTTAGTATATATTCTGGCAAATATGCTACAAACCATCGTAATTTTATTTAAATAAAAATGATCTAATAAGCATGTAGTACCGTGCAGTCCATAAATGATGAGGAGCTGTATCTACCCTAAGAAAATCGACCAATAAAGTAAAATAATAAGATAGAATGTGCTGAAGTAGTTATTTTTGTCGAAAATCTATATGAATTCAGAAGCGGGTGACACTATGGCATCCCTAATTGGGGTACGTTGTGAGGCTGAAGGTAGTGGAGAGGGGAAGGTGATAGGAAGGGGAAGGTGGGGAGTACCTGGCTATTCTGATCTGGTCATAAAACCCGGCTAAAGTCATTTCAAGCAACGTTTCAATTCTGAGTGGCGGTCTACACCAGTGAAATACTGAGTGTATCATCCACTCTGGAACATGCCGCAAATATATCTTATATTATTTTTAATTATTGAATTGTGAAATAACACAAACCAATCAAATAAAATTTATTGCACACGCCAAGATTTGAACCCCCGACCTTTGGATTGCTAGTCACCAACCAAGGAGTCTGTCATAGAGCAGAGCAGCTTTTAAAGCAAATTTGTACGTAATGTAGGCATTCAAAGAAGCCCAAAAGCCTGTGAAAAGCGTATGTAACTTATTAGCGATTTAGCTTTATTTGAATTAGGTACCTAGTTTGCAAGTTACGATGTAAGTAATAAAACAGGCAAAAGAGATTATTTATAAAACTTCTCATTATTATAATTTTTGCATACTATACTCGTACATACGACATACATTGACCGGTCAGTGGTTGAGTGGGCATAGCGCTTGGGTCCCACAAGGGGCGTCGCATGTTCGATTCCTCGGCTGGCTAAGTCCTCCATCACAACACAAGCAACATTTTCGGCTTTCTGTGGTGGTAGTAGGAGATTTTAAAACATTGTCGGGTTATTCGTAACCCGGGAATGTTTGTCTTTCTTTAAAAAAAATATATATATATACACATGCCTCGAACGAAAATCATCCACGCACATTGGTGCTAGTTTTGTAGCAACATGTAACATTTTCCAAATTCAGAAATAATATAATATTATTATTTTTCCTTTTTCACGCCGAAGTAAGGAGTGTAGGTATTTCTGTAAATCGTTTGCGTGGAATAAATTATTACGTGTGATTGCGAAACTAATACAAAACATACTGGAATCATTGTACGAAATTCAGTCAGTGCGGAAACAATGCGGTTTAAAGAAGAAATTGTTTCATTATGCAATACCTACAGCAGTACAGCGGAATCTTAATTTAGAAGGCAAAAATAATAGACGGTTATGGTGAGTATTTGTACAATGTTTGGAAAACGTCAAAAACTACTTCGGAAGTGTTAAATTCTAACCAATACATTGTTATCGAATCAAAATTATATATCATCCTAGATTTTCGATGTCGTAATTTAATTTCCTATTGTTTCTCTTGCGCCATTTTTCGCATTTTTAGGAAATGCCTTTTTTAACGTGTTAGGTGTTATTTGTTTATTTGTTTAAAAGCCTATCAAGATTTTGTATATGTAGATATACAACATATTAAGTTATTTATTAGCTGGACTCTCTCGACCTATCGCTTTGCACCGCAGCTTGAGTGATGAATTCATACGTCCGTCACTCCAGATTCTTACATACCCCTCATAAATTTTTCTTCCCAGAACTTCCTCTCCCCTTTTCCGTAAAAATACCCTCCACACTGCCGCTTAATGTAAAAAAAAACAACAATCCTCCATTCGAGCTTAGGCGTTAATGTAAAAAGGAAAAAGTGATCACATACATTTCGGCAATTAGCTATAGCGAGTTACAAAACATGCGACTTTTAGTAGTTTAACGGCCGTTGTTCCCAAACTTTTCGATCGATCAATCTGAGTCTCTGATCAGCTAAGTAATCTGTGTAGTAACGCTCAAGTCACCTGTTGGGAGGAGCGTATTTGGGCATTTGAGGAGTGTTAAGCCAAAATTTCGACTCTACGGATGAACAGTGGAATTAGAAACATCGGCCGTTAATGTTTGGTAATGCTAACGATCACTGCAATACTTTTGAAATACATCTATTTGAATTTTGATTTTGTTTTTTTGAGTGGATAAACAAAATCTGGTGGAAAGTGGAATTTAACCCCCTTTCCGATCGAGCTTAAACTCAGCAGATAGACTCGTTGTCAATGATAATGCGTTCTATCAACTTAAGGTGGCACTCACTCATACACACTTGCAAACAAAAGCATATCTCTGAAATTGGCTTCTAGGCCACCCAAAATTTAAAATAGTTGTATAAGGGCTTTCGCTCGTGTAGAAACTGAAATGAAACCAGTTGTCGACGCACCAGCACTGCTGGTCGTGCGGCAGTCGCATTTCAGTTGCATTGTTAACAAGTTGCCATGGTAGCGGCTCACGAACTGTCAAGTTTTCGAATTGCATCGGCAACTGGTTTAATTTCAGTTTATCCATGAGCGAAGTCCCTTATAGGAACAAAAGTTGTTTTTATCACGGATTAATTTTCTACTATTCTTTTATGCGTTTTGAGAATAAAAAAAGATGATCTGAAAATTCTTTCAGTAGAAATTCGATAAATCCCAGACGGAAACCAAGGTGGAAAATTCTCCAATTACATATTTCGAATGTTCCTTCGAACATTTCCGTTTCGTATTCCGTCAGCATTATAAAATTGCATGGGCGTGAAACTTAATTGTTGTAGAAATCACGTGTGCTCGCGCCTCGGAACGGATGCTAATAAGTGTGTTTTATACGACTTTTCACTGGCAATCACATCAACTGGGAACGCTTATGTTTTATTGCTAATCTCCACATTAATAAAGTTGGCTTTGTTAAAACATAAATATTAACTCAGAAGACGAATGAAATCTAACAGTAAAATTGAACGTAACAACAAACATTTTGAAGCACTTTATTTTATGATTTTTTGTTATCCCGTGATTAATGATAAACCTGCAAAAAAATATTAATTTTAATATTGGCAAACGTTTCGATGGAGCCGATGTCATTTTTGGGGATGCTGTGCGGAGGGTCTTTTTAGAGAAAGGAAGGAGAGGGAACGAAAAAAGTACAAGGGGTGGGTCGGAATTTGGGAGTCAACGTGTCTAGAAGTGACGGACGTATGAATCCATTCCTTCCACTGCGGTGCAAGACAATGGGTTGAGAGAGACGGGTTCGAGAAGTCTGGGTTAGGTCTCCTTCAACCAATCTCTCCCGATCCGGCCCGCCACGCAGTGAGCAGATTGGCAAACGCATCGGTCTACAGACCTATATAAACCTCATCCCGTGAATCCGGCCACCCCTTCTAAATCACCAAACGTAGCGAACCACTTGAGATGACATGTTGCAAGGGTGTTGGTTATTTGATAAATGGCTCCCAGGGCAACGGTACCCGCTCCCGCCTCCCAAATTGAGAAATTTAACGAATGATTATGTTTATATAATATCCAAATAAGAATTTTTATAATATCCAAAGTTTTATTGCACAAGATTAGACGATATTTTCAGAAAATTTAGATTACCTACCTATTCCTAAAAGCATGAAAAAATACCTATTACAGAAAAAATATCTACTTTTATCGACCGTTTGTCCTGTGAGTTCAGGGAGAAGTTATAAGTCAGTAAAAAAATGACAAAAAAGCCAAATAATAAAAATCCGATTGGCCGGGCATAAAACATACTCCCGTATAGTTTTATTTATTTGCGTTTTGTGAAACTCTGTACGAAATTTTCGCATATCATTGTTTTATATTTCATTTCACATGTCTTCTTCCTGACCACGCAAGAGTGCCGATTAACGCATTTGTTTATGAATTTATTGTTCCATCGCGGCCATGCAATTTGACATGCCTGCAAACACCTCATTATGCAGTCGAGAAATGCCAACATTTCTTTGTTTTCAGTTATTGCGATTAAGTTTCTTCGCCAGGCGATGCGACTGACGTAACTCGAACTACATTATTGAAAAATTCTTAGTTTTGGTATGGAGGTTATGATGAAGGTTTTGTTAAGAATTTTACTGAAATTATAGAACCATGATAAGTAGATACGGATAAACTTTGTCATAGTAGGTACTTTTGATGTTACTTATACATTTCCGGATTACGGTTACTTATAATTTTACAGATACGGATTACTTTAGCCTTTGTCATAGTCTTTTTGATGCAACTTATAATTTTGCGGATTACTTATCATCCTTTTACAAGATTTGATATTTGTACATTCTTATCAGTTGAGAAAATAGGTATTTCTTCTGCATACTCTATACTGATTAAGAGTAAAAGATTTCTCTCCTTCCATTGTAATAATAATATATATTTAAATATATATTTTTTTATTTATTTATAAAAATCTGTATATATAAATATTTTTTAAATTTATTTATTTATTAAAAATCAGTTTACAAAGAAGGTAGGTATAATAATTTTGAATACAAAATAAATTAAATCATAAGTTTTCACTGATTATTTTTTTAAATGATATTTCTCTTCTATAGAAGCAGACGCATGTAATTAAAAGAGGGACGAGTATCGGGATGAAAATATATTTACAAAATGTATTTTGTATCTTATAATTAATTATGGTAGGAACTTAAAAAAAAAACAAATTTAATAATTATATAAGGCGGCATCCATTCCAGCAAAATCTCACGTTACTTGAAAAAATATACGAATTGGCCCAAATTTATCTCACCGAGGGGGAGGGGGTCTAGATTGGAAGAAAAACTGCTCACGTAATTAATGGATGCCCCCTAGATATGAAGATATTTTCATAATTTTGTTATTTTACTTTGAATTGCTATTTAATTTTACTTTGAATTGCTCTTTAGTTCTCATATTTTCAAGTAGGCAATTGAAGTATTTTTTCCCTAGATATATGTAATGATGTTGTGCAAATGAGGTGTTACATTTTTGTGTTGGAAATATATTTTTTTAACGAGTTGATTAACTATGATTTTGTTTTTTTTTTATTATTTGAGTTATTATGTTTTTTCGGACCAGATAATTAAATTTTAATACATTAAATTCTTCAAAAATAAAGTGTGTTGGATAATCTCTTGGTTTTTTTCAATATAATTTTTTATATTTAGTCGTTGCACAATTTCAACAGAGAGTAGATTTGTTTTGTATGCACCTCCCCAGCTTGCTACAGCGTATTGGAGATTTGACTGTTATAGCATTGTAGACGGATGTTAGATTTTCTAATGAGAGAAAGTTTCGGATTTTTAAAAATGTGTAAGTTGATTTCCTTATTTTGTTAACGGTAAGACTCATTTGATCCTTCCAGTTTAATAATTGTTGGATAATTTTTATAGCGCCATTTTCGTGAGAAAATCAACTCCAGGGCGCTAATATACCTAGTCGTAGACAACACGTCATGTCACCTTTCCCGCGAGTACATGTAAATGAATATTTTAATGTTGTTATTTTTTTCTTTTACTGTTGAATATAGTCTTTGTTTTCGAACCCGCTTATATATCTATTAATTTCAACGTTGTTATAATCTGTTAGACTAAACCGATTCAATATGCCACTATTATCTTCTTTCATCACTGCAAAGCTGTCAAGTCTACTATTTTAGAAATTTAATCTAAAATTATATTTTATTTTTATTTATAAAAGCATTCTTCTTGTCATGGTTTGCTGTGTTAGAATATCACCTGTTTTGCCGTGTGGTATCTTTATTAAGTCGTGCTCACAACTGCGGCTGAAGTTTTCAGGCACGTTTAAGCCAAGCTTTCTAAGGAGAATGGGCGGTTAATAGATTTATGTATTACATTAAAAGAAAGTACACATTGCAATAATAAATTAACAATGCCCTGTCAAAAAAATATCGTTTTGTTGAATGTTAACGTTATCAAATATTTTCCATCTGAACGTTTAAAAATTTAAAACTCTTTTAGGTTATCATTAAACATTTAAAAGCATCGTAAATTTTTAAAATCCGTAGACATTTTAATAGACAAAATGTACATATTACAAAGTAAAAGATTGGGACACTTTTCGACTGGGGTCATTGCTTTGATTTGCCTACTTCGATGATTTGGGTTACAAATGGGTTTACAAAATTAAAGATATTAATTTGGGGTCAGGAATTATGGACTTTTGGCTTGAAATATGTGCGTTAAAGGAGACATATGATTTTTATATATCATATTGCATTTAAATTGCCAATATTAATCATGTGCAGTGTCGCAAAGACAACTTTAGAAATCCTGAACTCTTTATGAGCTTTGCACGCACTAAACTCCTTGATGCCGTTAATCGATGCTAGCAATAATTTATAAGTAGGTACACATTATTTTAAAGCAGTAAGAAATAACGAATTAAAGCTAAACGATAAACTGTTAACAAGTCATTATTTTGTGAAAGGACAAAGTGACAATTCAAATGATTGACAAATTCTCTTGACTCGGAGAAGAAACAAAGTGAACAATGTATTCCGTGAACATTTCCCGAACAATGTCCAACGCGACCATGTCGGAGCGGAGAGACAAGGTCAAGCCCCTGTCCAGATCCTGTTCTACCTCGGCATGCAGCGGGAAACCCAAGAGGAGGCATCGTAGAGGTCCTAGGTGAGTTTCAAATAATTAATAATTTAAAAAGAAACATAGTGAACAATGTATTCCGTGTACATTTCTCGAACGATGTCCTACGCCACCATGTCAGGTAGGAGGGACAAGGTCGAGCTCTTGTCCAGATTTTTTGGGTGTGTTTGAAATAATGAAATGAAAGAATTTTAAATAATGCATAATCAAAAATAGTGCACAACATTTCCTGGATGATGTTCCTGTCCAGAGGTCCTAGGTGAGTTTGTAGAAAAAAATAAATAATTAAATAAATTGACATGTGAATTTAGTTTGTGAGCTTATCCACAGATGGCACATAGCTATCCTAGATATTAGTTTAAGAGATTTCCGATATTTGTCATAAATACAGGGATTGAAATCTTAATACATACTTTCGAAACCTAAAGGTCAGGATCCAGAATAATTCGTACCTCCTCTGCTAAATAAGACATCAGTATCTATCACAAATAAAGTTCAAAGTGTTTTATTGACTCGGAGTTTTATTTAAAGGGTTGTGAGACAAACCCGGAGTAACAACAACTACCCAAGAGCTTTCGGGTGCTTTTAAGTAAAAATATTTGTCTTGAAAGTATTGGGTTTGTATTTACCCGAGTCCAGTCATGTCAACAGTCATACGGAAATGTGTGAGGCGATTTATGAATGTGAATAAAGTAAGGAGTGTGTGATGCATAATGGTTAGTTACGAGTAGTTAGACAATGCAATAATATGCTCCATAGTATATACTTAAGAGTTATTCAACAAGGTTTTTATTCAGTTAACAAGGGTCCCTTTATATAAAAAAATATATTTGCATGTTTGAATCCCTATACCTCGTACCGTTCGTTCGACTCTCGATTTCTAACTTTAGTTGGTTTTAAATCCAAAGAAAGTGGTGGATGCAAGAAAAAAAAATTAACAACTCTCAATTAAAACAGAATAAGACATTGAAAACAAAACAAAAATACCTGTCTCAACTGGAACACAAGCTCAGATCCTTTAGTATTACCGGGGCCTACCCTACCAATTGGGACTACTGAGACCTAATTGAATATATATTTTAAATAAGATATTTAAATTTTAACTACCTCTCTGATATTTTCTGGTCAAGGTTTCTTTATAAAAATAACTAACGGTCTTTCGTGATTCATTTGGTATATAAATTCTCCAATTATTAGCCTAAATATTTATTTGCTTCAATAATAGTAACTGAAATCTGAATGATTATTACGTTCAGATTTTAATCAAAACTGCAGATTAAATCGCAGTTCTGACACGATGATTGGCGATGAATGATTATATAGATTATTTGGAAACCTTCCAAAGATAGTCAATGTAATGCAGTTGTTAACCTTCTGTTTTTGGCAATCTCCGTTCTATTAAAACAAACATCTACAGCCTTTATGACTCCACTGAACCCCCACATTCAATTAAGAATTAAAGAGCCGCATAAATACGTTTTATTGGTACTTAAAACCGATTTAGAAATTATGATTGGTTTCAGCTGAGTATTTGAAGTAACTGTTTTGTGTTGTGTTATCGTACTAATTGTAAAATAACAGTTAGCAGAGATGAATTGAATATTGGTAATGTCTAATAAGTATTGACCGTAATGAGGTCGGCCTTTCACAATATTTCTGTTATCTCGTTTACTGCACAATAGATAATTTGAACTAATCAACAAATTATGTATAAAAAATATTTAGCTGCTTAATTTTATTTTGAAATGTGTTTTTTTTTACCAAGGATTTGATCTAAAACAAAATGCTTAAGTTGCGAAAAATTCAATGCCTACCTATAAATTAGTTAATTTTTGATTAGCCAATAATTTTATATGATTTCAAAAATATGAAACATCAATAATTTTTATAAGGTTTGAATAATATATGTATTTAGTAGTCCGGTGAGAAGGAATCTCGGATATGTATAAAGATTTTGAATTCAACAACGGTTACCTTCCGACTAGATCCTTCACAGTTAACCCTCTATGCGTAATTTGTATATAATATTGGATGCATAATTTTTTAGAATTGACATATTATATTAGTTTTTTTTATTTTTTATTACTGACTAAGTCACATTTATCATTTACTAGCTGACCCGACGAACTTCGTACCGCCTCAGAATCATTAAGTGTTGAATTAAAGTCAATTTTTTTTTATTTTTTTTTATTGTATTTATTACTTGCTGGAGCAATCCCGATGAGTTACAGAACTCATTTTAGGACAGGAGGAAAATTCATGGGTGTGAGGAAATAGTTACAGTTTTACTTGGAAAATGGATATTAAAAATATAAGTTTCACATACAACATAGACAAAAAATAAATTTAAAAAAAAAACAGGTTGAGTGAGCAAACAACAATAGAAAATAATTAAAGAAACAAAGAACAAGGTTATACAAATGTGGATGATTATGATTACAAATAAATGGAAAAGAAAAGAAGAGAAAAGGAAACAAGACAAATGAGACATGATAAGAAAATTTACATAGTTTCATCCTTAAACGTATTTAAAAAATATTCTTTTAAAGCATTATTCTGAACTTTTTTATTTTGCTGGTTTCCCTTGTACATATCTGGAAGCGAATTATATAGTGTATAGGCAACATAGTTCAGAGATTTTATCCCATATTTTGTAGTGTGTGTTTGAGGTATGCGGATTTTATTGTTATTTCGAGTATTGTGAGTGTGAATGTCTTGATTGTAAAGTGGCTTGATGTTAGTGTGAGTTGATTGTTGAGTAATTTGTAGGATGGTGCTTGTGATTTCATGTTTAGGAAGGACTGTGATTGGAAGAATACCGGAAACTGAATAGATGTCTTTGACATGGGTGTCCCATGGAAGTCCAAAAACATTTCTGAGAGCTCGGTTTTAAACCACCTGCAGATCAGCTATCAATTTCTTTGAGGCAAATCCCCAGATACAGCAGAGATAAGAAAGGTGTGAATGTACCATGGCGTAGTACACTGATGTTAGTAAAGGAATGGGTAATAATCCTTGGAGTCTATATAGTACACCAGTTATGGGGGTAATTTTCTCATTAATTAAAAATTACACAATGAAGCAATGCGCAGCTGTCCGTGTTTTGTTTTTGTCAGTATCAGAGATGTCGTCGTGAACGGATTTTTTGTTGTTTTGATTTTCTTACTTTTCCACTTAATTACGGGAATTTGGTAGGCGGGTACGGGTGCCGCCGCCCCGGGAACCATTTATTGGATAATCAACACCTCTGCCATAGGTCACCCCAAGTGGTTCGCTACATTTGGTGATTTAGCAGGGGTGCCCCGGTTCAAGGAGTGAAGTTTGTCCGGGTCTTGGCGGCGGATGCGTCTGCCCACCTGCTGCGTGGTGGGACGGATCGAGAGATGTTGAGGGAGGTCTATTGACCTTTCCAGCCGGAACCTCTCGACCCATTGCCTTACACCGCAGTTGGAGGGATGGATTCATACGTCCGTCACTCCCGGACACACTTACCCCCAGATTTCTACCCACCCCTCATTCCTTTTTTCTTCCCAGAGCTTCCTATCCTCCCCTTCCCTAAAAAGACTCTCCACGCAGCATCCCCTAAGATGACATAGGTAGAGTAATTATTTTCCTCAGGGCCTCCTGTGTGAAGCTTATGTAAAAAATGGGTTTCATTTCATTATTTGAATTTTCGGAATTCACTCACTACTCAATTTTATAGGTACTTATCACAAAATTCCCGCAGCTCTTTCTAAATATAGAAATCGTTCGATAAAAAGTATGGGGAAAAGAATTTTCTTAATAACTATTTTTTAGTTAATTTTTGTAGTTATTATGTTATCCGGGGTGGAGACAAATCCAATAAATCAAAGATCATCAAAATCGGCACAGCCGTTCTCGAGTTATAAATAGTGTAACTAACCCGACTTTGTTTTATATTAAGAAGATTATGTTACATTACTAAGCATAGCATAATTGATTCTTAAAAATATATTTAATATGTATACAGTTATATGTAATATGTGTACAGTAATTTGGGTTAACTTTGACCTAAATTATAATCAAGAAGAACATTTTATATAATCCAATTTTGTACGTTATAGAGCCTTGATTCTTTATATGTTGACTGAAATAGAATTTATGAACTATATTTAATTAATTTTGTAAATGCTATAATGGAAAAAAAATTATGAAAAGTTTTTTTTTTAGTTCGGGCCAAAGTTTCCCCTAGCGAACAATTTATTTTTAGGCAATATTATGTTTTTTTAACAATAGGGCAAAAAAATCCAGTATTTTATGTAATCAATCATATTTCTCACATAAAAAGTCAACATTTGACAACAACAAAAAATTGACCAATCGTATTAAGAAAGTTAAAAAATCAAAAAAATATATTTTTCAAAGACATTTTATTAATTATAAGATATTTTTTGTGAAAATAAAACAATAGAAGTTATTTACGTTCCCAGTCCTCACTAGAGATTCCTGTTCCGAGGCGGACTGTAAGTCGTTGTTCATATTTTTTATAATTTCGTCATTTTGTTTTTAAATTTGTTTATCTCATGGTATTTTTAATTTAATTTGTAAGAACACTATGTAATTTGATAGCATGGAATTTATAAATTTTATAATATAGAATTTATTTCATGGTTTTTCTGGTCAAATTGGCACTGGGATTTCATGACGTCTTAAGTCTCCTTTCCAAATACATTAACTACAAATCGACCAAAATATTTAGATCAATACGTAAATTGCCACGCTAGCCTCGTACAACCGTATTATTGTAGTTCATCTAGAGCAGTAAACTCATGATATTATCAATTTTTCTCGGTTAAATGATCTGTCATACGTAATTCGTTCTCAATGTTATTGAATAAATAATAACCTTCTTATGAACAAAAACGTATATTTAAGGTGTCTGGATACACTTCAATTTAAATTGAGCTGTACTAGCATAAATTAAATGAAATTAAAACATGTCGAATGGTACCAAGTTGTCAAACTTACAACAGTAGAAAGTATATTGATTTATTATTTTTAATTGGTAAACTAATGTTTAAAACAAGATTTTTATGCACAAAGGGTAACAATTATTATTATATTAGCCGACGTAGCTCAGTTAGTAGAGCAGTTGACCGGATATCAGAAGGATTCGGGTTCAAGTCCCGTCGGCGGCATTTATCTTTTCTCGGGAGATTTTTTCAATGTTGATGAGTGTTTCAGGCTAATAATTATTGCTTATAATAATTGTATATTGAATTATTTATTAGATGTTGCTTCCGAAAAAAAAATTTACGGCGTCAAAATAATATAATTCGCAGTCAACTCATAAATTCAAATTCTATTTCCCTCATAACACAAAAACACAAAAATGGTTTTTTAATCGACTTCGGAAAATTTTTCTTTTCTTAATATTGGCAAATCTGTAAAAAAGGCACTGCCTTTATGACTTCTTATCATGTTGGAAGCTCGTTATAATCTTCGAGTTGTTGACCATATATGTACATCATACAGATATCAAGTAATAACTGTTAGATGCAATTAAAATAAGCAAACCGTTTTTCAGAAAAACACGTTAACATTTCCAACTTCTGCAAAAACCAGAACTACTCACCATTTATTACGACTTTATTGACATTAATTGCGGAATGGATTCCATTACAATTAATCCGACCCTGACGAGAAAGTAGTGTTTACAAGTGTTATTTGATCCACTTCTCAATATCACTCGAGATGTTTGCGATACGAAGACACCTAAGTCACTTGACTTGTAAAGTGTACCAGTGATGAACAGATACATGGACGTACAAATTGTCGCATCACTACCCACTGTGGAGCATCTCTGTCTCTGTACCCATCTCCGGACGTGTTGAGAACATTTCACGGTAATTTTAACATGTTCACTGTCACGGTAAACTTCAGCTCTAAATAGCATGCTTTGTAATTTGATACGTCAGGAGCAGTCATTTGGACCAACGTAAGCAAATAGAACTGTTTCTTTATAATATATTTGGGCATAAGTCTTTTCTATTCATGTTTATTTTAGACACTTCATTTCGAAAACTTTTGTTACAATAGCTATACATTCAATTTCTTAAAAACCGTCGGATAATAATAGTAAACTAGCTTACGGTGCGGGTGGCGGGCAATACAGCAGTAGCTTTGTAACAAACTTCAAGTACGAAAATGGTTTTGCATAATGCGTGACTTCAGAGATGTATTCGAAGTCGGGTTCTTAAATTTCAACCGTACAGGCGCTAGGGTATAAAGATAACAATGAGAAGGCTCAGGTTATCAGATCTGTTTTAAGGACCACGAGGTCCAGCATTGACGATCGATAAAACCCTATATCAACACGATAATTTCTAAAAGCCGTCATCTATGGTAGGTTATCAATATTTGCGAGCACGGTCAACGTTTGACATCATATATTCCGACCGACGCGCGACGATTGATAAATTTTAGAGTGGCCTTCATAGTTTCAGATAAGTTTCGGTTAACTGTCAATATACACATATTTTTTTAAATAATGTCCTTCGTTATGAAAAATGATTGGCTTATTTAATAAGCAGGTTGACTATCGAAGCTCTTAAAATTGTAAGAAATCGTATACGCATGGACTTAAATAATGCATCTTAGACGCGATCAATTTATTTTTTTCGATATTTGAGAAATTAAAGTAGTTAAAATATGACTAAAGACCTCACTAACTAATTAAAGTCCGTTTAGTGTCAAAAAGTAAATGCAGTCTGCCAATGTATATTTAGGTGAGTATTTCATTTATTCATATTTTTGCGTGATCGTTTGGCATTTAACTTTTCAGAACGTAAATTCATAGAAAATACTTCCAGTGTTGTCAGCCTATATAAATTTATTTTATTTATCCCTGTCAATATCTATTCGGCTGTCAACAGTGAAATCATGCTCTATGTATCGATATAAAAGTGATAACTGTAAAGTTATCACTTTTCTATATCCCCTGGCGGCAGCTTCTATATATATAGTAAAAGTTTCCAGCTAATGGTTCGCGACTCCGAAATTTGAAAAAATAATCTTTACTGAACAGTTAAAACGGCCACCATCTTGAAACACATATACAAATAGATGAAATGCTAAATGGTGGCTTCGCTACGACAAATCATTAAAAATTATATTTTTCTGAAATGCATCACGATAGCTTTTATTTTTATAAAGATGAATATAATGCGCTGATCCATGATTGATTCGGGTAATTACGAAGCTTGTGAATGGCAGTCCTATAAACCTACTTACTGTTGTGACGCGTGCGCTTGTCTATTCAGTCTCACATGTTGTGACAGGGGTATTTAATTATTTATAGGATCTACTGGTAACGATGACAAGTTATATTATATGCGATTTGTCACTACTACGTTTTATACGTTAAATGTTTCCATAGTGACCTCAATGTATTAAGATACGTATGTAGATGTCACTTGTTTAGACATTATAATTGATATAAACTAGGAACATCTTTGATAGAAATCTGTCGTGTGATGTTAAGTTTTCTTCGCTCATTCCCATTCTTTCAAAAGCCGGTAGCATGGCAACCATTTTAGGGAATTCAACCAAATTACGGAATGTAGCGAGGCGTAAATGGAGAAAAGGGAGATTACGATTAAGTGGGAGGTTAGGACGTTTCGATTTGGGACGTCACAGTCCCCACAAGCTCCGAGTGGCTGCGAATCTTGTGTGGTATTAACAAAGAAATCGACAAGCGTTGGGTACTTGGAAAAATTGATTTCCTTTGGCGGGAATCTAACCTACAATTCATTTTAATCATTTGAAGATGTATGGACCATTCCTCTATTGATGATTAATCCGGATATTCTCTCATTTAATTACACATTTTGGTCGAAACCAAAGAAAAATAAAATATTTATTATTATCCTTACGATAACAGAAAACAAACCAGAAACCTGTAGTGTAATAATAATAATAATAAAAAGGTTTATTTGTTAATAGATTTTTCAAATTAATGTATCTTGTTTATTTAACGTTGATTCTTTTGACAAAACACTGGTCACTGCTCAGATATACATGAATGATTTCTCCCGGAATGCGGCTGGTTTTCAGCAGTTCCTCTAATAATGTAATAATACTGTAATATATACAGAGTGTCCGGGGGTAAAGTGCATTAACTTCGGGAAATGATTCCACATGATAGTATAAGTAAAAAAGATAAGTAAATTTTTTCGAAATTCCAACATTTAGGGGTAGTTTTGTGGTAAAAAGATAAAATTAGACCGGCGTGTGCGGGCAGCATTATTATTACCAGGCAAAGTTGTAACAATCACGCACGACAAGCTAACAGCAACTTTATGTAGTAAGTTTTACCTTACATTGATGATTTTTAGAAGGTATGTCTTTTTGTATGGGAAAAAAAAGTTGGATTTTCTGAAAAAGTTATTAATCTTTTTTACTCCTACCATAATGTAGAATCACCTCCCGAAGTTAATGCACTTTACCTCCGGACATCTTGTATAGATATTATATCATTTTAATTCAAATTTAAATTATAGCAAATAAAATTAAAATTCCAAATAAATAATATAATCACAACCACAATTATGTAGGTACTCCCTTCATTGTAAATTCTATCAATTGAGTGCGGTTGACCGCGCAGTCAGCAACCATTCGCAGCAGAGCTTCTTGAAGCACTGCAACGAGATCGAGATTCGAATAGACAGTGGTATTTCATTCCAAAGTTTTGTTAGACGAAAGAATATTAAAGTTTTGGTGAATATAAGAATATCTGATTCCACCCTCAAATACAGCAGTTTTATCTCTGGGGAGAACGAGTAAATGGTATGTTTGGCGTGTACTGTGTATAAGAGAGTCACGAAAAATTATTTATTTATTATTGATGTCCGAACAACGACATCAATTTGGTAAGACAACTCGTTCATCCATCTAAGGCATCATTGGTTCTGTTTACACAATACGCTAAGCCGCGAGAACCGGCAAGTAAGTTAATACATAATTGAACATTGATGGAAGGCCATTTAACTTTATTTTGCCCTTTTACTGGTTGGTTTCGTGTGAATAGAACCACTGATTGTAACACTGCAAAAAAGGTAAAAATCTATTTAAAACGCTCTCAAAGCACCAGTTTTTCAATACACAAGAAATTCATTTAGGTTTAAAATAGCACTCACTGTTACTCGCTCAAAGGACGTGATGCAATATTTTCCAAATTAGGCATATCCGTTACGAAGAGATGACATTATGGTCATTAATCGCAATATTCTTTTAAAACTAATCAGAATGCGACCATATGGTGATAAATTTCCAATTTTATTCGTAATAAAAAGTATTGAGCATTAAAAGAAACATATGTATTTTTTTTTATTTTTATATGAATACCGAACAAGAATCCCAATGGCTCCCGTCTGGAGCCAGTGACTATGGCATCCCCAATTGGGATATTGGGATATGTTGTGAGGCTGAAAGTAGTGGAGAGGGGAAGGGGATGGAGGATGGGAAGATGGGAAAGAACATGGTTATTCAGATCTAGTCACCAAACACGGCTAAATCCTTTTTAAGCAACGTTTCATTTCTGAATGGCGGTCTTACACCAGGGCGATACTGGGAGTATCTTCCACCCTGGATATATATTTTAACAAAAAAATACTCATGCAACTTGGTAGTTTATCTGATGGTTCTACCACTTTTCTTGCTGGAACAAATTAATTGAGAGTCTTTTGTATACTTAAGCTTTTGCAGTGTAAAATGTTTTGCTTACGAAGTTTCTTTCGGATTTAGTTTTATTGTAGTGGCTGATTAAGTTTTTTAAAGTAACATTTTTAAAAACCTTTTATGCTAATGATTCTGATATTTTTATATACATCTACTGAAGTATAAAGCTGTAGTAATTAACAATTTAGCAGTACATATTTTAATAAGCTCACTGTATAGTATGTTTTTTCTGTTTGTTTCTTCTTCACTGCTCCCACTAACTTTTTATTAATATGTATTATTTTTCTTTCGGTTTATTTAGAAATAATCTTAATTTTTAAATAATCTTAATCTTTATTTAGAAATAATCTTATAATTTTACATTTCTTTCTTCTTTCTACATTGAAAAAAAAAACATGTACGTAAAGGACACTTGTGCCGTTAATTATAAATAATTAAATATTTATTGCCTGAGCTTAAATCCAGAATTTGGCAGAATTTGGCAGAATTTAAACGGGCTTTAAAAACAAAATTAATTAAAAAATCGTACCATTCATGAATCCTAACATCTTTTCAATACAAGTAATAAGTCATGTTCTCAAGTATCCGGTAATCGTTTGGTTTCGGTTTCCTCCTAATTGTACTTTTATGTTTAATATCTGAATTTTTTGTAAGAAGTTAGTGTATTATATTTTAGTTTAAAAGTTCTTGTTTTGTCCTGTGCTACAATAACACTGTTTTTGTATATTATTATTTTCCTCTGTGCTATAACAGCACTGTTTTGTTAATATTTGTTCTCTTGTCATTGTTTTGTAAATACTGTATATTCTTTATTTCATAGGTATTATTTTATAAATATTTTGTAATGATCTCGTAAGGAACACTGTAGGATTATTTTTAAATTTATTATAGTTAAGCGCACTTGAAGTGAAATGACACAAAACTGCGCTATATAAATATTACGTTATTATTATTATTATAATATAAAGTATTTTGGCGATGATTTTTTGATTTGTGTCCCAATATAGATCGGTCATTTGTAAATTAAATTTACGCCGATCAAAATGTTTCTGTCAATTTGACTGTCCTGGAACGGGAGACTCCAAGTTGGACAGTCAAAGCTTCTTTGTACTTATGTATTCTTTATAACAAAAACAAATTTACCAAAATATATGTATATATTTTTAAATTAATTAATTGTGTTACTTTATTTGCGCACGGTGATTTGAACCCCCGACTTTCGGATTGCTAAGGGAGAGTCCCACCGCTTAACCACGGATGCCGCAAATGATAAAATAATTATATAACCATTAAATTAAAAATGATTACTAGGCTATGGCACATGTAAAAACGTTATTGGAACCAAAGGTTAATTAAATTAAATCCACTAGATTCATGTGTTTGGGGAAAAACTAGTTTCCTTTCACAAGCATTGTGCCCAAATCTAAATTGGCTTATATTTTATGTGTTTATTTTTAAAATCATAAATAATAATTACGTTCAAAACCGTAAGCTTGCACATCAACATAATTCGTTTTTTTAATGAAACTATATTTCGGAAGCAGCACTGGTAACTGGATTAAATACATACAAATTATAATAAATATATATAATTAAACAAAAATATTATTCTTTCGGTTCCCTCTCCTATCCGATGTTAGGATCATCAAGGCAATCTTTAACCCGCTTACTGGAATAATGGGATATTTCCACAAACTATGAATACCGTTAAAAATGGGTGGAAGATGTAAAGTTTATTTTTCTGATTCTGACCACTGTACTAAAAATGTATACATTTTATATTTTCATTCGTAATTATTGATTTTAAAACCTGACATTTATTTTATTTTTATTATTTTATTTATTTATTTAAATACATATATATTAAATACATTACAAAGTGATACTTTGTGTGTCCAAATGGGAAGGATACCCGTTTTAGGACAGCCAAATTGTATATTTAGTTCATAATATTTTTAACAAATATTAATCGAAATAACTATTAAGAACATTAAATTTTGTTTTCTGAACGAAGCGATGGTTTCTATATGCCTTTGAAAGAATCGCAAAGATGTGTTTTTTTTCAAGGTCATTTTGAATAACATTAATACATGCATTCAGAGTGGATGAGTGGTTTCTTTAGTGATATCACAAGTAGGAGATTCTTTCCAAGTCATTATAGAGAACATTTACAATTGTATAATTAGGATTTACATATATCATATAAATTCCCAGTGTATTTATGGCTTTAATAAAGTACTACAAATTTTATTTACGACATTTCTAAACGGTTTCAACTGGCTAAAATGTTTTTATGATATAAAACCATCACTGACTGACAAGACGGCTATCACCATCGTTGTTCGGCGTGACGTCAACACCGCAGAACTAAAGGTTTTTTTACATTAGCTCCATACAGGAGATTCTGAGGAAATTAATTCCCCTCACGGCCTATGTCATCTTTGGGGATGCTGTGTGGAGGGTCTTTTTAGGTAGGGAAGGAGAGGAAGTTCTGGAAAGAAAAAGGGCATTAGTGGTGGGTAGGAATCTGGGGGTCAGTTTTTCCAGGAGTGACCAACGTATGAATCCATCCTTTCCACTGCGGTGTAAGGCGATGTTCCGAGAGAGTACGGCTGGAGAAGTCAAAGGGACACCCTCAACCATTCTCTTCCATGCAACTGGTGGGCAGACGCATCCGCCGCCAAGACCCGGACAAACCTCACTCCATGAACCGGAATCCCTTGCTAAGTCACCAAACGTAGGAAACCACTTGGGGTGAACTATGGCAGAGGTGATGGTTATCAAATAAATAGTTCCTGGGTCGGTGCTACCCATACCCGCCTCCCAAAACGAGTCGTTTTTGCAACAAATGGAAAATGGCTTAATTTAAATCGTTATAGAAAATCTATTCATCAACAAAAAAATTGAAATACCTTAATCATAGTAACTTTTCTCGAGAATAAAAAAACGGGAAAATACCCTATTGCACTCACAACGATCGCCTGGTTTTGTGGACACAAACATAAATGTAATATTTTCCTAGTATAATAAAATCTTTGAGGAAAAAAGGGTCATATAATGTCTAAGTAAAAAAATATTATGTAATCACATTACTTCATAATTTAAGAATGCTTTTAATTTCACGCGTTACTTTGAAAAAAAAACCGTTAGGCGGGTAAGTGCCACTGCCACGAAATAAATAACGATTGTTCCAAATTAAAATTTAATTGTAAAAAAGATGGAGTTTCCGCCATCTATACCTTCTTCACACTCCAGAAAACAGATGACGGCCGATACAAGATTTAGAGAAATGATCTTGAAATGCAAATCTTAAAATTCTTTTGTGCTACCAACAAAGCTTACTTTTAATAGCCTGGCGGTAATTTGCGGAACTAATTCAATCAATCAAAAACGGAAAAGGTTCTTAACGTGAAAGGGGAAATTAATGTTACGTGATTTATTACTTTGAAGTTTTGATTAGGCTGTGCTGGAGTGAATAATAATTATTTTTGAATGATTTAGGCCTCAGGGAACGACTATTATAGAAAATTGTGAGATACAGAAATCTAATACATGATATAAGAATGCATATTTTCTTTTGTACATTCAAAGAGTTAGTTCTTTATTAATACTCGCTTTTCACCTTTAAACATCGATTAACATGTTTTTCATGTTAGTTCGTAATTATATTCACGTAAGAAACATTCTAGGGCAGGAAGGTAAAGGGGCCTAATTCGAATAATATTCGTCAGTTTACTTCTACCTGCTTATTAAGAGGAAACACGGTCACTGCGAAATTTGGATTTACCAATCTGCTGTTACCCCGCCGCCCCCTCGAATATCTAGCGAAAGAAACAACTGCGCCTCAGGCTGATAATTGTCTACTACACTATATAAAGAGGTAAGATTTGTTTGTTTGTTTGTTTGTTTGTTTGCATCGAATAGGCTCCGAAACTACTGAACCGATTTGAAAAATTCTTTCGCTGTTGGGAAGCTACACTATCCCTGGGTGACATAGGCTATATTTATTAAAAAAAAAAATAGGCATCCTTACTAAAACTTCAATAATGTAACCCAGGGTGTAAAAAAATTACCTAAAATATTCTTTAAATCGCATGCGCTGCGAAAACTATTGATGACGGAATAAAATAATGTACTACGACTTTATAGAACACATCATTATTTACAAAAAAGGTTGCAATAGCATATGTCTAACTATTATGGTTATGCCACAATAAGTATTCTTTTATCTTAAAAATTTAATTTAAATGTCGCTGCTTGAAAATGCTCTATATTTGTATCTTGGTTTTAATCCTTATCAAAATAAATTACTTCATATTCAAGACAACTTCAATACCTTTATTAAACTTTTTGAATTTTTCAATTCGGATATTTAATTAGAAAGATATTACGAGTTTAAAATTGTTAGTATTAGAAAAAAGTTTCGGCTACGGGCCGGGCGGGAGAGGAGTCAAGAGAGCGGGAGAGCGGTGGCGGGGTAGGTGGAAGTGGAACGCTGGAGGGAAACGCACGGGAAAGGACATGTAAGGAGTAACATTTTATTTATTTGAATATGGCATATATTATAAAAGAAAGTCCAAAAAAACGTCCAGCTGGAAAAACCCAGAAACGAGTCCCGTTTCAATCAAGGGAGTTATACGGTGTGGTAGGTCTCTATCCCCCCTAGGGAATTAGGGTATCCGGTTTTACCTAAAGGGCATGCTTTTGAAGATATAAGGGCTGAAAGTTTCGCCCTCTTGAAATTTCTAGAACAGTCTTCCGGAAAGTTCTAGAAGGTTCCATAGAGCTGTAGAAAGTTCTGAAAGGAGTGGCGGAGTATGTCGTGGAATGATCAAGAATAGGGAATCGGGAACATCACTGTGCAACATTCCAGAACACTATCTTATTGTCCTGAGCGAAGCCGGGTAACCCAGCTAGTTTATATATAAAAATGAATATTTGTTTATTCAGGGGTGAATTCCTGTACCGTTCATTCGATTGCGATGAAACTACGGTTATTTGTTATGCGCATGCCCGCATGTTTTTATATAAAATAGTGAGCTCTTACGTTAAGAATTTATATTCAAATTTTTCAATGGATAGAGCGCGAGTTGTTTGAAAAATGCATGCACTTCACAGAGTTTATCGGCAGGGAGTAAAGGCGGAAGGGATTAGGGAATCCGTTTGCGGGGAGGGGAAAGAAGGAGAGAGTGGGGGTGACGAGTGAGAAGGGAAGGTAGAAGGGGAACGCGAAAGGATAAAGGGGAACGCGGGAACAAGGAGGGGAAGGGGACATGGGAGGGGAACGGGGGTGGGGACGGGGTCGAATGGCAAAGGACATGCAGGGAGAAAAAAATTCTTTATTTGAGTGGCATTGCAACGCATGCCGAATACTCGATCATACTCCAAAATCAGACCGATTTTTAAGTTTTTTATGACTTGATTAGAAGAAAATATTCTATGTCTGTAAGTTTTGATTTTTTTAATACATTTTTTTTATTATCATTCTTTTTACTATCACGCATACTCGTATATCGATAAATCTGCTTGCCCTCTATTTTTACCCTATCAAATGACAAAGAACATCCTTGAAGATTGAAAGTTAAATAAAATACTAAAAATAGATATAGAAAGATCGAAACGTCTTTCATTTAACTATGTCTGGCTTAATTAGCATAGCTCGTATTCAATCTTTTTTTAATTACGAAATGTTATGAATTGTGAATATTAAACCTACATCAAAATCTTTATTTGATTGTTGTTAGCGGTGTTGTAATCTTCGTATTAGGTACCTTTTTAGAAGACGGTTGCAAAAATGATCGCAACACCAAATACAGATGGCGCAACTGGAATTTGCATCTTGTGATTGACAGTTTCAGTTGAGAAATTTTACACTAATTCATATTAAATGAGTGGACCAGGCCTGTTGTAACTTGTAACGAAGTTGTAGCTAAAACAATATTTTACAACACGAAAGAAGTACATATTTTATTTGAGGGTTAAATATAAACATATATTTTTCATTTTTAAATTCTACCTTTAGCCATTAGTTGATTGTACTTAATATTAATTATGTTATAAAAATATTCAACGTTTATTTATACGGTTAGATGACAAAAGTAATGTAAATCAACCAAAAGTGATAAAAAAAAACCAAAAAAACAACCCTAAAAACATAACCTAACGTGGGTAATGTAGTTTTACCATCAATTTCATGACTTTGTATTCTACTTTTCAAGGGTGCTCTAATTTGTCACTGTCCTAATTTGTCACTGTCCTGATTTATCACTGTCCTGATTTGTCACTGTTCTAATTTGTCACTGTTCTGATTTTTCACTGTTTCATTTGTACAACAACCAGCAATTATGTTTGTATCCCAAAAGTAAATAAATTAATACTCCGTGACCTGAGAGGTGATTTGAGATTTTGATTTGAGAAGTGTAAATCGCAACACGGCATAATAATTCACGAAAAAAAAACACCTTAAACGATAATCATAATCCCTTCGTCATCTTTATTTTTACCTGGTTTATCTCCCTCTTCGTCATATTTGTGAAAATTAGAAATTTTTAGGAATATTTTTTTTGTAAAAGTTGCAATCCGCCAGGTCCGCTAGATACCCAGAAAATAGAATACATACATACATAGAATAGCAAGAAAACGTTTATTTCAGTATTTTGTATCGTATGATCATGTATGTTTTTTAAAAAATAACAAAATTCGCTATTAAGTAGGTACTAAGGCATAAGAGTTTAATATGGAAATTCGAATAAGGGTGATTTTTTAATGAATTTTACCTTAGTTTAATGTAAACTTGTAAAATGACTTAAAAAACGAAATGTACATTAAAAAACATGTGTTCAGGCAATAAAATAAGAATTTGTCTATTATTTATTTGCTAATGAATTCATACGAATGTTCCACATATTTATACACAGTTCCACATTGTTCCACATGTTTACACATACGTGTAACGCCAATAAAGGTTTACATTATATTAATTTGGCTTAAATAATAATTACAATAATAATATATGCAGCAGGCCAATTAACAATCCGCAACATTGCGAAAACATTTCCCAATTTAACTCAATTTTATATATATTTTTTTAATTCAGGCTATACGGAATTAAAATTGTGTTTCTGGTGAATATATCAAATTAACTTCTGTATTTACCAATTAGCGATGGTCCATTTTATGTAGATGTTTATTTGGACGTCTCGACTAAATTTCGTCATGACGAGAAAAACCATTTCGATGGAATTGTTTATTTGTAGATATTATTCGCGATCATTAACCTGTTGCCATAACACAAACACAAAACGTTTTGTTCACAGCTAATAAATGTTGGTCAGCAGGCCGAAGATTAGTTTTCGTTTTTTTATGAAATATTTCAATGATCTAAATTTGTACGCAAGTTTGATTACGAAATGTTCTATCAACTTGATGATTTAAATTGTGTTGTAAAATTTTGGTTGAAGCTTTTATAGAAGATTCTTCCAAAAACTTTAAATTTGTTACATTATTTGGGAACTTTGTTTAGCCTTCCCCTTCCTACCCTCCTTCCTAACCTAATAACATAAACCAATTGGAGATGCCATAGTCTCACTGGCTCCTACATGGATGCAGACGGAAGAAAAAAACTCACGTAATAAATCAGAGCAAATATATCGAGTTTAAGAGCCATTGACCAGCGGCCGAGAATTTAAATTTCGTCGAACGATGATCTTGCGATCGTACCCTTGCAATTATACGGGCGGTACCATGAGAAAGATTAATTATTCTCCAAATCAGCATTTTAACATAATAACTTCATATCGATTTTATTTCATTTACAATTTGCTTTGATACCTTCATTCAAAAATGTTAAGACTCGTGATGACAACACTGTTAAATTATATAATATGATTTAATTCTTTTCTATTGATTTATAAATAAAACACTTGTGTTGCAAAGTTTAACAAAGAAACGACATTTATGTTTATTTATAATAAAATAATAGAAAATAAAACAAGTGACAATTGATAAATGCATTCCAACTGACACTACAGGATTCAAATTTAAATGGAATATATTGCCATTACATCTCCCCCCCCCCCTGGAAAGAAAATTACTGCAAAATTTTCACTCATCTTCGATGTCCTCTTCATGGTTCATAAATAAAGGTGCTGGAGTTAACTTCGAGATGTGGAAAAAATTTGATTCTAATTTTTTTCGACCAGTGTTTATCTTGTAAATTGAGTTTGATAATTTTTCTATGATTTTGTATGGTCCGATTCTCAATTCGTCGAGCTTCTTCCTGTTAAGTTTGTTTCCATTCTCCACAAAAACAGTATCACCAACTTTGAAGTCAAAGTGTCTCCTGGTTTTATCGTAAATTATCTTGTTGTAATTATGTGACTTCATAGTATTTTCTAGAGCTTTTTTTCTCTCTTGAATCAAATCGATGCCGGTCTTCTTAAGTTTTAACTCATTTGGCAAAATCGTAACATCTGTGCCGTCAAGTAGGTACTGTGGCGCATATCCAGTAACAGTGTGCTCCGTTTCATTATAGTTTTTTACACAATTATGCGCTATAGTTGTCCAAGCTACTTTTGAGTCATTTTCGTTGATTTTGCATCTAATTTTATTGACCAGCGTTTGGTTCAATCTTTCATTTAATCCATTTGAGAAAGGTGAGTTCACTGCAGTAAAAATTATTGGAATATTTTTTTCATCCAAAAATTTTTTGAATTCTCTAGAATTGATACCCGGGTATTGGTCTGAGAGTATCATGCCAATGTCATTAGTTTCTGTGGAGTTTAAGAGTTTGATGAAATCATTGGTATTTTGAGTTCTTGACGTCAAAATATATGCAAACCTCGTGAAATGATCTGATAAGAGGTGTAAATATCTCTTTGTTGATCGTGAACCCCCAAAACCGCCTATTGTATCAATGGAACATATTTCAAAAGGTTTTGTTGCGGGACCCAAGTGGGACATCAATCCATATTTATTTTCACCTCTTGATTTGTTCTTTAAACATACTGCACAACTTTCGCAGGTTCTCTTTATATTATTTGTCATGTTTTCTGCTGTGTACAATGAGCTTATCATTTTTTGCATTTGTGTAATTCCTATGTGACCTAGTTCTGTATGAACATTTCTGATAAAGTCTATGCTGAATTTTTCTGATAGAATTATTTTTTCTCTTTTTTTTACTTTCTTGTATTAAACATTATTTTTCGATATCAATTTATCTCTTCTGCACTGTATCTTCTCATTTTTGACCTGATCTTTTAAGATATCTTCTAATTTTATTAAGTTGACAATTTTTAATTGCTCATCTGTATTTTCATTTGATTCCAGCACTGGGTTTCTGCTTAGACAGTCAGCTTCCAAATTTTGTTTTCCTGGAGCATATTTTATGTTAAAGTCATATTGAGAAAGATAATATGTTAAATCACCTAGCTCTTCATCGGTTCTAGATTTGAGATTCATGTTTTCCAGTGGTTTGTGATCTGAATAAACTGTAAATGGTTTACCTATCAACCAGTATTGCCAGTATCTCACTGCTTCTTTTATAGCTAAGCATTCTAAGTAAATTGCTTTTTTCTTCTTCTGGGCGCCATTTAGTTTTTTCGAAAAGTAAGCTACAGGTTTTTCTTTTCCATCAGACTGTGTTTGTTTTAAAATAGCTCCAAGGCCTTCTAGAGAAGCATCTGTATATATATTAATTGGTAAATCTTGATCAAAAATTTCCAGGATTGGTTGTGAGCATAGTAGGTTTTTCATCGTTTCAAAAGCATTTTGGCATTTATCAGTCCAAATAAACTTTTGGTTTTTCCTTAGTAAGTTATGCAAAGGATCTAGTATTATTGCACTCTTCGGAATGTACTCATGATAAAAGTTGATTTTTCCTAGAAATTGTCTCACATTCTTCTGTGTTTTTGGAATAGGAAAATTCTTTATTGAAATCAAATTATCCTTTACTGGCTTGACTGAATTATTCTGAATTATATGACCCAGATATTTTACCATGTCTGATGCAAATGTGCATTTTGTAAATTTTAATCTAAAACCTTCAGTTTTGATTGCATTCAGCAACTTTGTTAAATGATCGATGTGTTCAGCAAAAGTTTTTGAAAATATAAGTATGTCATCTATGTAATTGACCGCAAAATCGGTTAGTTTATATTTTCTCAATATATTGCTTAATATCCTCTGAAAAATTGCCGGAGAGGTCTTTAATCCAAAAGGTAGGCAGGTCCACTGATAATGCCCCTCCTGTGTTACAAATCCTGTTTTTTTTTTGTCTTCAATCCGCAACGGAATAGACCAAAAAGCTGAGTTTATATCCAGCGTTGAAAAAAATTTGCAATTTCTGGTCTTTGTTATTAGGTCTTCAATCAATGGAAATGGTTGAGCTTGAGGTATTACTATTTTATTTAAGTCTCTGAAGTCTATGCATAATCTGGATCTTTTGTTTTCTTCTTTTTTAAATGCTAGAGTGACAGGTGCAGCAAATGGGCTGTACGACTCTTCTATCAGTTTATTGTCTATTAATTTTGCTATTTGCTCTTCTATTTCCTTTTTATCTTCTACACTGCATCTGTAAGGCCTCTTACTACAATATTTATCCACCAATAAGTCTATCTTCGCTTCATATCCATTAACAGTACCAACATCGTATTTACTTTTCGCAAACACTGATGTGTATTTGCCTATTAGTTCATTTATTTCTGTTTTTTGATCATTATTTAAATGATTTATTGTTATTTTAAAATCTTCTTCTTTAACATGTTCATTAAAATTAATTTGTTGTTTTTCTATAATGTTCTTATTTTCAGAATGTTTAAATTCAGTATTTGTATAATTTTCTTCTTTTTTATTTGTATTATTCAGGCAGATTTTCTGTGATATTTGTAAGTCTTCACTTTGGATTAGTTTGAAGTCTTTTATCATGTCTAATCCAATCAAAAAATCATACTTAAAATTGTGTTCATCAATAATGTACACATCAACATTTTTCTCCAATTCAAAAATTTTAATCTTTAACGTTGTCAAACCACTCGTTTTTTTAACACCATTAATCGTTACTAAATTTGCTTCATTCAAATTGTTTCCTTTTCTTTTTAGTTTCAAAAACTTAGAATTAATTAGAGAAACATTTGAACCCGAATCATAAATTCCGTATATTTTTAATTTATCATTTAGTAATAGTTTGACTTTGATTAATGGTGTTACTATTAGTTTTTTTGATCATTTTCATTTATCTCAGTCTCTATCACTGAATTGTTTACATGTTTAATGGCATTTCTCTTAAATTTTTCATCCTCTTTTGTTTTGAACCAGCATGTGGCTTCAGGGTGGTAACGAGTGCCCTTATTCAATTTTTCACAAATTTTACATGGCTTTTTATCCTCCTTTTTATTATATTCTGCATTCCCAAATGTTCTCCTATTCATGAATCTTTTTTTGTTGACCATATGTTCATACTTGTTTATTTCATTAAATAAATCCACAGTATCTTGTAATCCTTCTCTATCGATCTTGTTAAGTATGAATTCTGGTAGTCCGGAAGCAACAAGATCTATCAAAGTACCGGTGTCGATTGATCTTCTCATATCCAATAGAAGTTTTTCTTTTCTCATAGCATAATCCAACAGAGAACCATCTTTGTATCTAAATAATAGTGCGTAGGTAACAGGGTTCCATCCTTTGTTTGCGAATGATTCACAGAATTTGATTTTCCATGTCGACCACTCTGAGTTCATTGTTAGTTTAATAATCATGGAACTATACCAATCTACACAAGTTTTATCCATGAACAATCTTAGTATTTCTATTTTTTTTCCGTCCATGGTCACATCAAATCGCAAACATTCTTTTTCAAACACTTCTATCCACTGGCTTGCATTTGTATTTTTACTACAGAATTTTTCTATAACAAACTTCTCAGCAATGTTTTTTAAGCTCTGTTGCTTATCTTCCATTAATTTTACCATCAATCTTCCCAGTGTATCTTCTTTTTGATGTACTTGTAAACTTTCTTTTTCCAATTCTTCGAGGTATTGGTCTCCGAACTGTAGGTTTCCATCTTCGTCTACATATGTTTTTTTTAGTTCTTCCGTCATTGTTACCCAGACTCTTCTAACCTGGTATCTTTTTTTTAAACTATTTTTTACTTTGCCAAAAGCACCACTTTTCATAATCTCCTTGTGATCGCTGGCGGATTGTAACATTTCTGGTATTGTAAACACTTTTTCATCACTTGTGACTATTTTTGTAATGCTAATAATATCTGACTTGCCATCGCCTTCAGGTAGTAGCGTAAATTCAAATTGAAGTTTCTCCATTTTTGGTTACGAAAAATGTCGTTTTATAATATGATTTAATTCTTTTCTATTTATTTATAAATAAAACACTTGTGTTGCAAAGTTTAACAAAGAAACGACATTTATGTTTATTTATAATAAAATAATAGAAAATAAAACAAGTGACAATTGATAAATGCATTCCAACTGACACTACAGGATTCAAATTTAAATGGAATATATTGCCATTACATATATTTTTTTTTAATAAGTATTTATAATTTGTCAGTAATGTTTAAGCAAATAAGAATCTATTTTTTTTAAATATATTAGTTTGTAAGACCGTAAATAAATAGACAAACTGAAGTTTTTTTCGTCACAAAACACGTGCACGGATCTTTTTTTAATAATTTCATTCAAATTAAAATTAAAATTATGAAACATAGTTTTCCCAGATAATTTATTGATTTATTTTACTGCATGATTATATGATTTGAAAAGTGTGTTGTATAGTACAAAATTTTGTTTGAAAATTTAGTAAATCTGCCAACGACCTACGGTAAAACCTTATTGTTACTAAAAATAAACAAATTTTCTCAAAATTTAAAACATAGCTTTACTAGATAAAATAACAGTATCTCGAAATGACTTTATAATTTTTTGTGGAAAAAAGTCAATACGTCTAAAATTTGATTTATAAATGACATACCTATTTCCAGTTATGTCTGGTTATTCCCTCTTAAATTGGCGTTGAAAAAAAACAGGAATGAATCGTACTAGGACCAAAATGGAACACCACCGCCGACCACCGCCAAAACAAAATATGTTTATAATAAAAAATGCGCTTATTTTTAATTTTTAATTCTTGATAATTATTATTTCCACTTTAAAATTTCTCTCAGCTTACTAGAAACGATATCCTAAAATTTTACTCCAAAACATTAAAACCCTCGATTAACACCGGGTACACGTCAGCTATTATTTAAATGAAAGGCGCTAATTTAGATTCAACAAAAGAAAATTAATACTAGGCCACTACAGCATTCATCGGTAGATGGAGGAATGTAAACGCATCTCGCAACGTCCAACGTAAACCCATCTAATACGACTTTTAATATTCAGAAACAAGTTTCACCATAATTATGCTCATAATGACCAAACCACGACAGATACCACCATAACCATTTTCACGTTTTTTATAAGGTTAGTTAGTAAATAAGATACGACAGTATGTAAGCTATCAACGCAATTATATTTTTGAAATAAATAAATAAAAATATTTACAAGATCTTACGAAAAACTGTGTCTGAATAATCAATTTTGTGTTGAATTTAGTTATCATAGCTTATTTTGAATTGTTGTAATAAGTTTTAAGTAATCAATGCCTCAAAACAGTTTTTCTCATATAAAGAAACGGCAAGTTTACAAATATTTAACAGATTTAACAGATATTGAACAGATTCTGTAATAAATACTCGATTTTAACAATTTTAACGAAGGAATCGGTTTATTTTTTTCCAAATTTTAATAAACGGAGAGTGTAGGAGAATATTATCTGCGAAATAAATAAAATGGCATTTAGTTCCCTTTTCACATTAAACCCCAAAATTACTTAAACATCAGGACACGTAATTATTAGTAACTTCATGTTAAAAGGATATGTCTGCATTTACAACATGGGAGGATTCCAAACATAATTCTAAATACTGGAAAAGTTTTTCAATTTGGGAGGCCGGTATGGGAATCGCTGCCCCGAGAACCATTTGCTATAAAACCTAGACCCCTGCCATAGGTGGTTCGCTACGTTTGGTGACTTAGCAGGGTGCCCGGATTCAAGGAGTAAGGTATGTCCAGGTCTTGGCGGCGAATGCGTTTTCCCACCACTGCGTGGCAGGCCGAATCGGGAGACACTGGTCGAGGGGAGATTTTGACCTCTCCACCTTAATTTTCTCAACCCATGGCCTTGCAAACGGATTGGAAGGATGGATTCATGTGTCCATCACTCATAGACCAGATCAGATCAGATTCCCATCCACCCCTTATATATTTTTTCTTTTCTTCCCAGAACTTCCTATCCTTCTTTTTCCTACTTCACAAAGCATCTCCAAAAATGACATAAGACCTAATAAAAAAATTATCTTAGGGCCTCCTGTGTGGAGCTAATGTAAAAAAACGTTCCGATTTCCTTTTACTGACCTCGTGAACTGTTAACCGCCCTTCTGGATGAGCGAGCTTCGAATATTTTAGGTGAATTATAGCTAATTGATAAATGATTTCGATTAACATGTGTTAAAAAGGGTTCAACAAAAATATTGAAATAATTGACAAGCCATCAGTTTGCCATTAAACCATAATTTTCTCATTCTATCGATGAATAGTTCAGTATACAAGTCTGAGCGATTTAAAAAGCGTGTCTCTCTGCAACATTTCTCCTCGGGCAATTGTGCGTGAAATCTCGTCTGCTCACCATCGCGTATAAAGTGCAGACTCAATAAACTGGTCGTGGAGCGTCGCGCGGGCTAAAAGTAAGAGTGAGTGCTAACGGGCCGTAGCCGGCAGAGCGCACACTGCTGACTGCACGGCCGTTTAACGAATAACGGCGTTAGCGGAGACGCCGGAAGTTCTAATTGCTTTCGATGAAAATCGATAGATGGCGTTAACCGTGACTCTCGTAGATAAAATCGAATATTTTTTTACCTAAAAGTTATTTTATAAATAGAGAAGTCTCATTTTATAACAATTAATTGGATATCATTATAATTTTATTGAAAAGAATTATTAATGTTTTTTTAATCTTTTTCAGCAACTATATAAAATAATTATTATACAAAATAAAATGGTGAATTTTAGTATAGATATTGTATTTCTTAGTCCTCCTCTCTAGGGGGTCCTGTGACGAGGCGGACTAAAGTTATTTAAATATATCTAGTTTATTTGCCTTCTATGTGGTTTTTAGTGTCTTCCTTAGGGTTTTTTCATTAACCTCTTTCAGACATATTTTTATTCTTGATTTGTACTCATTAATTTTTTTTTGTTTGTTTTATATCTTGGGGAACGATGTTATGGAGTTTTGTTGCAAAGTATGTGTAGTTTCTTTGTCCGAATGTGGTTTTATAACTTGGAAAATTTTTATGTCATTTTTATTCGATCTAGTGTTACGCACACACGGTGAAGTAGAGGATTCAGTTTTTTTTATCAGCTTCAATAATATATTTTTGGCATATATTTGTTGTACATTTGGTACATCAAAACTATTGAAAATTTCAATTGAAGGCATTCTAATGGGTACTTTATGACTCCTTTATGAATTGTATTCATTTTGTGTATGTACTTATGTGTAGCAAATCTCCATCCTATGATTCTATATATATTAATTGCCAGTAATAAATATTTCATATTCACCATTGGGTTGGCAACTTGCTAAGATAATATTATTTATCGGGAAAGTTTGCACTCTATTTTAGCCAATTTAAACGAATATTAACGGTAAAGATTGATTGAGTATCGATAAATGTCATTTACAATACTTAGATATGGGAAATAATTATACTACTTTTGATACTTCATATCGATAATACTAAAAGATTTCATTTTGCATCAAATAGTTTTAATTTATAATCGAATTTAATATATTTTAATTATTACGTTTACACGTTTTTTTTGGAATTCGAGTTCTCTCTTTCTTATATCATTTTGAAATCGTGAATTTCTCGCTTCATAATGATTTAAAACTCGAGCAGACCGGTTTAAAATCACGGCATTTGGTAATTAAAATTTTTTGTCAATTTAAAAAAAAATGTATGCATCTGTTGGCAAATTAGAGAGATATAATAAATGTACTTAATGAAAAACGTTATTAATCTTATTAGTACAAATAAAATACATATTATGTAGAGTTTTTTATATCTTATAACCAAAATTATGCCACACATTTTTTTAGACCAAAGATCGTGGAAAAAGGCAAAGAAACGTAGGTAAACAGCATTTTACCAGAAAATTATCAGAAAGAGTATGACAAAAAAATAAAAAATACTCAATGAAATAGGGCAGAAAATAATAGAAGAAAAAAAATACGAAAGAAGAAGAGATAAAAGAGGATATCTAATATTATTTTTGAAAAATACAATCTTATTTTAGAAAGTTTATAGTAATTGAGATATACTTACTATTGAAATAATTTTAATAAATGAATAAAAAAAAAAAAATTAATAATTGAGACATACTATTGAAGTAATACTTACTAACAATAGTTATGGCCGATAAAGTGGCAAATGTAAGTCATGTAATATATGCATTGTTTTAATTTTAATACATATCTTTTCTAAGCTTAAACTTTCTAATAAAAACATGTTTATCTAAATTGAATGGCCAGATAAATCTCTCAAAAAAATATACAAAAAATACACTTTCCAAATAAAGAATTACAAGTCAGCATTTAAATAAGTTTTTGGAAAATAAAAGTTCACTCACACATGCACCCATTCCCCGACAACCGAAATTAGTACTTTTCATTATTTCACTCATATTTTATGTTTGAACTTCTCCATTTAAAGTAAATTTAAGCCAACCTTCGCCATCACCTTCCACATCCGATCATTTTGTTTATATTTCCGCTGCAGTCATATGCTTTCATTCTTTTGCCATATCTAAGTTTCGATGACATACATATAAATCCACATTTTATATCTACAAACCCCTTTTCCGGACAAAATACAAGACTAATTGTCAGTTTCTACATGAAGAAGATAACCATTTCCAGAAAGAAAATACCGGTTGGCGCATACCAATTGATTTTTCTCTTGGATTTTTTAATTTAACTGCAATCAATTTGCTCATCGCAAGTTTGTCAAGTTTTCTTTCCTAACTGGTTAAAAAAGTAAAGGAAACGGTGCTCTAGATTTTTATCTAGAAAAAAGTTACTGAGAACGAACAAGTTTGATTATATTAATTGACTGTTTCTTAATGCATTTTATTTTTAAATTCCATCGGCAATAATATGAATTACTGAAACAACCTATAAAATAATTCCTACTTAACTTTACTACTTTGTTACAAAAATATAATGATACGATAACGGCCTTTGTTCTCAGCTTTTCGATCGATCAATCTGATTCTCCGATGAGCTAAGTAATTTGTTTAGTAACGCTCGATTCTGCTGTTTTTCTGAGAGATGCGCTGGGAAGAGTGTATTTGCGCATTTGAGGAGTGTTCAGCCAAAATTTCGGCCCATCCATCGGTTTGTCAGTAAGATTGGGAACAACAGCCGTTAGTCTTTAAAATATTTTTGATTAAACCCAACTACAAAAATGCTATATTTTATTGTGAGTATTGTTTTATTGTCTTATGCATCGCAATTAATATTATAGGAGCATTTTGAAAAACTTATTTTAGGAGTAACATATTTGAAAAAAAAAACGGTAACAACCGGTCAACTTAATATAGCGCCGTTTGGTGACAAAATCATATTTAGTTAAAGGTTCAAATAGAAACCAATGAAAATAATTGTTTTTAATTTAGTTTGAAAATACTTGACAAACAATAATATTGCAGAGCAATAACAAGTCATGGTAGCTCAGAGCTATTTCTATTTGAACATGAACTTAATCTGAGGAAAAGCATTTCTCATTTAAAGTGCCTACGTACATCGTCTAGTACAGTGGTGTTCAACTGTAATATAATTGAACCTGGCTCTAAAATTGGTATCGGAAATATTGGATAAATTAAAAAATATTGCATTGTTTTCTTTGAGGAAACACTAGGTTAACGTAATAATTTCATAAAAAGTTATGGAACTTAATGTAAAAAAAAACCAAAATGGTGGGAAAATCGGGGAAGTTGGGAAGTCTGAGTAATCATTCATACAAGGTAGCGTACTCAAAAATTCTGAAAATATTTATAAAAAACAGAAAATTAATTTTCCAGGAGTTATGAAACTTCAGTTACCAAAGCCCACGTAAATTCTATGCACTAGAAAAAGGGTCGAAAAAAACTAGGGTATTTTCGCAGTTTTTTAGTTGTCGTAAAAATATACGAAAGAGACGATTGCATTTTTATTTTATTTTTATGTTGACGAATAAATTTTCTACAATGATACATCATTGCGAAAACCATAACTTAACGTGTCCTCCTTTATTTGCCTTCAAAATCATATGTTCATTTTTGTTCGTGAATATGGCGTTGTTGACGTCACGCGGGCCAAATTTGAACTGTTCATCAAATTTCATGGTTAATTTTCAAAATCTATATTAGTTGGGTTATTATTTCAGTTCTGTGGGGTAACTGGCCCATGATGATAATATAATAACTGAACTTGAATATAACTTTTACAGAGCTTGAAAATTAATCATGAAATTTGATGAATTGTTCAAATTATTTGAAACAACTGGCCCTAAATCTTTCACATATGTTTAATGGTATTCATTAAACATATGGTTTGTGAAAATATCGATTTGTGATAACTTTTGTTTTTATATGATAGTCTGTCTTTATATGGTTATATGGTTCGTGAATCCTTTGCTTTGAGTGTTGTCTGTGTTTGAGACCACTGGTCTAGTACTTGTATAGAAGTACTGCTTGCATTGTAAATTGTGTAGTGTAGAGTGAGATTAGCCTAGGTCTAGGCCGAAGCATATACTTATTGCTGGCCACCTAATGCGGTCTCAAACAGCTTTCGATCCATCGTCATCTCAACCGGATAATTCTCTTTCAGTTTCAGTTGCAGATTAGTCTGCTGATTTTCACCGAGAAAAGACGTTATTGTCAACGCTCTTTAAACCAATAAATAAGTCCACACAATAAGAAAAGCCTTTTAAATGTGCTTAAAGTTGATCGTGTGATTGTGAAAACGTAAATTACTCCATCAATCGAACTGTGATATAAATTTCAAAATGTTTGTTGATTCATCGGCAGTGGTTTTTAGCAATGTACATCGGCATCCATGTGGTTTTTAAAATATTATTTGACAGTGAACGCCATACTATCTTATTATTGTTCCTTAATATATCAGTGGTTTATTTTCACAATGAAAATCAGAAATCTTTAGTTTAGGTAGGTACTGTGCATATAAATTATTTAGTGCTGGTCAATGTTATTAAACAGTTTCTACAAAATATACCAACTGTGGAAGGGTGGTAGTAAATATGTTTTTAGGCTATTAACTTTGCGCTTAGTATAAGAACATTCTGATATAAGGTAAAACACATCAAAATTCACTGGGTTAGTAAAAGAAATCAGTTCACCTTAACCATAAGAAGACAGTAAAGATTAAGCCACAATAAACTATTTTAAGTGAAAAAAAATAATCGGCAAATTTTAGTAAATTTCATCCGCCTTATCTCAGTTTTGATGAAAATAGTATGTAACTGTTGATGTGTAGAAGTACTTATTTTGTATGTACCCTTACCCCTTTACTTAATAAACGGATTTAAAAATTTACGCAACTGATAAATAACCATTTACCATACATTAATGGCTTAATTTTTTTAAATGTGAATACCGCACAAGAGTCCCAACTGCTCCCAACCGCCTGGAGCCAGTGAGACTGTGACATCCCCAATTGGGATACGTTGAGCGACCAAAGGTAATGTGGAGGGGAGAGAAAGGTGGAGAAGTACCTGGCTATCAGATCTGGTCATCAAACACGGCTAAAGCTATTTAAAGCGAAGTTTCACTTCTGAATGGTGGAATTACACCAGGGCGACGCTGGGAGTATCTTCTACTCTGGAACGTGCCGCAAAAAAATAAATTGTAAAATAAATCAAATTAAAATTTACCTGCGTACGCCGGGATTTGAACCCGCGACCTTCGGATTGCTAGTCAAGAGACTTACTACTCGGAGGTCGGAGATCACGGAGGCTGTTGGAGTAGATTTAGATATATGTGCCCCGTGGAACGTTATATTTTTCAATTGTGCTTTATAAACATGAGGACTCATTGACGTTATTCGAGTTAATTAATTTTTGCTAAAAAAGCAGCATAAGAATTCAACGTGCGCCACTTGCAAAATAATTAAATATGTATATTTCCATGTTGCCACTAACATAAAGGAATTTAAAAGAAAGAATTCAAAATTATTTAGTTCTTTCAAGATATTGTTGGTCAATAACGATTGTAGTACTAAAGCAATGTTTTTATTTGTTACAGTGCCAACACGGCGATGGATAATGACGTGACGCCGGTATACCTGGCGGCACAAGAGGGACACCTACCGGTACTGAGGTTCCTGGTGGAGCAGGCCGGGGGCTCCCTGCTGGCTCGGGCCCGAGACGGCATGACCCCCCTGCACGCCGCCAGCCAGATGGGCTGCCTCGACTGCCTCAAGTGGATGGTAAGGAGAACTACTAATAATGTCTAGGTGTAATGAAAGCTTAATTCTAAATCACTATATATTTTTTAAGAGAATGCCTCACAAGAGTCCAGCTGCTTCCGTCTGGAGCCAGTGAAACTATGGCATCGCGATATAACAGTATGTTTGTAAGGCTGAAGGTAGTGGGGAGGGGAATGAGATGGGAAAGAGGAAAGTGGTAAAGTACCTGGCTAATCAGATCTGGTCACCAAACACGGCTAAAGCCATTTCAAGCAACGTTTCAATTCTGAATGGTGGTATTATACCAGGGCGAAACTGAGAGTATCTTCCACTCTGAAAAATGCCGAATAATCTGTACATTATTTTAAATGAATTAATACTGAAATCAAATAAATTAATCACATAAAATTTATTAACGCACGCCGGGATTCAATCCTCTCAACCACGGAGATTAATCTTTACTATAAATCTATTTACATTTTAAATAGGATTTTTTTTTGATTTTCAGTGAGTAGAATTAAAATAAAATTGTTATTACTTTATTAAATTTTTTTAACTAAAACTACAAAAAAAATGTATTTTTTCATTAGAAATATATGAGGTGGTAAGGAAGTCCTGTCTAAGTTATCAGATATTGAGTATATGCCGTAGAGTTCCTCCATCCCTGGTAAACCCTGCCTATTCTCCGGATATTTACCATTTAAGAAACTCACAAGACGTTAAATTATAATTAATTAATTTTTTTTTTAAAGAAAGACAAACATTCCTTGGTTACGAATAACCCAACAATGTTTGAAAATCTCCTACTAACACCACAGAGAGCCGAATTGTTGCTTGCGTTGTGATGGAGGACTTAGCCAGCCGAGGAATCGAACACGGGACGCCCGGGTGGGACCCAAACGCGATACCCACTCAACCACTGACTGTATATAATATACAGCATTATCGTATGACAAATGAGATGAGGAAGATTGTCATATAGTTTCCGCAATGCCATATCATATATATTGCCTTAAAAACCGTCTAGCATAATTTGAATGGGATATTCTCAGAATACTTTAGCGAACATACTTTTCCTAATAACTTACCTACTTGAATTTATAGAATTTATATATGGAATAAAAGGGTAAAAACGTATCACTTTATTGTAAAGGAAGTGATAAAAAATCTTTTCAGTGTCCCTTTTGAACATTTCTGCATGAATAAAATCTATTATATTTTCATGTTGTCCAGTATTATGTACAATGTTTATCTCACTCTAACAATATTTCAAAGAACGTAACGTAGGTAGGCCTACAAGTTGTTATTAAAATTGATAATATGACGGGGTGTGTCGTTAGATCAAACATATAATTAAACCAGCTTTCTTTTGTACATTACACTCAACACTGATGTGTTTCTGTCGAAGTGGTTGTGCGTCGTACAGTTTGTTAGACATAACGTACAAATTGAGAGCAATTTAGTAGAAATCTACATTCAAGTGAGAAGCAGAAGTTGTCAACTATAAAACGCATTTTGTTTAAGTATTTTATGTGACACCTAAAAGACGTATTTTTCACTAGATGTAGCCAAACTAGTCCATACTTGCCGTCTTCTTTTAAAGAGTTTTCCTCTCTGAAACGTGCCGCAAACAGACGAAAACTTATTTTTAAGTAATTAATTGTATGGGTACATTATTTAATTAAATATCTTGTGCACGCGAGGATTTAAACCTCTGAAATCCTTAATGATCCGTTGATTGTATTAAACGTATTGCGTAGAAAAAATATAGCTCTAACTCACACCGATTGCAAAATCTATTCCGACCAAACCCCTCTACAAAGGCAATACCTAAATGATCTTAGACAAATCCTGGCAAACCGTACCCTGGAAGGCGAAGTCGGACTTACTATAAAATTCATAAATAATAAGCCAGCAATAGTAAATGTCTCATAAAACTAAAATCCACTATTGGATATGGCCTAACTAACCGAAAATGCCGGACCAAATGCCCTGATGAAATCAAAATCTATTATCAAAATACACGAGGACTTCGTACAAAACTGCATGACCTTAAAGTAACGGTACCTTTACACGGACATGATATATTTATCCTTACTGAAACATGGCTCGTTCCAGAAATAAAATCTCCTGAACTTAGTTTTACAAACCACAAGATATTTCGCCGTGACAGAAACCCAAAATCCAGTACCAAATCCAGAGGAGGCGGAGTTTTGATTGCAATCAAGGAAAATATATCCGTGAAAAAACTAAGCACGAAAAATACCTCACTGGAGCAACTATTTGTACAAATTGTTACTCCCATGGAAAAAAATCATCATTGGAACTGTATACATACCACCAAACTCCGACATCCAAACCTACAAGAAGCATTGCGAAGACATCGAATTTCTTATGTCAAAAAATCCTACATCGAAAATAATTATCGTCGGCGATTATAATCTTCCCAATTTGAAATGGAACTCTAGTGACAATGGTTATATTACTAACGAAAGTTCTAACGATCCAGCACGTGAAGTGATAGATATGATAAACTATTTAAATTTGCATCAACACAATTTTGTACCTAATATATGTGATCGCCTTCTAGATCTTGCCCTATCAAACAGCTCTAAACTGTGTGTTGAAATGTCAGACGATCAGCTCGTACCGGTGGATAAATATCACCCCCCCTTACACATTATAGTAAATATGTACACAAACAAACCACCACTGAAACAAACAACACTCAACTTCAAAAATGCCGATTACGATTCCATTAACTACCAACTCACTAATACAGATTGGACTTTCTTGACTAATAACAGTGATAGCGAACAAATACTAGAAAAACTCTATGAAACATTTTCTGAAAATATAAAATCACACGTCCCCTCATATACACCAAAACTCAGAACATATCCAATTTGGTTCTCCACAGACCTTATACTCTTACTGAAACAAAAAAAACAGCTACACAAAATTTTTAAACTCACTCAACAAATCACCGACTACTCAAACTTCTCAGAAAAAAGAAAGAAATGTAAAACACTATCTAAACTATGCTATAAAGCACACATCACCTCCGTTGAGAAAACTGCGCTAGGAACAAAAAATCTTTGGAATTTTGTTAAAAAATTAAACAATGAAAGTACAGACTACCCCCCCACAATGCATTATGATGGAAAAATAGCCAATAGCACCTTTGATATTGTTAATTTGTTTGCGGATCATTTCCAAAGTGTATACGAAGGTGAAATATCAGATAACAACGTACCATCATACACATATCAAAACACAATACATCTACAGAACTACACCATTACACAGGAATCATGCTTAAATAAAATCATTTCACTTGACCCTAACAAATCTGCAGGCCCAGATAACATCCCACCAATATTTTTCAAACAATGCGCATCTGCAATATCCGGTCCACTCACCACATTATTTAACCGCTTACTTTCTTCTGGACATTTTCCAACCCGTTGGAAATCTAGTTATATTACCCCGATTCTCAAAAAAGGTGACGACACAGACATTAAAAACTACCGTCCTATATGTATACAATCAGCGCTCCCGAAAATCTTTGAATCCCTCGTTCTTGATTTAATTTATCCATCAATATTAAAAGTAATTGATAAAAACCAACACGGATTTGTTTCCGGTAGGTCAACTGTTACCAACCTGTTACTTTACCATAACTATATTACAGAATCTTTTACAAAAAAAAAACAAGTTGACAGTATCTACACAGATTTTTCAAAAGCTTTCGACAAAGTATCACATAAAATATTACTTAGTAAATTGTATGCCTTAGGACTGAGAGGCAAGTTGTTGGATTGGTTCTCAAATTATTTGTCTAACAGAATCTTATTTGTTAAAATTAAACATTCTTTATCTAAGTTATTATATGCAACTAGTGGTCTACCGCAAGGGAGTCATCTCGGCCCCATCCTTTTCTTAATATTCATAAATGATATCATAAGCTGTTTCAACGATGTAGAAGTTCTGCTTTTTGCCGATGACATCAAATTATACAAAGAAATATCCAATATAGGTGACTGCCTAATCCTACAGTCAAACATCGACAAATTACAAAATTGATGTGTCACAAATAACTTGTTCCTCAATATCGATAAATGTAAGACACTAACGTTTTGTCGAACAAAGACCCCACTATCTTTCAAATACACAATAGATAACAAAATCTTAGAAAAAGTCAATGAAATTAGAGATCTTGGAGTTGTGTTTGACACGCAATTAAATTTTATAAATCACATACAACAAATAACCAACAAAGGCATGAAAACACTAGGATTTATAATTAGAACAATCAAAGACTTTAACTCGTTAGAAGTTATAAAAATCGTATATTTGTCACTTGTACGCAGCTTGTTGGAATACAATTCCATAGTTTGGTCCCCATATTATCAAATTCATATAAAAAATATCGAAAGAGTGCAGCACAAATTTTTAAGATTTATTAACTTCAAGTTACACATACCTATTCAACACATTAACTACACATCCTTACTAAATACACTTAAATTGCATTCCCTAGAAAACAGAAGAAAAATAAATGACCTAACTTTTTTGTTTAAAATTATTCATTCTGAATTAGATTGTTGCGAACTCCTGCATCTCATCGATTTCAGGGTACCCAATCGAGCAACAAGGCAAAACGTATTATTCTGCAACAATAATTCTGGGACGAACTACCATATACATGCACCTATTTCTCGACTTCACACATTAGGAAACAAATTCACCTCTAATATCGATGTATTTAACACAAGTTTACCATTATTTAAGAAATACCTGAATGACACTTTTATGTAGAATATTTTGATGCATTTATTCGTATAATTCCAAAGACATTAATACTGGACGCGGGGTAGAAATCTCAAAGTGGGAAGCCAAACACAATACGATTGTAGCTGTCTCTATTTCTAGTACTTTAGTACTAAACTGCTACGCGTCGAGTGAGGTCGTGTCTTACCAGTAAGTAAATTTCATTGCAAAGCGCCAAAATGCCCTCCTGTGTGATGAGAAAATGCTTAAATTACACGGCAAATAGTCGTAAAGGCGAAGGAATAACACTTCATTAGCAAGTACACGCAAATTACTTATTATTATCAATTATTATAATTATGACAGTTAATTTTATAATAATACGTCATTGTATTCTTTACCCTTCCCTGTCCATTGTGTAACCGAGTGAGAGTATCTTGTTATCTCAGTCACACCCGTGATGTGAAAGCAGTATTCGGCGAAGAAATTAATAAGCCGCCCTACTATAGTATATCTATGACATTCACACACGTAAATTCTTTGATTGTCTATCTTTATCACACGGGAATAAAGTTTTGAATTTAGAAATTATATTTGAAAACCGCTGAAAGCAAAAGAGTGTTGCTTGCTTTCCACATTATATTGTGAGTATGTGAGACTATGGCGAGTCTATTTATAATATAACGTCATTGTATAATTCTATATTAATCCACAATGTAAAAACTTGTTACCATTTTATTTTTATGTATCTTGCATTTTGTCATGTATTTACAACTTACAACTTAGAAACTTTCTCCTTTATTGTAATATATTATCTTTCCTTAATTTATCTGTATACTCTTTATGACGTGTACTAGTTATTTTTTTATAGTTTATCTTTTGTTTTTAAAAACCTGTCTCTGTATTATAAACATGTAATGTAAAAGCCCACCAGGGCGTTGAAAATTAATAAATAAATAATAAAATAAATAAAATCGTAGTCAACCCTTCAACCACGCGGATGTTGTGATTACTAAGAACATGGTCAGTGGCTGAGTTGGCATCGCTTTTGGGTCCTCGGCTGGCTAAGTCCTCCATCATGATACAAATCACATTTTTCGCTTATTGTGGTGATAGTAGGAAATTTTCAAATATTGTTGGGTTATTCATAACCCGGGAATGTTTGTCATTCTATTTTAAAAAATGTAGAGGATTTTTGCGACTTACTTTGTTATTTTTATCAATACGACCATTATGGTCATATACTAATGGTATATGACCATAGTTCCTCAGATTCCCCAACTCTATATCTTTTTGAAGTATTTTTTTGGATTAAAATAGTTTTGTTAATTTCTAGGGGAAACATAGATTCTAAAACCTACGGTTCAAGAGTTTTACAGCTACAGATAACAAATCAACAAATTTTCTATGTTACATTTAATATTTTCGTGTCTAATAGGTTGTATTTTTTTAATATCAGATTCATGGATGCATTCATTAATTAATTTTGCTGATATTTTAATATTAAATTATACCTAATTGTATAAAACCGCCATATAATTCTCAAAATGATGTTATAGAAAAAACACAGAGTAAAATACAAGCATAGCCGATACTTCAATTACTTCGATCACAAGTTTAATAGCATTATGCGTGAGCAGGTACCTATGTACATAATTCAATCTCGTAATAAGTATTCTAGGCAATTACCATATAAACGACTTATAATTGAGATTATAGAGTGATACATTTATGGAGAAAATTATGGATTAAATTTCCATTAAAAGTTTTTATCAGTAGTTCGTTTGAGATTAATGGTGAACGTTTTTCAATGCAAGGTATTATTTACCAGGATTGTTACATTAAAGGTAAGACGATATCATTTTCATCATAATGGTGGAATTTATTTTACAAAATGAAAGACTAACGAGATATGCAAGTAAGAGCATACATTTTATATTTATAATGCTCGTTAACATTGGGAAAAATTCCAGAATTATGCATTTATAGATCAAAAAAGCAAAAATATTTTTTGTCTCTTTAAAAAGCAATGCTAAAACAGCACAAGTTCTCTGGTAACCGGAACCAGTAAAACTACGACATCCATAAATGAGGTATGTTCTGAGAGGCTAAGAGGGGATATATATGGGTAGCATGAAGGTGGCAATGTATAAAACTATCTTTTTTTTGTTAAAATTTGAAAATGGTTTGCAAACAGTTTGAAAATGGCGTTGAACTTCGAAACAGCTTTCAAAATTATAAAAAATAAAAAACTTGCAGACCTTAATAATAACATCATTAAATTTGATTTATATTATATTTTTTAAACTTTTGGATTAACATTATTCGATCCCATACACATCAATTTTTCTCTTACCAAAGAACGAACCACATTTGGGAAGATAGATATTCTAATCAAATCCTTGTACTATTGTACTGCCAATCTTAAAATTTTGCTTTAGTTTTCAAAATACGCTCATTACAGAACATATTATTTACTGTAGTTCCGAATTATGTCCTCTGCGTGCGAACTGCACTTAAATTTCTCTAAATAAACAATAACTGTGTTAATCTCTAGTGACCTCCCAGTTAAGTATGGTCCTTTATATTTTCTTAAATTTTACGCAGCATCGCGTTCGTTGGTCAAATCATTGTACATATATAGTTTCGTATCGGTGATCGATGAAACTGTGGATGTAATATTTAGCCATACGTTGTTGTAGTGGTTTGTCTAGTTCGCAGTTAGATGCAAGATTGTAGAAATGTATTATAAGTTTGTACAGCGCCCTTGAGGCGATTTGTCACAAAAACGGCGCTACAAGTCGTCCAAATATAATAATTATTAAAAGTAAATAGAATTCTACAAATTAAACGGAAAACAATTAATATCTAGCTATTTCACCCAGATTAGCCATAAGGTTTAAAGCCGTTGGCTAAATAGCCATAAGTTTTTGTAGTGGTTTGTCTAGTTCGCAGTTAGAAGTAAGATTTGTAGAAATGTGTTATAAGTTTGTACAGCGCCCTTGAGGTGATTTTTCACAAAAACGGCGCTACAAGTCATCCAAATATAATTATTATTAAAATTAAATTAAATTCTACGAATTAAACGGAAAACAATTAATATCTAGCTATCTCACCCAGAGAAAAATATTGCAGAAAGTTTATTGGAATTGTGACGACACGTTGAATCCAAAATCCTTCTCTCAAAAAAGGGCAATACGAGATGCAACCGATGTAACAATTAACAATTTTCTATTTCAGATCCTGGAACAAGGGGTAGATCCTAACCTGCGCGATGGTGACGGCGCAACACCCCTGCATTTCGCAGCGTCACGCGGGCACTTGAGCACGGTACGCTGGTTGCTCGGGCACGGCGCGCGCATCGCGCTCGATCGCTTCGGCAAGTCGCCCATCAACGACGCCGCAGAGAACCAACAAGTCGAGGTGAGAATTCATCCATCGCCATCACCTGTGGGTGGAAATGGAAAGTTTTTTTAGCGGAGGCGCACACCTTTGATTTTATTTTATTTAGCACTGATTTACGACTTTCTTCTTCGCGGAGTGGAAAATGCTTTGGAAGAAGTGCAATACATATATATTTTTAGCTATTGTTTATTGTGAACATTTAATAGAGTGATGACGTATTGATAGAAGCAAAATAAAAGTAAGATCATTCATCCATTTACAAAATATCTCATAATGCTTTGAGTATGGGACACAAAAAGATACAATTATTTTACACTATATAGTAGGGAAAAAATTTAAATTACAATGAATAACGTAATAACATTTTTCAAAAGTAAACGTGCCATTCAAATATCGACTTGACCGATGCATTTGACATCAAAAAAGTATTTTATGCCTTATGTCATTCCCGTCTTGAGTACGGAATTTTAGTATGGGGATCTGCTACAGCAAATCATATTAACCACTTAGATATTGCTCAGAACAGCATTATAAAAACCATACTAAAATTACCCATCAGAACCCCCTCAAAAGATATTTTTAAGTGTTTTGACATTCTAAATTCAAAACAAATATATGCCAAGAATATTCTTATACATCATTTCAAAAACAGAAAATCTCCCAATGAAACTCGGATACATGAAACAAGAGCCTCTAAAAAGGATATACGAGATGTTCCAAAATTTAAGACAAGTTTTGGCCAAAGAAACCACATATATCTGGCAACTAAACTTTACAACATCCTTCCTCCAAGTCTGAAAAAGATAAATAAGTTTAAGGAAAAAATTAAAATATGGTTGAAAGAAATTAATGCAGACATACTAGAGAATGTATTAAAACATCATAGATAGTAAATAACGGAAAATCAAAGAAATCTACCAGTCCGCCTCAGCACAGGACCACCTAGTGAGGAGGACTAATAACAAACAGATGAAATATTTATATACATTATCATATCTTGTAATTCTCATCAAACCTGTAACTAAGTAGTCTTAATAAAAAATAAAAAATAAAAATTTAATGTTTGTCAATTTCTTTTGCAACAATCATCAACAAACGACACATTTTTCACCTCCAAATCCAATTTTCATTTTTTCTTTCTGCATATAAGAACATTAAGATTTATTTTAGAAATTAGTTCTGATCATTTATTGCTTAAAACTTTAAAAAGTCTGCTATTTTGGACATGTTTGTTATATTTTTAAGAATAAAGTATTTTAATATTTCATTAAAGGTAGTACTGGAGTTTTGCTTGTTTAGTGAAGGCTCTTTGAACAGATTCATCTAAGTATTGGTAGATGAAATAGATTACATAAAGACCCTTTAATTTGAACGTCTTATTTTTTTAAATAGTATTGTGTTATATTTATTAGAGATTTACTTCAGAGATAATTAATTATAATTGATAAATAATAATTGTTCAATTTCACCGAATCGACCTCCTTCATCCAAATATATTTCTTTCGCCTTCACAACTCACTCTTTCCCACAGGGGGTGCTGCAGTCCCACTGTCTCCGGACAGGACGACTCGTGCGTGATGTCAAATAAAATAATAACATACTTAAAATATACTCCATAACATATAAGAAACATAACAATAATACGAGTTCATAATTTCACCATTTTAAAAATTAACCTTTACCGATTAGTGTGGGTTTCGGGCTCCTGAGCTTAGGCAAATAACACAGCACGCGATTTTTTTTCAATTCTAATAATTATTTTTAGGAATAAACGCAACCATTGATTTTGCAGTATTTTGAACTCGAGCCGTGAAAATCACGGGATAGTCTAAATTCTTGACTAATCAGATCAATTTCTTCAAACCCAGCAAGCTTATATTTTGGCACAATTCTAATTAAAAAATGAACAGATTAATTAATTAGTTTTAACTACTATATTGTTTAAAAAACAAACACGTTTGTTTGTATACTGACTAACTAACAATCACGCCATTTCTCCGCAGGGATAGGCAGAGTGGACGCATACTAAAATTATCTACTATGCTTCTACATACATAAACATACACTTCACCAGTCTATGCATCTGCCCTAATGATTGACACTTTAAAGCTGTCCGAAGCCTTGGTTAGAGAAGGTGGAAGCGCCAAATGGCATTATAACCCAAAAATGAATAAAAATAATAAGTGAATGCTGTTTCTGTCCCCAGTGCCTGAATGTCCTGGTCCAGCACGGTGCAGCTCTAGAGGGGAGAGAGGGGCGGGACGGCAGAGAGGCCCGCGAGACCCATAAGGCGCTCGCTTCCTACAAGGGGGTACACACTTGCACCTGCAGACCAGGAGATTCTGCGGTAATTGACAACCCATTTTTATGTTTATTGTTTCAAAAACACATTTTACTTAAATAAATACCTTTGAATGTTTTTTTTATAAATACGAGGGAAATAATTTCCAACAGGGTTTATGTCACCTTTGAGAACATTATTTGGAAGTTATTTTTGAGAAGAGGATGGGATGAACATTGGTCTTAAAGAGAAGGTCAACCCGTTCTTATTTGACAGATGTTAAATTTTTCAAATGTTGAGCACGCCTTTGGCATATTTACCAACAATACACCGATGGCGAAGGGATACCGAAGTGTTTTCCATAGAAATACTGGTAAAATTTTAGCCAAACATATTTTAATGAGGTCACTACATGACATTTTTATTTTTTTTATTGTGTTTCTTTTAATGCTTTCATCAAGTTGTTCAATTAATTTCCTTCTTTTTCTATTGTTATGTGTAATTAAAAAAAAAACTCTCTTTCTTTAATGTACTACGACTGTTAAAAAATATTTTATAAAAACATGTTTGTAAATGGCACTTTGTGCCGTAAATTTTAAATAAATAAATAAATAAAAACAAGGATAGCATTACCACCTGATGATGCATGTGCTCTAGTGCAAAATCTTATGTGACCTTGTGTGTATCTTGTGTGTAATAAGTTTATGTGACCCACGATCCCCTTTACTTTATACATATTTTTAGATTAATTCTAGATTTTTTGGTTATTTTTAATCAACGTAACAAGAGGGCTGATTTTTGAAAACATAAACAAAATTGTTGTATTATGCATATTATTATGATTTTACGATCGTATTTTTAGGTTCAGACGATACACCACGTCGTGTAAAATTCGCGATTAGGTCGCTAAAAATAACATGGCAAAATTCACAAGCGTCTCATGTTAAATTCCCTTTTAACACCAGCCGCATTTGATTTATTCAGGAAAAAATCATCGCCAAAAAGCTTTCTTTATTTTATTTTAAATTTCAAGCGCAAATATTGTTTTATGTTCATTTTCTAAAAAATGTTATCTTTCACATTATACAATAAACCAATAATGGAGAAGGGGATCATAAGTGGAAGATTTTCATCTTTAAAACAGTTTTTATGTGCCTGAAACTTTAAATATTTCTGATCTTACAAAAAGACTAATAAAAAAAAACACTCTATCGTTTAAAAAAAAAATATGTGTTCTACTCGCAGTATTTAATTAAAGAATCTGAAATATTTCTAAGTGATCTACTTTTCAAACCAAAAACACGCGATTTTGCATTACTTAATGGTGCATCACCTTAAAAAAAAAATCTTTTTTTTTGCATGCAAGAATGTTGCATTAATTTCCTTTTTTACACTAAAAAAATTACGACATTCTCCGAACACATAATTACGATTTTTTCAAAGTATGTGTTTCACTGTGTCTGCAATCATCATCTGGTATTATGTATATAACTTAACTAATAAATTATTTCCCATTTTAAGTGCTCCGTGTCCGACTGCATAAACTCCAACCGGCGCAGGTCTCAATCATTGACCCGCGGGCCCAGTGGCGGCTCGGGGGCCCGCGAGCCCTTCTTCCTGCACCCGCCGGGCGCGCCGCCCTCCGTGCACGCGGCGGCCAAGGGCGGGGGCGGGGGCGGCTCCGTGGGGGGCGGCAACCCCGCCCACGCTCCATCCGATGGGCTGTACGTCAACCCGATGCGGACGCCCACGCATCACACGGCGTCTTCAGGAGAGGAGAGCTCCGGTGAGATACCACTTTTATTTTTTATATCCATCAATGTAATGTATCGTTTATGTTTCGTCTGTTATCTAAAGTACGTATTTTTTAAATATCCACCCAAGTAATACATGCGCTCTGAACTAGGAAATATAAAATTATGATAAAATAGCAACTTTAAATCACGCTATATGCATTCTTTTAAATAGGATATCCTACATATTTTCTTCAAGCTACTTTCTAACAAATTTCAATTATTTTAATATTTACCTACTTACTTTATCGCTTTTCTGAACAGTTAGTTCTAATTTTGAAAATAGCAATTAACATAAATTTCTGTTAAAAGTATTACATTATAGGTAGGTATAATTATTGAATTTTCCAAACAAACACAATCAATTTAAAATTGATTAAATTCAAAGCAAAGGTTCTAGAAATTATGGAATCGGAGTTACAGACTTAGGCCTAACCGAAACGAGTATTTTAAAAGTTTACAATAATTTATTGTTAGCTTTATGTTCCCCAGAGGTCCACATTCAAAAATAAACTACACAACGTGGTTTAAATATTACGTAACATATATATGATATACTGCATAAATGTTAATACATCCATACTTACCAGACTTACGAAATATCAACGAATAAAATACTTTTTTACTGTACGAAAAACACAACTTACATGGTTTACCTAAAGAACTTAATTAATGTTTAGAATATTTAGATCGTGTTAATTATATTTTATAAATTATAAACCTACCTTAATAATGTACAAAAAATATGCTGTGCCGTGAAACTTTTATTAAACGCACTATAATACTAATTATTATGTCTAAATGAAATGCGATTCTGAGATCACAAGATCAAACGAAAGCAATCAAATCGAATTGCCGATAAAAATCGGTTTTAAATTGTTTGGTCATTATCAAATTACAAGCAAAAACTATAATTTTTTCGATAATTACAATGGTGATGGCGTTATTATGTCGATTTCTCGAACATACGTTAATGACATTGATTTGCTTTCACTGCATCTGGTCACAACAAACAAAAACTAGTGTTGTGCAACGTAATATTGTATTTATGGCACAAATGTATCTAGTATTTGATGGAATTAATATATACAATCTTAGTGATATAAAATTACAAGAGAAAATGTATGTTTAGGTAATGCTATACGATGTCCGGAAACTAGTGGTTTTGCCGGGAAAAATTAATATTTAATTCCTGTTTCATCCATCGAATACCTATTTGTTTCATAATATTCCAATATCTTTAATAATTTTATACGTTTGTGGTTCCCGATCACGCTCAAAATCAAACTGTGTTATCTTCAGGTTTATAAATTGAAAAGGTAAGGTACCTACTTTAAATTGATAAAATTTGAACTAAAAATTAATTGAAATCAGCTTCTCATCGAAAACTAGGCTAAAAAATATCAAATGCGAAAGTTCAAAAATTTGTAAAATATTTTCAAGAGTAAATTTAATAGAATTTTTTTATTATTCCTCATTAAAAGCATCCGTTAACTGCCAAAGCAATTTTACGGCAGGTCAGTTTAACACTATTTATAATACTAATATAACGAGAAACCAAAATACTTTAACAGTTAATACAGTGTACTTTAATAAAGTAACGTTAGACGGTTCCCACACACAGCTATCAAAGATAAAAGATCACCCCACGTCCAATATCGCTCTCCATACAATCCCAAACAGACCCGCCACACAGAGCGGATGATGTGTTTGAAGCTCAAATTTAATACGCCGTAATCTGCCGTAACCGCTGCCGAGGCGATATGCGAAAGTTATGCGACCCCCTCTCCGCCAAAAACAGTAAAAAGGGTCATTTTAATTATGGAGCTGCCTAAACGGGCAGGTGACGCTGTCAAGTTGATATATTCAGTACAAAATATGACATTTCGTGGCAGCTCCCTTATTCATCTGACCCCCTCTCCTTCCATAGGAAGAAATATTTTATAGCATCGTGTGACGGTACAACACATAAGCGCTCGCGGTTCAACAGATATCTACTCGCGGTTTTATAGCTGTGTGTTTCACCTACATTAATCCCGGAAGTTTTGAAAAGATAATTATATTTATTTCGTCAATAACACGAGTTTCAAGTCACTGTGTATGACGTTCTAATCACAATGATACGCCCACTGGAATAAAAGATATTATTAAGAATACACATTTATTTCCTCGTGTCTGGTGGGATCTAATCCAACCAGGAAATACGATAAGAAAAAGCACTCTCAGCATTCGATAATCAGCAACACTATTGTTTACGAAAACAGAGAAACCTGATTTCCTAGAGCCGACTGTCGATGCCAGATTAGATCAGTATTCCGATCGATTCTTTACCCGGATAACATCCTGGGAAGATTAGTAAAAAGTAAATGTTATAGTTACTTATGATTCATATCAAAATATTCGCGTGACAGCTGTTTCGCCTTCAAAAGTATTTCTTACTTAACACATTTTTACGGTTAGGTCCCTGTATAAACGGTGTCGGGAAACTAGTGGTATAAGTGAGAAACTGGTGAATCCATGTCACATTTATAGTCGATTTGGTGGTTTAACTTTTTTGATTTGAACTTGAAAGTGAAACTCGAGTAAATCGAGTCCGAAGTTGGATTTTTTTAATCGTTTGCTACGGGGTTATTATCATCTATATATGTATTTAAAAAAAAAGCGAAGCGTAGAACCGACTTCAAAAGTGTTTGTAACCGAGTTGCCGAAAAAAGTTTTTAAAAAATCTAAACGCTTAGATAGAAAAAAAAGGGTTCTCGATGTAATGGAAATTCATCATTCTCCCGCCTGTGCACTGTAAAATTAATCGTTTAGTTTCCAATAAAAAAAAAAAAAAAAAACTAATATTAGAAACCGAACGGAATTGGTTTGACATAGAACAATCACAAAGCAGAAGATGATAAAATAATGGGTTAGGTTCGGTTATGTTAGGATTTTTCTCATTTTCCCTCAATATTCTGTTTGTCACTAATCTGTTATATCATGGATCCCTTTTCACCAGGTGCCTCCACCACTTCAGCAGGGGGCGAGAGCTTCTACCTACACAACCCTCAGGAACTGATCTACAATCGCGTGAAGGACCTGTTTGAAGCCAAGTCGTGCAGCCCCGGCTCCAGAGGCGAGTCCACTACTCTCACGGCCAACTCTTCCAGGAGATCCTCCAGGATACAGGAGAATGGCATCAGCCAGACTAATGGAATGACCGGTGAGTTTAAATTTTCTAAAAAAAGTACCTACTTAACATTTTTACGACACCTACGATCTTTTCGAAAAAAAATTAAACAAAAGCTGAAAATTACACCGCTCTTTCATCAAGTACCTTTCGAGTCTCTCGTTAGCTCAAATACATTCAGCATAATGTGTTTTGTAATTTTCAAATATTCATTTGACCATTAAAACAATAATAGCCGTTTCTACGAAGAGTTACTCTGTCTCGGGGCACCCCTCTCACTTCATTCACATTCATAGATCGTTGTCTCACACATACTCTTCTATTATTTGATTCACTTGATTGTGTCATGTCTTCCTCAGTCGCTTCCGACTTCTACGAAATGTGCATTAAAAATTGTAAACCTCTGAACTTTCGATCGAGTTCTCATTTGAAATTTTTTGTTCCAGTAAAAGTCGAAGTACACTCCTCAAGTTCCGGAGCCGGTTCTGACGGAAACCTCTCATCATCAGACATGTCCGAGCGCTCCGCAGACCATAATCACAACGGCCACAGTAACAACAATAACAACAACAACAGCCACCACAACAATAACAACAACAACTCGAGCCATCACAATAACAACATCATCTCCAGCCACACCAACGGGACCTGCAACGGCAACTTCAGCTTCGGAAGTGCCAGCATCAAGAACAAAACTAATGGGAGCAGCCATGACCATGACTACGAGGATATCTACTTGGCGAGAGAAGAATCTCGGACTCTGTACAGCACTCAAAAGATGAGTGTCTCCAGGACTAGTTTGAGGTAAATATTTTGTATTTGAAGAATGAATTTATAACCAGATTGCGTTTACTTCATTCCTTCTGTAATAATTGCTAGCGCTGAGCCATACAGCGCCAGGCGTTAGTAAAAACTTCAAGGGAATTAGGTGCTAAGTGTTATCAGCGCCTTAGCACTTCAGCTCCTTGGCGCCTGTGCAATTCGGCGCCCGGAGCGGACTTCTCTAAGTGCTTCTGCACAGGACCGGTTCTGTCTGCAATCGTCATCTTAAAACATTTTATTTTTATATAATAATTTTTAATGGTACTTTCACAATACGTTATAAATCTCAAAGCATTTTGGGATTTGGCCTATTTCACCATATCGCTCGCCATAGAATTCCATACAGTCCTATCACATATCAGATAGATGATGTGTCTAAGTGTATAAGTTTGAGCGTGGCGTTGATTACGCCGTGAAATATTTGAAAATGATGCGACCCCCTCTCCTGACGTAGTCGAGTCAGCCGGTCGAAGTTAAGAAGCAAATTCAATCAGATCTCTACAGTGAGAATGCAACCATTCCCGAATTTAAAATTATTAATCACCTGCAAAAAAAATATAATATCGACCATGGTAAAAGTGCACCGTCGGAAAAAACGCCAAACGCGCGCCTAACATTTGAACAGGGTTGACATTTGTCACATTTCTACGATTTGTTCTCGAGTTCAACAGCTCGGTCGTTGATCGATTTGCCGGTCGCTCTGTTTCCTCCCTCCTACTACAAGACCTTAAAGACCCTGTTCTACATTAGCTCCACACAGGAGGCCCCGAGGAAAATAATTACCCTCAGGGCCTACCATGTCATCTTTAAGAAGGTTTTATGGAGGGTCTTTTTATGGAAAGGAAGGAGAGGAAGTTCCGGAATGGAAAAGGGTATGAGGGGTGGATAGGAATCTGGGTTCCAGTATGTCCAGGTCATCCGATGCCAAAACGTAGATAAACCTCACCCCAACAACCCGGACACCTGCTAATAAAGGCGAATCACTGAGGTAACCTATTGCGGAGTTGTTAGTTATTAAATAAATGGTCCCCGGGCAGCTGTACTCATTCCCGCCTCCCAAAAAATACCCTCCACACAGCATCCCCAAAGATGACATAGGCCCTGAGGGCTATTATTTTCCTCAGAGGCTCCTGTGTGGAGTTAAGTTATGTTTAAAGTTCAACCAATATTTTAAATTTGTTCCAGGGAAACGCACATCAAAGAATCCCACCACAATAAGAAGAACAACGAGGAGTACTCCAAGACGAAGCTGAACGGCTACTCGGGCATGAAGATGGTCAAGGCCGAGTCGGTTCGCAAGGACCAGATCTACGTGTGCAAGCAGCGCGAGGGGAGCGGGGGAGTGCAGGAGCTGGTGGAGAGGGGCAAGGAGCCGCTGTCGGGAGAGTCGGGAGTGTCGGACGTCGGCAGCTCTTCGGAGGAGTGCGGCGCGCTTGCCCCAGGGCCTCCACCACCCCCACCTCCCCCAGCCCCACCATTGCTGACCGCTGAGAATGAGGAAAGACCAGGTATGTGCATTTTATTTAAAAACAATAATTTAATCACAAGAAAATTAAAAAAATAAATTAAAGGATTAGGAAACTACTTCCACTGAGCCATAAATGTTTATAAACTAACGAAATGTAAATACCCATTCATATTTCTGGGCTCCTGGTATTTTATTCTTTCGGCGGGTTCATTTTTGATGTTTATTATTATTTTGTATGCTTTGTACGCATAGACCCGTGAAAAATCGCGGAATATTATAGGTAATTGTAGTATTTGTGAAGTTGAAAGTATTTACAAAAAATATTTACCAATCGAATTTCAAAAGAAATTTACCAATCGAATATGATCATTTCCTTTCAAAAGAAATTTACCAAAATAATGTGATCCATTGCCTTTCAAAATAAATTTACCAATCGAATGTGATCATTGCTTTTCAAAAGAAATTTACCAATCGAATGTGATCATTCCCTTTCAAAAGAAATTTACCAATCGAATGTACATAGCCTTTCAAAAGATATTTACCAATCGAATGTGATCATTGCCATTCGAACAAATTTACCAATTGGATGTGATCATTGCCTTTCAAAAGAAATTTACCAATCGAATGTGATCATTGCCTTTCGAATGTTCGAATTACGAATTCGGATTCGGAAAACCAATTCCAATGTTAGTAAAATTGAAAATTTACCACATCTATCCAACGACATTATACAAATACAATGCACAATATATTTATGTTTATTCAGAGTAGAAGATACTCTCAGTATCGCCCTGGTGTAAGATATCGATTCAGAATTGAAACATTGAAATGGCTCTACCGTGTTTGATAAACAGAATTGATTAGCCAGGTTCCTCCCCACTACCTGCAACCTCACAATATACCCAGATTGCGAATAATTAATGATTGAGGTGGGAGGAAATTGTTACGGGGGACAAAGGGAATTTTTGGATAGTATTAGTATGTGTCGAGTTTCTATTTTCAATTTATATCAATGTTTATTTTGCGATTGATGATTTCTCGTTCTAAGGATATTTTTAACTTTGGAAAACATGCAAAAATTAATCTGCACTGTCAATTTTTTTATGAAAATGCCGGATTTTTTCTGATTCTTGCAAACTTAAAAATGTAAAAAAAAAATATAATATCTCCCATAATTAGACGAAACAATGTAGAATTTTAAAATTGTTTTTTAAAAAAATCGATATTTTCAATAAAAGCGCAATATGATTTATTTATAATGTTCCCTGCAAAAGGTATTGAGCCTTTTTTATAAAGTTCGTTAAATATAACAATCGGATTAGAAAGTTGCATCACACCCCCCCCCCCCCCCATACACACAAGCCCTGCTTACTTATGGGGTTACATCAAATATATCTACTATGTAATTACTGTATAAAATTTATTTGTAATTTATGTATCTATTTGTTGCTCATAAAAAAATAAAAATATATATATACTCGTAATTTTTACACTGCATGGGGATTGATCCCCCAACCTCCTGACTTAAAATTAGATGCGTAGATTCTAAAGATTACAAACGTGTAAAGACGGTTTATTTCGCCTTCGGTTTTTTTTTTGTAACATTAACTTAACTATTTAAATGCAACTTCTAAATAAATACAACTTTTTCTATATATAAATAATACCAATTATTTTTTGGAAGTTCGTGGTTTTATCAATATGACAAATACCAATACTGACAGATGTATTATACAACTTGAAACAGTAAATGATTATCTATATTGTGTTCGTTCTTTAGTAAAACAGAGTGTGAAATATGATTTGAAATTTACACGGCCAAAAGTATTATAGTGATTTATTTTTAGTGTATTATGCCGCGTTGCGCTACCTCCTTCTTTAGGCTGAGGAAGGGGAATCGCAACACGGCTTAAACCCCACAAATAAATCACTACAAATATTTCTAGCTAATTCTTCGAATACCACTTATCAAGTTAATTGCTCTTTGAGTGAATCAGATAATTACATGAACGTACAATTTGGAGGTGCATTTCAAGCGACATTAAAATGACCGCCTAAAACTGAATTACTTAACAAAATTTCTAATTGTCCACAGAATAGTTTCGTCAGTGCTAATTATCACACAACAAACAAAGAGATTTAAATATTAATGTCGTATTATCCTACAGTACGTAATGCGGGCAATTCCTGGGTTCATTATCAATTAATTAGACAAATTTATTATACAACTAATTAAACTGTGTCTTACGGGAGATCACTTTCACATCGCCGAGTTATTTCCCTTTGTTCGGAATTGCTTGAGATTTTTCGTAGAAAACAAAAGGTATTTGCTCTGAACTCGCAGATAAGGTGAATGGAAAATGTTTCTGAGTGGTGTCAGTGCTTACTCCTTTTACAAAATATCTAACTTGGATGAACATGAGTTTTGAAAAACACAAATGTAAAAATGGGTAAACTGAGGGTCGATTTATTTATTTTTCATGTCATCAAAAATAGTTGATACCTGAAGGGTGATTCTGTATCTTTTATGTTAAAATAACGCTAAGACAAAAATGAAAAATTCGCCGGATGTTGGAAGATGTCGGTGGGGCTGTAAATCAATTGAGAATTCATAAATCACTTGAGAATTTAGAAGACCTATTTCAGAAGGGTGATACTGTATCTTTTGCAAGAGCTTAAAACGTGTTAAATCGCCCATATACGACAAAATACAATAAAATTTGGAAGTTTTCTTAAATGGCGTTTTCCGTATGGAGTTATCGAGCTTGCGTTAAGTGTCACCAACTTTAAAAGTAGTTAAGTAGTTTTTCGCGAGTTATTAGTCGCGGGAAAATTTTGCGATGCGAATAAATTTGCGAATCATTGCATATAAAAATACACACTAATACAAATAACAAAATAATACGAAAAACGGATATTCATTTATGAAGCCGGTTAGGCTTATATTTTTAAATATGCACGTAGTGATAATATAATCATGTTGATAATAACTTAGATTCAGAAAAATGGAAGTTTAATGCATTGTTTACCATCTCCCCCGACATAAATATTGTTTCTTATAGTAATTAAGTTGAAACCACGTTATTTTACATAACAAAATATTAATATATCTATCCTGTACTGAATTGACAGCTGATACGCACGATAGACGCCTTCCGACTTAGAGGGATTTTGCCTTTTTGTCTTAATTGTCTCGTAACACTGTCTTAACGCAAAAGATTTCAAAAAAGTTCACTCTTCTGATTTATGTTTACGTTTTTTAGATTTGTTCAGTTCTTTTCCTGAATTTATATCATCTTTTTGGGGGGAGTGAATAAGAGTCTTGAAATGTTAACAGAGAAGAATAACGACACGACACGACAAGCGCATATTAAAGTAGTCTACAAGTTTTTGCAATTGGGTAACTTTTACGTTTTCAATGATTAATGAATGCTTAGCAGTGAGTCGATAAAAAAACATTATTTATCCGACAATCCTTTCTCAAAACTGCTTTCGCAACAAATCAATTAAGATTCAAAGAAAATGTGAATAGCTTCCTGAGATGAGAACTACTTGCGTAATTTAATATATGCTTCTGTCACGGACCGTTTATTCACGAGTTAGTATATCAATTAGTGTATCAATTTCAAGTGAACCACCGAATTCCGTTTATTGCCCATAACATGGCCACATTTTTACCAAAATATAGAAAGTATTTCGAATGTTAATTGTCTGACCTGAAAGTAATTAGAACTGTCCGATTAAATCACAAATTTGCAAGTGTAATTCTATCAACGTCATTTGTGGCTAATTAAACATGCTTCTGCAATGCAGTAGAAAATAACACGTCCAGTACACCCGCTGTGAGATATATTTAAATTAAAGTCATTGGCCTTGCTGTGGTTATATTAACTTATTTATTTATAAAATACATAGAATAGATGTACTGAAAGGCGGCTGTCTGTTTTATGGTGTCCAATGGAATATAATTGCTTTGTCTGGATAAGTCTAGTGTAAACATATTGAACAAACACGCTGAAAATTGTTAAAGTTATAATGGAAAATAGAAAATAATGACGTCCATAAGGATTTCATTATTACAAACACATTTTTTTTTATATACATATTTTTATTATATTTTTTTTACATCATTGTTTCTGATACAAACATATATACAGACATACACCACATATCCACATGCTTATTACATATAATTTTGTCATATTGAATTTTTCAAACAATTAATATGTAAGTAAACAAAACATCTTACTCTAAACAGATATTAAATATGCTCCGAAGATATTTAGAAAAATAATAAATATTAATGTTTAAAACATCTAAATACTGAAAAAAAAGTGCAACTTCCCTCGTGATATATTTTTGTGAAGGTCGCTGAAGATTTATTTTTATTTTAAACTCTGGCAGTGTTTAATTTTTATTCAAAGTTCAGTAGTAACTTACTATATAGTCAACACATTAATAATCCGGTGTTATCGACGGATCGACGTAAAAAAAGAAATATATATCGATGATCCGTTTAACAATAATTTAACTGCAATAAGTGATTATTCAAAGATTGCAAAAACTTTCAAAGGCCATTCGAATGCATTTTAAGACTGACGTGACAAAAGAAACGGGATATTGCATTGAAAAAGCGTTGAATTAGTCACAGTTTTTGTCATCCGAGCACTTCTTCTACTACTTGTTTTGCATATTCTTGAAAACTACACCATTAATCTAAATATCAACCTGATACAGAAACCAACTCTTGAAAAATCATCACCTGTGATGATAATTATCTTAGCAAAATTTTAATAACTTTCAATTATTTTATTTTCATCAAATTTGGTATATTTTATTATGTTTATCAACAAGAAGGCGTTAGTATATTTTTTTTATTTATTAATTGAAGCAGATGGTGTGCAGAGGTTTTTTTGTGATTTAGATAAATAAATTATATTGTTGGACGAGGTTCACACTTTCAAATGTCTATGTTTTTAACGTTCTTGAAGTTCTTTTTGAAAGGTCCACCAATTTTTACAATCAATATTGCAATACTCAAGCGGAAAACTTGCGTTTAAATAATATAAATAATTTAATGGGCGAAGAACCGACTCTGAGAATGTCAGACTAGATTGCGCAGACAATTAATTATTATAATGCGAAAATAAGTAATAAAGCAAATAACAATAAAACTCAAAACTTATAATTAAACTAAGAAAATAATTTTGTTGAAAATTAATTAACAACGGTACATTTACTTTGATGATGACCTAGCTAAGACTTGTGAAAAATTACGGGATATTATAATTTTCGGATTGATAATTGCACGTTACCTTAAAGCGCAGACCATTGAACAATCCTAAAATCTGACTACTTGTCAAGATTAACCCTCAGAAATCTAAGCAAAAGAAAAATACATATTTCAAATTTAGAATTAAAATAATTTTCGGTAAAAAAACAAAAACATAATATAGATAGGTACTTTATCGTTTATCTGACATAAGTTTCAATTTTGAAAGAGTTTATTGAACCAGAGTTACAGACAGACATTTTTGTGATGCAACCTCATTATTATGCCTCTGTTTCAAAATTTCAACTTTTTTTTTTTCGAATAAAAAATATTTTTTAAGGAAAAAAAACGCGCGTTTTTTTATATCCGTCCCATGAACCCAGACATCAGCTTCGTGGTGGGCTGTGATTATTTTGGGAAGACCTTCGACCTCTCCAGCGGATCTGTCTCACCCATCGTCTTGCACCGTAGTATGAGGGTTGGATTCATACGTTCACTTCTGAACACACTGACCCCCAGATTCCTATCCCCCCCTTGTTCCGTTTTCCTTTCCAGAACTTCCTCTATTTCGTTTCCCTAAAAAGACTATCCACACAGCATCCCCAAAGATGACAGAGGCCCTGAGTACGCACCGTATGCTGAAAATAAAATTACTGTTTTTATTCACTGGTTTTAATGTTGTGGTTACTCCTCTCAAATATGTAGATAGGTACTGCAGATACCTACCAAATATTTTTTAAATTACCTGTAAAAATAATTTAACACAATTATTGTCGTTGGTGTCGAAATTATCCATTACCATCTTATTGTTTTTAGTAAAACGATATTCATGAACAAATAACGACACTTGACACGAATGCTCTGAAAGTTAAGTTCAGCTAATATATACCGTGTCACGCTGATTAACTTTCATTATTTGCATAGAAAACTCCGCCGACTACCGTAAATCTGTGGGGGGTTTTCTTTCTTCCCTACAGGGGCGCACTACGGACTGACTCGCGGGGATACATTAAAACCCAAAGATGCATTTGCATATATGGTATTATGGGATGGGGAGGTTATGCAATGTTTTTTTTTTTAGTTAGTTGTTTTTAACTTGAATGAAAGAAGTCGGGGACTCCTGAATTTAAGTACGATTTAATCGCTTTTCAATGCGGTAACCGGATAAAATAATGGGCTACAGGGTTTACTGGTCGACACTCTTTTTTTCAAAAAGTGTCTTGCTTTCATCCTTCAAGGGTGTTCTAAGCCAATGTTTCAAATTATTATGGAGAGCTGTAAAGGACAAAATGTTAATTGCTCAGGAGAGCGAATTTAAAAAAAAAAATCATATCTCCTGTTTTGAAGACCTATAATTATGAATTTTCAATATAAAATAACATTTTTACATTATTTAGATTTTCGCAATCAGATGTCGATAATAATTTTCTTTTTATTATTATTTTATTATTTTGTACATCAAGCTTGCAATATTTCATCGAGAAATATCAAAATTCTACTTTGACGAGCGATTAAGGAGGATGGGGGTGATTTTTGGAATTCTATTGTAAAAAGTGATCTGTTGCTTAGTTTTTACGGTCAATTGTGCAAAATTTCGTTAATTTCGGAATAAAACTGCAGATTTGCTTAAAAAGACCCAAACCGTGTACGTATAATTATGTACAATTATTGTATATTCATCAAAAGCTAAACTAAGTTAAAATATTACATTTGCTTAATAGATACAGTAGGTAAATTTAACTTTCATCATCATAGAAGTTTCTGATAAACCTTACCCAAACCATGAAGTTGTACCATAGAAGTCGCTGAAAACTTATCCAAAACACAGTCCTCCTCAGCATTGGATCTTCTAGTGAGTAGGGCTACGAATATAATCTACATTTATCTTATATGTATGTACACATATATTTAACATGTACTTGCGTCTTCTATAATTGTGCAGATTAATATATTGTAACCAAAAAAAAAATTATACTCAATAATATAGGAGTGTTCCAACTCGGTCAAAGCAGGATAGTAAATAAATGTAGTTTTTTGTTAAATTCCCGGGTTCATTTTGTTTGCTAGTTCGCCCCTGTCAATTGCAGATAACATCTGTCTCTAGGAACAGCGTTTCACCGGCCATACGATGTGCTTTACCAGTAGGTGCATATCTGAAATCTCTAATATTGCATTCACTTTAATTAATACTGACCCCATTGCACTGGTCGCTTTGGACTAGAAATTGCAGTTAAATCAAACTAATGTAAATGAGACGAAACAAATAAATTAATGCATATATCTTTAATGACCGTTAATCATAACACCGCATTTAATAATAGTGATTAATTCAATGCTATGGAGTGATTAATTGCTTCGGTATAATTTTTAATTGAAATTCAATTAGAAAAAATCGTGCTCAATCAATCAATCAGTAGGTAATTGTAGATTTTGACAAATTATAAGAATTAGTCAGATGGTTCAAGAGGTGATGGGCTAATATGGTGATAATGCATTAATGATCACAAAGCACATATTTTTATTATTAGACAGTGAAAAAAATCACTCTCAACTTCTCTATAAATACTGCAAAGATGTAATGAGATAAATCTCGAACAAGTAGTACATACGAATGCAACTCGCGTAGCGCGCTGCCAGCACCGTCAGTAGCATGCAACTGAAGTCAAACCCGTAGCAGACGCGTAGCGTTGTATACGAGCTTAAGCATAAGTTATGCTACGCGCACAAAACTTGAGTCGCATGTAAGTATCTCCATGAGCTTGTTTCGAGATGTGGTGGGGACGCGAGTCTCGTGATTTCAGTTGCGACGTGTATGGACCGTACGCGATAAGTCTTTTGCGAAGTGAATACACAACATTAGTATTGAATTCTTACTTGCAATCGTCTCTTCGTTGTAACTCTTCATTCTAACTTTAATTAGAAAACCATCGCATGCATCTTGTCTTTTTTGTAATGAGTGAAATAGAAAATAATATTGTTTTAATTCAGCATGAACAAAACACCATTTCATTTTGTCAGCCATAAATCAATCATAAACCTGGTTTTTAAATACGAAAAGAAAGATATTTTCGACATAATAATATAATACAACATCCACGAACAAAAATAACAAAAAAAATATATGTCCGTGAGGCGCACGCTTTCAGAATAATTGTAATGCATTTTTCCGAATTGGTTTTGCTGAAAATAAGTTATGCTATGTAGTGCAGCGCGCTCGGCTCGCGGTCATAATTAAAGAAGACGAGAAAACTAGGCCCAATCTCTCTGACCGTTCTATGTAGAGTGCAACGAATGTATTCCACATTGTAACTAAACCATCCACCAGCCACCAGCCAGTATTACACGGGCCCAATATGCCGAGCCACGAGATAAGATTCTCAGATTAATGACTACCAACTCATTCAACACTTAAATTTATCATAAAAAGCAATCCAATAAAGAGTCTGCATTTTAACTAGAGGTAATAAAATTAAACGTTACAATTCCATCGTTATAAAGCTTTTATACAGTCCAATGAATTTTATGCAATAAATATATCGATGTTGAAATTTCACTTGGGCACTTTCAAATAAAATTTCAAGTGAAGTTAAAATTTGTGAAAATCTGTTGCTGCAGTATAAATAGGTAAGTTATCTATTGTATTTTGCTGAATAGCAGTTCATTTTAATGCTGATGAAGGAAAACCTTTATGCAATGAGCTCTGGCGTCATGAAATTTGCACAAATTCTGTATTTGGATTTTCAACTAATTTTTTTATGTGAATACAGTACAAGAATTGCTCCCAATTGCTCCCGCCTGAAACCAGTCAGACCATCGCATCCCCATTTGGGGTATGTTGTGAGGTTAAGGGTAAAGAGGAGGAAAGTATATGGGAAGATGAAGGTGGGGAAGTACCTGGCTATTCAGATCTGGGCAGCAAACACGGCTAATGCCATTTCAAGTAACGAACCGAGACAACCAAAGATACGAAAACATAATTAAACGCATTTTTACATCAACTCCACTCAGGAGGCCCCGAGGAAAATAATTTCTCTCATGGTTAATGTTATCTTTAGGGCTGTTGTGTGTAGGTTTTTTATTTATTTATTTGTAAGTGACAAACAGCTTATACATAAAATATATAGATACATATATACAAAGTTTAATTAAGTCAAGCCAAAAAGGTTTTAGGCGAGCATGGAGCGAAAATTGGTCTTAAAGAGGAGCGAGGAAATACAGAAACCGGCAAATAGTTCCACAGTCGAGCTGTCAAACTCAAGAACGTCTCATGGAAACAAGTTGTAGGAAATACTTTCATTTTGTAATTTTCGCGACGGTCCATCGTGAGTAATGAATCTTCGAAATATAATTTTTACTGTAGAAATTTTTTTCTTTAAGTCATGTCATTTGTTTCAAATTGTTCAATTGTTCAGCAAAATAAATTATGACGAGTGTTGAAAGTCAAATAAGCTTTATTAAGGGTGTTATGGGACAATTTTGATTTATTTTTACCACTGATTCCTAATTTTTCCTATTTGGAGTAAAAAATATAAAATTAGGTCTCCGATGACTAAATTTTCAAAATCACAAAAAATATTCTTTCATGTATCGTTACTGGTCACTCACCCCTAATTGTCGAACACCTATTGATGTATTAAATGTTTTTATTAGAAAAAAATTAAAATATTAAAAATGTCACCGGAGACCAAAATTTCAATTAAATTTTTTACTCCAGATAAAGTCACAAATCACAAGTCAAGTACGTCCCTTAACACTCTAGATACCTAGTAATACTGTAACAAAACATTGGCAACCGATGTTATGAATCTCAACAATGGATTGCTTTCTTTGTGGGTATATGCTGAATACGCTAAATCAATATTATTTGATAAACCTAATGCGGAAGAGATCCAAATAACAAGGACATGACCGACTCCTTCCCACTCCCAACATAACACAAACAGACACGTATGTATACATGGGCACCTGCTAGTGCAGTAGCTGCTTGATGATGATGGAGCTTAGCAAAACATGCAATTTTAGTAGGGTTTTTAGATAACAATTTCTCCCTACCGATGAAATACAAGGCCTTTAAGTCTATAATAGCCAGGTAACATTTTAAAATACCCACATGAGGTAAAAATTGCAAGGCGCATATGACGCCGTTCTATTTATAAAGAACATTAACTTTAAATTCAGTAAATTTAAATGATTCATCTCTTCAAGAAACATAAGAATCTAGTAAATGAAAAAAAAAAATGATAAACCTTTCTCAAAGCAGCAAGACTGGCGCGTCCATTTAGAGTAGCCATAACTCACCGCAGTAAGTAGACTTTTTCGACAACATCAACGGCCTTGTGCGTACATTCTGAATACATTTCATGTTCAATTAGGTACTTTATCTCTGAAGCGTACTTAGCTCCAATTAGGTAAGTACCATAAGTGGGGTAAACAATCTGACAGTTAGCTTTTCTTTGGAGCGAAAAAACGCTTATTCATTTGTGAGATGGGAAGTTACACGCGGCATTGCTTGATACCCTAGTGCCTTAGCAAATATTACGAGAGTGAAAAATGAATACAGAAATTAAATACGAGAACTTTACCGATTAAAAACAGACATTCATCAAAATTATTTAAAAAAAATTATGTTGCAAGATTGACTGTATTTTAAAAACACTAAACAACCATGTAATTAAAAGTTCTTAAAGAGGAGCGAGGAAATTCTCTGGTTAAAAGTTCCCTTCGTGATTGAATGACTTGAAAGAACTTTTCCAAATATCTTTGCAGTAAATCGACACTGATCAAAAATTTGGATACATCCTTCGACAATTCGACAAAAAATTGTCCATCTCATAAATAATAATAAACTCAACTAGATAATAATAATAAGCATAATTCTTTTTTGTAGAGGTCGATGAGTAACTCGATAAGCAATCAAGTTCAGATCCCGGCACGCGCAAATAAATTTTATTTGATTATTTTGTGTTATTTCACAATTTATACAGTTAAGTTAATAAATATGGAAGATACTCGCTAAATTGCCTTAATGTAAGACCACCATTTAGAATTGAAACGTTGCTTGGAATGGCTTGAGGCGTATTTGGTGATCATATATTAAGAGGGTTATAACCAGAGAAAACCGGAAATATGTCATTTTTAAATCAAATTTTAGACGTATTGACTCTTTTCCACAAAAAAATTTAAATTGATTTCGAAAAATTGTTCTTTCATCTAGTAAACGAATGTTTTAAATTTTGAGAAAAAATGTTTATTGGCAGAATAATAAGGTAACACCATAGGTCGTTGGCAGATTTTTTCAATTTTAAAACGAAAAATCTTATTTTACAAGACATATTTCATATCATGTAATCATACATTATTGTAAATCAATACGTTTTCTAGTGTTTCAAAATTTTTATTTTAGTTCAAATAAAATCATTTTCACAAATTACACTTATTTATAACGAAAATTTCTCTATTTTGTCTATCTATTTACGGTCTTACAAATTAATATATCTATTTCAGATTTTTTTGCACATTTATTTTGCTCAGACATTATTAAAAAAAATAAACACTTATGATAAAAATATATTTTCAAAAAGTACATAATTTTAATAGTTTTCTCATCACGCCTTTCAGCATTTTTGGATGTAGGTATAAATTAAAGCAAATTTGAAACGCAATAAAATCGACATTGAGTTATAATTTAAAAAAACTGGTACAGAGAATAATTAATCTTTCTCATTGGAACCGCCCTGAACGATCGTAAGAAAATCTTTCGACGAAATGTGGATTTTTGGCCGCTGGCTGGTTAAAGGCCCTAAATAGCCAAATATATCCTCACTATCCTTTTCAACATCTTCTTCTCCTCCCACTACCTTTAGCCTCACGCCTCACAACATACCTCAATGACACCAGACGGTCAGAAGCAGTTGGTACTCTTATGCGGTATTCACGTAATGCAAAAAAACAATTAAACAGGATCTTAATTCAGTTTAACTACATGTAAAAAAATGTTATCTCCTTCCTGATTGAGTAATATTTATACTCGTACATCTTTTATAAAGGAATTCAAGAGTGACTAAGCCATCATGTGGCCATTCAGGGCCATCTTGTTTTTGACAGTTGAAAATGCCGATTCTAAGTCCGCCACAGTTTTTGTACAAATTGTGATCAGCAGAAGAGGACAAGTGTCATGTTGTTAAGCTTGTCACCTTATTACAATTTGATAGATATCGAAAAGCCCGAAAACGCACCCAGAATTAGCGTTTAACCGGGACCTTTCAAATGTCAAAAAACAAAATGGCGCTGATCGGCAATTTGATAACAATGTTACATTTAAATTATCTAAAACTTTAGAATATTAATGACTTTTTTTTTAATTGTATCTGCCTATAGTGTTAAGAAAATCAAAAGAAACGTTCCGACACGCCGAGTTACCGTGAATCGAGTATTTATAAACGCGACGTTTTTTGTCTTTTCAAATCTTGCATTGGATATGAGATTCCTTTCAGGCAATCATAATTTATTATTCAATAAATCAATGAGAAGGTGGAAACTAACCAACGGAGCGTGGAGCAATTCTTTTGAAAATTCATGAACGTGATGCTGATTTACCCGATAAAAATATGACCAATAGCTGTGATTTAAAGTTAATAAAACATTTTTAATTTGTAGCTGAAAAAGTAATATTTTCAATTTGTATGTTTCTTCGAATTTAAATTTAAATATTGGTTGTAATTTTTGCAGTTTCACAACTTGAGCGGTTTTATTCATATTTTGAATTCTTAGATAATAAACTTGAGATATTCACTACCAAAAGTACTATCGTGATATATTTTGGCGTATTATACCGTGTTTACTTCCTATTTCTTTAGCTAACGTTGAATTCCCGAAAAAATCCTACTTAAGCTGAGTAGTTCTTAATATCCAGTACTTGATGGATCCAGTATAATACACCAATACTAAGCCGAAAACCATAATAATTTTATGACAGTTCGCATTTACTTTTTGGCACTAAGCGGGAGTTAATTAGTTAATGAGAGGTCTGAAATCATGTTTACACCATTTTTGTTTCTCAAAGATCAAACGAAATAATCGTCTATTAATCGTATATACAACTTATTTTAATTCTAAAAGCTTAGTTAGGTCAACTAAATTTTGTTTTGAAGAGTTTTAATTTAACAAAAAATAATTAAAGTAACAAATGTACATTGAAAATTAAAACTCTTTAAATAAAAAATGTAGTTGACCTAACTAAGCTTTTAGAATTAAAATGAAAGTAACAAATGTACATTGAAAATTAAAACTCCTCAAAACAAAAGGTCTAGAAATTGTTACATAGTTAATGCCCAAGAAATACGAAAAGTAGTTCAACTACATTTATCAATTAGTTAATTAAATAATTTGGCCTAACAAAGGACATAATTAAAAAAAATAGGTGTATGTTTATATGTAATGCAGCTTCACTGACCCAAACGGATTCAACTTACTGCTTGGACGACTTCTTTTAATTCTAAGAGCTTCGTTAATTCAACTCCAATCATTTAAGTCAGTAATTTTGCACAACGAACGACATTATTAAAAAATTTGTGTATATTGACAGCTAACCGAAACTTATCTGATACTATGGAAGCCGCACAAAAAATTATCAATCGTCTTTTACCAATTGTTGACCGTACTCGCAAATATTGATAACTAACCATAGATGACAGATTTAATCAAAATCGTATTGATATATGTATCGATCGTCCGTGCTAGAACACTTGTCCTGACGAAGGACACTTGACCAAAACTAACTGTTGGCCAAAGAAGGAGAAAGCGATAATGACTTTGGTCTTGAAATCAATGAAACTTAAAGAACGAACTTGGTAAATTAGTAAAATTATCTTTTCGAACAAAAGTGGTTTGAAATAAATATGCACGTTATTTTTAATACACATAATTCTGTCAAATAATGTTTTTTTTTAAAACCAAATATGTGAGAGGCATTCACGTCACGTACATTTTTTAGTAGCCCATTTATTTAACCGTTTTTTCACTTGGAACTGTTTTCACTTTTAAATTTACAGTAACGTTAAATATACCCCTTCTTTATACACCTTCACGCAACACAGAACGTTTTTTCCATGTGACTCACTCGCCTTAGCCGAGGCTATTGGACTATAGCTTTGTCGTGTCCAAGAATTAAGTGGAAACTGGAGCTGCCAGAGTTCTACATTAATTTTATTGTCTTTGAGTACGATATTAGTGAGGTTTTATATGTTATTAGTTATTAATGTCCGGCAACTAACCGGAAGTTTGAACTAAAAACAAATTTAATAAAATAAAGTCAGTAAAAGTACACATTTCCATGTTAGTCAGATTGTCCATTGTCTAATGCAGTGGTCGGGGAACCGGTGTAAATTACCCCAAATGGGCTAAAAATGGTTATTTTTTGGGTAATAAGTTTGGCAGAAACAATTTTTGTGAACAAAGCTTTTCCACTCTAACGAACATAAAAACGAAGAAAGGAAATCTATTAAACGCCGAAGACCGTATTCAAATTGCTCTTTATTTGGACAGCGTTGTGAGGTGGATAAAGGGATGGGCTATATAGGAAGAGATTTATTAACGCGGGTCTTGAAGAGGCCCGGATTATGTGAAGGAAGAAAAACAGATGCCGGTAGCTCGTTTCACATACGAGCCGACTTACACAAAACGAGTAGAAGAAACGACACGTTCTCATGAAGCCAACATGAACTTTGAACGGGGGTTCCACTCGTGTCTTTTGAGAACACGCACGTGCACCGGTGCACAATAAATCAATGCTGTTAACTCCGTAGGGAGGGCTTCATTAAAATACCTGCAGAACAGACGCAGTATACCCACATTGCTTTTGTGCATTAGAGATGATAAATATTAGCGAGGCCTTCATAGTATCAAATAAGTTTCGAATAACTGTTATGCAAAATTACTGGCTTGTTAATTAATGGAGTTGAACTAACGAAGCTCTTAGAATTGAAAGATGTCGTCCACGCAGTAAGTTGAATCCGTTCAGGTCAATGACGCTGCATTGGTTCGGGCTTGGAGAACCAAAAGTTGTGAATAAAGACCTCATTAACTGATTAACTTCCTTTTTATTGTCAAAAAGTAAATGCAGACTGCCAGTGCATATTTAGGTGAGTATTTTAATTCAGCATTGCCGATTTATTAATATTTTTAACGCAATTGTTTTGCGTTTGACGTTTCGGAATGTCAATTCATAGAAAACACCTTCAGTGTTGCCGATTGTTGTCGATTTCTTATTTACTCCCTGGCAATATCGGTTCGGCTGTGAAAAGTGAAACTGTGCTCGGGATATAGATATAAAATCGTCGGAAGTTGCGCCGGTTGCGCCTATCGGTCGTTATCGTAGTACCCCAGAGCTGTATGGGACATCTATTGACTTTTCTAGATTCAAAGGGTAACATGTAACATGTTGACAATAAAGCTTTTATACATTTTATAATACTAATGCCAAATTTACACCGACTTTCATATAAATTCTAGCTGTTTTCACTATCCACATCGAACAGTGTATTTAATGTCTCGGTATTAAGATCGCATCGATGCCTTCACAATATGATATCTAACATAAATAAATGCTATTTTCTAATTAGCCATTACTGTTTGCTCGAACAATTGGCGCAAGTGGATGATCTCCGGTCAATGTCTTATTGGATTTCCGTGACTTGCTGCAGGTTATATGATTGAAGCATTGAACGAATGGACGACTGAACGTGTCTGCGGGATTCAGCCATCCGTCACCAGTCTTCTCTCGTGATAAAGTCGTCAGTGATTATCTGGCACATATTGTGATTGGATAATCATAACGTCTGCACGAGTTTCTCGTTAAGTCAGCACTTAAAACCGTATCTGTTTCTAAATTATTAGTACTGCGGATTATGGATTAAGAGCTGCCTCGATGAATGATTTTTAATTTGCTGATGCAGAGATTAAAGCAGGAAATAGTTTTTCAACGATTTTATAGTTGATTGCAATAAATTTATAAGTTGTGTATTGTAACCTCGTTTAGGCACTTCAGTGTATTTTTTAATATATATTTCTTAATTAAGTAAATCAAATTTAATAATTATTAAGTTCTGGAAGTATTTTATTATGGTTGTTATTATTATGACAGCTGTTTCAGCATTCGAGGTATTTATAAAACCCGAACACCTAAACTACTGTCACAATAATAATAATTAAAATACTGGCAGAACTTAATAATACTTATCGTTATTAAATTTCATTTTCTTTAAATTTAATACAAAAATTATTGTTTTAAAAGTTTTTTTATATAAATTAAATTTAATAATGTTATTATTAAGTTCTTCAAGTATTTTAGTATTTTATTATTGTGTCAGCTGTTTTGGCCTACAATGCCATTTTCAAATTGTGGTTAGACCACTTTGAGACGCGTTATTTATATGATTCTAAATATCCATTTTGAAGGTGCCCAAATTGATTTATTTATTTTGTTAAACAACAAGCACTTTTTAGTAAATCGGTTATAAAGTTGAATTAGATAGAACCTAAGAATTCTCAATAAATTGTACATCGCCCTTGAGTTGATTTTTCACAAAAACGGCGCTTTACAAATTATCCCATTATTATTATTAAATCAATTTAGGCACCTTCAAAATTGAAATTCAGAATCATATAAATAAGTCGTCCCAAAGCGGTCTAACCACAGTTTGAAGATGAAATAAAATACTAAAATACTTGCAGAACTTGAAAATAACATTATTAAATTATTTTATATCAAATTTAAAAAATGAAATTAAATAGAGTTCTACGAATCGAACACAATAATAATAAAAACTTCAATACAGGTACCTACCTAATGAAATGAATTTAAGTGTTTAAACAAATACAATATATACAATATTGCAATTGATGATTTTAAGAGCTTAAAGAAATGCAATACATACAAACAATTATACAATTAAGTATTCCTAATATAACTTCAATACATTTTCGTGAACATCAAAATATTTTGCTTGCTTATTATCGGTTGCTAAAAATTGTTTATCGAAAGAAAACCACAGCCAAAAAGAACAAACCACAAACGCGAATGCATTTTAAAGGCATTAAAAATGATAAAACATCAAGCACAAGGCCGTTACGGAACACTAGAATCAGTTCAGAAAATATCAACCAGTAAAGATATCTTAAATTCGTCCGAGATATCGGTGCCGCGAAATAAAAATGATCCCGTTACATAAAATAACGAATTCAAAGAAGTGATTGTAATATTTATTATAAGAGAGCATTTCTTCATCTGATTGTATTCTTGAATTCTAAGAACAATAAGAAGATGTCACTTCAAGTAGAAGTTTCCGTAAAGCATTTAAGTACATTTATTTATTATTTTAACCTAGACAATAAGAATTCCTCTTGTGTGAGAGCTGAATTTACAGAAAACAAGTGATGACTCAAGCCATCTTTTACCAAACATCTCAATTGTTTCGTTTTTCACAGAGAATATTATGAATTTCGGAAACTTTAATGCATGTTAATTCTATTATGAAGTGCAAAAAAAAAGTGTTCCTTTTTTACTCGAATCAAAGAAATTTCTCAAATCAATTTTAACATGACATAACATCATATTTTTTCTTCTCAGTATATATATAATATACTTCTCAGGCGAAAGATGTTCTCTAAACACTCATTTTCTCACACTGAAAACTCTTATACCCATAAAGGAAATAAAATAATATCCAAATGTGTGTCTGCATGTAAATGATGTAACCAGAAATGTAAATTATCGGGCATTCTATGTAACTAAACTTTGAAAAATGTTTATTTTTATGTCAAATATTGTCTTTTATTGTCTTATATCATCAATTGTCAAGCATTCGATGAACAAAATATGCTGTTTGGAAATGAAGAAAAGTTTTTTGGTACCTGACATAATTCCGTCAAAAATAAAGGCTAAAATTAGAATCACCTCTATGTTTATAGGTTTGCCGATTCAGAAAATTTTAGGCAATTTCTCTTAGAACCGCTCTATGACTAGATAGTTAGGATTTTTACGTCATGACTGTGAATAATAAAACATCGGCCGTCAAAGCTTCGAGGTGGTTGTCTGCGACTTAGGATGGGTTGTTTCAAAAAATTTGAACACTTCATCATTTTAAATTAAAATAAATAAAATTTAATCTACATTGAAAAAATCTCCCGAGAAAAGATACATGCCGCCAACGGGACTCAAACCCACGTCCTTCTAATTTCCGGTCAAATGCTCCGTCCACTGAGCCACGTCGGCTTATCTCCTACCCGCCAAAAAATTCAATATGTAGGTACTAGTGTTTCATTCAACAATTACTGCTTATTACATTTTTCCACCTGCAACCAACCAACTTTATTTTTATATGAGAAAGGCATTGTAAGTGCTAAATCTCACACTACGCCACAAATTATGTCTACATTTTTTGGTGAAATAATTTAACTCGTCAAATATAAGTTACTATTAAGATTTTTATGCATAGCACAAAGGGTAACTACCCTTTGTAGTATGCATAAAAATCTTGTCTTTAACATTAGTTTATAAATTAAAAATAATAATTAAAATAAATTACTTAAAAAAACCACCGAGTGAAATTGGAAAGATTGAAGAAAAAATAACAAAATCATCAAATATTTAAAGTTTTTACGCTTTGTGGAAGTTCTATTAAAGTTCTGTTATTATATTATTGTACGCCAGTTGCTTCATGAAAATGAAATAATCACAGAACTTGAATAGAAATTACACAGAACGTTAAAATTAACTTAAAATTAACTTAAAATATTTGATGAATTGTTAAATTTTTTTTAAACAACCCCAATTTTAGTCTCTAACTATGTTTATGGTTTTTTTAAAAGATCAGGACATTAAATGCCGTGAAAATATTCGTGCTATTGATGATAACGCCTTGTCAAAGAACCGTGCTGAAAATAATTCTAAAAGGAAATTCTCTCCACGTATTTCATTTTCAGGAAATAGCTAAAAGATTGCATACTTCCGTGTAGCCTACGCCCACTGAATAGCACCTATTCTAAGCGCGCCCCTGTCTGTGAATAGGTAAATGAACGCCACGTTTATTATTATGATTTTCTTTGGCTTCGGTTTTGCTACAGGTAATTAAGCATACTAAAACAAAATCAGTACACAATGTCTAGCAACTAGCTAGCACCAAGAAGTCTGCTTTAACAGGCAACACGAACACATGTGAGGTATTAAAGCTTTCTCTTCCGCGCTGCGGAGCAAGTGGGTAGAAGCTGCGCAGATCGCTGACTCTACCCAACTTTTTGCTGGAATTGATTAAACTAATAAATAACGTAGCTAGTCTAATTATCTCCAGTCTGCCTGGCAACGATTGTCTATGGATAACTTAATTCTAATTATCCAAGTTTTACATCTCGATTTTAGGGATGACCTGGCTTTAATTTAAAATTAAAACGAATTGGTACTGACTAGGTTGTAGATGGGTATCTATAATAGGCAGGCCTGTAGAATGCTACCAGTAGTATTGTCTCCAGTCTAACTTATGATAATATCTAAATAACACTTCAGTAACACCTCGACTTATTTGGGATCACATGGTTCTAATTTCAAATGAAAACTTTTAGCCATTCATAGGCAGGCAGGCATGTTGTACGCTACCAGCGATATTGTCTTCAGTCTGTTTTGTAACGATTATCACTGGATAACTTAATTCAGTGACAACTAGGCTCATGAGTGATCACACAGTTCTAATTTCTAATCAAAAGGATTAGGAAAAGGTACTCATAGGTAGTTTTGTTGCATGCTGCTAGTGATATTTTCTCCAGTCTCTCTTACAACGATTATCTCTAGATAACTTTATTCAATTATCCAGAGAAAGTTTTTGAATTTATTCAGGGCCTAATTGGGAATCACCTAGTTCTAATTTAAAAAAAAAAAAAAAATTTACACGGTGGGGCAAGGTGGGGTTGACCCACCCTGACTGGCCGATACAGGACCTCTAGGATTGTCGACCGAGTCGCGTTTTCAAATTCACAGCACTTTAAATAATGGTTTTTCCTTCTTCCGTTCATATTATTTGTATTCATAGTGCCTAAAGCATGAATATGTTGTAGAAGCCTACTTTTTCGGTACCTACTCGAGATTTTTTAATTTTTTGCCCCACCCTTAATCAAAACCTGGCTACGCCCATGAGTAGTTGTATTGTCTCCAGTCTGCCTTGCAGCGATTATCTCTGAATTATTATACCTCGACCAATCTCGACTCATGGGGAATCACTTAGCAAATTTAAAATGTAGTAAGGAGGAATATAAATAGTAAGTAGGTACGTGCCTTCTGTTTCGATTGTTTCATTTGTAATGAAATAATGTAATCAAAATAAGATATAATATCACGTAGATCGGACTTAATACAAAAACATGATGTTATTTTAAACATAATTAATAGCCATATTAAAGGAAGCATTTAGATTTAGATTAAAATATGTATTTACGATGTGATTTCCTATATGCGTTCATTTGATATAAGTAGGTAGGTTGACTGTAATCTCAGCATCATCGCTTCGTACAGGTAATTTACCTTCTACGAAAATGTTCTGCTTATAATGTCTTACGTACGAACTTTTTTAAATTTTTTAAATTTTTTTAAATAATACGTTTAGTAATTTGAAGTGGAATTTTACGATGACTTATCCACACAAATAATGATAGTTTGTTTAGGTAAATTAAAGAAAAGATTGTTCATTATTATTTTGAGATTACTTTATTAATTATATTTTCCCGTCCTGTTGACGGGTCTTCGTTTAGAAAACTCATAATTGGGTTATTAGTTTTTATAAATTATCACAATTTCTTCAAATATGTTTATATTGTTGAAGTATGAAATCGATTATAACTGCGGAAATGATTAAAAACACAATAAATATTGTCTACTCCACGCGGATGTAAGCGCGTAAACATGCAAGTCATAATATTAAATGATCAGGGTATATCAAAGCGCTGCAACATTTGTTGCACATTATGAAAATTCTCAAAGAAACCATTAAAGTAATATTACCGCTTTATATTCATTTACATTCGAATTTACTCCATTCACAAAAAGCAAAAGCTTTCCATTCTAATTTAAAAATTCAAATTTGATGTTCGTTCTGGTCCCAGATGCATACATACACTTTCCAAGGTATTTTATTTAGTCTCTGGTTGAAAAATGCAACATGTTCCCGCTCTAATTTGTTTCTGGCGCCAAAATATTCCTCTTTAGAGATGGTGAAACACGATCGATATCCTCGACTAGGTAGGCGCCCCGTCTCTCTGCTTTCTCCCCCTCTTTTCTAAATGATTGTCCCTCGACTCAACGTCCGAAGATTGCTCTTGCGTTGAGCTCTTTAGTGTTATGGCACATCTCAAACTGCAAAGATCGCACAAATATCGCCATTTGTATTGCACCAGTCTGAAGTTCGCGAAATCGAATGCAATAATTAAATTGTACCTATCGAGTTCCTCAACAGTACATTAAAAACAGTTATTATAGATAAGCTAAAAGTGTGTCAAGAAAATTTAATTTAGTTCGTGTGATGATTCGCAGTAGTCTACAAAATTTTGTGAAAAATACGTGGATTAACTAGTGCATTATAGGTTTTGACTGTGAGTTGTGTAACATATTATTATATTTTTGAAAACAATGATTGTAATAATTATATATTTACTTTCTCGCAAAATGTGTTTTTAATGAAGCTGTAAAAATACGAGTCATGAACAGTGGGAAAATATATTGTGAATGCATTTTGAATTATTTTTGGAGAGATTCTCCGACTGATTAATTTTAAAGTCAAGAAAAATTATCCACGAATCCAGATTTCATAACCGTGTTTTGTCTATGTATGTATGAAACAGAATTTCCTTCGTTACATTAGATTATATTTTAATTTGTGTACTTTTTTCGATAAAGATCCCAATCAGTATAATAGCTGTATGTAACACCATTCTATTAACATATTTTAAAATAAAAATAATTGTGATAATTCAGGGATAAATTATATGCAATGCGATATAATACATCCCGCATACGAAAAAAAATACTGTTTAAAACGAAAAAAAAGACAGTTCTTTGCGTTTCATTGGGAATGGAAAAAAAACTTTTATTTCAATCTATTCAGAAAAGTATATAAATTAATATGCTTTAAAATGAGCTAGTCGCAATTATTTATTAATTCTGATAAAATTTTAAAATAGTTTTAATTGTGGATACCATGTTTAAAGAGTTGAAGTCCCAACAATTCCCAATCGTCTGGAGCCAGTGATACTACGTCTTCCCAATTGGGGTATATTGTTAGGCTGAAGGTAGTGGGGAGGGGATCGAGATAGAGAAGAGGAATGTGATGATTTACCTGGAGTTAAACTAAATTGTAAACTCTAGCCGCCATAGCACAGGGATATCACTAGAATAGCACTGGTTTAAATAAAACAAAGAAATGTGTTTACTGTACAATATTTATTTTACTTGAAATAATATTTTTTTTAAGTTTCTTATATAAAATTCCAATCATACTAATTTTAATGACGAGTAATAATTATAGGAGATGTTAGGGTGAGAATAGTTGAAAGAGCCTTTGCTAACGGGTCTTTTTCGTTAAAATAGCTAAAATAATGCAACGCAAGACTTCTACTGCCCAGAATAAGTTAGGCTAAGATACCCAAGATCGGGAAATGGAATGAATGAAAAATTACGTTGTCGGAAACGGGACATATTTAGGCCTCTAAATTTAACTTGTTAAGAAGATGGATGGTTTGGACGGCTTCCGTGGTTGAGGGGTAAGGCTCTCGATTGGCAATCCGAAGGTCGCAAATAAATTTTATTTGATAAAGTTGTTTCATTTCACAATTTATTAATTTAAAATAATAGATAGTATATTTGCGGAGTGGAAGATAATCTCAGCATCGCCCCGATGTAAGACCACCATTCGGAATTGAAACGTTGCATGAAATGGCTTTAGCCGTGTTTGGTGGTGACCAGATCATAATAGCCAGGTACTTCCTCCTTCCCACCCCCCCCCCCCCCCGCTACCTTCAGCCTCACAAAATATCCTAATTGGTGATGCCATATTCTCACTGGCTCCAGATGGTTGGGAGCAGTTTTATGCGGTATTCACATTGAAAAAAAAAATATATATTTATATATAGGCATATATATATTTCCTTATCAAAAGATACAAACCGAACAATTGAAGATCATTAAAAATGCCAGGATCGCAGTCATTTTTTATTTAACTAGCAGACCCGGCCACACGTTTCTGTGGCTAACGAAACACAACGCCATCTACTGACAACGTCATTACCCAACCTTTATTACCAACGTCATTTGCTAATTTACATACTTGTTAAATCCGCACCGCCCGCTTGTCGCGGATATACAATATATTTTAACCAATTTACACAAAACCTTGACAAATTATATACCTAAATCTTCCTCATGAATCACTCTATGTATTGGTGAAAATCGCATGAAAATCCATTGCGTAGTTTAAAAGATCTAAGCGTACCATTGACGTAGGGTATACTTGGTCGAAGAAGCGTACAGACAGCGGGAGCGACTTTGCTTTATACTATGTAAAGATACGTATTAACGTCTAGACAGCTGGTGTCTTTGTGTCGGCTTTTTTGTGTTGGCTTGACTACCCATTTCTCTGTCTGGGGTCCATCAATCATTTTCTTTATACGATTCAATTATACCTTAATAAATTATTAACCTATTTTTAGATTTTACCTAACTATAAAATATTATATTTATTCCTTCTGTAGGAAAACTCCATTACATATTACGGCATTTCCCTGTTTTTCTTTAGCCATTTCATCTATGGGCGGCCTTCATTTTCATCCCCAATCGAGTATGTCCTATTTGAATTGAAACGACTATCCAATATTCGTGCCCAGTACAGTCCCACTTGAGTGTGGAGATCAGTAATATCGGCTACCTTTGCCTTGTGGAGACACAGAGCACATCTCTACTACACACAGCCGATATAATCTCATCGTTTTTCGAGTCCATGACGTAACAATTGATTATTTTATCGGGTATTGATGTGAATGCTGTAAAATTGCCCAGAGCTAGTACGAACATGGCATCCTGGGAAGGAAGTGATGAGGGTTGTGAAATCTGCCTACTCAGATTTGGTCTCTACACACGGTTAAAGATATTTCAAGCAATATTTCGATTCTGGATTGTGGTATTTCACCCGGGCGTTACCGAGAGTATATATGTAAACATATCTACTATTCTGAAATGCTGGTAGGCTTATGAAGAAGAACTTTAGTGGATACCTCACAAGAGTCCCAACTGCTCCCAACAGTCTGGAGCCAGTGAGACTAAAGGCATCTCAAATTGGGGTATGTTGTGGGTTTGATGGTAGTAGGGAGGAGAAGAATTTGAGGAAAAGGAATGAGGGGGAAGTACCTGACCACATATGAAAAAAGGCCTGACAATTCAGATCTGGTCACCAAACCAATCAAAGCCATTTCAAGTGATGTTTCAATTCTAAATGATGGTCGACATTGAGAGAATCTTCCACTACGTTAACCTCAGAACCCAAAACTAAGCAGTCAACATCAATTTGTGGAAATTTGCTGTATCTCTTCTCTGCCGCGAAGTACTCTTTTTACTCAACCATTTTGCATTTCGTCTATCTTTAAATTGATTTGTACGTTACGTTTCCTTTTTAAGATGGTGGCTGTGTAGGACATTGCCTTTTTATTCCGCCAGAGTTTGCATGATCGTCAAATCTACCAGCTGTCAAATCGGAATAATCTATACCTAACTATAACGAATAATTTCCCTAACTGGGGAAAGTTTGAAAAAAGAATTTTCATTTAGATAGTGAAATCTTTGGAATAATTTTAAAATTCCTTATTTGAAAATTTTTTTTTTTTAAATAAAATGTTATGGATAAGGAAGTTGAGTGAAAAATATTTTGACTTATTTATTATTATTTATTTTAAATATGTTCATGTAGAACAAAAAATATCGATTCTAAGTATATAAATATATTTCTTTATTATTATTCTCAGAATTAATTAAACGTTCTTAAAAAATGATTAAAAAGGCGTAAACTAAAAACGCTTCATGATTGGTCGAAAGAATTTTGACGTCATCTGTACGCCGCGCCGGTTTGTACGGTATTGCAACCTCTATGGTTCATCTCTTTCTATTAAATGTGAGATTGTTTGTTTTTGATGAGAGAGGTATACGCCGAACAATTTTGCTTGCTATCTTGTTAAGACTCTTTTTAGTTTTAGAAAAGCCTCGATCACATTGAGCGAGTTTACAAGCTACTAGTTGGGAAATTCACCATCTGTTAGTAAACTCGCTCAGTGCAACCGTTTTACTAGTTAACTAGCAGATTGTGGACAATCTATGAAAAAAGTTGAAAGGTGATCAACTTTGCTCGCAGAGTCGCTGTACGCTAGAGCTTGCCTCAAGGTGGCCGCCCACCAACAGCTGATTTCCTAACTCAGAATTAGTTCCCGCGGGAATCGCAATTCTCGCTACTAGCTAACGTGTGGCGCTAGCTGCGACTTCAAGTTTTTTACAAAATGTCTACGTCTACAGAATTGGCGTGAGAAACAAAAATTCTAATTTAACTATGAAATCTTGAACATTTTTTTTTCTTTTTAAATAGGTACAATTAATTTTGATAGGCGGTTAACGTTGATAAAAAAAAATAAACTGGAATTCCTTATTGAAAAATTTAGAAAATCTCCATACAAAATGCTATGTTTTCCAGAGCCCAAATGACGTCGCACACACACCCTGTTTTTGTTTATTTTGTGCGGGCTTAATAAAATTTTAACTTGGAGAATTAAGTTAATTACGAATTAAGTTAGAACTTAAAAAAAACACTAGTATTTAAGTTCGAATGTGAAAATTGATAAAAAAAATTTTTTAAATTTACTCAACTTCCTTATGTAATTTTTTTACTTAAGCTGCGCACAGGGGCCCGGAGGAAAATAATTCCCCTTAGTTCCTATATCATCTTTGGGGATACTGTGTGGATGATATTTTTAGAGAGTAAGGGAGAGAAAGTTCTGGGAAGAAAAAAGGTATGAGGGGTGGGTAGGAATCTGGAGGTCAGTGTGTCTAGGAGTAACGGAAGTATAAATCCAACCCTCCCACTGCGGTGCAAGGCGATGTTCCGAGAGAGTCCTGTAGGAGAGATCAAAAGGTCTCCCTCAACCAGTCTCGCAGTTGATGGGCAGACGCATCCGCCACCAAGACGCGGAAAAACCACACCCCATGAACCCAGGCACCCCTAATAAGTCACCAAACGTACCGCACCGCTTGGGGTGACCTAAAAGGTGTTGATTAAAATAAATGGTTCCTGCCTCTCAAATTGAAGTAGAGGTACCTACTTACAAATGTTATGATTTCAAAGGAAACGTTGATATGATTTATTAAAAGCGAAAATTAGAAACAAACTTTATTGGATGCGAGATCTTCTGTTCACAGAAACACTAGATTAAGACTGCTTAATGAAAAATGAATTAGGTCTCATCCATACATCTCACCCTATAATTTTGTTTACAACTTGCTCCGCGTTAAATGATACTTTCTCTCAAACCGTAAATTCTGAATCATGGTGTTTATATTTGAAAAACTTTAATAATCTCACTAATAAATCAATGCCCGATGCAAATAACAGGTTTTAGACTCCGCACAGTGTCTGCGTTACCATTAAATATCAGTTTCACTTACTTTCAAATTCTATGTAATCTTATTATATCTTAATCGGTCGGTTTCTTAAACACTGCCGGCTGCGGCCTCGGGCCCACTGTGTGCTGTGTGCTGTGTGCTGTGTGCTGTGTGCTGTGTGCTGTGTGCTGTGTGCTGTGTGCTGTGTTTGCACGCGTTAGAAAATGACCGCGTTCGTCGCACTGTGTTACATTTTCTGGAGGCTATCTAAACTAAATGATATATAATTATGAACAAAAATGAGCCACATGCAAGGCGTTTTTGTAAATATGCTTTAATATGAATATATTTTAGGAAATATTTAATAATAATATTTGGACGATTTATATAGCGCCGTTTTTGTGAAAAATCACCTCATTTCTAATATATTAACTTTTTAGGCTTATGAAAACATGCCCTTTTCAATGTTTTTCCAAGACTTAGTGCAGGATTTTTTTATTTACATCTCTTCAAACAATAGCTTTTCCACAACGTGCAATGTAATAATTTATTAACAATTTAATATCTTATTCTAATATAAAAAAACAAAGTCGGGTTAGTTACACTATTTATAACTCGAGAACGGCTGGGCCGATTTTGATGATCTTTGATTTGTTGGATTTGTCTCCGCCCCGGATAACATAATAACTATTTAAACATCACAAAAATTAACGACAAAAATAGTTATTAAGAAAATACTTTTTCCAGTACATTTTGTATGGAACTAATTCTCATATTTTGAAAGAGCTGCGGGAATTTTGTGATAAGTACCTATAATATTGAGTAGTGAATGAATTCCAAAAATTCAAAAACGTCAAATGTCAATACGCTGATTGTTTTGCATTTGTTCTTAATCATATAATGCTGCCCCTCTTTCTTACACACAATGTCAATAGTCGAAAATGAGACAAACGGTGAACGTATGTCTGCAACCCCTCCAAAGGAAAAATGCAATAATTATAATAAATCTCTGTAATGAAACGCATTTTTTTAATAAGCTCCACATAGGAGGCCCTGAGGAAAATAATTTCTTAGAAATTATTTTCTCAAGGGATGCTGTGTGGAGAGTCTTTTTAAGAAAGGGGAGGATAGGAAGTTCTGGGAAGGAAAAAGGTATGAGGGGTGGGTAGGAATCTGGGGGTCATTGTGTCCGGGAGTGACGGACGTATGAATCCATCCCTCCAACTGCGGTGCAAGGCAATGGGTCGAGAGAGTCCGGCAAGGTCAAAAGGCCTCCCTCATCCCGTATCTCTCGATCCATCCCGCCACGCAGCAGGTGGGCAGACGCATCCGCCGCCAAGACCCGGGCAAACTTCACCCCATGAACCCGGGCACCTAACGTAGCGAACCACTTGGGGTGACCTATGGCAGAGGTGTTGATTATCCAATAAATGGTTCCCGGGGCGGCAGCACCCGTACCCGCCTCCCAAATTCTCGTAGTTACGTGTAAAAGTAAGAAAATCACAAAAATATCCGTACACAACGACATCTCTGATACTGACAAAAACAAAACACGGACAGCTGCGCATCGATAATTGCTTCATTGTGTAATTTTTAATTTAATAAAAAAACTGAATATAATTCAACAGTTATTGATTCTGAGGCAGTACGAAGTTCGTCGGGTCAGCTAGTATGTGGATATAATTAAGTCGGGAAAGAAAACGTTGTACATTTATTTTGATATATTAATTAGGGCAGACCCGTGAAAAATCATGGAAATTATAATTCCTCTTTTAAAAAACAGGATTAAATATCAAAAATATGTAGTATTAATTCCCGACAAAACATTTCCTTTTTTGAAAAAGGCAATTAAAATCCTTTTCTCTCAGAAGTATACAGAGTAATAATAGACGCACTTGACATAAACTAGTGTTTCCTGATATAATTTTGGAGTAAAAAAAGGGGTCATTATGTTTTTTTTGCTAGATATGAGATTGATTAGTTATTCACTATTAGAGAAAAATATTGTAATTCTACATAAATTTGACTGAAAAGCATATATTTTGATTTAATGCGATTTAGGATTACATAAAAACGCCTTCTTTAAATGTTTTTATGTGTTTAATTTTCATATACATATAAATGTTACAACTGTAAAGCCATTTTTAAACCAGCAATACCTAGAGTTTTATTTATTTTATTTTTTATGTGCTTTTCGCACAACAGTCCTACTGCTCCTAACCGTTTGGAACCAGTGAGACTATATCATCCCCAATTACGGCATGTTGTGCGGCTGAAAGTTGTGGAGATGGAAAAGAGATGAGGATGCGGAAGTTGGGGAAGCACCTAGCACGTTTCAAGGCTTCGATTCTGAATGGTGGTCTTTCAGCAGGGCGATGCTGAAAGAATCTTTGACTCAGGAACGTGGCGTTAATATTTGTGGGTTTACTGCTCTTATTCATGAAATATCTTTAAAAATATTTCCTTAATACTTAATAGTTTGAAAAAACTTGTTTTCCGAAGTAAGGTTTTAATAAAGTCCTATTTATTTTCACTAGGGAAGATATAAATCGTGGTTTGATTTTAGTCAGTGTGAGTGTCAGCATGAGTAATTTGTCTAATTTTTCACACTGTAAAAATCGTTTTTCCGATAGAGCGACCGATCGTTCCGGAAGGTCCAATTACTGTTTCCGATCATTGTTAATCAGATTTTGGTAATTTTCATAGAATCCGTAGAGATCTATGTTATCCATCCATATATACATCTTGTTACAATGGACAGCAAATCATTTATAAATTCCTGCATAAATAACTACTTCAAAAACGGTTTCATGCCAACTCAGAATCAACCCAACTTAACACCTCTTTGAAAAGTCATTAAGATCTAAAAAAAAACTTTAAAATAGCCGTAACCTATTTAATCAATTTTTTTCAGCACTTTTAATAACTTTTTAAAGGAGGTGTTGAGTTGAGTTCATTCTGAGTTTTCCGGTCACCTCAAAAACATCCATTATTGTTAATTTAATCCAATATTTAGATCTCTCATAAATCGGTTCTTCGTTTTCCAAGATTTAGAATTTATTGAATAACCTAATGCCGAGCTGAAGACTGATGACTAGGTATACTTTAATTGATTACTAGGCACCCATTCTGTTCAGTTCAATTTTGGTGCAAAAATGTAATCCAAATTAAACATACTTTGATGAAGACAATATTAGCGACTCTCAATCGAAAATCCATAAAAAAAGAAAAAGAAAAATAATTACGGTCACATGTAGGAACCTTGAACTCATGAATAATGATAACAATAATAATTTGACTGTATCAACTAACTAAGAACAATCAACATTATCTTTATTTTCTTAACGCATTTTTTTCTTGGTTGCTATCTGTATGTATTCATCTCGAACTAAATGCTACCCAGATGATTTGGATAAATTTGAGATTTTACTTATTAAGTTAAAATAAAAATAAAATCTTAAGTCAATAGATGTCGCATATTAAAATAAAAATGAATGCATTTATCCAAGATACTAAGTAGGTTAGGGATGCCAACCGTCCTGTTTTCCCAGGACATGTCCTGTTTTTTGGGGTGTCCTGGGCTGTCCTGGAAAGTTTTTAAGCATCGTCCTGAGCTTTTAAAGAGTCCTGTTAAGGACCTATGTTTTAAAATTCGCGCGCCACTACTCTCTCCAATCTTTTTGTCACTGGTCCAATCATAGTCCTGGCTTTAAACCGAAATGTCCTGGTTTTTCTACCTTCAAATCCTGGATTTAGTTTGGAGCTGGCAACCCTAATGTAGGTAGTATTTAGTTCGAGATGAATGCCTTTAAAATAAAGACAATGTTGATAGCTCCTAGTCGAAGCACAATACAATTAAATATAACCCAAGCAAAATAGGATCCCATCAGCACAATGGTAGATCACCGCCCCGGCAACGCCAAGGTCCTGGGTTCGATTCCTAGATGAGACCGCGTCTTTTTTCTGATTATTCTGTTTTAGATTTTCGATTGAGAGTCGCCAATATTGTCTTCATTATTTAAATATTACAATTTGAGGTTATGTATTTTGTTTAAAGTCGATTGAAAGAAAGATCATTCAGTGTGGTCATTGAATAACAACTTAACCTTGAGCAAATTTTTGGAACAATTAATAACATTATTGGTCTATTGAACACAATAAAAAATCGGATATATTTTTAATCGACCATAACAATTGTACTAAATTTCACTTCTTGCTAAGATTTCTTTTAACATTGAACACATATAATATTATATAATACATTATGGTTATATCTATTATTTTAGTAAAGGCAACAGGTATTAAAACATAATATAACCGGTCACAGGTACACGTACACGCTTATTTAATCAATATTGCTTGTGTAACCGGAAGGGTTTCCGAATCTTTGATGTATACATGTATAACTGGTAAATTATAATAACACGTTATCCATACAAACAGGGCCGGATTAACCATGTCGGGGCCCCTAGGCAATGCACGTCTCGGGGCCCCTTTACCAATGGTGGACTAACGGGGAGGGGGGGGGGGGGGGGAGGGGGGGGGGGGGGAGGGGGTGGCCTCTGGGCCTTCAAACGCCTCCATGTCCCCTTTATCAAATCCTTAACAAGGCTTTAAGGCCATTTTTATTTAAATATTTATAATGTATTACAAAAACATAATAAGTAACACATTATTCCCAATGAGTTGAGAAAAAAACTCATTACGGGAAGCTCATTACATTACATTTAATCAGCGGCCGAGAATTCAAATTTCGTCGAACGATGATCTTGCGATCGTACCCTTACAACTGTACAGGGCGGTTCCGATGAGGAAGATTAATTATTCTCCATACCGGCATTTTAACATAATAGCTCAATATCGATATTATTTCATTCACAATATTTGCTTTGATAAATTTCTAAATTCAAAAATGCTCAAACTCGTGATGATAAAACTATTCAAATTATGTACTTTTTCTAATTATTTTTTGTTCGTACGTATTTATAATTTTTCAAAAATGTCTAAGCAAAATAAAAATGCAATTTTTTTTAAATATATGTGCGGATCTATTTTTTAATGATTTTATTTAAACTAAAATTAAAATTCTGAAACATATCTTTCCCAGATAATTTATTGATTTATTTTACTCCATGATTATATAATTTGACATGTGTGTTGTATAATACAAAATTTTGTTTGAAAATTTAACAAATCTGCCAACGCGCTACGGTAAAACCTTAATAAACATATTTTCTCAAAATTTAAGAACAGTCTTTCGAAATCAATTTATAATTTTGTGGTGAAAAAGAGTCAATACGTCTAAAATTTGATTTAAAAACGACATATTTCCGGTTTTGTCTGGTGATTCCCACTTAAGGCGGACACGCAAAAAATTTATTTTTGGTAATTTTATTTTTTTATTTCATTTTCTGAAAGACGCATTTGTTAAAAATGCTCTCTACAAATGTTTTAAAGATATTCGAAAAATTGTCGGAGATACAGCATTTTATGTGAAACAATAACTTAGTAAACACCACTTTTATTATACATACTTGTGCCGACCGGGTTTCGCCACAACCGTAGGTTTTTCAGGGCAGTTTGTATGTTGAATTATCCTTCAGCAAAACTTTGACTGTGTTTTTCTCTAAACTTTGTTAACACATTTTTTAACCTCCATCCATCCGATTTGCAGGTCTTAAACTGTTTGAAAATCTAGTGTCTATCTCACCACGTAGGTGAATTTTGTTTAAAAATAAGGAAAAATGTCGGACCAACGAATTTTAATTTCGATTTTTTATGGAAAATTTTCATTGTTCATAAAAAAAAATAGAAGAGGCCCATTATAAAAAATCTCTAAGTGGTGCCATACTGACTGGATTTACTAACAGTTTCAGATTTAGTACATGCAAATCATATGTTGAAAAAAGCAGTATCGAGAAAAACGTTTTCAAAGTTTTGCTGAACGTTAATTCAACATACAAACTGTTTAAAATGGTTTCATATAATATGCTGTAGGTATCTCCGTCAATTTTGCGAATTTCCTTAATTAAAACATTTGGTGAGAGCATTATTAACAAATGCATCTTCAGAAAAAGTAGCCTGGTGCCTTAAAGCCTTGTTTAGGATTTGTTCAAAGGAACATGGAGGCGTTTGGAGGCCCCCCAGAGTCAGAAGCCCGTGTGAACTGAAGAAAAAGCTTGTAAAATAACATCAACTTCTTAAATTCGGGGTGGGGAGGAGGGGGGGGGGGGGGAGGAGGAGGAGCGGTTCATCCAGCCACTGCACTTTACCCTTTTCTAACTTTCAAACTTTTTTTTTCTACCACAACGTAATTTTATTCATAATTAATCTGTTTTTTACTACATTTCGAAGGTGTGCCTTCCCCCCCATTCAATAAAAAAATTAAACGAATACAATAGTACAATGAGCGGTTTTATCACTAAAGTGATCTCTTCCAGGCAACCTTGGTATGAAAAGAAACAAAGAATTTTAGCAAGCAGATAGGTAGTGCACACTAAAGCTTGTACAACATTTATATTTTAAACATTAGAAATAAAAGCAAAAAAAAAACAAAACAAATGCCAATATAAACCACACACGGCACCTATAATCATATCCCCATTGATACGATGGAAAATAAAGTAAAATACAACTATGTTTAAATATTTGTTTTAATTATTGACTTTTTATTTATTATTTGTGCGTGATGTGAACAGTTTTTGGGTTTTAACCTAATTATTATAATTTGCTGTTTTGTTTAATGCATTTAATGTTATTAACCTTTAAATGTTCGTAATAAAAAAAATTAAAATATTTAAAACATCTTGAAAGCTGACTTTTTCCAAAAGTGTGCCGCAGTTGCTCACTAATTGTGACTCGAACCGTTGACGAAAATTATTTTTTCTTGCGGCGCGGGGCCCCCAGCCGATGCGGGGCCCCTAGGCAGTTGCCTACTCTGCCTTAGGGATAATCCGGTACTGCATACAAAACATATTACATAACACGTGGTATCTAGTATCTAACTTGAACATTAGTGTCGTAACATGTCAATGCAATTTATGAAAAATGTAAACGTCTCCTTCTCTAGAATAATATCATTTAATAATTTTTACGTTGCGTAATTAGTAGGAAGTATCGCTTTGAAAAATTGAATAATTATTGTCTGACTCGAATGGCTTGTGGCAACGTCTTCTGGAAGAAATCACACACTTAAGACCAACTATGCTTGCCAACCCCTTTCTAAAACAACGCACGTATCAATTTGGGAGCCGGGTATAGGTACCACCGCCCCGGGAACCATTTATTGTATAACCAATACCCCTGCCATAGGTCACCCCAAGAGGTTAGCTACGTTTGAAATTTGTTTAGGTCTTGGCGGCCAAAGCCTTTGCTCACCTACTGCGTGGCGGGCCAGGTCGGGAGAGATTGGTTGAGGGAGACCTAACCTAGACCTCTCCAGCCGGGAGGGATGGATTCATATACGTCCGCCACTCCTAGACCCATTGACCCCCAGATTCCTATCCAACCCTTATAACTTTTTCGTTTTTCCTTCTTATGACTTCCTCTCCCTCCTTTCTCTAAAAATACCCTCCGCACAGCATCCCCAAAGATTTATGATTAAAGTAAAAAAATAAATAAAAAAACGTAACAGAGAAGTTTACGATGTAATTTTTGAAGAAATGTTAAGTTTGGTATTTTTGTTGCAGAAACCTACACGGAGCGCGCTCGTTCCGGCACCCCCAATCTCGTAAACAAGCAGCTCGTGCTGCCCTTCGTGCCGCCCAGCTTCCCGCAGTCCGGAGACTCCAACCGCCTCATCAAACCCTCCGAATACTTGCGCTCCATCGGAGACCGGCGCTCGTCGGCCGCCTCCTCCAAGCACTCCTCGGACGTGGAAGACAACTACATGGTCATCTCACAGCCCGAGCGCTGCGCCAGCGAGGGGCCTCCTCCGCCTCCGCCCCCGCCGCCAGCAGCCCCCGCCCCGCCACCCATCCCCCCGGCCGAGGAGCGACACCAGCCGCTCTCTTCCATCAGCATCCGCGACCTCAACAGCGTCAGACTGAGAAGAACAGACAAGATGCTGGCTTCCAAGACTATGTCGGCCCCCGTGAGGAGTGTGAGCATGCAGTGCCTGGCCACTGAGCCCTTCCAGGCGCAGAAGATAGACCTGATCGCTGAGCTGAAGATGTCCAAGGACATCACGGGCATCAAGAAGATGAAGGTGGAACGGGCTAAGATGGAGAACATGGTGGATAAGGAAGTCTATTCGGAGTTCACCAAGCAGTTCACGGCTAACAACTTCGTAGAGAAGGTGAGTGGATTTGCATGTCATTTTTTACAAATAAATAGGTTATTCCATCCCAATCAATCCCTTTGTTGAATAGTTGGCTTAACCTGGCGAAGTCCTGTTTTAACTCGTTTGGCATTTCATCTGTCTGCAAATTTGTATGTACGTTTCGTTTCCGGTTCAAGATGGTGGTCATGTTGGATATTGCATTTTTATCCCGCAAGATTGCGCATGAGCGTGGATCCTTCTAAAAACTGTCAAATCTGAATAATCGGACAAATTATATAAGTCTTTGAACAAATTATTTGAGTCCTTGTTCGATTTTTTTAAACCATCATAAAATTTGCTCACCAAAATGCTCACCAAAAATAAAATATTTGTTTCATAACGCTGATGGGTTTCGTTCGTATTTGTTCCGATCGGCCTGTAGGATCGGAAGGAATCCAGATTTTGGGTATTCCGCACACTAAGGGTACCTAACAACGGCATAAACAGAAGTCAAGTACCGCCTTATCGTGAATCATCAGTCCATCCGTCAGTCTATTAACAACCATCGTTCGTATCGTAACGTAACATTTCGCTCTTATCGAATCATAACGTTGAAGTGTTATTTATATATCGTGACATAAAGTATAAATCATATCGTCTTCTATCGTATGCTTTGTGTGAAATTCTTATGTTAATCTGACTCAAAACCAACTAGAACAATCATATCGCACGCTTATGGATATAACTGTGACTGTCACCGAATAGAAGATCAAGCCAGAAGACACAAAAGCAGTGAGTGCCATTTAATTGTGTACACCGATCTTATTTGGTGGTCGGGCATAACTCGTATCGAAGTCCATAAGCGTTTATAGCAAAGTCAATCTAACCCACGTAAGGTAGTTCATCAAAGGGCTCACTTAACAATATTATTTACGCGTATCTGTGTTTTACATATTGAATACGCTACAAAATAACACCGGTAGGCCTAAAGGTCCGGTGCATTAGAAAGACATTTTGAAATCTCTTATTAGTTTGACCCAGAAAACATCAACATTTTGTGCAAAAAAATCAGTACAAGTTTTGTACCAGATAGAGGGTACACTTTTACGTATATAACTGCATACTCAAATCAAATTTCAATTTTTCGGAAATGTCTGACTAATCAATTAGACTATTAATCTATTTAAGTACCTACTTACAAATCTTATGATTTTAGGGGAAATTTTGTTTTTGATTTATTGAATAAGAGACCATTAAGAATTTTTTCGGACGCGAAGTCTACTGTTACCAGAAATACTATTTATACCTATTATCAGATCTGGTCCTAGTATGGGATGAGGATTGATAGGATAACTTACAGTAACTTCTCATAGTTCCCTAGGACAACTGCGGATCGCTAACGTACAAACAACAGTTGACGTCGAATATATTAAGAACATTAGTCATTGTGATCTGTTTCTATTCGTTAGCGATCTGCAATCATGCTAGGGAACGATCGAAAGTTACCGAAAGTTATCCTATAAATCCTTATCGATCGCCCATGCTAGGACCCCTGATTCTGATCTGAAAAGCACTATTATTTGTTATCTATTGTGTAAGTACGATCACGGAAGAAATTATATTAATTTTACTCAAATCAAGCGGAACACACGCTCAAGTTCTGCGAACTGTGTTTAAAAATCATTGAAATAAGTTCTGTTTTTCCGCGTACGTAAATGGGCTGTTAAGATTGATCTAGAATATCGAACATGTTCAAATCGTACCGGATGGAATAAGCGAAAGCTGTTTATTGTGAACAGAGATTTTGCTACGCTACGGTGTTCTTTCGCGCTTCTTGCGTATAATTATTCTACATTCCACTTTACATATTGTTGGCTGGGATGAATGTACATATTGTACACTGTAGCCGATATTAAATGCAGAATGGAAATCCAAATTTATGGCAAACTTCACTTTAGCGATGCGTGCAACTCGACATACATAATGGCGGCCATCTTCGCGAGTTCAATCAACTGAAATTTTATGGCGGCTATTTCCTGCGGCCAGTAAAGTGATCAATCCAATTTCAGATGCACTCTCTCTAAATGGGAAACCAATTTTATTTTATTGCGAAAAGATTGGAATAACAAAAACATAAACTTATCAACCTCATCGTAGGTGAAATATACATAATATTTGCCAACGCAGAAGCGAATATACTCGTTAACAACAATAGAACCTCGTTTGAATATTTTGTTTATATACTGAAACTTTAATACAAGCGTGAAACTGATTAATCTATATCACATTTGGAGTCGATTTTATAGTACCTATAACTTATTTGATTTCAGCTTTCATTTTCGAGTAAATCGAGTCCAAAGTTGCAATATTTATGTCAATTTAAAAAAAATTCGAATGCCAGGGTGTCAATATAATTTTTTTCGATCTGTGCGTTTATATATTTTTTTTTACTTTTTCCTTTTTTTTATCGGCTACTAAAGGGTTAAACAGCTAAGCAAACCATTATCTTTAATTGGCTTTTCTGCGTAGGATCTTACGGCACTCGGTTTATGTCGATTCCTTACCGGTCCATGAGGGATTCACCACTGATCTCAGGTGTTAGACCCTCGGAGGAAAGAAATACTTCCTCTAAGATTATTAAAACCTTTATCAGAAAACTGGAAGATTTTATTCTAAGAACCCCTTTCCAAATTGTGATTAATATTTTTATTTTCTTTGAAATATTTTTAAAGTATGTAAGTCATCATAAACTTTTTTTTTCTTAGTGGGGATTCACTCAAATAGATCATCGAGATAATTTTTCATTATATTTTTTTAGAATCCATTTTCTAGTTTAATTCCAAATTTTTAATAAAAAAAAATTTCGTTCATAGTTCACAGATTTTAATATTTATTTTTTTTACTATTGATATATTAATATATTATAATATCGATCGTTCAGTTGACTATTCAGACATCTCCGAAAAATCTAAATTTGAGTTGAGTATGCAGTTATATTATGTAAAAGTGTATCCTCTATCTGGTACAATACTCAGATTACTCATAAACACCACCAAATCAATTATAATGCAGAAAAAATTGTAGTGAATTAAACAAAAAATTGATATTTTCTGGGTCACTAGTAGGATATTTCAAATGTCATATTAGAGTAACGGACCGGTAAGCCTCCCGGTGTTTTTAAAGCATATTTAATACGTTAAAAACAGCCACGTGCAAATAATATTTGGTTGACGGTGAGCATTCGAATATTGCTTTCCTCATTATCTGTATTTGGAGATGTCTGACTAATCAAGTGGACGATCGAGATATAGTTATTGTATAATCTCTACCAAAAGATTGTCGACAAATCAATTGCTTGATATCTGCGCATGATTCTAGGAAAGAGAAAAAAATCATTATAATTATTGTGCTTTCACTTTTAATCAAAGAGAAAACAAGTCCATCGCGAAATAATTATTTTAACGAATTGCATATTATTTTTAAAAGCAACGGGAAATGTTTATTGATCGTATTCAGATCAATTTATTTTATCTTGGCGCAAGCAGAATCTTAAATCATTGCAATTATTATTTTCGATTGGCAAAATCAACTCGAATAAAACATGAAATAACATTCATTATTTCAATTTGATTAGATCTGTGTTAATAATGTTACGGCCACAACGAACTACACAATATTACATTGATATATACCTAGGTACTTATCTACGGATCTATGAGAAAAATTGCCGTTCAGTAAAGATTATTTTTTCAAATGTGAAATCGTCGTGCTTATTTCGTCTTCTGTTTTTTTTTTTATTATTATTTGGCTATCACCCCTTAAGGGTGATCTTGGCCATATAAAATTTCTTAAAATAAGTTGCACTTTTTTGAACTGTAGTTTTATTTTAAAAAACAATCTTATTTATAAAAAATTACAGAAAGTTAGAGGAAACAAGGATTCTGACGACTCTAGAAGTGACTGTAAAGTGTAATAGTAGGTATTTGCTAAATTTTAAAATAGGAACTTATGTATAATAACGAGCGTTTTTCGCCATTTAAAAACACAGATTTTTTTTTTAATTTGTTACAAAATTTTTTTTTTTAAATAAGTTGCGGATACGTCGATTAGACTAACTTATACGAAAAAATCTCATTCGCATTTTTTTTTCAATATTACGGTACCTACCTGCCTGAAAAAAGTTTGAAAAAAGATTTGTTAAAGAGATTTCTTTAGAAAAATTGTACATAATTTGCTTATTTGAAATCTAAAAAAAAAATTGTTTAAAATATATGTTTTATTAAAGTATCTATTCACAAATCTTATGATTTCAGATGTAATTTTTGTTTTGATTTATTAAATAAGAAAAATAGAAATGTACGTTTTTGAACTGTTTACAGAACTCCTGGTAATATTTAGATACTTGACCGGACAGCTCAGAACAAATTCAACTCAACATCTCCTTTGAAAAGTCACTAAAAGTGATAAAAAAAATATTTTTAAAAATTTGGTTAAATGGGTTACGTTGGGTTAGGTTAGGTTTATTAAATTGGTTTAATGGGTTACGTTATGATAGGTTATGGGCAGGTCCGTATTAAACATGCCGGGGCCCCTAGGCAGTTGCCTGCACTGCCTTATGGATAGTACAGCCCTGCCAGGGCCAGATTAAATATGTCGGAGCCCCTAGGCAATGCACGTCTCGGGGCCCCTTTACCCTATGGGCCCCTAGCCGATGCGGACCCCTGGGCAGTTGCCTACACTGTATTATGGATAATACAGTCCTGGTAATGTGCTATTTTTCTATTTTTTTCACAGCTTTTAATGACTTTTCAAAGAGGTGTTGAGTTGATTCTGAGTTGTCACGGAATCTGTAGGTACATTTAGCCAGGTTTTTCAACATTGGGGGAGAGAGTTCCATTGGCACAGTTAATTTGATATTTACTATGGTGTCGAAAGCAAAATAAATAGAATAAAGTTGGAAAATTGCATGAAGAAAAATCTGGCAGAAAATACGTCTTTAGTTCAGGAAAACCGAGAAATAATATGAAGTCTTATCACCATGTTTAATAACATGTTATTATGAGTGCTAATAATCTTGTCTGCGGGCAGAACTTGTGAAGTCCATTTATGGTTAGTCACTTAAATCACCTTTGATGTTCAGACAAACCATGAAGTTACTGTAAATAATAATTATAGTTGAACATGATTGACATTAGGTAGACCTACATTGACGGAAGGAGCCGTCACCTATCATCTACCATTTTCTATGCGGTATGTATTAGGTAGGTACTTACCCACAAGTTTTATTTTTATTTTTATATGAATAACTCACAAGAGTCTCGGCTGCTCCCGTCTGGGGCTAGTGAGACTATGGCATTCCCATTGGGGTATGTTGCGAGGCTGAAGGTAGTGGGAAGGGGAAGCAGGTGGTGAACAGGAAGGTGGGGAAGTACCTGGCTATTCAGATCTGGTCACCAAATAAGTCACTTATAAGTTTTTTTTTTAAATTGCACAACCCGGAAATATTTAACTACTATTAACGTTTAACTACTACTAACTTTTTAATAACTAGTAACTAATAAATGAATTATTCTCTTTGCCAAAACCAGTAGACGCCCAAGAAGGTGATCACTATAATCAATAATATTTTGATTATTTGCTTTTTGTGTAGCGCCGTTTTTTTATGAAAAAATGTCTCAAGGGCAATGTGTTAGGACTTAGGTTTTATCAGTGCTTTGGTAATTCGGCGCCCGGAGCGGACTGCTCCAATTGCGCCCGGGTGGGGCCGGCCCTGCCTACTTAGCCCGCTCTGCCACGATTCGGCATAAACCGAGTGCTAGCTATAAGACTCTGTGCAGAAAAGTAAAGTTCTCAATGGTTTGCTGTTTAGCCATTGTGGGACTTTTCTGCCCATGTCTTACGGTTTATGTCGATTCCTTACCCTAAACAACCCCGGCTACCACGTGAAAGAGCTGCGTAGTGCCCACTCAACATGCCTGCAATTTACCCTACAACAAAATACTCAATCATCGAAGGCGGTTGTAATGGTGATCAGTGGATCAGTTATCAATTACCTGAGCCCATCGGCCTGCAGCCCGGTCAAACTGTATTCACATATTTTACCAGCTAACAAAATAAACGTAGGACACGATGATCTACATTCATCTTGCGTGAATAACGTTTTGTATGGCATATATTATTAAAGAACTGTTAGGATATTCCGTTTATCGTGTGCACTAAGAATATACCAACGCTTTAATGCTGGTTTCAAGTGCAAATTGTACCTATGTAATCATGCACGTGATCGCAAAAAGAGGCGTAAATGGTTCTCCGATATACTGGGTATCTACACTATTTCTCTGCTGATAATAAAATACTAGGTGCCCAGTTGCTATCAGCTGTCTACCACAGATAAGCATCGGTACATCCTACCTGCAGGTTACCTGGGCTGTGCTTTTAATAAATATTGTAGTTATTGAACGGCGTCTACTAAAACGGTATGCATGTACTTACCTACGTAAAGCTGCTAAGAAAATTGCCAACACCTAGGCGCCTTTTATAATAAAGATACTTTTTACAAAATTACCAGCCATAATTACGCATTTTTGGATAAAAGTCTTCCAAGGATTATTAAAACTTCCTCGTCAAGGCGGGAATGGGTAGGCAAAGACATTAATACTGGGTAGGTATATAATACAACACCCTGCCCAGGCTGAACGGTTTTTAAAATAAATCAATAACTTTGTAAACACCACTTTTATTTTTATACTTTATGCCGACCGGGTTTATCTACAACCGTAGCTTCTTCAGGGCAGAACAATCTCTATTAAAATTATTTACATATTTGTTATTGAAAATACATGATTTAACAACATTTTTGTCACAATTTCGGCTGAAATGATAACAGAACTTGAAAAACTTTGAAATTTGATAAATTGTTTAAATTCTGTGAAACAATCCGTTCTTAAAAAAATAATCGCAACAAATGTTTTTTTTTAAAGACAAACATTCCCGGGATAACCTGACAATATTTGAAAATCTCCTACTACCATCACAGAAAGCGGAAAATGTTTCTTGTGTCATGATGAAGGGCTTAGCAAGCCGAGGAATCGAACAGGGACACCTGGGTGGAACTCAAACGCGATGCCAACTCAGCCACCGACCGGTCGAATGTGAATTTTATAAGTTACTGTACAAGTCATCTTTGCCTGAAAAAGGCGTGTATTCCCATAATGTGCCAAATAGGGAAATTATCCATTTTACTTAAATACCATGTCTACCTATTTAGTATCCGATTACTGTGGTGAATACATTAATGAACTGTATTAAACATATAAACCCCCTTACCGCACCAAGCAGATCCCAGAGCGCGACCCCACGGGCAATGTCATCCCGGCCTGGAAGCGCCAGATGCTGGCCAAGAAGGCGGCCGAGCGGGCGCGCAAGGACCTGGAGGAGAGACTGGCTCGCGAGGCCGAACAGCGTCGCCTGCAAGCCATCCCCGCCTGGAAGAGGCAGCTGCTCGCCAAGAAGGAAGAGGCGGACAACAAGATCAAGTGAGTCAGCTAATTCACTAGTATTTATCATCCAAGCCACGTATCTGTTGACATTGTCTCTGGCATGAGAGGGAGGGCTATAAGAGCCCCTGCAAGCTATCCCCGCCTGGAAGAGGCAGCTGCTCGCCAAGAAGGAGGAGGGGGACAACAAGGTCAAGTGAGTCAGCTAATACACTAGTATTTATCACCCAAGCCACGTATCTGATGACATTGTCTCTGGCATGAGAGGGAGGGCTATAAGAGCCCCTGCAAGCTATCCCCGCCTGGAAGAGACAGCTGCTCGCCAAGAAGGAGGAGGCGGACAACAAGGTCAAGTGAGTCAGCTAATACACTAGTATTTATCACCCAAGCCACGTATCTGATGACATTGTCTCTGGCATGAGAGAGAGGGCAATCAACGGTCCCTACAAGCCATCCCTGCCTGGAAGAGACAGCTGCTCACCACGAAGGAGGAGGCAGACAACAAGATCAAGTGAGTCAGCTAATACACTACTATCTATCATCCAAGCCACATATGAATATATATACATTGAAGGAGATTAACCTATATATCCCTAACGCGTATACTCGTTGGAGACCCCACACACTTTTTTATGCTCCGAAAGCGAGAACTTCTTCCTTTCAGAATGCGCCATTAAACAGAGCAATTCAACTGCTTAACGATTCTGCATTGAGCATCGACATCTTCAAAGTTACCTATAGAGAGTTCAGTAACTATCTTTTGACATACGTCACAACATAGTGAAACTGCCCCCATGGACTTTTTTTTCTTTTAAATTCTGTAATGTTCTCCGTAATAATTTGGTGTATAACTGTTTTATGGAGAACCTAAAAAAAAAAAATATATATCTGATGTCATTGTCTCTGGCATGAGAGGGAGGGCAATCAGCGCTTTCTGCAAGTCGTCCCCGCCTGGAAGAGGCAGCTACTCGCCAAGAAGGAGGAGCATTTTAGTTTTTATATTGGCAACATAATATATTGTGATTTCTTCTGGAATAAGACAAGCTAGAAAAATCAGCGCTTTCTGCAGGCAATCAAAAAAGAGGAAGCGGATAAGATCAAGTGAGTCAATATTAGTTATCACGTGAGCCACATATCTGTTGGATTCAAACAATTCATTTCTCCTGGATTAAGACAAGCTAGGCCAATCGGCGCATCCTGGAAAAGACTCGTCAAGAGTGAGGAGCCAGACAAATATCAAGTGAGTAAAAACTTTTTATTATGTGATCCATCCTTGAATGGAAGTGGAAATCCATCAGTGCTGTCTGCAGACAATCCCCGCCTGGAAGTGAAAATTTGTCAACATTTAAAGTGGGGGTGAAAAAAAAATTGTGATAAAGTGAGCCAGTATTAGTAATATATTATCACATGGGTCACATCCATATTACATAATTTTTAAATCCCCTCGAAGAAAGAATATGTGATAAAATTTTATATTGTACTTGAGTCCTATTAAATAACATAATACCTTTGTTTATATAAGTTACAATACATGAATGTTTAGAATTGTCTCAAATAAAATTTCTGCGGTGCTTATCATCGATCCGATTTGGCTATCTGCCAGTCTCGCTTCATAATCCTTAAACATCTTCTTCTTATGTTGTTACATCTTTTCTAGGAGTTAGCAGAGCCAGTCAGGTAAACTAAAGCAAGTGAATATCGGTTGTTATTTCGAGTGAGTCAGTATTCTTTGTGCTGCACATCTGGAGGTGTATTCAGATCTTTGGATAGCTTTGCACACAGGAAATCAATTTAGCTTACTAATCTGCTTTTACCATTGCTGCAATTACGATTTCATCTGTTATCTGGTCATGGTTTCTCTTCCATCAAATGAACGTATAAAAAAACACAAAAAGGGAACTGCTACGGGAGCACTTATAACAACCAATGGCCTTATAAAATAAATACTGATGAAGATATTTTTTTAATGATTGGTATGACAGTTTAAAATTGTTGTTTCCATATAAGATCAAAATTCTGGCCTCGTAATTGCTCAATTGTATAACCTATTAATTTTAATGTTAATATATTTACAGATCCACAATTTATACACCTCGAGTAGTGGATGAACCGCGCAACGGATTCCACGACACCGATAATTGTTGGAGGAATCATTCTCCCTACTCTTCTCATCAGCGAGCCGTTTCCATTGACAATATCAACCTGGCTGTGGACGTGGAAGATAGAAATGAACATTACTTTGGCGACAAGGAAAATCAAGATTACCACAATGGACACGCCAAAAACAATGGAGATGCCAAAACTAATGGAGACTTTAAGACGAACGGAGACTTCAAAGTCAATGGGGATTCCAAGAGTAAAGGCGAAGCAAAAACAAATGGCGTCGGAATGAACGGAGGAATGAATGGCGGAATGAATGGAAAGTCTAATGGTAAGAAAAATGATGATTCTGATGATGATATTCAAATCATACCGTGGAGAGCACAGTTACGAAAGACAAACAGCAAATTAAACCTGTTAGATTAGTCCTATAGTTTCCTAGAGATTCCTTTTAACGATGTATTAATCGCCAAATATGTATAGAACCCGGAACGTGCAGTGTGAGCAAAGTTTTTAAAATTAGAAAAGATTGAATTTTTTCATTAAAGAAATGAAAATATATAAAGAAAACCCTATTTTGTGATACCTGCTTGAAAGCAGAGAACTTTGTTTATTTAGAAATGTGTAGTAAAAACTTACGATATTTAACGAAATTGAGTAAAACTTAATTCGAGAATAACATGAGAAGGTTTAAACACGAACTAGATTCTGGAAGACATGTAAATAAAGTAGTTGGGCAGTGTAGAGCGTAGCACATAGTTAGTCTGATTGAAACAGTGAGCATTAAATTTGATAAAAAAATGCATTTTCATTTTAATAACGCCGTAGAATATCAGCCAAGATATATCGTTTTTATTTATTAAGTAGTGGTTACATTTTTACACTAAACACACTATGATTTATATTTTATTTCAGAAACTGAAATTTTGTAAATTTTAATTTCTCTACTTCCTACTTTAGTTAACCGCCTATCAGGGCAGAAGCAATTTTTATATTGTTATTATATCTATTTAAAAAGAAACTGCGATAATCCAAATACAATATGTACCGACCCATTGCGGATAGGTATCGAATGATTATAGATCTTCATTGATTAAACATTTCTCCTGTAAAAATTTTTGGAAAATTATAAGCTTTATGCATTAAAAATGGGTTTTATAAAATAAATAAATGGAATGTGAGCCTCGGAAAGTAGTCACTTTTTGCTCTAAAGTTTAAGCAATTAGTGGAACTTGAAATGACTTTCAAATTATCCAGTGAGCATCCTAAAATATTTTTAAAATATTACAGATATTTCGTTGTTTGTACATTAGGATGGCACAAGAGTGGTATATAATCTAGTATTTTTAGTAAACAAGAGGTGCTTTTAAAGTTTTTTTTTCTACCTATTTAATAAATCAAGATTTTTTAATTTACGCTAATTATTCATACCATGTAAATAACTCTTTACTTTTGGACATAAGAAATATGTAATAAGATGGCATTGTTATATTTCAATGTTCAATATTGTTTATGATACTGGAATGAAAAACCAAAATCATAAGAGTAATTTAATTAAAAATATAAAAGATACATACTTATATAATTTATATTTGATTTAATTATTTCTTTCTGTGTACCTCTTGCGAAACCATATCTCTTTTACCATCTAAGTTAATCCTTGTATAATCTTTTTGCGTATACCCAATACTAATACCTACCTACCTACATTTAATTTAACGCTTTAAATTTGAATACTTAAAAATAATTTAGTTTTAATCCAAAGGAATAATGAAAATGTGAACATAAATATTTCCTTTTTTGTAAGGAACTACCTACTATAAAAGTCGTTAAATTTAAGAATATTAACCAATGTTTGATGCAATACTAGCTCTAAGTTTAACATTATGAGAAAGTTTATAGTTAGCTTTACTGTTTTTTTTTTTTACATTAACTCCACATACGAGACCCTGAGGAAAACAATTTCCCTCGGGGCCAATGTCATCTTTGGGGATGTTGCGTGGAGGGTCTTTTTAGGGAAACGAAGGAGAGAAACTTTTAGGAAGGAAAAAGGAATGAAGGGTTGGTAGGAATCTGGGGGTCAATGTGTCCAAGAGTGACGGACGTATGAATCCATCCCCCCACTGCGGTGCGATGGATCGAGAGAGTTCGGCCGGAGAGATCTAAGTTAAGCCTCCCTTATTCAGTCTCTTCTGATCCAGCCCGCCACGCAGGTGTGCGAATGCATTCGCCGCCAAGCCCTAGACAAACCTCACCCCATGACCCGTGTTGAATCACCAAACTTAGTGAACCACTTGGGGTATTGGTTATCCAATAAATGGTTCCCGGGGCGGCAGTACCCATATCTGCCTCCCGAATTAATAAATTATGTTGATGAATGACCGATATTACATAATATATAACTTTTCCCATTATTATACTCAAATATTCACAATTAGTTAATCATACTGAATGTTCGCGCAGGGGAGATAGCTAAATCTGTGAACATATTGAAGAGGGATGTCACCAGGCTTTTAAAAACATTATTGTAAATATTTGTCAAATTATATTGTAAAAGAATAACAGTTTCACTAAAGAATGAAACATCAACCTGTAAATGTCATGCATATGCAATAAATAAATAAGCAATTACAAGGGTGTGCACATACATATTTTCAAGGGAATTTAGTCCATCCATTAATTTTGCATTATGAAACTGAAGTCAAGGGTTTAGAGTAACATTATTTTTTAATATTCAAAACTGATGAAGTCTGAACTGTGTTGTAATGGTTGTGTCTTGCTGTAAATGAATGTGGCAATGCTTTGCTAAAGTAATCATCATATTTTGCTAGTGAATGAATGTCATAATATTATTATATTGGCGAATAATATATTTTTGATGGATGTACCATTATGTATAACATTTATGCAATGTTTGATAAAATAAATATGAACTTTTATAAGAACTGTTTTATAATACATATTTACTAACATTCATTTTATGCAGCACTTGGAAATATTAAAATGATGCTGTTGTTGTAAATTTTATATTATCTTGAAATGCCATTTGATAACAGCAATTCACCTACATCTGCAGAAATAAAAAAAGATTTTTCCACAAACAGGATTTATTGTTTTTTCAAATATGAGTATCATTACAACTCTCAAATGTTCTCTGGATGCGATATTCAGGGGCGCCCAGTCAGTTTCCAGCTACATTCACAAAAATAAAATCACAGCAAATCACCATTAGACCATTTGATGGCCTGCGGTTGAATGGTTCAATCCTCAGCTACGAATCTGAAGAACACAGGTTTAAATCCCGGGTAGCACGAGTAAAATTTATTTGATTAGTTTTTGTTTTCACAATTTAAAAAAACATATAGTATATTTGCAGCATGTTCCAGACAGAAAGATACTCTCAGTATCGGCTAGGTTGAAAACCGCCATTCAGAATCAAAACTTTGCTTGAATGGCTTTAGCCGTGTTTGGTGGCCAGATCTGAATTGCCAGGTACTTTCCCACCTTTCTCTTCCCCATCTCATTCCCCTCCTCACTAACCTCAGCCTCACAACATACCCCAATTGGGGATGCCATAGTCTTCCTGGCACCGGATGGTTGGGAGCTCTTGGGACTTTTGTTCAGTACTCCCAGAAAAAAAAAACAAAGGTAATTTATTATTTAACACGCAGTCCAAACTTTTCTTCTCTGTGAAAGATGCAAAAAATAATCGTACATTTCATCATAATTTGTGTATAGTCAAATTCTTGAGGAAGCGGTCCTGAATCCTGAAATATGGTAAACAAAAAAGAAAATAAGTACTTGAAATCTTATTTTATTAAATTTTACTCAATCTTCATCAATTATCATAAAAAAATATTATGCAACATTAATAAATTCCTAACGAGCATCATCAGCAAATATCCAAGTCACTGTTTTGTTTATCTTCTAAATCAGTTTGCAGTTTAAAAGAGATGCTGTCACTTGTACGGGAATGGTAAGTGACAAAGCACTTGACGTGAAGCCCAACATCGCACTTGCAGCAGCGCGTCATTGTTTTCATCTTGCAGTGAAAACAACGAGTTTGCTTTGCTTGAGGAATAACATAATGCTCCAACCCATCGTACCTAACATCCTTGCACTTGTAATTGAGAGACTTCATCGAACTAGCTTCAACCATCGCACCATTCTTGTTGGAAGCTTTTAAATGTTTTTTCCTCATTCTAGAACCTTGGTTAGAAGGCTTGCCATAATTTGTGAGGTAACTAGTAACGATGCTTCGCCTAAAACCCAACAAATCTAAAGGATTTTGTATATTTTCTCGATAAATCTGCCATGCATTTTGAATTGTTAAATCCAAGATGTAAGCCAGCAAAAAGTGAGATGTCCATTTTTTGCCTATTATGGTAATGGCATACAGATTGATGTTTTGGTCGAGCTTGTCGATTCCACCCATGGGCGAGTTGTGTACCTTGGCTTGTTCTTTGATCACTTCCGTCGATATGTTGTGAGATTTACTGGCGGCGAGGGACACACGGTTAGGAACTGGCTTCGCCTCAACTTTAAGTTCTTTCAACTCTTCAATGACCCTGTGACTGCTGAAAATGTTATCAAAGATCAGAGTAGGTTTACTTAATTTGCTGGGGGATATTTTAGAGCCATAGGTCAATATCTTGTTGGCCCCGACGTTAGGATGACTGGACAATGATTCAGCGTGAGTTTCTTCTATGTGATCAAACCAAGTGCAATATCCGGAGCTAGTACATCCGCACCAAACCTTCATGCTCCTCGTTTTGGTGAATTGTCTGAGGCCCGTAGCCTGTTTGTAATAAGGCACTCGGAGTTCATCCACACTGTGAGATTCATCCGATGGGGCAAACTGAAGGAACTTGTCTCTTAAGCGGTCTACCAAAGTGCTGATCCTGGACAGCGGATTCTTCCTATCTACGCTGGAGCTCCCCGCAGCGTGCAAGCTCGTGAAGATAGTTTCAAACCTATCCCTCGGGATGGCATTCACTACAAGAGGAAAAGAGGTGTCGGGTGCTCTTTCCCAAAACATTCTTACTCGAGGAAGATCCACATATCCACTCAGGTACAAGATAGCTATGACACATCTGATCTCTCCCGGTGTGACGGGAGCAATTTTGTCTTTTCTGTGTTTGGGGACATGATTAATATACCAATTAGTACCATCCACGAGAAGATTAATCAGGTAATCATCTAAGAATAAATCTATATAGTGAGAAGGAGTTTTCATATTACTTCCTTCATCGACCAACTGTTTCATAAAAATAACATTCTTTTTCTTTTTCTTAACTTTAATTAGGTCTTCAAACTCTAGGGATTGACTGGGAATTTTTCTTTTCTTTATCAAGGCATTGCTTTCAATATTTTGAGTTTCGTGGTTCAATCTCACATGGGAATTATTATCCAGGATAGAGATAACAGGGTTCATATAATTGGTTACATCCAAACCCTCCGAATGCCGATTAAGTAGTGTTGGCGGTTGTAAGTGTGGAGAGATGTGTTGAAGATGGTAGTGAATGGGCTGCTGATGAGCATTTTCGTATGATAGGTGCCCTAGGGACATTGGAGTGCTATGGTAACCATGATGGTCATTTAGTCCAACATTGTTCATTAATTGGATATTGTTTACCGACATTACGAATATCGACAAAAATGACTGCAACACAAGATTTATCAAAAATACACCAGATATAAAATTTTTGTTTATTTACAAACTCACAACCAAACAAAACAATCCAAACTGTTTTTGAAACGTCAGATTTCTGTCAGATGTCAGATGAAAACTATAGACAATAATAATATTTACGAAAAAGTCGGTATGTACCTAGACCAGTGTTGCCAATTTGACTTTTTAAGGCGATCCACTAGTACAGGAAAAAATCGAAATCGGAATTCACGCCCTTTTATGGGAGGAGTTTAAAAATACTTGAGAAAAAGCTTTTGGAAAGGTTGGAAAAGATATTTGAGATTTTTTTTACATGTTGATTTCGTAAAGGCCTGTAAAAAACATTAATTCCTTTTTTATGCATTGTTTATTGAAATAAAACGGAATTTTAAAATTGATTTCACGAAAATAAGCGGCGCGGAACATAACACGACTGCTCTCCGCTCCGTTCGGAGGAGTAATGACGGAAGACAGGGGGGCGACTGCCAGTCGTTCTTCGGTGGACGGTACAAGGTTCACTTTGATATAACAAATTCGTCGACTGCCGTATTGTCGCCGTGATGTCAAAAATACCAACGCGAAAATGCATATTATATTTTATTTTGTGAGGTTCGGGCGTAAATATCATTTTTTTTCGCGATAATTATATAAGAAACTGAATTTGCCACATTATGCAATAAAACCATATCCGAAAAAGTGTTTATAAGTAGGAGAGTTTTCAGTTAAAAATGTTTTTTATAGACCTAATACTTTATTTATTTCTAAGCTTATTAAAAGACTTATTAAAAAAAATGACCGATATTTTTAAGGGCCAAAGTATGTTCTACACGCAGTATTTAATTGAAGCATCTATAATACTTCTAAGCGGTCAAATTTTTAAAACTAAAACATACGATTTTGTGTGATTTTGCATTATTTAGTATGGCTTCATCTTAAGTAGTCAGAAAAAAAAGAGCTCTCGCCAGTTGGCCGTATGTGGCCGCGGTAGGAATTCAACTCTCCAACAAACGTTCCGTTTCATACTAGAGTCCGCGCCGGGGTTGGGATGTCTAGGGAAATTTCCCTAGGGGAGAAAAATATTTTTTAGGCGAAAGGGAAATCAGCACAAATCTAGGAAAATTTGAAACTATTACCATAATGTTTTTTTTATTGGAGTTGTAATCTTCTACTTCCCGGTAAAATACACAATTTCAGACGAAGGCATCGCTAAGTTATGTATTGCTAGTATTTGACCTTAACTGTTTACTTTCCTAAATATTGCCTATTACCCCACATTTGCATCATTACCAAAAACAATATTTCGTTTCAATTTAAACCTTAGGTTCTCAACGTGGGCAATAACGCCCCTCTTGTGGACGTTTGAGACTTTCAAGGGGGCAGTAGAAGACCCAAAGAAGGGGTGTTGAGGTGGCATAGTGAAGGCGAGGGCAGGTTAAAAAATATGGTGTAAAAAGACAAAAAAACACGCTCATCACGTACTAATAAAGCAAAGCAAACTTTAATATTGGTTAATTTTTGTCATTTTATGTATTGTAATCATTTTTATCACGTGTGCAAAAATTCACATGTTTCGGTAGTTGAGGAAGCGGAAGAAAATTGAATCCATTACCCGTCCCCCCCCCCCCCCCTACCGCATACGAAAAAAGGGGGTCTCTCAAAGTGGGCGGTGGGCAAAATTGAGAACCAAGAGTGAAAGGGAAAATGTAAATATTTTACATTTTCAAAGAAGTACCAATGTCCTTCTTCGAAAACACCCTTTGATTGTTTTTTTCACGTAGGGTGTCTATTTTCAGGTTACGATTTGTTTCCGGAGTGGGAAAAAGCTAATTTCACGCGGTTTTTTACAATTTTGGCTTTAGCCAGGTTAAATCTTGATTAAACATGTGTGGGGGGGGGGGGGGGGGGGGTATGGCTGGGTGGCGGCTAGACAATTTTTTTTTTTAAATAGATTTTCTTGTCATTTTTGTTGATGGGTTTTATATAAAAAAAAGGAGCTAGATTATCTGAAAAAAACCGTGCTAAGAAGTTAACCACACATTGAGTTAGTGACAATGATCTTGACCAATAAGGTTCCATGGCAACCACAACACCACATGATTTTTCAGAACAAACTTATTCATTACACGTTAATTTCTATAAATAAATCTAGGTAATTTTGATATAAAATTTATTTCATGTGGTATAATCATGCACCACAGTGGGAGGGATGGATTCAGTCATTCCTGGACCCACTGAACCCCAGATTCCTACCCACCCCTCTTACCTTGTTCTCCCCAGAACTTCCTCTCCTTAAAATACTCTCCACACAACATCTCCAAATATGACATACACCTTGAGGGGAGTTATTTTCCTGATAGCCTTCCATGTAGAGCCAATGTAAAAAAAATATGCCTTTATATTAATGCATTTTTAAGACACAATCCACTATTTTTCTTAACTCTTCATCACTTGGAAAGCCATGTTCAGGCATTCCCGAGAAGCGAAAGTTCTGTGACCTATATTTCTATAAACTTTTGTAGAAAACTCTGAGAAAACTGCATAGAAATAAATAAGATTGACGGCTGGCACGACAAACAACTACACCAGTGCCAAAGGCTGATTTGAGTGTTCCAGATTATCTGCCTTTGGATAGGTACCTGAAGGCACCTAATTATTTTTAAATATATTTACATATTAGAATTAAGTACGTACCTCATTCTTTACAATACATACACATACATACATACATACATCTTCTTCCCCTTGTCCTATTCGGGTCGGGGACCCATTGCATCGACAAGGCTCCTCCATAAGTCCCTGTCTTGTGCTGATTGTTCGGCTTCTGTCCATGGTAGACCCATCCTCTCCTCACACAGTTTCAGGAGTTGCCTCGCCCAACTGTGTCTAGGGCGGCCCACTGGACGTCTTCCTTCTGGAATCGCACTCAGTATTTTCCTCGGAATTCGGTCATCAGACATTCTTAGTACATGCCCAAGCCACCTCAATTGTGATTTTTCTATGAAGAGTAGCAGTGGTTCAATGTTTATATCATCTCGGATCGTCGAGTTTCTTATATGATCCCATTTCGTAACTCCTGCCACTCCTCTCAAGTATCTCATTTCGGCAGCTTGGACTCTGGAGCGTGTTCTTTCATTTAGCATCCATGTCTGGTGGCCGTAAGTGAGCGTTGGGCGGTATACCGTTTTAAACACTGCCATCTTTGTCTTGGTGCTAAGCTCGGCTTTTCTTATTACTGAGCTGTAGAGAGGACGCAATACACTGCTTGCCGCACATATTCTTCTATCAATTTCTCCGTCTTGCTGACCATCGCTGGAAAACTCGACCCCAAGGTATTTGAACCTGTTCACCTGTTTCAACTGAGTCCCATTAGCGAGTATGTTGCATTGAGTTTGGTCCCTTCCTATAACCATCACCTCCGTTTTTGAGGTACTCATCTTCATTCCCGCCGCCGTGCACTCTTCGTTGAAACGGTTAATCCACTCTTGTAGTCCCTCCTGTGATGTCGTTAACCTCGCGATGTCGTCAGCAAATAGTAGGGAGCTGATTCTAGTACTGCCTACCAGGGCTGCATCCGGTGTTTGGCTTTTTCGGCTGATTCTGTCCATGAATATAGTGAAGAGGATTGGCGACATAGGGCACCCTTGTCTGAGGCCGATTTCCACTTCAAATTCTTCCGAAACCTGACCGTTTATGCGGACCCTACTGCTACTATTTTCATACAGAGATGCTATGCCTTTTAGCAAGTTGCCTTCAACTCCGTATTCCTTAAGCACCTCCCACAGTAGTTGCCGCGGTACTAAGTCATATACTTTCTCTAGATCAATAAATCCAACATATGATGGCTTACCGTATTCCCAACATTTTTGTATGGTCACTTGTAGTGTAAAGAGTTGATCCGTAGTGCCTCTACCTTGTCTGAAGCCGCACTGTTCTTCTTGAATCTTGTTCTCTGTCGCTCTTCGACATCTTTTTTCCAGGATCCTAGCGTAAACTTTTCCTGGTTGACTGAGAAGTGTTATTCCTCGATAATTGGAGCACAGTTTCTGGTCCCCTTTTTTAAATATTGGGACTATAATTCCTGTCCTCCAGGCTTTTGGGGTCTTACCCGTTCTCCAAGCCACTGAGAAAACTCGCGTTAACCACCTGAGGCCTTGGTTGCCCATAGCTTTTAATATTTCTGGCCTTATTTCATCTACGCCGGCTGCTTTTCCCCTTTTAAGGGACTTAATTGGCAGTTTTACTTCTTCCAACGAAATTTCGCCCTCTTCGTCCGTTTGAATGCTATTTAGCTCTTCTTGGGTTCCTGTCTGGGGGGCGTTCAGCAGCTTCTCAAAGTATTCTTTCCATCTACTTAGAATTTCATTTTCCTCCCTCAATAGGTTCCCTGCCTCATCTTTTATGCATCTGGTTGCGATTGCGTCTCCCTTACGAAGTCGTCGTATTGTTTGCCAGAAAACCTTTTTTGCCGTGTGATAATTTTCTTCTAATTTGGATCCAAACTCTTCCCAGGCATTTTTTTTGGATTCCTTGACCACTTTATTGGCAATCGTTTTTTTTTCCAAGTACTTTTTACGGTTTTCTTGTGTAGGATTTGCAATATACTCTCGGTATGCATTTTTCTTTTCGTTAACTGATCGTTTTACACTTTCCGTCCACCAGGGTGTTCTCTGATTATTCGAACTTGATTTAACTCGCTTCGTACCACAGGTTTCTTTCGCTGTTTCCACTATTGCGCGTTGGAACATTTCCCATTCGTTTTCCACGTTTGATGTGACACTCGGAACTTCTGAGAAGAGTCGGTCTATCGTTTTATTGTATTTTTCTCGTACTCCGTCGTCGGACAGCTGTTCCCACTTTATCCTGTGACATGCTTTCAGTTTTCTTTTAGGTTTTTTCAGTGGGTTTATTGTCTGTTTAATCTGACACACTACCAGGAAGTGGTCTGTTGAAATTTCCGCACCTCTTTTAGCTTTTACGTCCGTCACCAGTTTGCGCATTTCGTGGGTAGTTATAATGTAGTCAATCTGGGATTGTCTTATTTCATTCGGTCTCCTTTGTTGCCAGGTTATTTTGTGTATATTTTTGTGTTGAAACATTGTATTCATAATACTTAATCCACACCCTGCACAATACATAAATATTATATCTCATTTTGTTCAAAATTATACTTCTTTCGCCGGGGTTGGGAGAGGAGAAGAACAATAAAAGTAAAAATAAAACATTTATTTCTTAAATTAACTTAAAACTACAATAATTTCAATAATTTTCATCCTGACCCACTGCCTGGGAATGCGTATTTCTATGACTAGATATTTCCACCAGCCATTAAGGTTCTCACTTTCTTGTCAAAGATTCTGAAACAAAATGAAAAATATGTAATAAGTTAAAGGATCTAATATTTTAATTGAAAATATAATGCATTTTCTTTGATTTAACCTTCCCGTTGCCAACAGGGTTTACGAAATCTATGAAATTAACATACTCCGTCCATCAGCTTAAATAGTAGAATTTAATGATTTTGTAACGGGATTATTAAATAAATGCACAATTTTAACGGGGAACACAATTAGTCTTATTTTAAGGTACAATCAATTTGCAAGTATGACATGTATTTATAGCAGTTCAATAATATCAAGCCAGTGTAACAAACTTTAACAATAATTTTATGGGTTCACTGAGAAACAGGCCTGTGTCGGTCCACCCAAAGGAAACCTAATTGTTCCCTTGAGAGGAACATTAGCGCGGCCGGTTTCATACAAATCTTAATTTTGGATTTGAGATCAAAATACGCAACCAAACTATAAAATTATTTTTGTAATCACAAAGTATATCAAATATGTCGTATTTTAGTTATAAAAAACTTTAGATGGGTCATTTTTAAAACTTTTTCATGTTTGCATTCAAAAATTTTATATTTTAAAAATATGTGTTCATTTCGAATTATAAAATTTAAAAGCGTATTTTATCACCTTTCAAAAACAGTTTTTAGTTTTCGGATACATTCAGAAATATTTCAATTATTTGGGTTTTATTGCAAAGCGGGAATATTTTTTGGAAATAATTTCGAGGCCAGAGAAGTTAACATAGCTATCTAATATATCGCACAATTCATGTGGGTAGTTGTGTTAATAGAACTCACGGAGAAGTAATAGCGTCACCGGGCCTGTAGAAGGGACAGCAGAGTGCGTCAGCGTAGAGGGCGTGCAAGCGCCTCAGTAGGGAGCGAACTTCCGCATCGCGCGCGCCTCCCTCTCCCACCACCGCAAACAGCTTCACGCGCGTGTTTGTCACGTACCCGTAGCTGCAACAACAAATTGTTACATAAATATCTAGCACAATGTGCAAACGAGTAGCAATCATACCAAAATTTGATAAAAAATTTTAACTCCAAATAATGTCAGGAATCATAAGTTAAATAAGTCAAGTACGTCCCTTAACACCCTGTATACAAGCCAGCCTTGACAACAATTTCTATATTTTTTTAAAAATTAACTCCAAACAGGAGGCCCGAGGAAAATAATTTCATCTGAGATGCTGTATGGAGGGTCTTTTTGAGGAGAGGAAGGAATAAACATTGGTCTTGAAGAGACCAATGTTGTAGGAAGGAGGAAACACAGAGACCCACAAATCGTTCCACAGTCGAGCTGTTGAATACAAGAACAAGTTGAAGAAGTGACCCATTCTCATGTGAAAAATGTCCACCATGTTGGGCATGGATATCATTCCCACCCGAAGCCTATGCTCTAAAGATTGCAATCCGTTTGTTAGGTTAGGAGAATCTATCAAATGGACTGCCCGTTTCTGCACAGAGTCAAGGGTTTTTTTTTTCATGTATTTTGGGGCTCCAGTCCAGAGGTGGCTGCCAAAATAAACAGTGGGGCGCAATTGTGATTTGTAAAGGGTTAGCAGTTGTGTACTTTATTTATTTATTATATTTATTTATTTATTTATTCAACGCCCAGAGGGCTTTTACAGTAGTACAATTTATTTATGACGGATAGAGAAATGATAAAAATCAAATTAGATAAAAATGCACACAAGTCACAAAAATACAGCGATTTGATAAGTTTACAAAAATACATATATGTTTAGGAATAATAATTACAAGATCCACAAAATTCACCAAGTTGACGTTGAATATGTCAACATCACTTAAGTACTGATTTCCCATAGCGTGAAATCTTTGTATCGGAGAGTGGGCAATGTAGTTCCGCTTATGAATGCCGCAGTAGAATAGTGTATTTTGTCGTGTGGTTACTGTCGGTATTTGTAAGTTTATGAGTTGTAGGAGTTCGCAACAGTCGAATTTAGAGTATTATTTAGTCGAAGTATTTTTAATAAAAATGTTAAGTCGTTTATTTTACGTCTGTCTTCTAGTGTGTGTATTTTTAGAATATTTAGTAATAGATTATATTTTAAGTCTTCTAGTGGGATATTTAATTTAAAATTTATAAAATGCAGAATTTTTTTTTGTATTCACTCAATATTATTAACGTGAATTTTGTAAGATGGAGACCAAACTACTGAGTTATATTCAATTTGAATTCTAACTAGAGATACATATAATAGTTTAATGGCTTCTATGGAATTAAAGTTTTTAGTAGCCTAGTGTTTTCATACCTTTGTTCATAATTTGGTGGATATGATTGACGAAACTTAGTTTTTCATCCAAAATAATTCCAAGATCCCTCATTTCCGTGACTCTCTCTAAAGCTGTGTTATTGATGGAATATTCGAATAAAACAGGATTTTTATTTCTGAAGAAAGTCAAGGTTTTACACTTTTCTACATTTAAAAATAAATTATTTTGAATGCACTAATCTTTAAACTTACTAATATTTGACTGTAGTATTTGGTAATGATTTATATCAGTTATTTTCTTGTATAGCTTGATTTCATCAGCAAAATAATAATATTTAATAATAATATTTGGCTGATTTATAAAGCTCCGTTTTCGTGAAAAATCACCTCAAGGGCGCTGATCACCTCAAGGGCAAAGAGCAATACCTTGACTTCATTGAAGCAATTGGTTATATCATTGATGAAAATGAGGAATAAAACCGGGCCAAGGTGACTGCCTTGCGGTAGGCCACTAGTAGCCCAGAAAGCTTATTTTATCACTTTTTCGACATCCAAGATTTTATTTTGACGAACAGTTTACGATTTAATAAATAGCTAGTAAACCATTTTAGCATGTTACCCCTTATTCCTGGAGCAAATAGTTTTTGGATTAGTAGTTTATGGGATACTTTGTCAAATGCCTTCGAAAATTCTGTATATATGCAGTCAACTTGTTTATTTTCTGCAAAAGATTGTATTATGAAGTTTTGAAATATTGTTAAGTTAGTTGCGGTAGATCTACCTTTGATGAAACCGTGCTGTTTTTGGTCAATTAATTTTATTAATTTGGGACAGATTTTATCAAGGACCGGTGATTCGAAAAGCTTAGGTAGTACTGACTGTATACAAATGGGGTGATAATTGACTATATTAGTGTCGTCTCCTTTTTTGTAGATAGGTGTAATGAAGCTAGATTTCCAGCAGTCTGGAAAGTGTCCAAGGGTCAAGAGACGGTTGAATAATAATGTGAGTGGTTTAGATAATGTATTAGAGCATTTTTTGAGGAATATTGGTGGAATGTTTTCTGGGCCAGCGGATTTGTCAGTGTCTAAGGAAAATAATTTCTGCTCGCAACATTTTTGTGTGATATGGCAATTTGTTAAGTGTGTAGTCTTGCTAAATTTGTATTCAGGTATTTTGTCATCTGGGGTTTCTTCATCATATACATCTTTGAAGAAGTCCGAAAAAAGTTTTACAATGTCCTGTGTATTGTCTGCACTGGTTCCATTCATTTGCATTATTGGCGGGTAGTCTGTATTTTCATTGTTTAGTTTTTTAAGAAATTTCCAAAGATTTTTGATGAGAAACAAACCAGGTAGGTATAGCTTCTCGGTGTATAAAAAGGTACATAGGATTCAATAATATTAGAAAAGTATAAATAAATTTGGTCTAAAGATTCATCAATGTTTTAATCGGATAAAAATGACCAGTCTGTATTTGAGAGATGGCTGTTAAATGAGTCGAAGTCGGCTCGTTTAAAGTTTAGGAATCTTTGTACAGGTATTTTTTCATTTTCGCATGTAATATTTAATTTAATGTATAGGGGAGGATGGTGATTATTTATTGGTAGGAGTGGATCATTTGAGAGTTCTACAGATATTTTAGGATAGTTTGATAAAGCTAAGTCTAAAAAGCGATTGTTACTGTTATAAGTAAAATTATGTTTCAATTTCGTTTGTGATAAGACCACAGTTTTTTGCTTTCCATGTTAGGTTTGGTAAGTTTTAATCTCCAAGGATAACATTTTTCGAGTGAGAATATTTTGATGAAATTGTTTCGATGTCTTCACAGTGGTTTCTGTATGTTTGAAGATTAGAAAGTGGTGGTAGATAGGCCGTTCCAAATATAATTTTCTCGAGAGGAGTCGTTACTTGCACAAAAAGATGTTCGATGTTATTGTGTTTTGTGGTTAATTTTCCAGATGACAACTTCTGTTTTATAGCAATCAAAACTCCTCCACCTCTTGACTTGGAACTTGATCTGACATTTCTGTCGCAGCGAAATATTTTGTAGTTTGTAAGACCGAGTTCAGTCGATTTGATATCAGAGTTTAGCCAGATTTCCGTAAGTATAATGATGTCATGATGATGAGAAGGTAGGGCTGCTCGTAGGTCGTCGAGTTTTGATCGTAGTCCTCGGATGTTTTGGTAGTAGATTTTTAAAGTTCTGGTTCGATTGTTAGTTGGAATTGCTTGGATATTTTTGTAACTTCCTAGTTTTTTGGCAGATTTGGGACAATTCTGGGCGTGGAGTTTATGTATTTTATGGTGACATCTTCACCATTTTCTTTCCGCTTCTCCAGTTTATTTATTTATTTTTTTCTTTGTTTTACATTTTTTTCAGAGAAAAATGTGTCCTTACTGGGGCACCCCGTTCTAAGGACAAGTTTTTTGTTTGAATATAAGTAAATACCTTAGTTAAAATATTACGTACGAAAATTATAAAGTTGAATCTAAAAGAAAGTACATTTCATTAATATTTGTTCGGTTGCAAAATTGTGTCCTGAAAAAGTTGAACGCTCAGATCTTTTAGAAATTTTTGCTGCGCCGGAGTTGAGTCGGGATATATTCTGATATTGTTCTTGAAGACCTCGTTTGCTTAGAATATTTCTTGATTGTATGGAATTCTCTAGTTCGATTTTTATTGGTCTAGGTTTGCTATTTGATAATTTACCGATTCTATAAAATTTTGAAATATTTTTATTTGCTGATTTGTCAATTTCACTGATTATACTGGTGACACTTGCCTGGTCATCCGAGATCCTGCCGGCTTCTGTTGTCTTAATACTTTCAGGCACATTGCAAACAATAATATTTTTGGAACGCACTTGTTGCTCATTCATTTCCGAAATCGCCTCGCAAATGTCAAAGTTATTTTGGGAAGAATTTGCTCTAATATCCTTGTATGCACGCAGTTCACCTTCTAAGCTGGCAGTTTTGGATGCCACAGCTGAAGACATGCTACTTATGGCGTTTAAAATTTCACATGCAATTGAGGAAATTTTAGAAATTTGATCCTTATTAAATTTGTTGGCTGGATCAAAAAGTACCTTATTTAAGGCATTGACGGCTATTTCTGCTTTGGAGATGAAATTTTGCACATCCATTGTGACACGTTTATAAATTTGGCACTATTCACTGCTTGTCAATGTTTGAAGTTGTTGATTTGTTTTTGCTTCTTTTTGACACAGTACACAAATATTTGTAAAGAAAAACACTATTATGTTAATAAATAAGTGCTGCTTGTTAATATTTGAGGATAGTTATGTATAATAATTCACTTTAAATAATTTAAATGTTTAATTTTGACGGGAGTGGATTGAAAAATGTAAAAGAGTATTGTTGTATTTAACTATTAAAGTATTTGCAGGCCCTGTAAAGTATGCCCAGTTTCTGAGAGGCTAACTTAACCCTGGCTTCGACGGAGCCCACAATAGGGAATCCTCAATAGTGGTATTTGCACTACCGATTTATACCATGTGGCTAGTCACCCCATCGAGCTGTAGTGACTCGCCGCATAGCCACTCCATTTTCACAGTCGTTTAATGTCACCTATGACTAGTTCCATTTTGCTTGAAAATTGCAGCAAATGGCAGTGTGCGGCTGACCATTATCACAGATGATCTATAAGGCAAAAGTCGAAAGCTAGATCCGATTCTTTGGTAAGGTTGCACAGCAAAAACAAGCAAAAAATGTTTTGGATGCGTCACCTTACTGCATAAGAATGAAATAGGTATCATATTGGGATAACTTAGAAGTACTAGAGCTAAAGAAAGCCAAAAACATTAATAGCAAATACAAGTTCGATACTTAGTCTGATTCCTATTGACAAAGAGAATTTCTTCCCAATCCCCACCTACCCTTACTCCTACCTCCTCCACTGGAACTCAGCCCATTTTTTTAAAATCCACTATGAAAGCACAATAGTTTATTTATAACGCATGTTACTAAGTCTGTAGATTTTAGTAGAATATTATAATGCCCTGAATAAGCCACGGTTGTAAGGAAACCCAGTCGGCATTAAGTATATAAAAATAAAAGTGGTATTTACTAGTTATTGTTTCATTGTGTTGACTGCGATGCATTGAATCAAGTTGTATTCATGAATCAAGTTCCAATTTGAGAGGAGGGTATGGGTGTACTGCCGCCCCGAGAACCATTTATTGGATAACCAACACCTCTGCCATAGGACACCCCAAGTGGTTCACTACATTTAATGACTTAGCAGGGTTGCCCGGGTTCATGGGGTGAGGTTTTTCCGAGTCTTGGTGGCAGATGCATCTGCTCATCTGCTGCGTGGTGCGCCGGATCGAGAGGGAAGTCTTTTCATTTCTCCGGCTGGACACTCTCAACCCATCGCCTTGCACCGCAATTGGAGGGATGGGTTCATACATCCGTCTTTCTTGGACACTGACCCCCATTTTCCTATCCACCTTTGTATTTTTATATTTATCAGGAAATAAATTTTTCCTTCCTAAAATTCCTCTCCTTCCTTTCCTTAAAATACCCTCCACACAGTATACCCTAAGATGATATAGGTCCTAAGGGAAATTATTTTCCTCAGGGCCTCCTGTGTGGAGCTAATGTAAAAATAAAAATTGTATGTAGTTAGTGAAATTATCAATTATTTCCAAATCTTAATACAAATTTAGGTCAATAGCAACGGCATTTACATAGGTGATAATCTAGTAATATGTTGATACAGTACTATGCATGATTTGTTTACATATTGTGCGCCTCGGTGGAGTAGAGCAGGCCGAGGTAGAGGTCGCGCTGGTCGGGGGCGCGGCCGCTGCTCAGACGCTCTTCGGCCACGTCCAGGGCGGTATGCACCCTCCACTGCATCTCCGCCTCTGCCTCGCTGCACGCTACGTACACTGGCCAGTTCTGGACAACAACATGCGGACAATTATATTCAATTCAAAATTTCAAAATTATTTTGATGACTTGTATAAAAATAGCACAATGGTGATAAGTAAAAAATCCAAAACCCGGCCTTATGCGAAAAACGATTGGATATCTTCCGATGTTTTATGTAAAATTAAAAAAAGAGATAATTTATATCAACGCTGGAAAAATTCTCCAAAAAACAAATATTACGAGAAATAATATAAATGTTTTAGAAATGTGTTAAATAAATTATTAGTTAAATTAAAAACTTCTTACTATAATGATAAATTCAAAAACTATTTTCAAGACTCAAAAAAAACATGGGAGGAGTGTAATAAAATTTTAGGAACTAAATGTAAAAATGACTGTGATGAAAATGCTTCTAAATATCTGATGAAAGGTCGAACAAAAGAAGGTTTAATTAATGATTTTGTTGATTATCTCTCTGAAAGTGTTTACAATATGTTACATAGTGCAACCATAAGACAACTAAATTTGGACCAGAGGCGATGCCTCAAAGCATGTACCTACCGAGGGCAATAGCGGCGGATATAGAAAGCATTGTTAGACAAATGAAGAGTTCTTCTCCAGGAATTGATAGTATCAGAATGAGCAATATTAAAAAACATATTTAATCCTAGGTCCAATCATAACCCATTTTATAAACAGAATCTTATTTCAAGCAAAAATCCCCTGACTTAAAATGTAGTATCATATGACCTATATATAAGGGAGGTGACCACACTGTATTGGGTAACTACAGATCAATTAGTATCTTGCCATCTCTAGAAAAAATTCGTGAAAAATATATTCAAATAAAATTAATAAAATATTTAGAAGATTTTTCTATAATAGAAACTAATCAATACGGTTTCCAAAAAAAAAATAATCCAGAATTGCTGCTTTAAAAATTTGCCAACATGATAAATAATGAACTAAACTGTAAAAAACATACATTAGTCTTATTTATAGATTATTCGAAAGCTTTTGATATTATTGATCATGGTAAATTACTTAAAATACTAGAAATTATAGGAATACAAGGAAAACTACAAAATTTTTTTGAAAATTACTTAAACAACTGATGCATGAAATTAAAACTCTTAAACTCTTTAAGTAAAAAAAATATTTTTTTTTGCTGGCGTTCTTCAAGGTTCCATATTAGGTTAGGTTAGGTTAGGTTAGGTTAAACTCTCCTACCTATAAACACTTTTTCGGATATGGTTTTATTGCATAATGTGGCAAATTCAGTTTCTTATATAATTATCGCAAAAAAATAGAAATTTACGCCCGAACCTCACAAAATAAAATATAATATGCATTTTCACGTTGGTATTTTTGACAACACGGCGACAATACGGCAGTCGACGAATTTATTATATCAAAGTGAACCTTATACCGTCCACCGAAGAACGACTGGCAGCCGTCCCATTTTTTCGTCATTACTCCTCCGAACGGAGCGGAGAAACAACTTGTTAGGGTCCGCGCTGCTTGTTTTCGTGAAATCAATTTTAAATTTCCGTTTTATTACAATAAACAATGCATAAAAAAGGAATTAATGTTTTTTACAGGCCAAAAATTCTCAAATATCTTTTCCAACCTTTCCAAAAGCTTTTTCTCAAGTATTTTTAAACTCCTCCCATAAAAGGGTGTGAATATTGATTTCGATTTTTTCCTGTACTAGTGGATCGCCTTAACAAGGCTTTAATGCCATTAATCAGCAGCCGAAAATTTAAATTTCGTTGAACGATAATCTTGCGATCGTACCCTTGCAACTGGACAGGGCGGTTCCGATGAGAAAGATTAATTATTCTCCGTACCAGCATTTTAACATAATACCTCAATATCGATATTATTTCATTCACAATATTTGCTTTGATAAATACCTAAATTCAAAAATGCTCAAACTCGTGATGATAAAACTATTAAAATTATGTATTTTTCTAATTATTTTTTGATACTATGTATTTATAATTTTTCAATAATGTCTAAGCAAAATAATTTTTTTTTTTTATATATGCGCGGATCTTTTTTTAATGATTTTATTTAAACTAAAATTAAAATTCTGAAACAAATCTTTCCCAGATAATTTATTGATTTATTTTACTCCATGATTATATAATTAGAAATGTGTGTTGTATAATACAAAATTTTGTTTAAAAATTTAACAATTCTGCCAACGCCTTACGGTAAAACCTTAATGTACTAAAAATAAACATATTTTCTCAAAATTTAAAACTTAGCTTTACTAGATAAAAAGAACAGTCTTTCGAAATCAATTTATAATTTTGGGGTGAAAAAGAGTCGATATGTCTAAAATTTGATTTAAAAACGACATATTTCCGGTTTTGTCTGGTGATTCCCACTTAAGGCGGACACTGTAAACTTTTTTTTTGTAATTTTATTTTTTTATTTCATTTTCTGAAAGACGCATTTCTTAAAAATGCTCTCACCAAATGTTTACAGATATTCGAAAAATTAATGGAGATACAGCATTTTATGTGAAACAATAACTTAGTAAACACCACTTTTATTATACATAGGTACTATATGCCGACCGGGTTTCACTACAACCGTAGGTTCTTCAGGGCAGTTTGTATGTTGAATTATCCTTCAGCAAAACTTTGAATGTGTTTTTCTCTAAACTTTAATAATAATAATAATAATAGAAGTTTATTCCAGAATGTATGCAGGGGTAGTGCAATGCAATACATTCCATATTTTGAAACAAAAAATGGGTTAATGTTAAAAATAAAGTAAATAACAACATATAAATAAATTTAAAAAACAAAAAAAAAAACGAATAAGCATGAACAACATGAGAAAAATAATAATAAACAGTAAAATTAATTCATGCAGCTGTTTACGGAGGGTATTTTATCGTCTCCCGTCTCCAGAGGGCCATCAGGGGGGACTCCAACCAGGTAGTCATGGCGGTGATGATTGCATTCTTCGATTGGCGTAGTCTGCGCCATAAACTTCCCATGCGGTGGCGGAGAAGTGCTCGGAAAGTGTGCACTCGTCCCTCCAGGAACATTTCCGTAGCACTGCAGTATCTCGGTAGGCGGAAAAGTTGACGGTATGCGTTGTTGTAAGCAACCTTTAACTTGTTCCATTGGGATGCAGTGTAGTCAACCCACAGTTCTGATGTATACAGCGAGGTACAGAAAGCGTTGAACAATATTCTTTTTACTTTTGGGCTGCATAGGTAAAAACGTCTTGACAGCATACCCGCTCTAACAGATATCGCTCTTCTCTGCCTTTCCATATCCTCGATATCCTTAAGGTCGTCTGTGATGATGTGTCCCAGGTACTTAACGCTGTGATAAACATTCATTTTCCTGTCATCTAACCATACTGAGGGTGTTTGAATGGTTTCGTTTTTGTTTTTAAAAACCATAACTACTGACTTGGTAGTATTATATAACAGGTTATTATATAACAGGTTAGGTTATTATATAACAGGTTATACTTTGTTTACACATTTTTTAACCTCTATGCATCCGATTAGCAGGTCTTAAACTGTTTGAAAATCTAGTGTCTATTTCACTACATAGGTGAAATTTGTTTAAAAATAAGGAAAAATGGCGGACCAACGAATTTTAATTTCGATTTTTTATGGAAAATTTTAAATTTAATTTGTCCATATCTAAATTATCATCTCAAAAATCTTTTAACTCCAAAACAGCATGTTTTTTTCTCCCAGAAACCAACATCCTCTAATTTACTTTGCTATGTCAATACCTTAACCGAAGCTGTCGATAGAGGTCAACAGATAGACACAATCTACACAGATTTTAGTAAGGCCTTCGACAAAGTAAATCACAGATTATTAATTCGTAAACTCAAACAAATGGGTGTTCATGGTACCTTGCTGAACTGGTTTTACTCCTATCTAACTAACCGCATACAAAGAGTAGTATTTGATGGCTATGAGTCAAGAGGATTAGACGTGCCATCTGGAGTGCCGCAAGGGTCCCATTTGGGCCCAATCTTATTTCTTGTTTTTATAAATGACTTGTGCGATGTTATTTTGGATTCTGAAATTTTGTTGTTTGCTGATGATTGTAAGATATTCAAAATTATCCATACATCACTAGACTCAATACTTCTCCAAAATGATATTAACAGAGTTTCAAACTGGTGCAACAACAATAGAATGTTTCTAAATTCTTTAAAATGTGTTCACATAACTTTTACACGTAAACACAATCCTATTCCAACTCAATATTTTATCGACGGTACTAAACTCCAGGAAGTCGCAACCATTCGGGACCTAGGCGTGTTATTTGATAAAAAAACTAACTTTCACACCTCATATCGACAACATCATTTCTAGATCCTTGAAAATGCTAGGATTTATCAAACGAAATAGTAAACATTTTCAAAACCCCATTTCAAAAATAACACTGTACAATTCCTTCACCCGCAACGTGTTGGAGTACGCAAGCGCTGTATGGAGTCCAACCTACAAAGTTCACATTCAGCGAATAGAGCGAGTTCAAAAACATTTTATGTACCACCTAGCGTATTCCGATAAGCGAGCTTGATCACTTCCTCACTACACCGATAGACTAAAATTCTACAAATTGAACAGAGAAGACTAAATACAGATTTAAATTTTCTTTTCAAAATTGTTAATGGTTTAATAAACTGCCCTTTTCTACTTCATCAAATCAGGTTCAATGTTCCTAGAATTGGTTCACGACTTATAAATTATGTTCCGTTACATATTAAAAAATATCGAACTAAGCTGGGGTATGACTCAGCTTTATCAAGAATGTGCCGTAATTTTAATGAGGCTTATAAAAAACATTCCATTAATTTGACAATGTCCACATTGGCCAACTTCAAATCTTCTCTTAACCTCTTGGGGAGTATGGCCGTAATATTACGGCCAGAACAAAAAACTCTCTAAGGAGTATGGCCGTAATATTACGGCCGTGTGTATAAATCGTGCCCCACGCGATTTATTTATGAAATTTGATGTGTACTGCCATCTATTGGCGGTTTCTAAAGCCATTTCGAACATTTGGAGCAGTTGACACATTTACCGACGTTGCTATTTGAAATTTAAAAAAACGCGTGACGTCATCAACCGCCATTATACCTGTTTCTTGAGTTGACAACAATTGATTTGAGAGCGTTGGTGTTTGCTAAGTTTGGTCTTTGTTTTTTGCGGTTTTATCGTTATTTTCGCCACGACTCGGACTGTTACGTATGATTATAAGGTTTTGAGTTTTGTTTATTGTTATATATTATATAATAATAACGTTTTCTTCAACAATTTATTGAGTGTTTGGCGAAATATTTTTGCAAAGTTTCGTTTGATGTTTGTTTTCGCGGATCTTTTAGTTATTTTCGCTATGAATCAAACTATTACGTATTATTGTGTGGTTTTGAGTTTCACTTATTCTTATTCGTTGAGGAAGTTATCGCATCAGTATCAACTCCTAAAAGTTGATTGCCGAATGCGGAAAGAGGGAGAATTTACCCTAATTTGAACGATTTGCCACACAAACTTTAGCCAAGAAAGAGAAAAGATACGAGATTCATGTGCATTAAATGTAATTTGGCTCTGTTTATTTATCCGTGTTTTGAAAACAACCATATGAAAAACGAATATTTAAAAAAAAAAAAATTGAAAAAAAAAATAAAAAAAAATAAATTAAAAAGGGAGACGAAAAAACATACAACAATGCACAAAGTGAATTAATTTTCTCACGACATCCTGCTATGTTATCTAGTGAGAAATACTTTGTAGTAAACATTTTTTTTGTCGTTTTAATGTTATGGTGATTCATCTCCAATGGTTTACGAACCCTTCGATAGGCTCATTTAGTTTTTTCTCTAACTTGTCTTAATAAGTAATATAATTTTTTTGGGTAAACTATGGTTTTGCATTTAATTTTGTTTTATTCGTATACTTCAAAAATGCTCACTCCTGGGGTACAGTTTTGTTCAAAAAAGCTCACTCTCCGAGAGGTTAACAAGATTTAAAGCTCCCTTTTATATTGTTATATAAACTTATAAACCTATAAACTAAACCTTTAAACTTATATTATAATATTATTGTTCTTAAAACTTGTTGCAAAAACTTATTAATATAATGTAATGATTGTATACATATGTAAGTATTATATTATCAATGTTGTGTTTGTCTTTAATTAGTGATAGCATCAACCATGTTTAGTGTAATTGTATCTGTGAAAGCTTTGATGTAAATCACTGTTGACAAACCTAATAAAAAAAAAATAAAAAAATTGTTCATAAAAAAAAATAGAAGGAGCCCCATTATAAAAAAATCCCTAAGTGGTGCCATACTGACTGGATTTACTAACAGGAAGATTTAGTACATGCAAATCGGACGTATAGTTTTTCTAATATGTTGTCAACCGTGTTGAAAAAAGCAGTTTCGAGAAAAACGCGTTCAAAGTTTTGCTGAACGTTAATTCAACATACAAACTGTTTTTAAAATGGTTTCATATAAAATACTGTAGTTATCTCCGTCAATTTTACGAATTTTCATAAAACATTTGGTGAGAGCATTATTAACAAATGCATCTTCAGAAAATTATTTTTTAAAAATGACATTTTTTTACAGTGGCCTGGTGCCTTAAAGCCTTGTTTAGGATTTGATCAAAGGACATGGAGGCGTTTGGAGGCCCCCCAGAGTTAGAGCTCCGTGTGGGAGGGGGGGGTCATCCATCTTTTCCACCCCGGGCCTCTGACGGGCTTAGTCCGCCACTGCACTACCCTATTCTAACTTCCAAACTTTTTTTTTTCTACCACAACGAAATTTTATTCATAATTAATCTGTTTTTTTACTACATTTCGAAGGTATGCCTTCACCCCCATTCAATAAAAAAAATGAAACGAATACAATAGTACAATGAGCAGTCTTATCACTAAAGTGATCTCTTCCAGACAACCTTGGTATGAAGAGAAACAAAGAATTTTAGCAAGCAGATAGGTAGTGCACACTAAAGCTTGTACAACATTTATATTTTAAACATTAGAAATAAAAGCAAAAAAAAAAACAAATGCCAATATAAACAACACACGGCACCTATAATCATATCCCCATTGATACAAAGGAAAGTAAAATAAAATAAAACTATATTTAATAAGTATTTGTTTTAATTATTGACTTTTTATTTATTATTTGTGCGTGATGTGAACAGTTATTGGGTTATAACCTAATTATTATAATTTGTTTTCTTTAATGCATGTAAGCTTATTAACCTATAAATGTTTGTAATAAAAAATTAAAATATTTAAAACATCTTAAAAGCTGACTTTTTCCAAAAGTGTGCCGGAGTTGCTCACTAATTGTGAGTCGAACCGTTGACGCAAGTTATGTTTTCTTGGGGCGCGGGGCCCCCAGCCGATGCGGGGCCCCTAGGCAGTTGCCTACTCTGCCTTAGGGATAATCCGGTACTGCTGTCAGGTGAATCAAATACTTGAACCAAACCTCAACTTTGAATTGTAGTTGCGTAGCCTAACATCCCCCGTAGCACCCTAAAGAAACAATCAACCAAATCAAATAAAAGTCCATTTTTACCTCTTTACCAATTACTGCAACACACACCGCCATGATTCCGGGAATTTCAATTAGACTGTCAAGAAGATCGACGATCAGAATGATAATCAACTGGCAATTGCTTAAGGTTCTGCAATAATTAAAATACACACAAAATGATTATTTGCCAAGAAAGCCAATATTTTGCTGTCAAGTGTCAAATTTGCTAATGTGTCAAAATTCAAAATCAAAATAGTAATTATGTTTTTTCTATGAGGAACTAAAGCTTGCCAGTATAAAAAAAAATATTATTATGCTACAACCACACCGAAGCCAACCTTCCAACTCGGAACTTCAAGCCAACATTCCAACTTGCAACTCGGAACTGAGTTGGAAGGTTGACCGATCTTGTGGTGGCTGCGGCCAACCTAATAGTAATAATATTGCGCAGACTGATGGTACTTTTACGCCAAAGTAAACCTTCTAACTGCGAACTTAGTTCGTAGTTGGAAGGTTGGCCGATCGTTTGGTGGCTGCGGCCAACCCCGCAACTCTGAATTCCGAACTCCAAAATGGTGGAAGTCAAACAGCTGATTCGGCGCCGTATCTTATCAGTTGCCTATAATTGTGCAGGCGGTGGTTCGCTTTCCATAACATTGATTTCGATTCGTAAATCTAAAAAAATAATATTTTCAAACAATTTTTATGCAACTCTCCTGTAATAATATTACGCAGAGTGATGTGCTGGGCCAACTCGCAAGAACCAGCCGTCGCGGATCGCTTCGGAGAAGATCCAGGGCCAACTCGAACTCCAACCATCCAACTCGAACTTCCAACGCACGAACGACCCCTCCACACAATCGTTCAAACGTTTGAAGTTAGAAGTTGGCTGCTGTGTGACCCTACCATGATGACGAACCAGACATCGCCGATCGCATAAATATACCAAACCACCCACGCCGATCGCCTCGATCTAGGGCCAACTCGAACTTCAACCCTCCAACACGAACTTCCAACGCACAAACTACCCATCCACACAATCGTTTTTACCCTCGTCCAAACGTTGGGAGTTGGCCGCAGTGTTGCCGTACCATAAGGCAAGATTGCAGTGAACCAAAGAAACAAGTAATAATTTCACAATTTAAAAATCTTACAAAGTTTGGTCATGATTGGTTTATTTATGGTTTGGACACACTGTGTCATAATTTGGAGTAAAAACAATGATAATATATAAAGCCTGCATGTGTTGAGTTATACTTCAATGCCTGCGTGAGAGATTAAACGCAATCTTAAAACGTCTGTAATTAATGTCGCGTTTTGACGTTTTTGAAGTGAAAACTTATTTAGCACCGTTGTGATTTGAAATTCCACGAAACGAAAAATGGCGACACTAAAAAGAGACAAACACATCAATCTATAGGATTTAGTCTGCGAGATAATGAGATAGTATATGGTATAATTGGTCTCCTCTTTGAGCGGTGCTTCGAAACATATCGGTCTCCTCTTTGTGCGATGTTTCGTAGTCTCCCCACTCTTGTCTGCTTTAGTTTAATGAAGGTTTCACTTCTACCGCGTGTGAACTGCACACTTTGATTTTTAGCTGATCAACATTTTTTATTGATCGACTAAAATTGTTTGAAAAAACTTTATCAACTTTGTTCAAAGCGGTTTTACACTTGGTTCACCTGAAATTGCACAAAAATTTATTATTAATTTACAAGTACATAATGATATGTAGAATTCATGACGACAATGTTTAAAAAAATGAAGCAATAAACAAGCATGTTAATGAACATTTTGACGCTGGATTATGTAGTTATTGTGTGTGCAATATAGTAGTGAGAAATAAAACAAACGTTTACAAATAATTACTCTCGAATCAGATGATAGCCAAACGATTCACTCGACTAGTAATGACTTTGTAAAAAAAATGTGGTATACCTAGTCAAGATCGGCTTTTTGGGTTCATGCTCAAAATGGTTCCACGGAAACTCAGAAACATGCAATTTCAACACCCCTTTGAAAAGTCATTAAATATTATCAAAAAAATTGCAAAATAGCTCATAACCTAACCTATTTAACCTTTTTTTTTTCATCACTGTTAATGACTTTTCAAATGAGATGTTGAAGTTGCATGATTCTGAGTTGTCCGGTCACCGCTCAAAACACCTTTTCCGATTTCATAATATTACGATTATATTCAACACTCTAGTTACAACGACCATATATTAATATCTGTGTCATATCCTAACCGAAGCTTAAAGGGTATAGAATATATGGAACTATGGGCGCCCGCAGAAAATTTTCTAGAGGGGGCAACGTTCTGTCTCCACAGTTTCTTTATGCTAACACAAAGTGGTTTAAAATAAAAGTAACATTATTTGACTATTTTAAATCAGTCCAGGGGGAGGCAAGAGCCCCCCCCCTTGCCCCCCCCCCCCCTGCGGGCGCCCATGCATGAAACGACAAAGAAGAGCAATTAACGTAGGTCGATGTCAGAAAATTCTTTACATATCTGAACTGTGAACGCAATATCCAGCAGCGTAAAGAGACAAACTGAGGGTGTGCTACAATAATGCACACAGGTAACTTATGCAACGACCGAGATTCCGCAGGGCCTCCACGATGTTTACCGAAGGGAGCGTGCACTAAAGCCTTACTTCGCCACCGACTAGCCAGCTTCTGGAGCAGGACACGGAAATCAACCAACATCATTGTCATGGCTGACTCAGTTCCTCACTGTGAGCAATGGATGCAGATGATAAGGCGACCTCCCGATGATCCTGAGATGACCTCTCCGTATGATCCTAGAATATTTTTAATTCGGTTTAATTTAAAAAAAAAAAAATTTTATGCTTAAATTTCTGTTATTTATGTGACGAATTTTATTTTTATTTTATGTTTTAATAAGGTACCAACCATGGACATACAAACCTACATACCTAATACATAATCAATTTTTATTTCTTTTTCTTTTATTGTTTGTAGTTCTTTATGTAGTAATATGGCAGACTTGGATTGCACTACCCATGCACTACCCTCCCAGTCAGTATATTTAGGGTATGTATAGAGTTAGTATATTTATGCTCCCAGTCCTGCTGGAATAAAAAAAAAAAAAAACCATAGACCGTGCCAAAACTATCTACCAAGTGAATAATTTTCTTTTCCCTTTCCGTCATGTTTCCGTTCTGCGTTGTTTGTTTATGTTTCCGTCCGTCGTCCGTTGTCGAACGAAATTCGTTGTTCGCACCAGTGTTGCCAACGTAGGCGATTTTTCGCCATTTAGGCTACTCAGAACGAGAATCGGCGACGAAAAAATCTAAAGGGCGACTGGTCGCCTATTAGGCTACTTCAGAAACAAGTTATTTAAATCAGCCGAATCGCAAATAATTAAGAAAAAAAAAACAATATTTCACGCAACAATAATTCGAACAGCTACTTCTCCTAATGACATTGTAAATCTCTTGATAGAAGTGCTAAAAATGAAGAATGCTGATGAAAACCCGATGTTTAAAGATCTAGCAGAGTTTTCAATACGATGCCTATCATTATCTTTGAGTAATGCTATCGTTGAAAGAATTTTCAGCGTAATGGGGACAATCAAAACAAAATTAAGGAATCGCATGCAACTACCCATGCTGATCGCCATTCTTAGAATTCATACCTATATGAATGTAAGAGGTATGTGTTCCAACAACTTTCAACCAAGCAATCACATGGTTAGTTTACACGCTGGTAGAAAAATGTACGTCTCCTGTGGATCCAGCGCCAGTACTAGCACAGCAACTATATCTAATACTACTGACGACGGCGAAAGTCTTGTTGATGCCTTATTATTGCTACCAGAAGACGAATCACAATCATCCCTATCTTTGTTTATTGATTTTTTAATTTTATTTTTAATATGTTATTACTTTACTTTCTTGATACATTGCGGTGTTTTATATTAGGCTTAGGCCTATTTATCAAAACATTATAAATATGTTATAAACAAATTGATTAAAATTACATTATATTTTATTAATATTGATATTTTGGCGTTTGGGCGCCATTTTAGGCTACTGCAACTGAAATTCGGCTACATTAGGCTACTTTATGTATGAGAAACGGCGATATTAGGCCAAGCGCTGTTGGCAACACTGGTTCGCACTTCGTAGTTCGTATGGTTCGTAGTTGTTTGCATGTTTGAACTTGTTTCCTTGTTTGTTTCATGTCCGTTTATTTGCACTCTGAAAGCGGTTGGATCATTTGATTTTTGCAAAGAATAATACGAGTGGTTGATAATTTAGTTCAAAAATGCTTTCTCTAAACGGATTCCCGGATTTACCGCCTACAGGAGAGATAGCGTTATGTGAAATGAATGGAATGGTATGTTCTATGCAAAGGGAAAACGCTAATATTACGTCTTACACCAATTCGGTAAGGTTACTTTCAATTTTTATATTATTCGAAGCCGATCCATATGTCCACTATCTGTTTATGGTTTAATTTTTATTTTTATTAGATAAATCGTCATCCAGTGATTAACGTCACGAGGGAACTATCGTCGACACGGGACGAAGGATTATCAATGTATTTGGAGGTAGAAGATACGCTTTTAAAACGGCTAACTAGCGTCTGGTACAAACAAGGTTTTATCGAAGCACTCAAAGTGGCTGCGGACCCCCAAAATAGAAAAGACAACAAGTTGATGTATCCAGCGTCGTGTCTTTTGAAGATTGCCAATGCCTTGACATCATTACGCCATGTTTTCCAACCTCACTTGAAAGATCTGGGACCAAAGTTGACGGCGCTTTATTCTCACACTAGAGATTGGGCTAATTCTCCTGTGCGGTATCTCGCCTGGCATCCACATTGTACAAAGTTGGCGGTAGTGACAGCAGATGATAATGTGAGAATATACAGTACTGATTCGACTATCAACCCAACATTGAAGTGCAGTTCTCAGAAGGGAGTATCCATGGTTGCCTGGCGGCCATATTCGGCCTCTGAAATAGCTGTTGCTTGTGAAATCGGCGTCATTGTGTGGACAGTGGATCCTAATTCAATATTCGCCAAACCCTCTGTCAGCAATGCCACCATATTGAACAGGTAAATAGACTCGGATAATAATAATAACGGTTGGTTTGTATATACATTGTCAGAACTTCAAACTTCGGTAAATATGCATTGAGTCCACCTCACGGATAATATGGAACGTTCGTGTTGTCGAAGTTCGATGCACGAGTAATAAGGAATATTCCTTTTTTAACTAATAGACAATCAAATATAACATTTGTCGGAAAGTACCAATCTTATAAAATAAATTCTCGTAAAAATAAAAACAAAAAAGTACCTACTTTGAATTATGGGGTTGAGACTAGTTACGTTATCACTGTTACGAGTTGTCATAATAACCATTTGAATAGCTCTTGTGAAGTACGAGCGTATATGATATATTATAAATATCTCAGGGGGGACTCGTGCACTCTTGACTAGAAGAATACATGTAAATGAAACACCAATTAAAAGCTAACGTTTATTACAATTAATAATAAGATGGTACAATGAATTTAGACGATTTAAATCCTTTCTCTTACTAATTAGATAGCAATTAATGGCTCGACGACTCTAAACTGGAAACTACGGCTCTTTTGTGTCTACGAATATTAAAGGTACCTGAGTAGGCGAGATGACAGAGTAGGCCTGACTTTCGACGTCTCCAGACGGAAAGTCAGACGTGGAGACAGCTGAGGGGGCTGCCTAGGGCTCTCACGGCGAGGGAGCTCGATCTGACTGCAAGCTGCTATGGCGCCAACGCCAACTTCGCCAAAGGGCTGATTAATTTATGACCGGAACTTCAAGAAACTGACGGAACGTATTTTTATTGTAGGCGGCACGGCTCCTAGGACGAACCTTAGTTAAATGCAATTGACCGGGGTGGACTCCATAGCATGGCGTCACCTTACTATAGGTGTTTACTGCTGTTTTAAGCCTAAAAAATAAAATAAAAAAACAAACAAAATGAACAACGTTTCTTCTCTATTTATCATAGAATTATTATTTATTCAAAAAACAATTAAGGTGTTGGCAATAATTAAACTTTTTTTTGTCCTGATTTTGTGAAAGCTGTCGTCAGCGTCGGAATTGCCACCAATATCAAAATCGATTGCCTGGTCATAATTTCTTCCCATTGGTCGTCATCCATCCCCTCCAGATCCTGATAACTGAATTTATTTCTAAAACAACAGAAAAACAACACTGTAAACCACTTAAACTCAGGATTATTTTACTCATACCTACACATCTACAATTCGATACAAAAATGTACCTAAACAATTACGATTATATGTTATAACTCCCGAACCCGTTTATGTGTGCTTATTTTGTTACTATTCCATAAAAATAGACTATGTATTTCGTATAAAATGATATAATTCATATGTATCAATCAAAATATGCACTTAAGAGAACATCGCAAACTCACATGTGTAATTTCTAACTTAAACTTTTTTTCAACACACCGGTCGTTTTGAATTGCAGAAATAACATGTTTGTTTTACAGTACTCGATTATATTTATACATAATAATAAAGTATATACTACAACATAATCGTTTTACTCACCTTTTATTCGAAGACATATTTAATTTCTCGGTAATCACTCGGAGATACGTAACGTCTGCTTGCGTTGACAGCAAACACTAGTGCGGGGTGCGCAGTGGCCAGTTGACAGGCCACGGCAAAAAAGAGCGCAATTTTTTTATTGCGCGGCACGTCCTGGAACGCTGACCAGTTAATAGGCCACTGTGCTTTATTGGCTCTCATATATAATCGTAAGGTTCGACATTGTTAGAAAAATCGTTGAATTATCGACCTTAAGGTGACTGTCCAGTTTACAGGCCACTTTGTATGGGCGGTCCTATAAAGGGTTAATAAATGCATCAAGCGCACCACCCCATCCTATAATGCCATAGATTATTGAAGATTGTACCAGGGAAAAGTAGATCATTTTCAATTTGTCGAGATTGAGTACTTCCTTAAGTCTATAAAATGTGTATGTAAGATATCTTAATTTCGAGGAGGTTTTATCAATTTGAGATTTCCAATTTAGATGTGTATCAATAGATATACCTAAATATTTAATATTTTCAACATTGACAAGTTCATTGCACAGTGAACATGTTTCTTGATTGCAACTCGTATTGTGGATTCTAATTTTAAGGTTATCGTGAGGTTTGTTTTTAATGTTTATTAAAAAGTTAAATAAAATGTTTTGCTGTAGTTTAAAATGAGTTACATTTTAGCCATGTTGAAACAAGTGCAAAACATTCGTTTGCCTTAGAAAAAGATTCAATCCAAGAATTTCCATTTACTACTATTGCTGTGTCATCGGCGTAAGAAATAATTTTTCCTGGGATCACAAAATTACATACTTAAATCATTTATATACATCAAAAATAGAATCGGCCTAAGGACAGTTCCTTGCGGAACTCCATTTTTTACATGTGCTTCTGAACTATAAAAATTCCCAATTTTTGTTTTTTGTGTTCTGTCTAAAAGATAGTTTGTAAGTATTTTTAATGTGTCTTTTTTGAAACCTAGTTGAGTTATTTTTTTAATTAGTAAGTTATGATTTACAGTATCGAAAGCTTTTCTTAAATCTAAGAATATAGCAAGACATTTCTTATTTTTATCGATAGATGTGTATAATTTTTTTGTTAAATCATATATTGCATCTTCAGTGCTTAGATCTTTATGAAAACCATATTTGGTTTTGCGATAGAATATTATATTTTTCTAAGTGTTCTATGATTCTATTTTTGATGCATTTTCTAATATTTTTGATAGGTTTGAAACAAGTGAGATTGGTCTATAATTATCTAATTTATGGGTTTCACCAGATTTGGAGATTTTAAACTGTTTTGGAAAATGACCCTCTTTAAGGCACATATTGAAGATATGTTCCAGGGGAGTTAAAATATGTTTTTTAAATTTTTTTTTAATGTATTACTAGATAATCCATCAGTTCCCTTAGAATTAGATGGTTTTAGGCTATCTATATATTTTTCAATTTCATTTATTGTGATAGGTGAAAAATATTCTATAGGGTTGATTGATTCATTATCTGCAATTGATTGCGAAGATGTCTCTATGAAAGTATTATTATCATTCATACTGGATGATTCAAGTACCTCATCTACTATATTCGTAAAGAAGTAATTGATTCTTTGATTGTCTTATGGTACGACCACACTGAGGCCAACTTCCAACTTTCGGACGATTGTGTAGAAGGGTAGTTTGTGCGTTGGAAGTTCGAGTTCGAAGTTTAGCTTTGGTGTGGAAGTAGCATATCTTTTTAATCCATGAATAACATTTCGTTAAGAAATTACTGAAAACCGCTGAAGACAAAAGAGTGTTGCTTACTTGCCACATTATTTTGTGAGTATGTGAGACTATGACGAGTCTATTTATATAACGTCATTGACCTACATGATGTTTGGGAAACTAAATTGGAATTTTTGTTTTATTAATATTTTATTATTATTACAGTCCATCGCACAACCCCGTGACCAGTGTGTGTTGGTCCCCCGAGGGCTCCCTACTTCTAGCGGGGTCCCCTGCAGGCTGCGAGGTGTTTGTGTGGGGGCCCGGCGGAGCATCGTGTCGCTTGCGCCGTCTGGCTGGCGGTGGCACGGGGCTGCTGGCATACGCACCTGACGGCTCCCGACTGTTTAGCGCAACTACTTCAATGATATTCAGGTATATTATCATTTTGTGTATGGGATTGGTATCTATTATCTCCATTTTAGTTGATGTCAACATCAGAGGCGGCTCTTGGGGTCTAGAAGTGGAAGGTCAATAGAAAAAAAATGATTAATAGTAAAAAAAAAAATTGTCAATTATCAATCAATTTCGATAGGGACACCCTAATCACCTAGCAGTACGAAATATACTTTACAACCTATTCTCATATCTACCAAATATACATAAAATAATTCATAAAAATCGGTCAAGCCATTTTGGAGGAGTGCGACCACAAACACCGTGACACGAGATTTTTATATATGTAGATACATAGTTAGATTTTTAAAATCTTTTCTTACTAAAGGTGTTTTAAATTACTAACTGCAATCTCAGTCTACTGTTACCAGTTGAGTTAAAAAGTATATGTTCCTTTTATTGCACCCACAAATCCACTAACAAAAATTACTTTTCATATTAAAATATTGTTTAACCTCTTTATTTTTATCTCTTGTATTAGAACATTTCTCATGATTCAATGAATTGTTCATGATTTCTTTCAATATGATACTCGTATCCATAGAATTTGACATTTTACAAACACGCTTTCGCTAACTAATCTTGAACTAATATTCAAGATGACATTGTTTAGGGTGACTTCGCCAGTCTTCCGGCCACGCCCAGAGGTCGGCCACTAACGACTTAAACTTGAATAAACTTGACACACCCACCAAACTTCGATAATATTGTTGAATGCTTGAAATCTGCCACTATACTGTGAAAAAAAAAACAAAACTTCGCCATCTTGCGTCTATTTTAGGTACCATCACAGTCGATTCAAAAATATTGACAGTGGTAGTGGGCTATAATTTTGATCCTGGATTTTTCAAAAACTTGATCGAGAAAATTTTCAAACGGTAAGTAGAAGTTGAAATATTTGTTTAGTACTATTTAAGGGCCGGGTTTGGAAAACATCGCTCCGCATTATCAGTAGCATCCGCATCTAGTAGCAGTAATACTAGAAAATTATATACGGGTAGTTAGAAAAATGTGTAAAGTTACTAGTGATTAAACTTTTTTTACTTTAATCTTACAAATTCTACAAGTTATACATACTGCAACTTTAGTAAAAACGTTGAAAAAGGCCTTCGCCATTATCTCTCCTGAACCTGTTGTAAACGTTTTTAACAAAAATCCTTCCGTAATCTCAGAGTAAACATTATGTTAAAACACGCTATTAAATTTAAAGCAATTCAGTGTATCTAGATTTTTATTGTAATTCGCCTAAACTTTCTGAATTTTTCAACTATCCTCCGCCATACAAAAATGTATGGCGGAATAATAAGCCGCGAATGTCTATTGAATTTCACAGAATTCATTCAGTTGTGAGAAAGCGGTCACGGCGGGAGCACGCATATTTTTTTCGCGGCAATTTTGTTCGCTGTGTCTTTGATTTTTGAAGGAATCATTGAGGAGATAGGTGTTACAGTAACCGGGTAAGTAGAAATAAAATATATTTATTATTATCTAATAAATTATTTTTAACTTGATTTACAGATTTTATTTATTATTATTATTTTTAATCTTCAGATACCTTCAAAATGGGTAAAAATAAAGGAAGCCTTACTTACCGTGCCATAACAATAGACCCACCCACTGGAAGAAAAGGAGAATAAGGTAATAATGTCAACTTTTTAATATTTCTATTTTTGAAACTGATAATTCGTGGTGGAAGTCCATTATAATAAAACAAATAAAAAACTTTATTCCACTTAATTGGAATAATTAAGTGGAATAAAGTTTTTTATTTGTTTTATTATAATCTAAAATAATGTCAACATTTAAATTTTTTACTGATTTCTATCAAAGGTAGTTTGAAGGTGGACTGAAGTCATTTTGCATTTTGACATCTAAAAATTTCGGCATCCATCTTGAATTTCTCGTGTTCTCTACCGATCTGGTTCAAAATCAGTATTAGGGAGTATTGGCGAGCACTGAACTCGGATCTAATGTCCAAATGTAAAATTTCGGCATTCATCTTGAATTTCTCTAGTTATCTACCTATTTGGTTAAAAATCAGGATAAGGGCGTTTGGAGGTGCACTGAACTCGGATCTAATGTCAAAATGCAACATTTCGGCATCCATCTTGAATTTCTCTAGTTATCTACCTATTTGGTTCAATATCAGGATTCTGGCGTTTGGAAGTGCACTGAACTCGGATCTAATGTCAAAACGCAAAATTTCGGCATCCATCTTGAATATCTTAAGTACTTTGACGATTTGGTTCAAAATCAGGTTTAAGGAGTTAGAGGTTCACCGAACTCGAATTTAATGTCAAAATGCATAATTTCGACGACCATTTTGAGTTCTCTACCGATTCCGTTCAAATAGTCACTAAGTTTTTTTAGCCCCTGGACCTTTACAGACTTCTTAGTTTTTAACTCAATGTGACATAGAATCTCATGGTGTTTTTATGTGGAAAAAATTTCTGGTTCATATAATAATAATAATATATAATAATACATTATGTGTGTCGTTGCTCATCCAGAATATATATATAATGTGAGATATCGCGCTTATTTCTCGCTAGCGCCAGTCGTATCTGTTGCTATATCTTGAATTTCCCGCCTTCCTTTTGTAGCTCCCTTCAGTTGTATAATTGTCACCTTGCAATTTTGGCGTCTATTTCACCTACGCCGGTCGTGAAATTTTGTTTCGTAATTATTTTAACGAAAACGAATCTGTTGCTACCCGCAAATTATCGTAATTTTGTGTAAATCTAGTGCTGAGTGATTGTGCGATTATTTATAAAGTTATTTGCGCATATTTGCGTCTTACTGCTACGCAGAATAAACTGCGCCGCTTTCCTTCGCGTACCCAAACATTTTTGTGCACGGGTCAAAATGCCCTTAGACAAGGAGCATGTAGAAGAAGAGGATGTAACCTCTAAACGACGTGATCGAAGAAGGCCACGCCGTTCAATGTCAACCAGTTCTTCGAGTTCGCAATCTAGCGGTTCGGCATCGAAGAGTAGTAGGCGTCGCAAGCGTACGAAAAGACGAAAGCGGAATGACAGACATCTGCTTAAAAGATTAGCTTATCAGGTCAAGACCCTGCAGGATCTTGTCATGGATAGGTCAACGCAGGAAATCACTGTCAGCACGCCAAATATAGCGGCATCTTCGCATGCATCTGGGAGCGTTTGCTCGTTGTCGCCTGAAAGGCAGTATCAGATGCCGGGTCCCTCTACTGTTCTGAAGGAGTCTGCAGCGCCAAAACCTTCTACAACACATCTGGGTTTGGTGGAGAATCTCCAACGCTTCAACTCGAGCGACTGGGCCAATGTCCGCTACGCATCTGCTTTAAAGGAATATTTAGCTGATCCAGGCTTCAAGGAGCTGGAAGTAAACTGTGAGGTGCTGGCATTTGACACCGCCTCTCCGATATTTCCTGCCATGGAAAAGATGCTGGCTGCGGTAACGCATGCCTCATTGAAGCAGAGACAGTGCCTTCAACAGGCTCTCCAGAAACTTATCAAATGGGGAAGTAGTTCAGAAGGTTCTCTGTCAAGTGAAGCTTTAGAGGAACAACTGAACATCCTGTTAGGAGAGGACTCCGAGTATATAAAATGCTCCGACGATATACTGCAGATAACGTGCGGAAAGCGTGCTGAAGTAATTCAGCACAGAAGGGATAAGATTTTGGGCAGCTGTAAGACGGGAGTGGAACGGAAGCTATTCAGCAGAATTCCTCCTTCTTCCACTCATCTTTTTGGGGAAGAAGCAATGTCCGCTCAGTTGCAGAAACTAGGTGGTGTAACAAAGTGCTTTAATCCAGTGCGCCTACCTCAGGGTAGCCACTCGGCGCACAACCGCCCTTCAACATCTAAGGAGGTTGTTGCCTTTCCCCCCAAGCAGACATCAAAGGAAAATATGGCATTTCCCTCGTTTCCCCGGCGGGCAGACCACGGGCGAGACCCCCACTATTCCTCCGGTACGAGGCGTAGGGGGAGGGAACAGAAGCGTGGCGCGAGGGGGCAGACCTCTCGTGGCCGCTTCAACAAGTGACAATCAACCATTTCGGGCGGGTCAACTACAGGATTATTGGAGAGAATGGCGGGCCCTAGATGCCCCAGAGACCATCTTACGTATGATAAGAGGATACCGCATACCATTCATCCGAAAGCCCTTGTTGATAAGTCCAAGCCATGCTTCCGCAAGGAGGTTCAAGACGAAAGTAACCCCGGAAATGACCCTCGTAATATTCAAGCCAACGATTGGATGACAAAAATAGACCTTTCGCAGGCCTACTTCCACATACCGGTCGCAGAAGCTCACCGTTGCTTTCTGAGATTGTATTACGGAGGTCTTCACTTACAGATGACATGCCTGCCTCAAGGCTTGAGCAGTGCACCACAGGCCTTTGCAGCTATCACAAATTGGATTGCAGAAATCCTGCGGAGACGGGGTATCAGGGTCATTGTGTACCTAGACGACTTTCTCCTGGCTCATCAGACCAGAGAGGTCCTCCTCAGTCAAACACGGGAAGCCCTTCATTTGTTGGAGCGGTTAGGTTGGTCACTGAATCTCCAGAAGTGTATCAGTCAGCCAGCACAATCAGTGGAATACCTGGGAGTTGTGTGGGACCCTCATCTAAATCAGAAGTATTTGACCAAATTCAGACGCCAAGGTCTTTGGAATTCACTTCGGGGCTTCGTGACAAGACGAAGATGGACTCTAAGAGAAGCTCAGAGTATTCTCGGGAAGTTGAATTTTGCTACCTTTGTGGTCCCCAGAGGTCGACTCCATACTCGGCTGATGCAATTACAGTTGCAGTTAATGCTGAAGCTGACCCCTCAGCAGAAGTCCCCGATAAAGAAGGAGGTCTTGTCGGAAATGAAATGGTGGATGACCAACTTAGATCATGTTTCAACTCTTCATGTTCCCAGCCCAACACACTTTCTGACTACGGATGCGGCGGATCACGGCTGGGGAGCCCTGATCGACGATGTACCTCTGTCGGGTTGTTGGACAGACAGTCAGAGGGGGGGACATTGCAACATAAAGGAGATGACGGCAATCTTAAATGCCTTAACATCTGTGACTCAGAATTTGAGAAGTTCTTCGTTACTCATTCAATCAGACAACAGGACAGTCGTAGCCTACTTGAGGAACGAGGGAGGCACCAAGTCGATGGGTCTCCTTTATCTGACATTTCAGATTCTTGATCTTTTGGACAAGCGCAGAATCGCTTTACAAGTCCAATATTTGCCAGGACGCTACAATGGCCTCGCGGATCATCTATCCCGAGGGATGACATTACCAGAATGGCACCTTCTTCCCCCAGCGGTAAGAGCTGTTTTTCACAAGTGGGGCAATCCAGTAGTGGACCTATTCGCTTCTTCGAGGGCTCACGTCGTGGATCAGTATGTCTCGATAGATTCCCACGACAAGAGAGCAATGTTTCACAACGCGTTCAGCAGGAGTTGGCATTTCCCCTTGGCATGGATCTTTCCTCCCCCTTGTTTAATGCCACGAGTGCTTGCACACCTGAACAAGTCATCAGGGGTGTACCTGGTCGTAGCCCCAAATTGGCCAAAAGTGTTTTGGTTACCAGACCTAAAGAGAAGAGCCCTAGACCGACCTCACATAATACCCATGTTGGTCGACAACTTGATAGACTTATCGACAGGACTTCATCCTCAACAGGTCCAGAAGCTCCAGCTACAGGTGTGGAAGATTGGGGGTGGAGTGAAGCATTGAACGATTGGTCACAGCAAGAGAAAGCTCTGTTGAATGCGGGTTGGCGCAAATCTATGCTTTCAACTTATCACATGGCATGGAAGAGCTGGAAGGAATGGTGCTCCATTAATAATACGCATCCTAATAACCCTTCGGGATCTCAGCTGGCACGGTTTTTGGCATACTTAAGGGTGAAGAAAGGCTTGGCTCCCAGTACTATAGCACTTCACAAGTCTGCAGTGTCGGTTTTGTGTGACCCCAACGGCGATTTGAGGATAAGTAATCATCCCTTGGTCAAGCGAGTGATGAGAGGTATAGGAAATTCTGCAAATAAGAAGCCTAGAGCATTTACTTGGGATCCAGGATACTTGGTATCTTGGCTTTGTAAAAATCCTCCAAAGGACCTGACTCTTTTCGAAGCATCTCGTAGATGTTCTGTGATTTTACTTCTGGCATCAGGAAGACGAGTACATGATCTGACTTTACTACATACATCTCCTGATAATCTTGTGGACAATGATGATCACATTATATTATGGCCAATTTTTGGTTCTAAAACAGACACCTCTACACATAGACAGTCTGGTTGGAAACTTTGCAAAGCAGAGGATTGTAATATAGATCCTATATTTTGGTTGAGAAAGCTTATGTCTTTGGGTGAGAACAGGAGACACGAAGCTGGTGTTGAATGTCTGTTTATTTCCACATTGGGGCCTGCCAGGCCAGCCTCGAGAACTGTTATTGGTGGATGGATTAAAACAATTTTGAAGGACGCTGGGATTGATGCCTCCCCTGGGAGTTTGAGATCAGCAGTAGCCTCAAGGAGTTGGCTGGAAGAGTGTCCTATAGACACCATTTTGGAAAGAGGAAACTGGCGTTCAGAAAACACTTTCAAGAAATAATATAGAAAGCAGATCAGAGGTCTCAATGTTGAGGTGCTGAATCCACCCATTCACTCTCAGTCTTTGACCAAGTTATTTCAAGCAATACAGTAATAGTCACAATTTTGGCTTTAGAATTGTCACCAAGCGATAACAAACACTTCTCACATTATATATATATTCTGGATGAGCAACGACACACATAATGTTGGAGTTTTACCTACCATTAAAACTCTTGTTATGTTGTCTTGCTCATCCAGAATATATATTCAAGCTCTGCTTGGTGAGTCCAAATTGAAGGAAATCGCGTCTCAGGACGCCAACTGCAAGGTGACAATTATACAACTGAAGGGAGCTACAAAAGGAAGGCGGGAAATTCAAGATATAGCAACAGATACGACTGGCGCTAGCGAGAAATAAGCGCGATATCTCACATTATATATATATTCTGGATGAGCAAGACAACATAACAAGAGTTTTAATGGTAGGTAAAACTCCAACATTTATTTCAGATAAATTGCCCTTGCATAATATGATTTATAGTCTGTCAAGCTGTATCAATTATGTTGCAAATAAATATTTTGTTTATAAAGCAAGTGTATTTTTATTCCGTATTTTATCTAAATGCTGACCAGTTGTGCCTGAATCTAACCGAAATACACAGTAGATCGAGCGGCTGGCTCGCGGCTCGCGGCTGCCGAGCTTGTTTGCAACTACCAAAAATACCTAACTGCAGTGAATGGGCAGTTTGACCCAGGCGCTATGAGCTATCTATGAGCTATGAGCTATCCACGCTATTCCACAATATGATTCTTAGTATATTAAGCTGTATCCATTATAGTAGGAACTAAATTTTAATTTTATAAGGCAAGTATATTTTTATTTCGTAAGTCCGTAGTGTCTAGTATACCCACATCTCCTCTAGTCAGACGCAGGCGGCCAGCTGCGGCCGTGTTTGTCTACAAGTACAAGAAATACCTAACTGCAGCGTTAGCGCGGTTTGATACCCTCCCCTTAAGTGGCATTTATCGGCAAAAACATTAACTAAATTAACGATTTAGACCTATAAAATGGACATTTTCAATATTTTTAGGTTAGAAAACGTGCGGCCGGCAAACTGGAACAATCTTTTTTACGAAATCCAGTAGCCGGCCGAGGCGGCCGACCACTGTTGGTGTGTGGTGTTTTATATGTTTGTCTCTCTCGCTCTTATTAACACCATATTTACTGAGATTTGATCTGTCATGTTGGTGAACATAACAGTGCTGACTTCGAGTCAGTAGTCGGCCGCCAGTTACCCATACCATTACCATGTTTTTTAACCCACGAGTGTGGGGCCGACAACTGGCGGACGTGTTAAAATCGTTGTACCATTAGTCGGCCACTCAGTATTTCAGTACGTTTTTTGGTGGATAAATTTTACTTTTGATGATCGTAATGTACGGATTATTTATTTTTTAGCAATGGCGACTAAAACTAAAAGAAGTTTTCATCAATACACGGAGGATAGCCTTCAGAAAGCTCTTCAAGCAGTAAGAGAAGGGAAAAAAATACGTGCAGCTTGCCGGGAATTTAATATTCCTAGGGCGACACTCCAGGACCGCATCAAGGGCAGGGTAATGCTAAAACCGCGGCATATGGGACCAGATCCCTACATATCGTTATCAGACGAAAATAAAATCGTGGATTGGCTAATAACATTGGCAAAGTGTGGTTTTCCTATAAAAAAAACAAGAACTTCTGACTACTGTGCAGCGTATAGTGACGGCAGAAAAAATAAAAACACCATTCAAAGAAGGAAGACCGGGAGAGCGATGGTATTCGTTATTTTTACGCCGGCATCCCGAAATATCAACAAGAGTTGCAGAAAGTATTGATTTAGCGCGTGCTAAGATTACGGAAGAATACATAAGAAGTTGGTTTAAGGATTTGAAAACCCATTTAATTGAAAACAATGCTGAAGATATATTGGAAGACCCTAGTCGGATTGTTAATGGAGACGAGAGCGGCTTTAACTTATGCCCAAAATCAGGAAAAGTGTTGGGTCCTAAAGGTTGGCGAAATTTATATGAAGTAAAACGTGGCAAAGAAAAGGATAATCTTACGGTTTTATTAACATTTACGGCAGATGGGAGAATTTGTCCCCCGGTGGTTGTTTATCCTTACGTAAAACCGCCACGGGCTATTGCGGTAAGCATGCCGGATTCTTGGATTCTTGGCAAATCGGATTCTGGGTGGATGCGATGTGATGTTTTTTACGAATATGTAGCCAATGGCTTTAACAATTGGCTAAACGAACAAAAAATTAAAAAACCTGTCCTCTTTTTGGTAGATGGACATCGCTCTCACGTGTCTTTGGAGTTGAGTGAATTTTGTGACGTTAATGGCATTATCCTTTACGCTTTGCCCCCAAACACAACCCACATCATGCAACCTGCAGATGTAGCCGTATTTTAGCCATTGAAGGAATATTGGAAACAAGCAGTTCGTAAGTGGCAAAATAATAACACGAATTGTGCTGTAACAAAAACAAATTTTTGCACGATATTTGCTGATATATTAGATAAACCCAAATTACCGGAATACATCAGAAATGGATTTCAGAGGTGCGGGCTATATCCATTTAATCCAGATGCCGTGGATTTTACAAAATGCGTACAAAATAATCTCGAAGCATTAACCCAAACTCAAGGGGATCGTACAAGAACACTTACTATCAATGATTTTCAAAGTACTGAGAGAGTATTACGGGCAATGCAAGGGATTTTAGAACTTAGAGGCGTAAATATTCAAGAAATTTTGGATGAAATGAAAATATTTGAAGGCGAAAATGTCAACAATATGGAGGTACACCAGCAACTAACAAATACTACTATAATATTACTGTCACATATAATGTGTCTGAGAGTGGATTGCTGTATCCAGAGCCCCAGCCTTCTACATCCGCAGCTACCTTGCAATATCAACCTCACGCAAACAAATGTTCAACAGCAAATACTGCTGTGGCTTCCATTACTCTTCTGGATGATGTTACTTCCCAGCCTTCTACATCCGCAGCTACCTTGCAATACCAACCTGACGCATACAAATGTTCAACAGCAGATACTGCTGTGGCTTCCATTACTCTTCTGGATGATGTTACTTCCCGGCCTTCTACATCCGCAGCTACCTTGCAATACCAACCTCACGCATACAAATGTTCAACAGCAGATACTGCTGTGGCTTCCATTACTCTTCTGGATGATGTTACTTACCAGCCTTCTACATCCGCAGCTACCTTGCAATACCAACCTCACGCATACAAATGTTCAACAGCAGATACTGCTGTGGCTTCCATTACTCTTCTGGATGATGTTACTTCCCAGCCTTCGACATCCGCAGCTACCTTGCAATACCAACCTGACGCATACAAATGTTCAACAGCAGATACTGCTGTGGCTTCCATTACTCTTCTGGATGATGTTACTTCCCAGCCTTCTACATCCGCAGCTACCTTGCAATACCAACCTCACGCATACAAATGTTCAACAGCAGATACTGCTGTGCCTTCCATTACTATACTGGATGATGTCACTTATAGACATGGGGACGAAAAAATCCCATGTGAAAGAAATATTTATTTTGCAAGACAAGGAGAATCTGTAACTAATTTACAGTTGAAGGACGATATTTGTAAAGTCAGGTTAACGAATAAACAAGATACTTCTAAAGTTTCTGAACCATCAACTTCATTTTCAGAAGTTGTTACTGACAGGACCATCCTGAATGAATACGAATCCGATGAAGAGGACTCAGAATTAATGCCTAGTACAGTAGTGGCATCTATTCCTGAAGTTGACTTTTCGGATACAGATGATGCTCTTCTTGTTTCATCAACATTTGCTCATGTTATTCATAAAAGCAAACCTATACAAGGTTTTGAACGTCACTTGATGTATCGCTCGCCATTAGAAAAAAACATTAAACCGCGTAAAGAAAAACTCCCAAGTGCCATTTCTTCTCAACATTGGAGAACGTATTATAACAAAAAGAAGGAGGAAAAAGAAAATATCGAAATTTTAAAGAAGACGAAACGAGAAGAAAGTCTTCGAAAAAAACAGAAGAAATTGAAAGACATTGAAGCAAAAAAACGTAAAAAGTTAATTAAGAAAGAAGACTTACAAAATCGGAACAGTGATATAAATGAGCATGTGATAGAAGACGTGGTGATGGTGAATTTGGAGAAACAAAAATGTGCCATATGTGTCATTGACTTAGACAGTGATGCAGAGGAAGATGGAGATAAAAATGTTGGCTGCGATTTTTGTCCCAAATGGTTCCACCTTAAATGCACAAAATTTGTTGGGCAAAATTACAATGATGTAGCATGTAAAAATTTTAAGTGTGATTTTTGTGGAGGAGACTTTAAGTTTTAAATTAACTTCAACTTTAAAAATATCTTCAATAAATATTATTTATTAAAAAATATTGTATTGTAACTCATCATACACTAACTAATCATATTTTGTAATATGTATTGTATTTTTTCAAATCATTGGTTTTTTTTTTAAATATTACATTTTCTTTTTAATTTTTAATGTGATTATTAGTACTTCAAGTATCCTGAGAATAGAGGATGTTTAATGTAATAACTTCTATACGTATTTTTAATTGAACAACACTGTCTGTGGTTTGAATTTGTCTCAATATTAACATGATAAATATCAACCATATTAGTGTATTAGCGTATTTTCATCAGTGTATTTTTTTCTGAATTTTTTTTTTCCCTTTTTTGTTTGTTATGTGTTTATTAGTGCATTTGTACGTACCTGGGAACAAATTGAAAAAATTTGTTGAAAAATTTAGAAGGATTTAGGTACACATTCAAATGGGCGTAAAAAAGTCATAATTTCTGCCGGCCCTGTAGCTTAAGCCTGATGGCCGACTGACATATACATGGCCGACTATTAGATTTTGAATGGCCGACCACTGGCAAAAGCACCATTTTTTATAAAAACATTTTTGTAATTATTATGTTAATGTTATTTAAAAAAAGCTTAAAATATTATAAAAATAAATTCATTATTCTTTAACAAATATCTGTTTTTCTAAACCTCCATTCCAAAATAAGCTCACAATGACTTGCCAAACACGATTGCTTTCAAAAAAGGCCGACTACTAGCACATTCACCCTATAACAAAAAAGAATTTCGATTGGCATTTTTTGACATCTCCCTCTAACTTTTTAACCTCTAAGAGAGTGAGTTTCTGAGAGAAAAAAGTGTTCAAGAGAGTGAGATGTTTTTTCAACAAAAAAAATTTAACTTAAATTTACTTATAGTATGTATTATTAACCTGTCATTTGTTGGAGCCTCTCGTGTGCGTCGTTTTAAAATTTCATAAAATTTAAAAAAAAGAATATTTTTGGATGCGATTTTGACCTTTTTGTATAAAGAAACAGTACCAAGGAAAAGGTCAGAATAGCTTCCCGCGTTCTTGGACTTGATACAACGGGAACACGAAAAACTTCTAGCAGCGCGGGAAAATTGATAAAAAAGTTTCAAGTACCCATGGTGTCAGATTACAAAGCATTTCTCAAGTGTCAAAGTGCGTAGTGCGCGCGGTCCCAATAAAACGCCGATAAATCCGAATATAATCAAATAAACGTAAGTAATGTTGGTTTTATACATACTTTATTGCTCACGGCATGTGTTTTGGTAAAAATTATATACGATATCAAAAAATAAACCGAAAAAATATGACATAGAAGTCATAGCATCTTTTGGTTTGAAGTATTTTTCGTTTAGTATTTCAGTTTGTGGATGATAATATCGTTTATTTCGCAATGTTTAGTATTTCATTTTGTAGAAAAATCAATTGAGATTACATATCAAAGTGTTTGTTTTGTTCATAATTACTCGGTAATTTACGAAAAACAAAACTCTGGGCCGGGACGCCTAGAAATTTATCGCGCGTAAATGTCAGTCACTTTCTCGAATGATATTTACGTAAATATACCATATTAGTATAAAGATTTCTACGTCATTATGTAAAGAAATCTATTGTGATTATGTATCAAAGCCTTTGTTTCGTGAATATTTAGTTGAAATAATAGAAAAAAATACATTTCTGAACCAAGTCATTCTCACGCACACATTCATGATTTTTTGCATGTGTGTGGGTTGACATCTGGCAGACAGATGAATTCGTCCGCGCTGACGTCTGGCGGTTCTTTTTGAAAACACATACTTTGTATTGGGCTGTACAGAATGGCGCAAAACATTATTCTTTATATTTATTATTATTTTTGAATGTTTTATGAAATTACTATTTTTCATAAAACATTGAAAAATATATGAATATATTTTAAAAATAGTAATCAGTAACAAAAAATTAATCAGTTATATAGGGTGTGCTAAAAAAAAATTTTTTGTTTTATAATTATATTGTGGAAAAAAAATTGCGAAGATACTTTCTTCAAAATTATAAAATATTTATAAATACAAGAGTATTGATGATTATATTATATGATGATAATATTTGTTTCTATTGTTATAGAATGGCTGAGCAGAATTATTGTTCCTCGAGTGAAGAAGAGGAATTCAACCCAATTTTAGCGACGGTATGTTGTGTATTAGTAGTAATTCTATTAGGTTGGTTGTACTCTTCATCCTTTCCAAAATTGAAAGACATTAGTGTAAGAATAAATGTTTATAGTTTCAGAATCCCAGACGGAAGAGGGCGAGGACCTAAGGGGGCGAGTCGGCTGGTCCTTCAACCTCCACGGCATCAATTCAGGTAATAATTTAATTTCTGTTATGATGTTCTATACCTTGTGATGATGATTGCTTTATTATTTATTCTGTTTTATTGGTTTAGTAACATGAGTATATAATTATTATTTATATTTTTGCTTCTATGCTTGTAAAAGCCCACTAGGGCGTAAATAAATATAAATAAATATCTTTTCTTTCTGTCTGTAGGAAACCGAGCACTTTGTTGCGGAGTTCTTCGGATTCACGGATAGCGAGAACGAGTCCGATACTTCTATCCGTGATGAAGAACTCCCAACAATTGTGGAGCCGGACTCGGAGGATGAGGAGCCGTTGGAGGACGACCCGGACACCGACCAGGACGACAACCCCGAGGACCAGACCTTCACCTGGTCCGAGGATTTTTCCACCTTCTTGGGTCATGTATTATAAAACTGAAATCAATATGATGAAAAAAATATCTTCAACTTTTATTTTTGAACCACACAGTATCTGAATTTAAAAAAATGTATAATGTGTATTTTCATTGTATGTGAAATTGTAATAAATATAATAAAAAAATATTATTATTTTTATTTTCGTGTTTTCTTTTGCCACTCTGTACCTCTGGACCATATGTGTATAAGAATGTGGCGGCCATCTTGGATTCCACAATGTGAAACCAAAGCAAAAGTTGGTAAAGTATACTGTACATTCTTTCATTGTTTTTGATATAAATTCATTCTAGAAGTAATAAGTTTGAGATATAATCAGCAAGATCGTTTTATCTACATTATTTTCATGTTTTTTTCGAAATATTTCGCAAACGAAATGTCATAAATATTCAGTTCGCAAGAAATGTCAAATTTTTGACGTCATAATGACTAATTATATTTTTAGCATTATTTGTTTGTGGGTTTCTAATACAAAAAAATATTATTAGTAACAACAATTGTATAAACTATCAAAATATGAAAGAATTGTTATCATAAACTAAAGAAATCAGACCCAAAAAAAAATGCTAAAGTGCACACTTGGTTTTCGATTTTTTTTTGAAAAGATGAAAATATTTTACATTTTCAAAGAAGTACCAATGTCATAATTTCTTTGAAAACACCCTCGGATTGTTTTTTGTCACGTAGGGTGTCTATTCAGGTTTGTGTAGAAATAAAAAAATCAGTCCATTTTCAAATAAATATATTTATTTACGATTTGTTTCCGGAATGGGAAAATTTTTACATCATTTTTTTGCTAAAGTTAGCTATTCTGGGAAAACTTGTAATGATATTATCATGTAATATATATGAATAATAAGATACATTATCTGGCAAACAGAAAACAATCACAAAAAAAAACAATTCCTTTGTTTTTATACGATATTTGAGCAAAAGCCGGGGCGCTAATTTCGCGCGCAGTTTCGCGCCAAAAAGCCCGACATTTGACAGGTTAAAAAAATTATCTTTAAAAAAAAATACCTATGTAATACTAAAATAACCGAATTAATCAGATATTAACCACTCGGAACATTAGAGCGTCAAAAGACACGAATATAATAAAAGCAGTCAAGACATTAGAGCGTCTTTTGACGTAAACGCGCGAGATTTTACAGAAATTGATTTATTTCCATCACTAGTATACGGATTACCATGAAATAAAAAATGGAATATCGATATTGAACAACGCTACGCGTCTGTATTCAAAAATATATATGGAACGTAGAGATTAATTATCTGAGCCGAATGGAACCTTCATCTTGTTTGATTGTCATTTGTTAGTTTTTTATTAAATATTTTTGTATGAAATAGTAAAAAAGTGAGGTGACAAATACATTTATACTTTTTATACATTTATATTTATACATTTTATACATTTATATTTATAATTTTTTTTATACATTTATACTTTTTTTTACATAATCTAATTTGATGTATTATTTTGTGCATTTATTTTGAGCTATCGTTTATTTTATTTACCGAAACACATTGCTTGAACAATAAACCATCTATAAAAACAACATTACTTGTGTTTATTTGATGAATTGATAGGTTTTTTTTTTATTGTTTTTGTGACCGACCATCGACTGATATCTGAAAAAACGAAAAATATGACACTGACATGTCATAGATAATTTGCTACAAGTATTTCTGGTTTCTGTTGTGTCGAGAACAAAAATGGCCCAAGCGATTCTGACCTTATCCTTGATACTGTTTCTCTATATGTAAGGGTTAAATTCGCATTTAAAAAAAATATTTTGCTGTGGCCACTGGGTGACAAGCGGCCAAGAAGCATATTATTCGACATCTCCAATTCATTATTTAGGCAACTGTCCATTTATCGGTGGCTGACAGATTTGGGTACCTCCGTGTTGGTAGGCAAATCCGGAGATTTCATGTTGGATAACAGCAGACTCCAAGAAATCTGCTTCTCCACATACTGAAATCCTCCTCTTCACATACTTAAATCCTTTACATCCTCAAGCATCAGCGTTGTCTCAAAGTCAAGGTTGATCGATAATAAGGATAAAGAGGGTATGTTTGTTCACGAGTATTTTGTTTTCCCCGATTTCCACAGTTCATCTTGGTGTATCTTTCTTCAATATGTATTGTTGTTTGATTGCAGGGTTTGGGAGACATGTCGCTGGCAGGCGGAGAAGTGGACGGTGCACGGAGGCCGGGTGCAGGCGGCGTGCTGGTCGCCCAACTCAGAGGTGCTGCTCTTTGCCACGGAAGAAGAAACTCTCTTATATGCTCTCAAGTTTGCAAATACCACACTGTTTGCCGGTATGTACTCACTAGTCACTCCTTCATTCATCATACATTCTTTTTCTGGCTCCATGAACAACAGAACAGTGACAAAACAGAACATTGAAGGAAAATAACAAAATATGTAAACCTAAACCAAACAACAAACCTAATCTCACCCATTCTTGTGCAATGTCCTTTTTTGTCACTGTTTTCATTCGATTCTCTCATCTCTAAGGCTGGGTTTAGACTCTTAGACTCATAAGTTTTTTGGCCAAATTACCAATGGTTTACATTGGACAACAAAAGTCACTTAACGTAATTTATAGCAAGTTACAGAACTTATTTTTTCAGAAGTTTTTTTGACAGGTCGTGCCCGTGCGAATTTCCAGCCTTCTTACAGCTTATAAAATCAGTTTGATAAGCTAAGAAATGCGCTGTTGCGAAATGTCAAAAATTAAAAGATAATAGATTTCATGGGATTTTTTCCTACAAAACTAGTACATATTTAATTCCACTTATTTAAGTTTTCTGGAAAATGAGCATACTTCTATTCAATTATCATTCCAAGGCTTTCCAATCTTAATGTTTTTGTTTATGACATTTACGTATTTGAAATTTTGAATTCGAAGTCTGACAGGTAGCTTTCATTCGGATAAAACGAAATTAATTGCCGCATTTGACGGCACGAAAGTGCGTGGAGAATTGTTTAATTAAAGCCAAATTCGATTTCAACACTTTATTTGTGCATTTTCGTCTTAAATCACGTAAATTTGACAGTAGCAGGTCGTTGTTGACAGGAAGCCATCTTACCGCAAATAAATTTACAGATATAAACGGTCGCATAAGCATTTACACAGGTCGAACTTCCGAACAACTTCCGTGATCATTAATTACCACAAGTCAGATGCATATGTAAACACTCCTGTGAGTGAACTGTGAAAATCTTATGTAATCCGTAAATTTTAATTACGAGTGTAACCCCCAGCCTTAGGCCCAAACTGAAACCAAATTAAAACTGGTTGGCAACTCAGTTCATGGTGCAACTCAACTTTACGATTTCGAATTGAAGTTACCATGCGGACCGCCAAAGTTGCTTTCCTGTGGATAAAGACTGAGTTGCCAACTGGTTTTTTTCAGTTGCCCAAGAAGCGAATGGGCCAATTGTATGGCTCTTATATAGTGTTGACCCTTATTATTATGTATGTACTTTTTATTATTATTATATATTTTATTAAAATATACAAAAATAAAATAGTTAATTATCCAATTATGAACTTTCCACATAATAGTTTGATAAACATAAAAGGTTTCGCATATCAGAATGTGTCCATTGAAATTTTGGGCTGCCTCTTTGCTTATGATGGCAGAATACGTCATGATTGTTTTAACCTGCAGAGGATAAGAATGTCCCGGCTGTGGCCATGCCCCTGGTGGACCTGAGCAAGGTGGAGCTGAACTCGGGCGAGGCGGCCGGGGGTCGGGTGCTGGACCTGTTGTGGAGCCCCCGGGGACACCACATCGCCCTCACCTTCAAGGAGTCCCCCGTGGTGGCCATCTTCAACACCAACATACAGAACACCTTGCAAATAACACCGTGGTAAGTCAAATCAATACAATTCCCTGTCTACATTATTATTATAAAAGTCACAAAGAAGAAGATAATACTAATAAATCTAAATATACAGAACAACAAACATACAGAAACCACTGTGAAGACATCGAAACAATTTCATCAAAATATTCTCACTCGAAAATTGTTATCCTTGGAGATTATAACTTACCAAGCCTAACATGAAAGCAAAAAAATTGTGGTCTCATCACAAACGAAAGTGAAAACGATCATGCACGTGAAGTTTTGGACATGGTAAACTTTCACCAACATAATTTTATTTATAACAGTAACAATCGCTTATTAGACTTAGCTTTATCAAACTATCCTAAAATATCTGTAGAACTCTCAAATGATCCACTCCTATCAATAGATAATCACCATCCTCCCCTATACATTAAATTAAATATTACATGCGAAAATGAAAAAATACCTGTACAAAGAGTCCTAAACTTTAAACGAACCGATTTCGACTCAATTAACAGCCATCTCTCAAATACAGACTGGTCGTTTTTATCCGATGAAAACATTGATGAATCTTTAGACCAACTTTATTTATACTTTTCTAATATTATTGAATCCTATGTACCTTTTTATACACCGAGAAGCTATACCTACCCGGTTTGGTTCTCATCAGAGCTTACTGCCTCTCTTCAGCAAAAAAAGAGTCAACACAAAAAATTCAAACAAAGCAAATCCATAAGTGATTATAAAATCTTTAGCGAAACCAGGAAAAAATGTAAAGATCTTTCCAAACAATGTTACAAAATGTATATAACCTCTATCGAGGACACTGTCTTTAAATCCAAAAATCTTTGGAAATTTCTTAAAAAACTAAACAATGAAAACACAGACTACCCGCCAATAATGCAAATGAATGGAACCAGTGCAAACAATACACAGGACATTGTAAACCTTTTTTCGGACTTCTTCAATGTATATGATGAAGAAACCCCAGATGACAAAATACCTGAATACAAATTTAGCAAGACTACACACTTAACAAATTGCCATATCACACAAAAATGTTGCGAACAGAAATTATTTTCCTTAGACACTGACAAATCTGCTGGCCCAGACAACATTCCACCAATATTCCTCAAAAAATGCTCTAATACATTATCTAAACCACTTACATTATTATTCAACCGTCTCTTAACCCTTGGACACTTTCCAGACCGCTGGAAATCTAGCTTCATTACACCTATCTACAAAAAAGGAGACGACACTAATATAGCCAATTATCGCCCCATTTGTATACAGTCAGTACTACCTAAGCTTTTCGAATCACTGGTCCTCGATGAAATCTATCCCAAATTAATAAAATTAATTGACCAAAAACAGCACGGTTTTATCAAAGGTAGATCTACCGCAACTAACTTAACAATATTTCAAAACTTCATCTTACAATCTTTTTCAGAAAATAAACAAGTCGACTGCATATATACAGACTTTTCGAAGGCATTTGACAAAGTATCCCATAAACTACTAATCCAAAAACTATTTGCTCTAGGAATAAGGGGTAACATGCTAAAATGGTTTACTAGCTATTTATTAAATCGTAAACTGTTCGTCAAAATAAAATCTTGGATGTCGCTTTCTGGGCTACTAGTGGCCTACCGCAAGGCAGTCACCTTGGCCCGGTTTTGTTCCTCATTTTCATCAATGATATAACCAATTGCTTCAATGATGTTGAGGTATTGCTCTTTGCTGATGACATCAAGCTTTACAAGAAAATAACTGATATAAATCATTGCCAAATACTACAGTCAAATATTAGTAAGTTTAAAGATTGGTGCATTCAAAATAATTTATTTTTAAATGTAGAAAAGTGTAAAACCTTGACTTTCTTCAGAAATAAAAATCCTGTTTTATTCGAATATTCCATCAATAACACAGTTTTAGAAAGAGTCCCGGAAATGAGGGATCTTGGAATCATTTTGGATGAAAAACTAAGTTTCGCCAATCCTATCCACCAAATTATGAACAAAGGTATGAAAACACTAGGCTTCGTTTTAAGAACAACTAAAAACTTTAATTCCATAGAAGCCATTAAACTATTATATGTATCTCTAGTTAGAAGCCAAATTGAGTATAACTCGGTAGTTTGTCTCCATCTTACAAAATTTACGTTAACCACTCAGCAACATAAGCAGATATACACGTTAATATGCCGACATCAGTTAAGTACAATAAGCGTGTTTACACGTCAACACGTATGTTTATACAGAAATCGTCATAACTCCGTTATTGTTCTAGTGACATCCCTAAAACAAAAAGGAGAAGCTCCATAATAAATCAAGCTACCCATCACTATTCAAGATGTCCATAGAAATAGATAAAAAAAATCTTTTCTGTCAGATACATGATAGACCGCCAAATTGCCTATCCACCGTTCGACATCGTTATTTTTTTATTAAATATTCTTGTATGAAATGATATAAAAGCGAGGTGACCAAATTGTTAATTATACATTTATAAGATAGAATAAATATTGTCTTTTATATAATCCGTGATTTTAGTACTGTTTTCACATAAAAACATCACGTGAGTCATTTTTTCATTTTTTTATGTTTGCATTCTAAATTTGAATGTTTACAAATGTTAATATTTATTTGTTACATTACAATTTGAAAGCTTATTTCATATCCTTTCAAAAACAGTTTTTAGTATTCAGCTAAGTTCGGAAATGTTTCATTTATAGAGCTTTAATTGTGAAGCGGAAATAACATAAAATTTTCGTAAATCTGACATGTCATTTAAGACGTAAAAAGTGCATATTCGCGATGTATCGGAGTGGTTAATAATATTGAGTGAATTCAAAAAAAATTTCTGCGTTTTATAAATTTTAAATTAAATATCCCACTAGAAGACTTAAAATATAATCTATTACTAAATATTCTAAAAATACACACACTAGAAGACAGACGTAAAATAAACGACTTGACATTTTTATTCAAAATACTTTACTCTAAATTCGACTGTTGCGAACTCCTACAACTCATAAACTTACGAATACCAACAGTAACCATACGACAAAATACACTATTCTACTGCAGCATTCATAAGCGGAAACACATTGCCCACTCTCCGATACAAAGATTTCACACTATGGGAAATCAGTACTTAAGTGATGTTGACATATTCAACATCAACTTGGCGAATTTTGTGGATCTTGTAAAAAACTTATTCCAAAACTATTCCTAAACATATATGTACTTCGCTGTATTTTTTTGACTTGTGTGCATTTTTATCTAATTTTATTCTTATCATTTCTATATCTGTTCAAAAATCATCTGTCATAAACAAATTGTACTACTGTAAAAGCCCTCTGGGCGTTGAATAAATAAATAAATAAAATTAAATAAATGAAAATACGAAAAAGAAAAAAACATACAAAAATACAAAAATAACGGTCGCACCTGAGACATGATTCCAGGATCTCTCGTCTTAACGGGACAATCGCCCGCCTCAACCAACTCGACCATCGAGACCTCTTATTTTCACCAATTAATTTTTAATTTCAATTTTTACAAGTCAGTTTTGCTAATCGCATATTTCAGATTCAGTTTTAACCCTCGACCCGTCGCGTAGGGCCTTTAAAAGCCCAGGTTTCACAGAAATACTTATTATGTATGTACATTTTAAATGTTCCCACTGATTCCTTACTTTAGGTAGCTTCCTAAAAGGGACTATACTTGACGCTAGCTCCGCCAACATTCAGTCTGCGCATGTGTGATGTGTGATACAGACTTGTGTTTCGGCGTGAGGCTCAAAGAAATCAACAAAATACAATGAAAAATCAAGTTTATATCGACCCATAATCGCCAGAACAGCGTAAGCGCCAAACAGTAAATTGTTCAGGAGAAGGTTTTTTTAATTAACTTTCTTCATTGATTCCAAAAAGGATTTTGGTTAATTAGGATTATTAATCTTTGATTGCTGCCTACGTAAAGCTGATAATACAATTATCTGAATGCCTTCAGTTATTGAGATAGTGGCGGTAACGCTGACAGATTTACAGCATACGCTGTTTAGAGTACATAATTATTTTTGAAATATTTATCACGCAATCATGATAGGTGAACAAATAACTAAATAAAATGGTTCCTTGACAGTTGATTCTAAAGTTGACCAAATACAATGGTTTGCAAGTAAGTATGCAAAGAGGATATACGGCCGTATAACCAAAGTTGATATACTTGTATCTGCAGTAGTGGCGGACGAAGCGGCTCAGTTGAGAGAGCCACTTCACTAGGTCCCGTTCAATGTAAAGATCCGGTTCAGTGAGCCGGCTCAATTGAACGATGGGTCCGCAAAAGAATAGTCCCCTCCCCCTCTCCCCTAATCTTCCCCCGCTCCACCCGCTCTATAATGAATACTTCATTTAAAAGGGCTTCCCGACATATTGGAATTACCCTTTATTATAATGAAAACACTAAATCAAGAAATCCTTTGTTTGATTGAGTTTTTGTATGAAACGTCAGTAACGAAATGTCATTACCATACATTATAATATGTTTGTACCCGGGATACATAATTACGTATTTAATAAAAAAAATTATTATCACTGATTTGAGACGTTTTAATTCAAAATTTCATAATGTCATCAAGAAAAAAAGAGTGAAATTTGGAATATTTTTCTGTTGCCGCTAATAATAAATCCAAATACTCATACTGTTCACAACTAATTACAAGAAGTGGTGGTTTGATAGAAAACCTTTCTAGTCATATGAAATCGAAGCACCCCACCGTAAAATTTTCAAATCCTCGGGCAAAATGTCGTAAATCAAAGAATGTCCACTGAGATGCGCGCGGCTGACTAGATTGGCGCTTATCTATGAACGAACGATCAATCCGAATCAGTTCAGTTGTGACCCGCGAGACGACTGACCGTCGGCTCACCGGATCACCCGCTCACTCATTCGCAAAGATCTGCGAACCGTGAAGGTCGGTCTTACGGAACCGGATCTTACGGATCCGTGTGAAGATCCGGGTCACTGAGCCGACTCGTTCGCGAACGACTGACTTCTAATCTGCAGGCATCTTGATTGAAAATCCGTTGTAAAAATATTTTTACTTACAATAATTTCGACTCTCTGAAGGAGCATGCGGTAATAACAAAATACGACATTCTTATACGTGCAGTCGGCTTAGCAAAAAAATGCTATATAACATTTTTTATCTGAATACAACACCAGAGGCCCACCTTCTCCCAACCGTCTGGAGCCAATGAGACTATGGTCTCCCCAATTTTGGTATGTTGTGAGGCTGAAGGTAGTGGGGAGGGGAAGGAACTAACTAACTAACTAACCATCACGCCGTTTCCCCGCAGGGGTAGGCAGAGAGGACGGACCGCCAAACAACTCGGTCTTGGCACACACTCTTTGCCTCACTCACATTCATACATCGTCTCATACATTCTCTTCTATTATTCTGACTTTTGACATGGCCCGACTCAAGTATCTGATTCACTTGATCGTGCCATGTCTTCCTCGGACGTCCACGACTTCTTCTACCATTCACATTTGCGTCGTATATTCTTCTTACACTGCTTTCTTCGTTCATTCGCTCTACATGCCCAAACCATCTGAGGGTCCCTTTCTTAATCTTACTCATTATGCATACATCAGCCTTACATTCTTTGCGGATATCCACATTTCTCACACGATCATACATTGTTTTACCACACGTACGCCTCAGGGATCTCATTTCAACAGCATTCAGTTTACTTTCATCCTTCCTCTGCCAGTTCCATGCCTCACTGCCATACATCAGGGTAGGTACCAGGACTCTATTGTGGACTGCTAGTTTCGCTTCTTTTGACAGTTTTTTATTAGCGCCAACGGCATTCAGTCCTCCATTAATGGAGTTACCAGCATTCACCTTTCTTTCAATATCCCTATCAGCCTTCCCATCTCTCGTAAACATACTACCCAGATACACAAACTCATCCACCTGCTCCAAGTATTCATCATTCACAACTATATTGCATACTGTTTTCGTACTCTCTCTTTCAAACACCATGACTTTAGACTTACTTACATTCATCATTAACTCATTCTTCATACATACTTCGTTCATCCTAGATACGAGAGACTGTAGATCTTCCATAGTGTTAGAAATCAGCACCGCATCATCAGCATACAACAGGCAACATACTTTCAGATTACTCAATTTCGCGCCCAATCCCACTTCTTTCAATTCTTGCATACAATTATCCATGTACAGATTGAATAACCATGGTGACATTACACAGCCTTGCTTAACCCTTCGAATAATAAGAAAATAATATCTGTAACCTTTTGCCTGTCAAGGTTCGCGCGCAAAATTCCTGGTTCTTGCCATGCATCTTAAATTTTCCTATTTATGGGTTACTTTTTAACCCTTTTGCAAAAACAAAAATTGTTCTAAAATCTAGATAAAATAATCTTTCCGATGCGTTTATTAGAAGTTAACTTTTTTTTTTCTAAATATTAAAATTTTGATATTGGAAATGTAAATTAGCTAAAATATGCATACCTGCGAATATTGGAATTAAAGTACTTAAAATAGAATAAACTTAAAATTTTAAATACAGATTCCTTTTTTTAACAAAATTTGTAATAAAACTGTCACCTCACTTTTTATCACTTTCATACAATTTTATTTTAAAATTAAATGTTTGTTACGTCAAAAATTGGCTCGAAATAAAACCGTCACTTATGATCGGGTTTGTAAAATATCTCAACAACATAGCTCATATAATCCTAATACAATGAGAAGCATTATTTCTTTGGCTCTCTAACATAAAAGAAATCACAAATATTCGCATGACAGGAAGAGAGATATATAACTTTTAATAATGCACGGTCGCTCTGGGACAATCTGGGTCTCTTGTTATTATAACGGCATATGATGTTTTGGGACAACTTGGGTCTCCTGTGATTAGAAGGGTTAACACCTTTTGTGATGTCAAACCACCCCGTAAAACCACCGTTCACCCTAACACATGCAACGCTTCCCTCGTACAGAGACGCAATGGGGTATTTCCACAAACGAGGGATTCTGTTGAAAATGTACGGAATATTTAAAGACCATTTTTCTGATTTTAATCATCCTAATAAAAATGTTTGTTTTTTATGTTTTCATTCAATATTATTGATTTTAAAAACGCTCGAAAACTGACAAAATCAAAACGGCCCGTTTTTTCAAATGGGTTTGTGACGTCGCAAGCTACGCCCGGCTAAACCAGCACAAATAAACACTGTCAGGGAGCGTCGGCACTCACGACGTCACACGATAGCCACGCCCCAAAATATCGTTTTAGCGGTGCTTCAAAAATGGTTAACTTTAACTCGCTCTAGAAAATTTATTCGTCAACATAAAAATAAAATAAAAATGCTATAATCATCGTAATTTTTTGCTTAATTTTTTTAAGCAATATAAAAAATACGTGGAAATACCCCATTGCCTGTATGAGATTTGTATTCACTCCATACTTGGACAACACCTTCCAAAGCTTTTTCCTATCGACTCGGTCGTATGCTTTTTGTAGATCTACAAAGGCGCAGAAAAGTTTCTGATTTTTCGCCAGAAACTTCTCAGTGAGCATACGCAAGGAGAAAATCTGGTCCATGCATCCCCTTACACTCATAAAGGCACCTTGCACATCCCATATTTTATTCTTTGTTTCCATTCTTACCCTTTCAATCAATATTCTTCCGTACAGCTTACCGACTGAACTTAGCAGGCTAATAGCCCTATGATTCCCACATTCCATACGCGACCCTTTACCTTTGTATAATGGCATGATTACAGCCCTTCTCCAATCTAATGGCGTGTAACTCTCCTCTAGACACTGGTTAAAAAGTTTGAACAACCATGTGAGAATAATATGGCTATCTCCTTTAAAGTATTCGGCAGCAATATTGTCGAAACCAACAGCCTTACCATTCTTCATGCATTTTATCGATTTTTTAATTTCATCCACGCTGATTTTAGTAACATTCACTCCGTCATCGTTCATACCCGATTCACCACTGGTCTCACTGTCACCCGGGTTGCTTTCGAAGACTTCCTCAAAATATTTCATCCATCTCTCTTTTATTTCTTCCTCATTCGTCAACATTCTTCCATCTTTCGATTTTATCACTTTCACACTTCCGTTCTCTGAACCACTTCGGGACCTTTTGACCTCCTTCCAAAACAGTTTAATGTTTTCTTGGAAGTGTTTTGTCATTTTTATTCCCTCTTCCTCTTCCAGACGTTTCTTTCGTTCTTTCACTCCAACACTTACTCTTTTCTTGCATCCCTTATATACTTCTTTCGCTCTATCTCTCTCTTCGCTAGAAGCGGTGCCAGCCGCTATCAGACATAACCATGCTTTCTTCTTCTCTGAAACCAATGCTTTGATCTCGTCATCCCACCATGCGTCACCTTTCTTCCTACCTTGCGTACTTATTCCACATACATCTCTAGCAGATTCACAAAGACTCACCTTTATGTGGTTCCATGTTTCATCAATGCTTAGACCGTCCATTTCAACTCATTCATTCTCATCTCTGCACAATTCTCATACTCACTTCTGACATTTGCGTTTTAGGGGAAGGATATGTGGAAAATGTACCTGGCTCTTCAGAACTAGTTACCAAACACGGCTAAAGCAATTTCAAGTAATAAATCTAATACCTACACACCACACACCAGCGTACAAATACAAAAAATCATATAATATAACTTTTTTATCCGAATACAACACAAGAGTCCCAACTGCTCCAAACTGTCCGGAGCCAGTGAGAATATGGAATCCCCAATTTAAGCATGTTGTGAGGCTGAAGGTATGTAGTGGAAGGAGATGTGGAAAATGCACCTGGATTTTTGATCTAGACACCAAATACGGCCAAAGTCATTTTAAGTAATAAGTCTAACATTTATATACACTACACACCAGCGTAAAAATACAAAAAAAACATATAATGTAACTATTTTTATCCAAATGTACACAAGAGTCCCAACCGTCTGGAGCCAGTGAGACTATTGAATCCCCTATTTTAGAATGTTAAGAGGCTGCAGGTAGTTAGGAGGGGAAGGAGATGTTGAAAATGTACCTGGCTATTCAGATCTAGTCACCAAATACGGCTAAATAGGGTTACTAAATCTGAATAGCCCGGTACATTTTCCACATCTCCTTCCCCTCCTCACTACCTTCAGCCTCGTAACACACTATAATTGGGGATGCCTTAGTCTCACTGGCTCCAGACAGTTGGGACTCTTGTGTTGTATTCGGATAAAAAACTTATATTATATATTTTTTTTGTATTTATGCCCTGGTGTATAGTGTATAATTATACTCATTACTTGAAATGGCTTTAGCCGTGTTTGGTGACTAGATCTGAACAGCCAGTTACATTTTCCACATCCCCTTCCCGTCCCAACTATCTTCAGGCTCACAACATACCAAAATTGGGGATGCCACAGTCTCACTGGCTCCAGACATAATTGGGATAAATTGCGATAAATGATATTTGCATTACTACTTTTAAACTAATGAATTCAAATACAAAACAATAAATTAAAAACCCTCAAGAATTTCCGTTTAGTTTCCGATGCTTCTAGCCACCGACACGTCTGCATTAGTCACCGTATGGACGCCAACCGACTAAACTGAAACATTGTCGACCAACAGCCTAGACAGCGAAACCGACCACAGTCGCTTACGCTAAAACTTACAGGTACATACTAAAAAAGGGTCAGGCATATAAGATAGAGCTGCAATATTTTGGTCACTGATGTATTAGGCAGCGTTGAACAGTTTTCGTTAAATGTTATATTTATATGTTTTTTTTATTGTATTTTGTTGATTTTTTGTTGTAATAATAATAATTCTGAATCAATCTCAAATAGTTATAAGTTTGGTAGAAATTTGTTAGATTTTTTTTTTTAAGTTTACCATAAATATATGATTCAAAATTATAAAAAAATGTTACTTGTTGATTTTTAAGCTTCTACATTGAAAATAAATATCCAATTTTTAATATTTATTTATATTTCAATGCAGTCATTATATCACCTGACTATAATCAGTTAAAATAACACCTAAAATGTATGCTATAACAACAATTTAATCATATTTAGTTTTGGGCGCGACGCCTCACATTAAAAAAAATGCTCGACGGGCAGAGGGTTAACAATACTATGGGCCGGTATATCAGTTGGTCTAAAGCTCGGCTTTGACGGAATGTGGAGCTTAAGCGGGGCTTAGCACACAATCCGTATATCGGTCGTAAACCTAGAGTTGACCAATTTTAAACGTTTAGTCTATGATATTAATCGAGGATTACTATGCCGAACCAATCTTTATGTAAGTATCTATGCTTATTATCAAACAACCAAACGTCAAACATCGATGTCCGACGAAATTAACAATGTCTAAATCGTCATCACTCAAAGAAAGTTCGAATTCCATGTGATGGGTAAACTTATTCCTCCAATGTAATTTATTGCGTCCATATGTAGCAGATCGAAATCGAAGCAATGTGAAATCTGGACGATGACAGATGTGTTACTGCCAATAGCGCCACAGCGTCTAGCAAAGGAACTATTCTGCAGCTTACCATTACTTAAGCGGCCGATTTGGTTGGTTTAAGTTGAGCGAGGAATGTCGTCCTTATTAAAGACTGATATACCGGCCCTATCTTTGATTTAATTATATTTGGAACGGCCTATCTACCACCACTTTCTGACCCTCAAACATATAGAAACCACTGTGAAGACATCGAAACAATTTCATCAAAATATTCTCACTCGAAAATTGTTATCCTTGGAGATTATAACTTACCAAACCTAACATGGAAAGCAAAAAACTGTGGTCTCATCACAAACGAAAGTGAAAACGATCGTGCACGTGAAGTTTTGGACATGGTAAACTTTCTAAACTTTCACCAACATAATTTTATTTATAACAGTAACAATCGCTTATTAGACTTAGCTTTATCAAACTATCCTAAAATATCTGTAGAACTCTCAAATGATCCACTCCTACCAATAGATAATCACCATCCTCCCCTATACATTAAATTAAATATTACATGCGAAAATGAAAAAATACCTGTACAAAGAGTCCTAAACTTTAAACGAGCCGATTTCGACTCAATTAACAGCCATCTCTCAAATACAGACTGGTCGTTTTTATCCGATAAAAACATTGATGAATCTTTAGACCAACTTTATTTATACTTTTCTAATATTATTGAATCCTATGTACCTTTTTATAAACCGAGAAGCTATACCTACCCGGTTTGGTTCTCATCAGAGCTTACTGCCTCTCTTCAGCAAAAAAAGAGTCAACACAAAAAATTCAAACAAAGCAAATCCATAAGTGATTATAAAATCTTTAGCGAAACCAGGAAAAAATGTAAAGATCTTTCCAAACAATGTTACAAAATGTATATAACCTCTATCGAGGACACTGTCTTTAAATCCAAAAATCTTTGGAAATTTCTTAAAAAACTAAACAATGAAAACACAGACTACCCGCCAATAATGCAAATGAATGGAACCAGTGCAAACAATACACAGGACATTGTAAACCTCTTTTCGGACTTCTTCAAAGATGTATATGATGAAGAAACCCCAGATGACAAAATACCTGAATACAAATTTAGCAAGACTACACACTTAACAAATTGCCATATCACACAAAAATGTTGCGAACAGAAATTATTTTCCTTAGACACTGACAAATCCGCTGGCCCAGACAACATTCCACCAATATTCCTCAAAAAATGCTCTAATACATTATCCTGGACCGCTGGAAATCTAGCTTCATTACACCTATCTACAAAAAAGGAGACGACACTAATATAGCCAATTATCGCCCCATTTGTATACAGTCAGTACTACCTAAGCTTTTCGAATCACTGGTCCTCGATGAAATCTATCCCAAATTAATAAAATTAATTGACCAAAAACAGCACGGTTTTATCAAAGGTAGATCTACCGCAACTAACTTAACAATATTTCAAAACTTCATATTACAATCTTTTTCAGAAAATAAACAAGTCGACTGCATATATACAGACTTTTCGAAGGCATTTGACAAAGTATCCCATAAACTACTAATCCAAAAACTATTTGCTCTAGGAATAAGGGGTAACATGCTAAAATGGTTTACTAGCTATTTATTAAATCGTAAACTTTTCGTCAAAATAAAATCTTGGATGTCGAAAGCTTTCTGGGCTACTAGTGGCCTACCGCAAGGCAGTCACCTTGGCCCGGTTTTGTTCCTCATTTTCATCAATGATATAACCAATTGCTTCAATGATGTCGAGGTATTGCTCTTTGCTGATGACATCAAGCTATACAAGAAAATAACTGATTTAAATCATTGCCAAATACTACAGTCAAATATTAGTAAGTTTAAAGATTGGTGCATTCAAAATAATTTATTTTTAAATGTAGAAAAGTGTAAAACCTTGACATTCTTCAGAAATAAAAATCCTGTTTTATTCGAATATTCCATCAATAACACAGCTTTAGAAAGAGTCCCGGAAATGAGGGATCTTGGAATCATTTTGGATGAAAAACTAAGTTTCGCCAATCATATCCACCAAATTATGAACAAAGGTATGAAATCACTAGGCTTCGTTTTAAGAACAACTAAAAACTTTAATTCCATAGAAGCCATTAAACTATTATATGTATCTCTAGTTAGAAGCCTAATTGAGTATAACTCGGTAGTTTGGTCTCCATCTTACAAAATTCACGTTAATAATATTGAGCGAATACAAAAAAAATTTCTGCGTTTTATAAATTTTAAATTGAATATCCCACTAGAAGACTTAAAATATAATCTATTACTAAATATTCTAAAAATACACACACTAGAAGACAGACGTAAAATAAACGACTTGACATTTTTATTCAAAATACTTTACTCTAAATTCGACTGTTGCGAACTCCTACAACTCATAAACTTACGAATACCGACAGTAACCACACGACAAAATACCCTATTCTACTGCAGCATTCATAAGCGGAATTACATTGCCCACTCTCCGATACAAAGATTTCACACTATGGGAAATCAGTACTTAAGTGATGTTGACATATTCAACATCAACTTGGCGAATTTTGTGGATTTTGTAAAAAACTTATTCCATAACTATTCCTAAACATATATGTATTTTTGTAAACTTATCAAATCACTGTATTTTTGTATTTTTGTGACTTGTGTGCATTTTTATTTAATTTTATTCTTATCATTTCTCTATCTGTTTAAAAATCATCTGTCATCTGTCTATGTGTTTAAAAATCATCAGTCATAAACAAATTGTACTACTGTAAAAGCCCTCTGGGCGTTGAATAAATAAATAAATAAATAAATAAATAAAATTTTTTACCCATTTTTTGGCAGCTACCTTTTTAAATTATCACAATGTTCAAAGAACTGGTTTGTAACCTAGATAGTGTCTCGGAAAAACAATTATTCAAAGAACGATCGATTGAGATTTCACCGCACATCTCATATTATATTAATTTGTGAATATTTTGACTGATTTCTTTTGTGCATTCAGAGAAGTAATTAACCCTCCGTATTTTTGTTGTTCCAGTTGTTTCCTGTCAGGATTGAACAACGAAGTGGCCAACGTGATAGCGTTCCAGAACAACTTCGAGGAGGGTACTTGCCTGACTGTCGGCTGGTCCAGCGGACGGGTTCAACACTTTCCCATACTATATTCTATTGCAAATGCTTGCTCGTGATTAACTTGTTATCATTCTTGTAAAAATATCGCATTTTTTACTACTACCCCTAAACAGGCCTTACACTTTAATATATTATGTAAGTACTAGCAAGTAGCAAGTGAGGTATATAGAATCGAAGCTCACTAATATGAAATTCTCAAACTTCACTAATATGAAATTGTGGGAAATCAATAAAAGCCATTTATTTCATCAAAATTCACAAAACTTTCTTTTTCAGACCATTTAAATTGTAAACTGAATACATAATATTGTTGAATAGATAAACTATTATAAATTTTAATTCTTTAACTGCAGAAAATTGTCGATTTGATCTGGGAGATTGTGAGTATTTCAATTTAATAATAATAATGATTGGACGATTTGTAGAGTGCCGTCTTTGTGAGAAATCACCTCAAGGGCGCGGTATGATTTATTTTGAATTCTTAGGCTCTATCTGATGTTATTATCACGCCAACGTCGGTACGGTTGAAATTTAAGAATCCGACTACGTATACAACTCTGACGCCGCGCCTTGTGCAAAACCGTTTTCATACGTGAAGTTTGTTACAAATCTGCTTTTGTAATAGAACCTAATTAAAGCAATGCCAAAAAAACCGAATTAAAGCGTGAGGAGCGTCAGCTGGCAGGCGTAAGTACTGCAATTGGATTCGTACTTTCGTTGATCTCTCCTGCTATGGAGAGATGAATGTTATGATTATTATTGTAATTGGCAGTTGTGAATAATAACACCACCTTGTGATTTCTATGTTTCGTTACTTTGTCCCCGTGACTAGCTGTCACTGGATCCGAGGAACCAGATTTTTGGAACCAGTTCCTGTCGGATTTATAAAATGGTCACAAATGGGCGAAGCCGAACCAAAAGCCGCCCGCAGGGCCTAGTAGCAAAAATCTGCAGAGCGGTTTTTAACTGCTAGTCTAATTTTATTATTTACACCATGGCACATTTTGATTGATTTTTTCCCACATTTACGGCTTGTAAACAGTTGCCCAAATATGATGCCAGCCAGCCCTTAACGCCGTAGTTTAATCCAAATGATTCTTCTAATCCTTTAGTAAGAAGGTCGTGGTCAAAAGTGTCGAAAGCGGCACACATATCCAAGACTGAAAGAGTGCCAGTTTACCTGACTCGATAGCAAGAATTATATCCGGCAGAACATGTAATAATCCAGTTTCCGTTAAGTGAAACCTATACGCAGATTGGCTTTTAGTCCGCAATTCATTTGAATTTAAGTGACGTTATTATCTGTGAAGCAGTAATTTTTTCTAAGATTTTGGATATTAATGGAAGATTTGAAACTGGTCGGTAATGTGAGAGATCTTCAGTGTCCAATTGCATTTTTTTATTAACCTGGCTAAAGCCGGGCGTATTTGGAAACCGCGCGAAATTAGCTTTTTCCCACTCCGGAAACAAATCATAAAAAAATATATTTATACGAAAATGAACTGATTTTTTTATTTCTACACAAACCTGAATAGACACCCTACGTGAAAAAAAAAACAATCCAAGGGTGTTTTCGAACAAGTTATGACATTGGTACGTCTTTGAAAATGTAAAATATTAACATTTTCAAAGTTTACACATACAAAATGACAATTGAAGTGACGCCCAGGTCGCCAAGTCAACCAAAGATAATTTTTGTAATTTATTCCGAGAGGCTAGGCGCTATGCGGCTTTTTGTTACGTCAAGAACGAGAATTGCCCAAACCATTCAGACCTTGTTCTTCATACAATTTCTTTATGCATAAGGGTCAAAATCGCATCAAATTTTTTTTTTTTTTTAAATTCCTACCGCGGCCACCCGTGGCCGAACGGCGAGAGCGAGGTTAATGGAGTTACTAATTTAACCACTCCGACCTATCACGTATATGCTTATTTTATGTCTTATACAAAATGTCAGATTTACAAACAGATGTAACAGATATAATCTGACGATTTCATTATGACGAAGAAGCTAAAATCATCACCCGAGTGTGGAGCTTACAGCGGCTGATGGCGTTAAGAACTGCATACAACTGTCTAGTCCATAGACATAGGAATATTACTAGACCTGCCCTAAGTGATAAAAGTGGTCTGCCTATATTTAAAGAGGAAAGATTTGATTGTTTGTTTGTTTGCATTGAATAGGCTCCGAAACTACTGAACCTATTTGAAAAATTACTACGACTCAAGCGGCGATATTTTAATTAAATTTAAAAATAAAGTAATACTTATTGTGGCATAACTATAATAGTTAGACATATGCTGTTGCGACACTTTTTGTAAATAATGATGTGTTCTGCAAAGTCGTTGTACAATATTTAATTCTATCATCAATAGTTTTCGCAGCGCACGCGATGTAAAGAATATTTTAGGTAATTTTTTTACACCTTGGGTAACGTTATTGGAGTTTTAGTAAGGAGACCTAATTTTTTGAAAATATAATATAGCCCTTGTCACACGGGGTAGCTTCATAGTGTAGCTTCCTAACAGTGAAAGAATTTTTCAAATCGGTTCAGTAGTTTTGGAGCCTATTCAAAGCAAACAAACAAACAATCAAATCTTTCCTCTTTATATATAGGCAGACCGCTTTTATCACTTAGGGCAGGTCTAGTAATATCCATATGTCTATGGTCGAGTCGTACGTTGATAGGCGCTTGCTTGTTTTATATTCTGTCGCAGAGCCGGAGGCCCTTAGGCCGCGCGTTCGTGTACAATGCTTTGGTTTATTCATTGTGTAAAGAAATTTAATAAGTGAAATTTTTAAGAAGTTTAATTAAGCGATTTTCTTTTTATCATTATAATAGGTACATATTATTTTTTGTTCATTGTAATTCTATTAAGTAATAAAAAAATAAAATAAAAAAACTTAAAACTGTCAGATTAAGAAAACCCCTCCACATAATTGTCAGATTATAGGTCAGCACAACAAGGACATCAAACTGAACCGTCTGTATAAAAATCTGACGCGCTCGAGTATGTCAAGGTCACGATTTTTTTTTACATTTTCAAAAATCTGCCACGTGTTTAGGTTACGTCCAAATCGTCAGATTATTGAAATGTAAACTTTTCTGCATCTAATTAACTCACATTACCTTAATCTGACACGCTCGAATAAATCCATTTTTTTTTTATTTTCTACCTCTTCGTACGGCCACCCCCACCACTCAACTCGTCAGATTAATATCTCTCCGTTACCAGAAACACGTAGGGCGTATACGCTATTAATATCTGACGCGCTCGAGTAAGTCATTGTGACAATTTTTTTTTTACATTTTTTAACATTTATACTATCTCCCCCCACCACTGAAAGGGCATACATCAGATAAACTTTTTTTCTTTTTAGCATCTAATCTTTGCAATCCAATATGTCCCCACAACGCTCGAGTAACTACCCATTTAGCGTTATTTCCTCCCCTACTATAAGACATCTAGAAATATTAATATTAGAGTCACAGAACATTTAAGATGCTTAAATAATAATAATTTTTCAGAGTTTGCTAATCACCTAATTTCCACAAATCACACTTTTAATAAGGACACAGGGGTTAAAATTCTTCACCGTAAAAATAAAAGCAAAAAATTGGATAAGAATTTGGACTTAAATCAGAAAATCCCTAAATAATAATGCTAGTATTTTAAATAACCAAATCAACTTATCTTTTAGTCCCATTCTAAATATTTTTCCAATTAACCGCTCTGTTCTTCCAGGAAATCCCGCAATTACCCCCACCCCGTTGCTTTCCCCTCACTCGAATACCTAAAATTTATATATCTGTCAATATTGTGTATAATAGTTTAGTTATAATATTCTCCTGACGAAGGAAGGGTGCTTCCAAAACCGGTAGAGTGTTCATAAATAAAAGTGGTCTACAACAAATTTATATGTGTATTTATTGTACTTGGTTAAATGGTCAACCAAAAGTTGAATGTAAATTCGAGAATCAGGATAACCTTGAGGTTTTATTAACCTGTCCCGTGGGGTTGAAACGTGTCATACAAGACATACGTAACTTAAAAGCAAAAAAACAGAAAACAGTGACTTCGTTATAACAACCAAAGACCGGATGATTCGGTTTTACGTACTTTAGTTGAAACGAGCCAAATTGATTTATATACAGGATTATAAAGACCAATCATTGGCTTCATAAATACAAATTCCAAAATGGACGTGTCAATATCCAATTTGGGTACGAAAGCATGAGTTTGGGTAGGACGCCATCAATTTTTAATTTAAGATAAAATTGAAAAACTTATATACAAGAGAGGCAACTATGTAAGTGACCACTATTTGTTTTTTCATACTAGAGATACCTCGGAAGGTTTTACAACTCACAATGAACAAAAGAAAAAAGAAAAAAAAAACGTTGTAAAAATAGTTAACTAGTTCTGAGTCGGGTTTTAACACTTTGGAATTTACAAAATCCGACTTCTAGAACTGCACGCCTATGGGCAATTGTCAACTACTTTACATGAACAAAAGAGACAGGTGAGAAAGTTCCTTCCCACACGACAAAATGCACCAAAAAAAAAATTAAAAGAAAATTACAAAATTACATGACAAGGCAAGATATGACATGGCATGAACATTGCATAGTGTAAAGGTTGAGAAGCAACAAATGGGCTCGCGACTTCCTAAACATTGAAACTCGAGAAGTGTCTCCGTTCCAAAGTGATCAATTTTAGAACGGGTGAGAAAATACGAAAAGAAAAAAAAAAAAAACTGCCGTGAGAGAAAGGAAGCCAGTACAAAAGCAACATTTGAATGTACCCTTTAATACTTGAATATACATTAATTTACAAAAAATAATTAAAACTCGTTTCGTTAACGAAATTATGGACATGTAATTGACACATTACACGCTGACATAGTAAGACTTTGTAAGCTTACAAAAAAAATGTGATGACACACAGTGCTGTTCTGTGTTCAACCCCATCTTTGCATTTTGCTTTTTGAATGCGGTGCAAAGGGGTTAATTCCGGAGAAATAAGTTCTATAAAATTTCTCCGAAGCACATCAAATGAAATGTTTTTGATTGTGGCTGTTTCTTCAATTCGATCAATGAAGTCCAGTACATTAGAAACGCCGTTGTATTTGATTTTCCAAGAGGAGAGGTCGTAGGTTTTTCTTGCGCGGTGATGGATGCGGTGTCTTGTTCCACTTTGACAGTTGTCCCAGGTTCTTTACTAGGAACAGCATCTTCCAAAACTTGAGCAATAATGCGTGGATCATTTTCGCTTGATGAAACAAGGTTTATTTTCTTGGTGTATTTTTTGTTGAACAACAATGCATAAGCTCTCATTGCGGCTTTTGACTTGTTCAATGGCGAAAGTCCCCTGTCTTTCAAAGCAGATTGTAAATGAGTCTTTGATAGACTGTGCACATTGGGAATGACACCCAGGTCCGATGACGCATATGCTTGGTTGCCTTCCATTGTGATGAACTATGGAAGAAAAAAGATTTTCCTTGAAATTTTTGTAAGTGTCATTTTCTTTCCTGCCCGCACGAGTTGCCCACCTACCGACACTCAAGTGTCAAACTTAACGGAAATAAAAATAAAAAGAAAAAACAGTACCTACTCGCCTTGGTTTAAAACGTTATAAATTAATACGTTACAACTAATATAATATGACAAAAAAGGCTGATGAAAAATATAAATAAAATTATATAAATATATATATACATATATTACAATGTAGGTATATACCTTCTACGGCTCTGCCGTTTGTTTCGGATCCTCTCAGCAACCACCGGATCCAACGTCGCAGAGTTCATGATGTCTTCTCCGCTCGTAACAAACAAAGAAGCCTGAAAATAAATCGATAGCCATTTTATTTTATTGATGGCGTAAAAAATAAACGTTAATCAAAATATTGATTTAAATTACATAAAATGGGCTTCACCTCATGAAACGTCTCTGTTGTGCCTTCTACGTCGGATTCGATGGCCCGGGGTCCCACACTCATGCACCAAAGAAATAACTCCGCGGTTGAAATACTTAGCTTGTGCGGATCCGGGTTTCGATTTAAGGCGACGAGACAAAGTACTGAAATTGCACTGAAGGTTCGCGGTTAGAAATCAATCTTTAAACGGTGACAATGGAAAGATGGATAGATAAGGATAGGTAGGTACGACGGACAGGAGGAATACTTGGGTGTAGGTACAAGTATGCCCGAACATATACCGCCTGACAAAAATAATATTTTTCCAATACCCATCGAAACTGGCCAATTTTGAAAGAATATGAAATATAAACAATCCTATCCCTAACCTATAATATAATCCTTACAAGCTAGGTACACGTGCAATTGTAGATTACACGTGAACAAAAAAAAAAAAAAAACTTTCTCGGAAAGTTTTGAATTCCTAAATCAAAGATAGCTGAAACCTTGATAGCTACGAATGTGTAGAGTGCAGGAAACATAACAATTAAACATAAATAAATAATTGTAGCAAGTTACTAGAGAAAAACTTACGATTCTATAGGCAAAAAGCTTTGCCACAGGACGTAAATATATACCGTCACTAGTTTGAACGGAGAGTACTCTCACTACACCGTCAGAACCTGGTTTCACTTCCCTAATCCTTCCGAGCGGCCATTTCAATGGAGGACTCCTGGTGTCCTTGATGACTACTAGGTCATTTACCTGAAGATTACGCGTAGTTTTGTACCATTTAATGCGATTTTGTAGCGCTTGCAAATATTCGGTGTTCCAGCGCTTCCAGATTGCGTCATTTTTTGTAAAAGTTCCCAGCGATTGAGACGGTTGGTTTTGACATCCGAATAGTCGTATTCTGGAATCTGGAGCAGGCCTGCTTGAGATTTTCGATTTTATATTTCATTAAAATTTTTCTCCACGATTTCTTAAGTGGCCCGAAAAAGGCCACATCAAGAGGCTGTGTAAGGTGGTTAGAGCATGGAGGAAGAAAGGCAAACCTTATGTTGTGCAGCTCACATAGTTCTTCAACTTCGATATTGATATGACTTGAAAGGTTGTCACCAATGACCAGTTTTGGCCCTTGAAGCCGCCGGGCCCACGGAATTACTATTGTTGTGAACCAATCCAGAAATGTGGTTGAATCAAACCAACCGCTTTTCGTTCGGTTGTATCGAGCTCCTTCGGGGCCTCCCTCACACCACTGACTCCACATGCACTCCGATTTGTAGACAACATACGGCGGTAAAAGGAGCACGTTGGCTACTCCAGCAAACATAATTGATATGCAGCCCTTCGAAGAGTTTACTATTCTCTCTGGATACTTCACCCCACGGCGAAATATACATTTGGCAGTGCCTGGGTTATCACTGACATTTGTTTCGTCATAATTTAATACATGACTTGTTGCCAACCCTTCAAAGGATGCTTTAAAATTTTCAAAGTAAATTTTGAACTCTTCGATTGTTTTTTCCGCTCGCGCTTTTTTATATTTTGTGTAGACCTCACAGCTAATTTTAATAACATAATGTCTTTTTATAAAACTTTTTACCCACCAGTTGCCTGGAGGCTTATTATCAAATATATACTCTCTGTTATTTTTTTGTTAGGTATTCATAAACAACCATATAAAATTCCAAATGTGCCAAAGGCATACCGAATTCTGATGCAGCTATTAACACTTTAACAAATTTAGACTCTTCTTCCTCCGTGAATCTGAACCTAGGTCCAGGTTTATCGGTGTGTAAATTTTTTTAATCTTCTATCCACTGCGGGTGGTCTATCGTTCCTGTGTATGTCGAATCCTGGCACTCTCAATCTGGTTTGTTCATTTAGCTGCATCTCGCTGAGAAGAATTATGTCAATTTGTTGTTTATTGACCAGGTCAAGTAATTCTTTGACTTTCTGTCGCTAATCTTCTGTCTAATGC